>CM055121.1:417344213-418024778 GCA_029206835.1 Rana muscosa
AGCCAAGCGCCAACGGGTCTAACAGACCGTTCAGCGACTCCGGCTGAAACTCTGAGGACAGACCGGACGAGTATAACTTGCCATAAAAGGAGTTAAACGTCTGTAGAATATCAGAGGGGGAGGACACCGTCCCGCCCCCGGGGTCTGTAGGGTGGATACAAGGGTAAGGGGTTGGTCGTGTTGTGCCATCATGGCTAGCAGGCGGCCATTCCGGTCACCCTGTTCAAAGGCCCTCTGTTTACCTCTATACGACTCGAGTCGCGTGACCTCAGCCAGGTGCAACTGCAGTTCCCTCTGAGCCGCCATTAGTAGGTCAAAGTGAACTGGGGTGGGGTCATTGCTATACGTAACAGTGTGATCGTCAACAGCCTTCTGCAGCGCCAGAGCTGCAGCCGATTGTTGTTTTTTGATGCTAGCAATAGAAGAAATATACTGTCCCCTCGTGAAAGCTTTAAAGGCATCCCATACAATATCGGGAGAAGAGGAGTCTTTATTATTTTCCCAGAACTCAGACAGCAGGGGTGGCAGCTGGCCAGCGAGGTCAGGATGAGAGACCCATTGTGTGCCCAACCTCCAGAGCGCAGCGCTCCGGGAAGCCGGGGAGCGAAGCACCACCACTAAGGGACTATGATCGGACAGACCGCTAGGCAGATAGGACGTCTCCAGAACATCCGCTAACAGTGCAGAGTTGGAGAAGGCTAGGTCTATCCGCGACGCAGTCTTATAGGATGCCGAAAAACATGAATAGGCCCTTGTGGTAGGATGCTTCCACCTCCAGATCTCCACCTGCCCCACCGCCTGAGCCCAGGCAGAGAGGTCCATACACTGTTTCTTAGTCGGGGCAGGTCTATCTAGCTCAGGCGATAAAATGGCATTAAAGTCACCCATTACCAGAACCTTCCCTGGGCAGAAAGGTGAAATTTTTTCTAGAACCTCATACAATAATGCGGATGAAAACGGGGGAGGGATGTATACATTAAGAACAATATACCTGACAGACCATAGCGTGAACACCACTATCACAAATTTCCCCTGGGGATCAGTACGGATCTCCTCAATAACACAGGGGAAATTCTTGTGGACAAGGACCGATACACCTCTGGCGTATGTAGAATATGTGGCATGTATCGCTCGCTGTATCCACGGTTTCTTGAGAGTCAAAATCTTGCTGCCCGTGAGGTGAGTCTCCTGAAGGAGAATAAGCTGGGGGGAGTGAGATTTTAAGTATTTGAATAAAAGGGCTCGCTTAAATTTGGAGTTAAGACCCCTGACATTCCAGGAGAGAACGGTGAAGGAGTCTGCTACTTGACTAGCCATTGGGTGAAGGGGAAGAACAATTAAGGAGATACTCTAGAGGGCATGTGCCGGTGCACCCCACAAGCAGCAAGATCCCGGTCACACTGCAGAAAATGCTGACAGTACCTAAGCGTAACACAAAACAAAAGTATACAAATAAGAAATAGAAAACCATAAGAACAAGGGATGACTAAATCCCTAATCTAACTTCCCAGGCACAGTGCCTATCCTACTATACCCAGCCTACCTCCTAACAGGGGGGAAGGTCTGGGAACAGTTTTTACTAGGCTTGTGCAATTCGTTTCGTAACAAATCAAAATTCGTCCGAATTTAGCAACTTTCGGACATTCGGAAGTATTCGAATTTCCGAACAGAGCAATTACGAATAAAACCGAATCCGAAATAAATGATACCGCAAAATAGCGAATGCCCGAAGGTCTTCGGCATAATTCGTTATGAAAAAAGTTACGAATGTACGAATCCATTCGAAGCACAATAACACTCACTCTGCTCTCTGCTTCTCCCTCACCATGCTGAACCCTCTCAAAATGGTGTACAGGGGCGGAGCCTATAGCCGCATGTAAAAAACGAAAGTAAAATACGAGATTTCAAATCCATTCGAAGCACAATAACACTCACTCTGCTCTGCTCTCTGCTTCTCCCTCACCGTGCTGAACCCTCTCAAAATGGTGTACAGGGGCGGAGCCTATAGCCGCATGTAAAAAACGAAAGTAAAATACGAGATTTCGAATCGTTACAAATAACCGCTATGTATTTAGAAAAGTACAAATCCATTCGAAGCACATTAGGCATAATAGGCAGCGTCGTTGTGAGAGAGACACGGAAAATTACGAATCAACGAACCCAAAAAAAGTTACGAAAGTAGGAGTTGTGTCCAGAATCAACGAAAAACAACGTACTCTACCGAAAGTACGAATTATAAAGCAACAAAAAATTCAACGAAAAATGTCGCTTGCAAAAATACGAATGAGTCCGAACACGAAAAATCCCGTCTAGCAAAATTACGAATGATTACGAATCAACAGGACCGGAAAGAAACGAACCGAAACGGAACAAATTTTTCCGTTGTGCACAAGTCTAGTTTTTACCCAAAAGAAAAACTTTTATAAAGAGTGCTAGTGAACCCTTACACTGGGGGCCCTACACTTCTGGTAGTAGTTCATCCACTCTGTCTACGGGCAGTGTCTCGTCCGTCTCGTAAGAACAAGGAGCAGAGGGACGTGGGATATCTATCCCATAAACCTGTATCCTCAAAGTCAGCGGAAAATAAAGTCCGTGTTTTAAGAGGAAAAACAAAAAACAAAAGCGAAAACAAGGGCAATCTAAAGCCTCGTGGGGGTCTCGTGTAAAGGTACATTTGAAGTAACTCCGGTGGTTGAAGAAAGTGTAGTAGGATAGAGCGAACAAGGATGTGGAAGATCCGTGCATCATAGGAGTCCGTGAGAAGATCCCTTCAACGCAAGTTGGTCAGCCAGTCGTCAGCATCCGCTGGGTTATCAAAGAAGCGGACCGCCCCCTCATGTTGGACTCGCAGGCGGCTTGGGTAAAGCATGCCATATTTAATGTTCTTATCTCTAAGTCGTTTGCGGACATCGTTAAAGGTTTTCCTCTTTCTCTGCAAGTCCGCCGAAAAGTCAGGGAAGAGGAGGACAGAGGAGTTACAATATTTGAGCGTGGGATGTTGGCGGGCTTCCGACAGAATCTTGTCCCTCTCCCGATAGTTAAGGAAACGGACTAAGAAGGGCCTGGGGGGTTTCCCCGGGGTGGCTCGGCCCGCGGGCACCCGGTGGGCCCTCTCCACCACGTAGGTAGGGGGAACGTCTGTAAGGCCCAGGAGGTTTTTAAAGAACTCCTCCGCAAATATAGCAGGGTGGTCTCCCTCTTCCCCCTCAGGCAAACCTAGGACTCTGACATTGTTGCGCCTCAGCCTGTTCTCGGCATCATCTGACTTTGCGACGAGGGACTGCACTGTGCGCTGCAGCTCGGCAATGGAGGTGGCATGGGAGGCCGTAAGATCTTCAGTGGTCGACACTCTGGACTCAGTTTCCGCCATTCTACCCCTCATTTTGTCAAGGTCGTTTCGTATGAGGTTACATTCTTCAGCGAGGTGGTCAATATGCACCAAAAGCGAGGTCCTACTCTGCTCGATCGCAGCGAGGATCACCGCTGTACCATCCTTAGCCAGTGGGGCTGGCCCCTCTGTCGGCGGAGCTTCAATGGGATCCATTTCTAAGCCAGCCAGCAAGGCCCGAAGCCGACCCAGAAGTATGGGATCAGATTGTGGGGAAGATGGCGGTGGCAGCAGGAGTGGTACGTTGGTCTTTGCGGCTTTAGAGGACCTGTTCCCTTTTTTGGAGGAGGAGGACATCTGACAGTTCGCCAGGGGGGGCCCACTCTCAGGAGATTTGTCGGTGTTCAGACGAGCACCCAGGAGGTAGGTAAGGGGCGACCCAGGCCACAGCAGGTGTCTCAGGAGAGATTATGTCAGGTGCCGCCACCAGTCAGGCTCCACTGCAGACACCAGGTAAAGATAGCCCTCCAGCAGGGCAGGCCGTCAGTGGTTACCGGAAGCCCCCCACCCCACAGCAGACAAAGAAGTAGGGACAGGGTGGTAAGGATGAGAAGCTGGGACCAGAGCAGCAAGGCTGAGGCAGAGGGGTGGCGGAGGACCGGAGAAGTTGGGCTCCAGGGGTAACGCAGCTGCTCCAATTTAGGCAATTTCAGTGCTACAGTACCCCAGGCCTTGGCAGGGATGACAGGGCGTGAGAAGGCAGGCGATCCACGCTGTTGCGCTCGTCGATGTCGGCCGCGGTGCACTTCCGGCAGGGCGGCGGTTTAGGAAAGACCGGTGCTTCACAGGCCGCACTAGGCCGCACCGGGTCGCGGCCTCCACCGATCCCTTTTTTGGCCCGGCAGATCTCCGGATCGGGCCAGGAAGGTGGATGGGCAGGCAGATGTGGCCGGATGACAGTCTCTTACCTGCAGGCAAGCTGGGATCGGGTCCTTTCAGTACAACACAGTTGCAGGCCGGGAAGATGGCGGCGGCCGCAGGTGAGTGGAGGTTCAGGCGTGCAGGCGATCCGGGCAGAGAGTCTCCACAATTTTGTCCCAGGATGAGACAGGGGACACAGGGGAACAGGCTGGAGTGAGTATTTACTCTTTTAAGTCGATGGAAATGCACAGATGGCAAAGGATTCAAACAGGATAGCCGGAGCTCCTCAAAAACACGTCCGCCGTCTCTCACATCCGGACACGCCCCCCCATCATAGGGGATATTTACATTCCCTGAGATAACAATAAAAATGATAAAAAAAAAAAATAAAATATGGAAGGAACAATTTAAAAAA
Source organism: Rana muscosa (assembly GCA_029206835.1). Lineage (NCBI taxonomy): Eukaryota > Metazoa > Chordata > Amphibia > Anura > Ranidae > Rana > Rana muscosa. The sequence goes on from CM055121.1 coordinate 417,348,878, forward strand.
AAAAAAAAAAAGCAAAATTAATAATAAAAAAAAAAGCACCCCTGTCCTGCCCTGCTCTTGCCCAATGGCGAACGCAAGCGTTGGTCTGGTGTCATATGTAAACAGCAATTGCACCATGCATGTGAGGTATCACCGCAAAGGTCAGATCGAGGGCAGTAATTTTAGCAGTAGACCTCCTCTGTAAATCTAACGGGGTAACCTGTAAAGGCTTTTAAAGGCTTTTAAAAATGTATGTAGTTTGTCGCCAATGCGCGTTTGTGCGAAATTTTAAAGCATGACGTGTTTGGTATCTATGTACTCGGCCTAAGATCATCTTTTTTATTTCATCAAACATTTGGGCAACATAGTGTGTTTTAGTGCATTAAAATTAAAAAAAGTGTATTTTTTCCCCAAAAAATGCGTTTGAAAAATCGCTGCGCAAATACTGTGTAGAAAAAAAAAATGCAACACCCACCATTTTAATCTGTAGGGCCTTTGCTTTAAAAATATTTATAATGTTTGGGGGTTCAACATAATTTTCTTGCAAAAAAAAAAATGTTTTCATGTAAACAAAAAGTGTCAAAAAGGGCTTTGTCTTCAAGTGGTTAGAAGAGTGGATGTAAGCTTCCTAATGTTGTGTATAAAATGCCAGAACAGTCCAAAACCCCCCCAAATGACCCCATTTTGGAAAGTAGACACCCCAAGCTATATACTGAGAGGCATGTCGAGTCCATTGAATATTTCATATGTTGACACAAGTTGCGGAAAAAAGACAATTTTTTTTTTTTTTTTTGCACAAAGTTGTCACTAAATGATATATTGCTCAAACATGCCATGGGCATATGTGGAATTACACCCCAAAATACATTCTGCTTCTTCTCCTGAGTATGGGGATACCACATGTGTGAGACTTTTTGGGAGCCTAGCCGCGTACGGGACCCCAAAAACCAATCACCGCCTTCAGGCTTTCTAAGGGTGTAAATTTTTGATTTCACTTCTCACTGCCTATCACAGTTTCGGAGGCCATGGAATGCCCAGATGGCACAAACCCCCCCAAATGACCCCATTTTGGAAAGTAGACACCCCAAGCTATTTGCTGAGAGGTATTGTGAGTATTTTGCAGATCTCGCTTTTTGTCACAAAGTTTTGAAAATTGAAAAAATAAATAAATAAATAATAATATCTTTCTTCATTTTCAAAAACAAATGAGAGCTGTAAAATACTCACCATGCCTCTCAGCAAATAGCTTGGGGTGTCTACTTTCCAAAATGGGGTCATTTGGGGGGGTTTTGTGCTATTTTGGCATTTTATGGCCTTCGAAACTGTGATAGGTAGTGAGGAGTGAAATCAAAAATTTGTGCCTAGAAATCCTGAAGGCGGTGCTTGGTTTTCGGGGTCCCGTACGCGGCTAGGCTCCTAAAAAGTCCCACACATGTGGTATTCCCGTACTCAGGAGAAGCAGCAAAATGTATTTTGGAGTGTAATTCCACATATAACCATGGCATGTGTGAGCAATATATCATTTAGTGACAACTTTTTGTATTTTTATTTTTTTTTGTCATTATTCAATCACTTGGGACAAAAAAAAAATATTCAATGGGCTCAACAGGCCTCTCAGCAATTTTCTTGGGGTGTCTACTTTCTAAAATGGGGTTATTTGGGGGGATTTTGTGCTATTTTGGCATTTTATGGCCTTCAAAACTGTGATAGGTAGTGAGGAGTGAAATCAAAAATTTGCGCCCTTAGAAATCCTGAAGGCGGTGCTTGGTTTCCGGGGGCCCGTACGCGGCTAGGCTCCCAAAAAGTCCCACACATGTGGTATCCCCGTACTCAGGAGAAGCAGCAAAATGTATTTTGGGGTGCAATTCCACATATAACCATGGCATGTGTGAGCAATATATCATTTAGTGACAACTTTTTGTAATTTTTTTTTTTTTTAGTCATTATTCAATCACTTGAGACAAAAAAAAAATATTCAATGGGCTCAACATGCCTCTCAGCAATTTCCTTGGGATGTCTACTTTCCAAAATGGGGTCATTTGGGGGTGTTTTGTACTGCCCTGTCATTTTAGCACCTCAAGAAATGAGATAGGCAGTCATAAATTAAAAGCTGTGTAAATTCCAGAAAATGTACCCTAGTTTGTAGACGCTATAACTTTTGCGCAAACCAATAAATATACGCTTATTGACATTTTTTTTACTAAAGACATGTGGCTGAATACATTTTGGCCTAAACGTATGACTAAAATTGAGTTTATTCGATTTTTCTTATAACAAAAAGTAGAAAATATCATTTTTTTTCAAAATTTTCGGTATATTTCCATTTATATCGCAAAAAATAAAAATCGCAGAGGCAATCAAATACCATTAAAAGAAAGCTCTATTTGTGGGAAGAAAAGGACGCAAATTTTGTTTGGGTACAACATTGCATGTCCGCACAATTTACAGTTAAAGCAGCGCAGTGCAAAATTCTGAATTCACCTCTGGTCCTCTAGCTACCAAATGGTCCGGGGCTTAAGTGGTTAATGGTTCAAATCTCAGCCAGTTCCTGCTGAACCAGCTGAGATTTAAACTGTCTATGGCTGGTCTTGGCTCTTAGGCAGCCCATACATTGATCACTTTTTTTCATTCAACTATTAGGTTGAATGAAAAAAAAAAGGAAATTATCCAATTCCCCCATCTACACATTATAGGTGGATGGGGGAATCCTCCCAGTGTGGACCAGTGCTGGAACAACCAGAGTTGCTGTCCTGTCCCGGCTATTCACAGCGCTGGTCTCTGTCTCCATGGTAGCGGCGGCAGCACATTGGAACCCAGTGCTGGTTACTTTATGGGGCTGATGTACAGGAGGGCCAGCACAATTTGTTATTAGAGATGGGCTGGGCATGTTCAAAATTCCACATGCCAGAGCCTGCCAGGAAGCCCACACTGCACAGCGTTAATCACAGGCAGTGAGACATTTCCCGGTCCGCAGCTCCACAGATCAGGAAATGTCTCATTGGCTGTGATCAGCACTGTGGAGTGTCGGCTTCCTGGCGGGATCGGGCATGTGGGATTTCAAACACAACTGAGCCCATCTCTATTGGTTGTAGACAGTTGAGCTCCCTGCAGGTTGCTTAGCAGCAGTGGAGCCTTCTCTGACATGCTGATCATGATGCAATCCAGATGATGCTCCTAGTCAAATCCTAGTGTTAAATATCAGTGATTTTATTGATCAAAGCCCACACTTTACAGGCATAGAGCCCACATGGCTGCTGAACATACGGTTGATTATATATATGTGGTTGTACTCTTGATGCTAATAAATACTGTGTTTATTAGATCTGACTGGGAGCATCACCAGGATCACATCCCGATCAACATGTCAACAGAGGAGGTTATACAGCATTACTGCTGCTAGGTGACCAGCTGGGGGCTCGCCTCTCTATAACCAATAGTGCCAGCCTTCCCCTGCATGCACGCATAATGTCACCAGCACAAAGTCCTAAAAGACTGCCGCCGGTGCCAAGGAGACAGATGCCAGACCAGCTCTGTCAATAACAGGACAGCTGGGGAACCCCACAGTGGCAGAACACCAGGGCCCGGTGGCAAGACAACCTTTGCAACCCTGATAGTTTTCCCACTTCTTTGGACCCTTATATTTTCTTGGTGTGCTGGTGACATATATCTCTTGTTTTCTGCCACCCTGGTGGGGCCCCAGTATAGTAGGAAGGGAGCTCACTGCAGAACATGTGAAAGGGCCCGTTGTGGGATCATAGTAAAGGGCCCCAGGATATATATATATATATATACATATATAATTGCATTTTATAGTTGGCCCCCCTACTTTTGTCCCTGTCCCCCCATGTGCCCCCCCTAAATATGAAAGCTGGAGACGCCACTGCTTGTTAGGGTCGGGCCCCCCTCGCACTCCCAGGCCCCAATGCAGCAACATATTTACCCAACTGGGGCACCTCCTACTTCCCCATGCTAAGATGGATTATAGGATTGTAATAAAGGATTCCACAAAGTGGATTAAATAAACTACAATACACTTCCCCCACTAAAGTGTGATCACTATGTTGAATCCTTCAATAATGTGTGTCAAATATATAAGCTTACACAATACACATTATAATAAATAATGTGAATTATAAAGTGTTGTGAATCATATCATTATAGTGTTACAAACCCAATCCCTCACTATAATCCTTAAAGTGGTGTTCCAGCCGGGGGGAAAACAATTAAAAGTCTGGGGCTACAAATACTTTAGCTGCTGACTTTTATTATATAGACACTTACCTGTCCAGAGAGCCCGTGATGTCGGCACCACTGCCGATTTTTGGATCGGCTGTCAGGTGCTGCCGCCGCCATTCATCATCAGGGAAGCCGGCAGTGAAGCCTTTGGGTTTCATGGTCGGTTCTCTACTGCGCATGCGCAAAGCCTTCTGCGCTTTCTAATTGGCCAGGTGGCGGGGGAAGGAGGAGGGGTGTCAAACGCCGTCTCTTGGAAGTGGGGAAGGGTACCTGTCAAAAACAGGTTCCTGTTCCCCCCTCCCCCCCCCCCTGAAAGGTGGCAAATTTGGCACCGGAGGGGGGAGGAAGCAGATCAGCAGAAGTTCCACTTTTGGCTTTAAGAATAAATGATAAAAATGTATATTAAACCAATAAGGAGTACTGTGAATAAGTCCAAAAAAGTCAAAAAAATGCTGAATATGTCTGCTGGGACTATAATGCCTATACTCCACCAATTAGCAGAGCAGGCTCTCTAATTAGGCAGATTAGGCGACGCCCTTAGGCCTCGCAAGAGTCGCAAATTCCAGGGGCCCCGCGCTGCCGCCAAATTAGTCACTATCACTAGTCATCTTGTGCGGGCTATTTTCGTTCTCGCACGCCGCCCGCAAGCTCCACTTTTTACTGCAGAGAGAGCCGAGTCAGCTGACATCTCCCCCCGCAGTCCCCGGCTGCCTGACACACACACAATCATTTCAGACTGCAGAGAGGCATGGAGAACTGAATCCGCCCCCTCCTTCTCCTGCTCTGTGTGATGTTTCCTGTGTACACAGAGGGGGAGGAGGAGGCTCACCATGCTGCCGAGACAACTCTGCTCGTCTGACATTTACTGCCTGAACTAATGCAAAGTAAGTCTTCCAGAGGAGAGGAGGGGGGAACAAGCCTACAGTTCACTTTTTAGTGATTTTGGGGGAGAGGATATGTTCTATGGGGCACTTTAGGACTTGTGTTACAAGGGGGCTTGGATATGAAATCCACCCCCCTTAGCACATATCCCCCCCCCAAATTAAAGAGATGCTGTCTGCCACAGAGGGGGTGGCCCTTGGCACCCCACAAGTGATGTGCAAAATTGCTCCAAGTGCCCAAACTAGTGCCCCCCCTGCAGGCAAGTAAGTGCAGCAAAGTGAAAAACACAGGAACATGCTGTGTGATCTGTGCAATGCACATGTGACTCGGGTGCAATTTCAGCCCAATTATGTCCACACACTCTCTGACCATCTCTTGTATCATGTCTGCAGTCTCTGACCAGCTTCTGTAGTATGTCTGCAGTCTCTAACCATCTCTTGTATCATGCATGCAGTCTCTGACCATCTCTTGTATCATGTATGCAGTCTATGACCATCTCTGGTACCATGTATGCAGTCATTGACCATCTCTGGTATCATGTATGCAGTCTCTGACCATCTCCTGTATCATGTATGCAGTCTCTGATCATCTTCTGTAGTATGTCTGCAGTCTCTGACCATCTCTTGTATCATGTATGCAGTCTATGATCATCTTCTGTAGTATGTCTGCAGTCTCTGACCATCTCTTGCATCATGTATGCAGTCTATGACCATCTCTTGTATCATGTATGCAGTCTATGACCATCTCTTGTATCATGTATGCAGTCTATGACCATCTCTTGTATCATGTATGCAGTCTCTGACCATCTCCTGTAGTATGTATGCAGTCTCTGACCATCTCCTGTAGTATGTATGCAGTCTCTGACCATCTCCTGTAGTATGTACGCAGTCTCTGACCATCTCCTGTAGTATGTATGCAGTCTCTGACCATCTCCTGTAGTATGTCTGCAGCCTCTGACCATCTCCTGTAGTATGTCTGCAGTCTATGACCATCTCTTGTATCAGGTATGCAGTCTATGACCATCTCTTGTATCATGTATGCAGTCTCTGACCATCTCCTGTAGTATTTCTGCAGTCTCTGACCATCTCCTGTATCATGTCCGCAAACTCTCTGACCATCTCTTGTATCATGTATGCAGTCTCTGACCATCTTCTGTAGTATGTCTGCAGTCTCTGAACATCTCTTGTATCATGTCTGCAGTCTCTGACCATCTCTTGTATCATGTATGCAGTCTATGACCATCTCTTGTATCATGTATGCAGTCTATGACCATCTCTTGTATCATGTATGCAGTCTCTGACCATCTTCTGTAGTATGTCCGCAGTCTCTGACCATCTCTGGTATCATGTCTGCACACTCTCTGACCATCTTTTGTATCATGTCTGCACACTCTCTGACCATCTCTTGTATCATGTCTGCAACCTCTGACCACCTCCTGTAGTATGTCTGCAGTCTCTGACCACCTCCTGTAGTATGTCTGCAGTCTCTGACCGTCTCCTGTAGTATGTCTGCAGTCTCTAACCATCTCTTGTATCATGTATGCAGTCTCTGACCATCTCTTGTGTCATGTATGCAGTCTCTGACCGTCTCCCGTATCATGTCCACACACTCTGTGACTATATCCTGTAGTATTTCTGCAGGGTCTGACCATCTCTTTTATCAAGTCCTCACAGTCTCATAGTGTAATATAGGATGAAACGAGAGCCATCAAGCTGGAGCCCAGAGAGGACCATCTGACTGAGCCCTGCACGGTGCACCTGAGTGGTGGTCAGTAACAGCGTAGCAAGGCCAGTCGGAGGGGGGGGGGTCACTGATTTAGGGGGCAGTGAATACAGTAAGGTAAGGAGGCACTGATATAAAGGTCCTCCCTTATATCAGTAACCCCCCCCCTCTTACCTTAGTGCATTCACTTTGAGAAAGGTGCTCTATGGTGACCAGAGTCCTCCCCACATTAAAGTTTCCATTTTAAATGCAAGTTGCAACTCTGTTGACAATGACAAAAAGGGGAACTCTGATATAAGGTGATCTCGTCACCAGAGCCCCCCCCCCCTTACATCAGAGTTCCCCCTTACACCAAAGTCTGCAACATTTCCCTTTACATCAAATTTCCCCTTGCACTGTAAGGAGAAACTCTGTGTTGGGTTATATTAACCTGACCTTCATGTAAATGGAGAAATATGGTTTTGACTCTTGTTATACCTTAAACATATTGCTAGTAGCAGCTGCACAAATGTTATCTATATTTGTGTGCGTGTAATATTTATATTTGTAATATAATATATATGTAGTATATACTGTATATTTGATTAAAGAAGAATTGGTTAGAGAAAGTTCTAGAAACTGTAAATTCATAGTTCATAGGATTTAAGGCTCTTTATATATGCAATTTATACCGTTAATTTTTATCGCTTGAATTATTTTTCCCATTATGGGAGTGAGTGGGGCCTCATGTCTAAGGTTTGCCTAAGGCCTCACCAAGCCTAGAGCCGCCTCTGCCAATTAGAATATATATGCAGTTTTTGGTGATATAGTAGTGAGTATTGAACTTAAAATTCTTATTAGATCTGTGTGATACTTTCACATAAGTACATGTGGTACAAGTAGCCAGGTCAGTGCAAGGTGCAGAAGTGACATGCACTCTTTGCTGGCCCCAGGGTTGTCACATTTTGACCATGGAAGGCTGAATGTGATGCAGGAAAGGAGGGGTGGGGGGGGGGTATGTAGGGTTGTTTTTATGTGGATAAACCATTGTAATATACTGTATAGAAATAATAGGCATGGTGGGACAGAGTCAGGATTTCATTAGCATTATTTTAACCAAAATGTGTTCATTTGTCACCAAACTAAAGCTTTTGATGAAACTTTCATTTGCACGTATGTGCTCTTTTATGAATAAAGGCTACAACCTTTTTTTAGCTTTATTCATGATACCCGTAAGAGGGCTTTTAAAGGAACAGTCCAACACTGTAATTTGTAATGCAGCAAGCTTTATTTAAAAAAAAATTAAGTAAAAAAATGAATACATAAACATGTATTTTGAGACAAAAAAGCGAATGAAAGGAACATGCTATAATTGTAAGACTTTCATGGACCCATTGCTTTCTGCATGTTTATAGGAAGTATTTTTACACAATATTGCTACATCTTTACGCATATAAAAGTTGGTTCTCGCCCAGCACATACCTGGTGCAGATCGAGCTGAAGAGGGGGCTTCTCTTGCACCTCTTGTCCAACACCCCTCGTAGTGGTTACAGTTGATGTGAGGACACAGAGTGGCACGAGGGTCAATCAATGCTACAGGCAGCACCAATTGTAGGATACTAGACAAAGATGATTGTGAACTACTGGATAAGGTCCAGAGGCAAGAACACAAGCCAAAGGTCATCTACAACTGTACAGAGAGGTACATGAATATAAGACAGAAGAAGGGTCAAGGGCCAAGGGCCAAGTTCCCAAAAGGTAGACAGGAAGCTGGGCTGTACATGGGAAGGCAAACATAGTTGGACAGTTCACAGGTAAATCAGGAACTAGCTGAAGACCACCCAGCAAGTCTTCCCATGTCACATTCCAGGTTAAATAAGCTGTATGGCGCCAATACCAGTGCCAAGTGTGCATGTTTGCCTATGCAAATGCAGTATGTGCATGATAATACATGTCTTGCAGTGAGTTTATGCTCAAAAACATGCACATGCAATGGTCTTCTCTTATTAGCATGCACTGGGTCTGTTTTTACATCACAATTTGCAGTACAGCATTTTTTATTCTAAACATTTTTTTAAATTAGAACTGTACAAATATGAAACTATACAAAGGGACACTCAGGGGCAGTGCCTAAGGCAGCAGATTTAGAGGGGACAATACCAAGCTTTATTATTCACACAGTAAAGTTTTCCTTATTTTGTTTTTATGGGTAGCCAAACAAAAAAACAAGAAAAAAATCCATATTTACTAGTAGCAGACCCATCAGAAACCGTTTCTATTTCAATTTAATGCCATAGAGTGGTGGCCCTAAAAATACATATCAAAGAAAATTTTGAAATAAACATGCAGTACATTTCTGCAACACATGGACATTTTCCTGTGTTTTATCCCTTGCAAATACAGAAAATTACCTGTCGATTTGCCAGAAATGCACTGCCCAGATGTCAACAGAAGTCAACACTGCCCAGTGTGTAGTGTTTTGCCAAACTACTCAACCACTCCCACTCTCAGACCTCCATAACATGAAGGCTAATCATTCTGCAATCCAAGAAAAGAACTAAAGCCGTGTACACACGATCGGTTTTACCGATGAAAACAGTCCGATGGACTGTTTTCATCGGACGAACCGATCGTGTATGGGCCCCATTGGTCTTTTTTCCATCGGTGTGAAAAAATAGAACATGTTTTAAATTTATCCGATGGGGAAAAAAAACGATAGCAAAATCTGATCGTCTGTGTGGAAATCCATCGGATAAAAAACCCACGCATGCTCAGAATCAAGTCGACACATGCTCAGAAGCATTGAACTTAATTTTTCTCGGCTCATCGGAGTGTTTTACGTCACCCGCGTTTGAAACGGTCCGTTTTTTGACTGATGGTGTGTGGGCAAGACTGATGGAAGACAGTTTCATCGGATTTCCGATGGAAAAAAACATCGGATTTGAATCCATAGGATATCCGATCGTGTGTACAGGGCTTTAGAGAACTCTTTAAGATAACACAGGAATTGTGTAGAGGATACAGGGAAGCTTCAAATTTCTGACAAGATCAATACGATTTTATGCAGCTATCTAAGAGTTATGATGAAATTACTCCAATGCCATATTAAAGCCCATCTCCAGAGAAAGGGAAAAGGAGTGGAGCTTCTCTAGCAGTGGACTATCTCTCAGTGTCCTCATGCCCAATGCAGATCTGATGTCAGAGGACCTGCAAACACTGGATCATGGGGAAGAGACTGCAGGAACTAGTCTTACAGCTTGGAGGGTGTCTGCATGAGTGGAGGATTGGGTAAGTAAAACTGCTTTTTGCAGCCCCTTGAACCTAAATGAGCATTTAAAGCTGATCTCTTGCTTTAGTTTTAGTTCATACAGTTTGTTCGGGCCAAGCGGGCCCAAAAAATATTTGTCTCCCTAACATGTGCGGCAGCTGAGTGTACTGTATCAACTGTATCCAGTTTCCGAGAACCACATCTGGCCTAACTCCCAGCACAGAGCACATGCTAGGCCCCATAGAGGCTATATGCCTAACAGATCAGAACATTCAGGCGCACCTTCCCAAGCCACCGCCCAGGGGAAGAGAACGCTCACATGGTCCTCCCTAAATATTTATATCCTCTCCCAGCATGCACCAGTTGTCGTAGATGTAATAAACCTCCTACTGGTTGGCTAGAGGAAATATGAATATTCATAACTCAGGATCACTGTCACATCTAATACAATTGTCAGAGGTATCAGTGACACCTACTGGAAGTAGAAAGAAACAAAAGCAATGCAAAATAAACTATAACTCACCTTGGGCTGACTACCACCCAGTTTATTTAATGTAGTGTTTTTTTAATATGTTTTCTTTCTTTTGTGCATGTTATCATTATTTGTGTACTGTTGCTTTACATTTATTTAATTTATTTTTCACTGTCTCCCTTTCCCCCCCCCCAAAAGATAAACAAGCTAATGGTGGGCATTTTTGGGACAAGAGCAGGTCCAGGACCATTTAAATGAGCTTCTGTAACCCTCAGGGGTCATTTAAAGCCTACTAAAGACATCAAAATTCGCAACAAAAAAAAATGAATTTTAGGTATGCAGCTTTTGGGGAAATCTATAGATTTTACAGTTGGAGATCGCCAAAGTGTTGGCTCATATCGATATACTAATCTATATACACATTTAAACCAATAACAGCTTCTGTTTCCCATTTGAAATTCAAATTCACTTTGCAAAAGGAAGTACCATATATACACGAGTATAAGCACATTTTTTTGTGCTGAAAATGCCCCCCTCGGCTTATACTCGAGTTTGTGTACATCTTCACCTTTGTGCGCCTGATCCCGGCCAGCCGTAGGTCCCCTGGACCCCAAACTTGGCACACATGTAGCCCCACTCTTCCTCTACAAGTGTGATTTTTCAAAGCCGGGCGCCCTTTCCATAGACTCCCATGTTAAACGGTCATTTCTCCAGTGATTTTGGGCACCCGGTACTTGCCCGCCCTAGGTTCCCTGGACCCCAAACTTGGTCCCACTCTTCATCTACAAGTGTGCAAAGTTTGTTGTCCAGGGGACCTACGGCCGTGGAGCACCAGTTTTTCAAAGCTAGGCACCCCTTACATAGAATCCCATGTTAAACGTCAGTCTAGTCACACAGCGTCGGAGATCAGGTAGGGAGATTGTACACAGTGAGGATTGGACACAGTGAGGCATGGCCACAGTGACAGTGAGGCATGAGCACAGTGAGGCATGGGCACAGTGAGGCATGGACACAGTGAGGGATGGACACAGTGAGGCATGAGCACAGTGAGGCATGGACACAGTGAGGGATGGACACAGTGAGGCACAGTGAGGCATGCAGATGGACACCCTAGGCTTATACTCGAGTCAATACGTTTTCCCAGTTTTTTGTGGTAAAATTAATTGCCTCGGCTTATATTCGGGTCGGCTTATACTCGAGTATATACGGTACATCTACTTTTTAGATCTTGCTAAATGTAGTAAAACCCTCCTCACTCCTCAGTCAATTTGTTGGTGGATTTACCAGGAGCTTGATTTTTGGTTCAGTTTACACAAAGGGGTTAATTAACCAAAAGCAAATTGTCTGTGCACGCCAAAAAAAAAGAATTTTTGCTTGCACGCGATTGGATCAAAGAAATCTGCAGGGCTTTCCCTCATTTCAGAGCTTCCCCTCAAATGTAGTGCAACTGCACTTGTAGTACACTTACAGTGCACAGACTATTTGCCTTTAGTAAATCAACCCCAAAAGGTTTAGGCCAGTGAACAAAACATCAGATACAGTGCATATTTTCAAAATTTTGTTTTGAAGTTAAAATATCACAAACACATATAGCTGGAAGCCCATGCCTGCAAGCTGAGGATGATAAAGAAGGCGGTAGCAGTTCTGTTTCACCAATAGCTCCCAACCATCACTGATTTGGAACAAAGTCCCTCTGTCCCTCTTTCCTTCTCATTTGTCCCTCATTTTGGTCTGATCTATATAATTTTATATAAAATGCACTGTTTATTTTTCAAAAAGTGTTTTCCAGTGCTAAACTTTTCATCCAGTTTCTAAATTACTGCATTTGTAAACCTCAAAAGCCAGTATAAAAGAATAGTATTGGTAAAAAAAAAAAGCACTTGTGGGTTTAACTAATCATTTCAGGGGGCCTGGTAGGGGGTATGTCCTATGCCTACATCCTTTTGCTAATAGGTGTCCCTCATTGCCATCTCAAAAAGATGGGAGGTATGATTTCGCCTGTCTGAGCCATATTCGATTCATTACCTACCAGTATGTGTCAGTTATAGAAGTAGTTTCAATTACCACTTTGAAATGTCAGGTCTCGTACACACGACCGAGTTTCTCGGCAAGAACCAGCAAGAAACTTGCTGGCAGAGATGTCTTGCCGAGAAATTCGTTCGTGTGTATGGTTTCTCGTCGAGAAAACCGACAAGTAACCTCGACGAGAAAATAGAGAACCTGCTCTCTATTTTCTCGTCGAGATTCTCGTCGGCATGTTTCTCGATGAGAAAAGTGAGTGTGTGTACACTTACCTGTCCTCCCGGAAGCCCGCGCATGTTCGAAATGAATTCGACGCATGCGCCGTAGCTTCCTAGGCATACGTAGGGTATACCAAGATGGCGGCGACGGCATCGAATGTCACGAGCGCATGCTCGTCGTAGTCGATGACGTCACCGCGTACGCTCCATTCAAAGAACCGCGGGTTCTTTGAAACGAGCGTGTGTACACTCGGCCGGGACAAGTTTCTTGTCCAAGAATCTCGTCGAAAAAAACGACATGTTTTTTTCGACGAGAATCTCGGCCGTGTGTACGAGGCCTCAGTTTCAGAAAACGAAATTGGCCTCTGCATTGTATTGCATTGGTCAAAATAAAAAATTTAAAACCTCAAACACCTTCAAAATAATGATGAAAGTTACCAAACATGGAAGACTTCCCTGATAAAGAGTAACAATGTCACAATACAAAGCTTTCTGCCAGAAATAGATGGACCCAAGATAGTAGTTATAAAACAGCCAAATTGCACCTCTTTGTCTCAGTGTTATCAAAAACTATATATCATGTGCTTCAAAGTGGTAATCCTACAAAGACAAAGTTCAGTAGACAAATCCTTGGTACATGCATTGAAACATTCACTTATAAAATAAATATATAAAAGTTGCATAAAATCGTATCCTAAAAGCAGATTAAGGTATAAACACATTCAATAGCCATGATGCAGGGAGTTGTTATTCTGTCAATCAGCCTCTAGAGAGATGAAAGAAGGAAATGGGAAGTAGCGATGAGTGTAGTGATCTTGTCAAAACAGATTTTTACTGTAAAATTACAAATTTTGCTGCTGTAAGAAATTTCATTAAAGCAGAAACTCACTGAGCTGCTTAGGTGAAATTTGTTTGAACTACTATTTTTTATTTTACTTACAAGGTCTGTTTTTGGAGGTTGTATTTAGCATAGTCTAGTTTATTTTATTTAGTATTATTTGTATTTGTGATTATTTTTTTTTTTTTTGTGTGTATTAGCTCATTCTTTGTATATCACTTTTTTCCTTAAAAAATAAATAAATAAATCTAAACAAATAATAAGGCAAATGAGGGGCAGTTTTTGGCACAAGATTAGGTCCAGGGTAGTTAAAATTAGCTTTTGCATATCAGGGAAGTGCAGTGGCCAAGTAGTTAGCACTTTCACCTAGCATCATTAGGGTACTTGCTTCATATCCCAACCACAGCACTTCCTGCTGTTTGCATGATCTCCCTGTGCCTTTGTGGCTTTACTCTTGTTTCCGGCAACACTCCAAAGACATGCTGGTAAGTTAATTGGTTCCTCCATAAATTGGCCCTAGTATATGAATGTGAGTTAGGAACCTTAGATTGTAAGCTTCATGAGGGCAGGGACTGATGTGAATGTACAATAGATATGTAAAGCACTGCATAGATTGATAGCGCTACATAAGTATTAGTAATAAATAAAATAAATCTCAGAAGCCCTTTAAATCCCATTGCATCCTTATGAAAACCACACAATGTTTGACCCATAGACTCCAATGCATATAGTGAAAATGGTGAACTTTTTTCCAAAAATCTCATGATTTTTCGCAGAAATTTAGGCGAAAATAAATGGAAGGGTCCTGATGCCTCCAGAAGGTTATATCAAAAAATCTAATTGAGAAGCAATGCTGTAAAAGGTAAGGCAGAATAATTAACGATAAGGACTTCTACAGATGAAATTATCTGTCTTGACTTCTATCTTAATGCTTGAACATTGTATACATACTGTGCTATATTGTTGTTTCTTGGACTCTACCCATCTATTATATATCGCTGCTGATTTATGGATATTTGACACCCATACTGTTATCCCTATACCTTGATATGACATTGGTAAATACATTTTCATTGTCTCCTGATGATAAAATAGTCCTAGACCACTTAAAAGACTATGGGGCATAACTGGAACTGCTGAAGCCATGAGATATTCTTTTGACTGTCCAGGATGCCAAAATGCAGACTTTCTCATGGAAACTAATTTTCAGCTTATCAAACCCCCATATGAGCATTGGGTAATCATCTCCCTGTCCCCGCAGAAAAGACAACTTTAAACTGGAGCAGTTGGGCAGCTTCTGATGGAACACAGCAGTCAACTGTCTTGCAAATTGAAAGCCGTGATAGTAAAAACTGATTTGTACATCACCAGGAGTTGCAAGTGCACGCGCGTTGTAAATTTAATTAAACAGCAGGTGCAAAATCAGGTCATATGGCTTTGATGTGCCCCATGTGACAATGACAAGTAGACAATGATTCTAATACAGGGACATTTGCATACATTTGCATTGGATTGCAGTGAACACTGTATCTTTCACCTCCTCTTGTGATGTGTTTTGGGGAAGTTTTCTTCTGTTTCAATGAACTGTTGCTGCTGCAGTCGAGCTGATAAACACAGGACATTGTTATAAATTCAATAAATAAGAGCCCATCTGTGTGAAGCAGAGCCTTAAAGGAAAAAATATTTGATCATGCATTATTCTTATTCGTACGCATTTGTTTATTGTTTCTTACTGAATTCTATGGTGTTGTTATCTTACATGTTGCAAAATCATGATAGCCAGCAAATAGAATAATTTTTCTTTTGTCCTCCTAAATATTTTAGTGGTTTTAGAACTTCAGAGGCTGCGTGTCTAAAATGGCATTTTGATTAAAAAAAAAGGCATTTAATAAAAAAAAAGGTTCAGAGAATAATAATCTTTAGAGTTAAGTGTGGAGTTTGTTCAACAAAATCCACTCTAGGTCAACTATATTGTAAATAGCAATGAATTTAGAAAAAGTTTATGGCAGATCCATGCCTGTATCTGTTCCGTAGACATTGACATTCCAGTGTCCTTCTTGCAAAAAGAGTGCTAGGTTGGAGGCTCTGCCTTAACTATAATCCCCAAAAAAGTTATCTCTAGCATCCATTAAGGACCCCTTCACATTGAGGTACTCTGCGATAAGGCGACCCATTTATTTTAAATGGGCTGGCAGACCACCTCAATATTGCACCTCAAAAGTGTTTAGAAATCGCAACACACAATTTTGCTTAGCTTACGTTGTACACAGGTAAGTTGGCAGCTAGGGATGAGCCGAACACCCCCCCCCCCCCCGGTTCGGTTCGGACCAGAACATGCGAACGTACCGAACGTTCGCGTAAACTATCGAACCCTGTTAAAGTTTATGGGACTCGAACATGAGAAATCAAAAGTGCGAATTTTAAAGGCTAATATGCAAGTTATTGTCCTAAAAAGTGTTTGGTGACCCGGGTCCTGTCCCAGGGTACGTGTATCAATGCAAAAAAAGTTTTAAAAACTGACTTTTTTTCGGGAGCAGTGATTTTAATAATGCTTGAAGTGAAAAATTAAAAGTGAAATATTCCTTTAAATATCGTACCTGGGGGGTGTCTATAGTATGCCTGTGAAGTGGCGCGTGTTTCCTGTGTTTAGAACAGTCCCTGCACAAAATTACAATTCTAAAGGAATAAAAGTCGGCTTTAATGTAATGTCTGGTCCCGGCAATATGGATGAAAATCATTGAGAAAAACAGCATGGGTACCCCCCCCCAGCCCATTACCAGCCCCTTTGGGTCTTGTATGGATATTAAGGGGAACCCCACACCCAAATTAAAAAAAGGAAAGCCAGGGGCCCCCAGGCCCTATATACTCTGAACAGCAGTATACAGGCAGTGCAAACAAGACAGAGACTGTAGGTTTTTTCTTAAGTAGAATCTGTTTGTAATTTTGAACTGGTACATTTTTAAAGTGTAGCTCCAGACAAAAAATCTATTTTTAAGCTTTTTGGAAAACATAGGGAAGGGTTATAACCCCTGTAACATTTGTTTTGCTGTCTGTGCACCTGTTCAGAAGATTTCATCTCACTTTCTGTCCCAATGACAATTGGATTTAGAAAATTTGGGGGTTTTAGTGAAACAAGGAACTCTTACAGGAGAGAATTTCCCTTTCTAGGGGTAGATTTCCTCCCACTTCCTGTTGTCTCCTTCCGTTTGCAATTAGGAGTCGTTTGTAAGTTGGATGTTTGAAAGTAGGGGCCTGCCCTATATACTCTGCAGGAATTTGGGCCTTAGTTATTGGTGTTGCCACAACACTGTAAGCACTCACAGTTACTCTTGGTGGGTGCAGGAACAGGCCCTACTGTAAAATATTAGATCAAGAATTGTAATTACATGCTCCTGGTGAACAGGGGCAGAAAAATTGGGCTTTTGGTGGTGGACGGTGTGGTGGTGTTGCTACAACACTGTAAGCCCTCACAGTTACTGTTGGTGGGCGCAGGAACGGGCCCTGCTGTGAAATATTAGATCAAGAATTGTAATTACATGCCCCTGTTAAACAGGGGCTGAAAAATTGGGCCTTAGGCACTGGTGCTGGTGCCACAACACTGCAACCCCTCACAGAAACTCTAGTTGGAGCGCAGGAATGAGCCCTGCTGCAAAGTATTGCGGCAAAAATTTTAATTACACACCCCTGTTAAACAGGGGCAGAAAAATTGGGCCTTAGGCACTGGTGCTGGTGCCACAACACTGAAACCCCTCACAGAAACTCTAGTTGGAGCGCAGGAATGAGCCCTGCTGCAAAGTATTGCAGCAAAAATTGTAATTACACACCCCTGTTAAACAGGGGCAGAAAAATTGGGCCTTAGCCACTGGTGGTGGTGCCCAGAACCAAAAATGTTCTTACAAGCTATCAGCATGATCATTGAGGAGGAAGAGGATAGTCACTCAGCATAACAGGATAGTCAGTCAGCATCAGCATAGGCAGTCTTGAAGGGATCTGACATTAAAAAAAAATATTCGGTTACATCAGCATCAGGTGCTTGGTAGCTGGTGGTGATCCAAGACTGATTCATTTTTATGAAGTTCAGCCGATCGACGGAGTCGGTGGACAGGCGCACCCTGTCATCGGTTACAAAGCCTCCAGCAGCACTGAATGTGTGTTCCGAAAGAACGCTGGATGCAGGACAGGCCAGTACCTCAATTGCATAATGTGCAAGCTCTGGCCAGTGATCCATCCTCAAGACCCAGTAACCCAGAGGATTTTCGGTGGGAAAGGTGTCCAAGTCTGATCTTGCCCCTAGGTATTCCTGCACCATGTAAATCAGACGCTGGCGATGGTTGCTGGAACTGATCATACCTTGGGGCTGCGGACTAAAAAATTGTCTGAATGCATCGGTCAGATGGCCACCTTTTCCACCGCTCCTTCTGTGACTGACTGAAGCCTCAGCAACACGTTGTCCAGGAGCAGGAATTTGTAACCTCCCAGTCTCTGGGAACGCGTTGCACAAACCTTTCTGCAAGGCCTCCCGAAGATGTTTCATCCTCTGGTCCCTCTGCGACGGCAAGATAAGGTCCGCAACCTTACCCTTGCAATGTGGATCAAGGAGGGTTGTCAGACAGTAATGATCCCTCTCCTTGATACCACAAATACGAGGATCCTTCCGCAGGCTTTGCAGGATCAGGGAGGCCATGCAGCGTAGGTTTGCTGAGGCATTCGGTCTGGAGTCCTCTGGGTCACTAAGGACGACATGATCCGCAGCCACCTCCTCGCAGCCACATACAAGTCTATGGGTTTCTTGGGACTGTATTTGATCCCTTGAAGACTGCTTCTGATGCTGAGTGCTAGGCTCCACCTCCATGCTGACACAATCCTCCTCCTCCTCCTCCTCCTCTTCCTGTATGTTAGGCGGGCCAGCAGGAACACTGTCTGGATAAAGGGGGCCTTGAGAGGTAAGGAAGTCCTCCTCTTCCTCCCTCTGTTCTGCCTCAAGTGCCCTGTGCATTATTCCATGCAGCGTGTGCTCCAACAGGTGGACAAGAGGGACAGTGTCCTCGTGGCCTCCTCAAATGGTGACAGGACAGTGCATGCATCCCTGATCATGACCCACTGGCGTGGCAAAAAAAACAAGCTCCCCTGACCCTGTCCTCGTGCCATATTGGCACAGATACTCATTGATGGCCCTCTGCTGTGTGTGCAGCCGCTGCAGCATGGCCAACGTTGAGTTCCACCTGGTGGGCATGTCACAGATTAGGCGGTTCTTGGGCAGGTTAAATTCCTTTTGGAGATCAGCCAGCCGAGCACTGGCATTATATGACCGGCGGAAATGCACACAGACATTCCTGGCCTGCCTCAGGACATCCTGTAAGCCCGGGTACCTGCCCAAGAACCACTGCACCACCAAGTTAAGGACGTGAGCCACACAGGGCACATGGGTCAGTTGTCCCTGTCGGAGGGCGGAGAGGAGGTTGGTGCCATTGTCCCAAACCACCATTCCTGGCTTAAGCTGGCGTGGCATCAACCACCTCTGAGCCTGCCCCTGCAGAGCTGACAGAATCTCTTCTCCAGTGTGGCTCCTGTCCCCCAAACACACCAGCGCAAGCACGGCATGGCATCTTTTTGCCTGCGTACTTGCGTAGCCCATTGAATGCCTACGGAGCACCGCTGGTTCCAAGGACAAAGCACAGGAAGAGGCCATGGAGGAAGAAGAAGAGGAGGGGGTGGAGGAGAGAGGTGTGTCACAACCAGTAGTAGCATTTTGGAGGCGTGGTGGTGGAACAACCTCCAACACTACTGCACCTTCTCCTGCATCCTTCCCAGCTGCCAAAAGAGTGACCCAATGCGCCGTGAAAGATAGGTAAGGTCCCTGTCCATGCCTGCTGGACCATGAGTCAGCGGTAATATGCACCTTACCACCAGGGATGAGCCGAACACCCCCCCTGTTCGGTTCGCACCAGAACCTGTGAACAGACAGAATCTTCGTGTGAACTTTAGAACCCTATTAAATACAATGGACTTGAACGTTCGAAATCTAAAGTGCTAATTATAAAGGCTAATATGCAATTTATTGTCCTAAAAAGTGTTTGGGGACCAGGGTCCTGCCCTAGGGGACATGTATCAATGCAAAAAAAGGTTTAAAAAATAGACGTTTTTACGGGAGCGGTAATTTTAATAATGCTTAAAATGAAAAAATAAAAGTGAAATTTTCCTTTAAATTTCGTACCTGGGGGGTGTGTATGATATGCATGTAAAGTGGCGCATTTTTCCCGTGCTTAGAAATGTCCCTGCACAAAGTGTCATTTTTGAAGGAAAAAAAGTCATTTAAAACTCACTCGCGGCTATAATGAATTGTCGGCTTTTATCAATACATAGAAAAGTAATTGATAAAAAAAATAAAAAAAAAGCGTGGGGGTTCCCCCAAATTCAATTACCAGGCCCTTCAGGTCTGGAATGGATATTAAGGGGAACTCCACCCCAAATTTTAAAAAAAATGGTGTGGAGTCCCCCCAAAAATCCATACCAGACCCTTATCCGAGCACGCAACCTGGCCGGCCGCAGGGGACGAGGGGGGATGAGAGAGCGCCCCCCCTCCCTCCTGAACCGTACCAGGCCACATGCCCTCAACATGGGGAGGATGTCCCCATGTTGATGGGGACAAGGGCCTCATCCCCACAACCCTTGCCCGGTGGTTGTGGGGGTCTGCGGGCAGGGGGCTTATCGGAATCTGGAAGACCCCTTTAACAAAGGGGACCCCCAGATCCCGCCCCCCCCTATGTGAATTGGTAAGGGGTACATTGTACCCCTACCATTTCACGAAGAAAGTGTCAAAAAATGTAAATAAAAACACACAAACACCTTGGAAAAGTCCTTTATTAAAAAAAAATAATAATAATAATTAAAAAAAAACATTCCAGCGATGAAATCCAGTGTCCCGCGGCGATCCCGATGTCCAGCGCTGTCCATCATTGGTTGTGCCTGTGCGAACCTGATGGGGAACTTCCTCCTCTGTGTTTTAAATGTATAGAACCGCCCCTTCTAAAGTTCCCCATCAGGTCCGCTCAGCGGACCAGATGAAGAACGTGAGAAGGGGCGGGTCTATTCATGTATTACACAGCGAACGAAGTTCCCCATCAGGTCCGCCCCCTCGGTATGTCCGACCCCGCCTACGTCATTGGCCTGAGCGGGGAACTTCCTTCACTGTGTAATTTAAATTTACACAGTGAAGGAAGTTTCCCGCTCAGGCCAATGACGTAGGCGGGGTCTGACATACCGAGGGGGCGGACCTGATGGGGAACTTCTCGCACTTTGTAATACATGTATAGACCCGCCCCTTCTCAAGTTCCCCATCAGGTCCGCTCAGCCAATGACTAGGTGTAAGGCTGAGGACCTGATGCGGAACATGAGAAGGGGCGGGTCTATACATGTATTACATTTATTAAATTTAAATTACACAGTGAAGGAAGTTCCCCGCTCAGGCCAATGATGTAGGCGGGGTCGGACATACCGAGGGGGCAGACCTGACGGGGAACTTTGTTCGCTGTGTAATACATGAATAGACCCGCCCCTTCTCGCGTTTCGCATCTGGTCCGCTGAGCGGACCTGATGGGGAACTTTAGAAGGGGCGGGTCTATACATTTAAAACACAGTGGAGGAAGTTCCCCATCAGGTCCGCACAGGCACAACCAATGACGGACAGCGCTGGACATCGGGATCGCCGCGGGACACTGGATTTCATCGCTGGAATGTTTTTTTTTTATTATTTTTATTTTTTTTAATAAAGGACATTTCCAAGGTGTTTGTGTGTTTTTATTTAAATTTTTTGACACTTTCTTCGTGAAATGGTAGGGGTACAATGTACCCCTTACCAATTCACATAGGGGGGGCGGGATCTGGGGGTCCCCTTTGTTAAAGTGGTCTTCCAGATTCCGATAAGCCCCCCGCCCGCAGACCCCCACAACCACCGGGCAAGGGTTGTGGGGATGAGGCCCTTGTCCCCATCAACATGGGGACATCCTCCCCATGTTGAGGGCATGTGGCCTGGTACGGTTCAGGAGGGAGGGGGGCCGCTCTCTCGTCCCCCCCCCTCTTCCCCTGTGGCCGGCCAGGTTGCGTGCTCGGATAAGGGTCTGGTATGGATTTTTGGGGGGACTCCACGCCATTTTTTTTTACATTTGGGGTGGAGTTCCCCTTAAAATCCATGCCAGATCTCAAGGGCCTGGTATGGATATTTAGGGGGAACCCCACGCCATTTTTTTTTAAAATTTGCGGCGGGGTTCCCCTTAATATCCATTCCAGACCTGAAGGGCCTGGTAATTGAATTTGGGGGAACCCCACGCTTTTTTTTTTTTTTTATCAATGACTTTTCTATGTATTGATAAAAGCCGACAATTCATTAATAGCCGCGAGTGAGTTTTAAATGACTTTTTTTCATTCAAAAATGACACTTTGTGCAGGGACAGTTTTAAGCACGGGAAACTTGCGCGACTTTACATGCATATCATACACACCCCCCAGGTACGAAATTTAAAGGAATATTTCACTTTTATTGTTTCACTTTAAGCATTATTAAAATCACTGCTCCTAAAAAAACGGCCGTTTTTAAAACTTTTGTTTGCATTGATACATGTCCCCTGGGGCAGGACCCAGGTCCCCAAACACTTTTTAGGACAATAACTTGCATATAAGCCTTTATAATTAGCACTTTAGATTTCTCCCATAGACTTTTCGAATTTGCCGCGAACACCCCAAATTGTTCGTTGTTCGGCGAACGGGCGAACAGGCAATGTTCGAGTCGAACATGAGTTCGACTCGAACTCGAAGCTCATCCCTACTTACCGCTGACCGCCCTGTCCAGCGAGGCATGGACATTGCCTTCCACGTGCCGGTAGAGAGCCGGAATCGCCTTCCGTGAGAAAAAGTGGTGTTTGGGAACCTGCTATTGAGGAACCGCACATTGCACAAACTCACGGAAGGGGGCCGAGTCTACCAACTAAAAAGGCAGCAGTTGAAGTGCTAGCAATTTAGCCAAGCTAGCATTCAACCGCTGGGCATGTGGGGGCCTGGGAGTGAACTTCTTTCGACGGTCCAGCAGCTGAGGCAGGGAAATTTGTCTGCTACAATCGGACGTCGGTGTACTGCTAGCAGAGTGCCCGCAACTACTTGGCTGTGACACACCTAATTCTACATCTTCATTCCTCTCAGTACAGGTTTCAGAGAGGACTGAAGGTATAGTGGGGTTGGATATCCAAGTTGATGAGGAGCAAGGAGAGGTCCGCTTTGTTCTTTGGTGTGGGTCTTTAAGGTACGCTTGCCAACGAGCTGCATGGCAGGTCAACATATGTCTGGTCAAGCATGTGGTGCCCAAGCGGCTGATGTTTTGGCCACGCGAGATACGCTTGAGACATATGTTGCAAATAGCAGCGGTGCGATCTGATGCACTTGACTCAAAAAAGGCCCACACCAAAGAACTTTTGGAATAACGCGCAGAGGCAGCGCCCTGCACAGGTGGAGCTCTGCGGTGTGATTCAGTCAGTGTGCTGCCCTTACGCTGGCCCCCGGAGGGCATCCTGCCTCGTTGGAGATGTGCCTCCTCCTCCTCTCTCCTATCAGGCACCCACGTGGAGTCAGTGACCTCATCATCCCCTCCCTCTTGATCACTGGAGCAAACCTGGCAGTATGCTGCAGCTGGTGGAACATGACTGCCAGATTGCTGTCCTTGCTGAGCATCCCCTCTCTCTGCGCTCACGCTACTGCCTTCCTCTAGCTGGGTATAATCATCAGACCCTTTAAAACGCTGGGCATCCTCCTGGAGCATGTACCCAACACTGTGCTCAAACAGTTTGGGGGACTCCTCAGGAGGACATGGTGGGTCTAGGGAAGGAGTGACTGATGATGACATTGATACGAGGAAAGAGGACACATTGGCAGCTGCTTTGCCAGTACCCTGAGCCTGGGTGAGAGAGGATGAGGAGGATGAGGAGGGCTTGGTCATCCACTCTACCAGTCTTTGGCATGCTGCGGCTCAACACGTCCAGCTGCCGAAAATAAGGACAAGCGTGTCCCATGGCCACGTGCTGATGACAATGCACCGCGTCCACGACCAGCACTGTTGCCCCCAGACACAGAGCCTGCTTGCCCTCTTTTATTGGCTCGTGACTGTCTGCCTCTCCTTGTTGGCCTTCCAGACATTCTAATGGCCTGCAGGGAGATGGGAAAACCAGCAATAAGGGGTAGCTTCAGGTGTATACTGTGCAGGAGGCACCTACACCCACTGTAACTGCTTGCAGATGCCTGTCTGTGGTACACAACAGAACTACACCACAAGCAATAAGGGGTAGCTTCAGGTGTATACTGTGCAGGAAGCACCTACACCCACTGTAACTACTTGAAGATGCCTGTCTGTGTTACACAACAGAACAACACCACGAGCAATAAGAGGTAGCGTATACTGTGCAGGAGGCACCTACACCCACTGTAACTGCTTGCAGATGCCTGTTAGTGTTACACAAAAGAAAAACACCAGCAATACGGGGTAGCTTCAGGTGTATATTGTGCAGGAGGCACCTACACCCACTGTAACTGCTTGCAGGTGCCTGTCTGTGTTACACAACAGAACAACACCACAAGCAATAGGGGGTAGCTTCAGGTGTATACTGTGCAGGAGGCACCTACACCCACTGTAACTACTTGCAGATGCCTGTCTGTGTTACACAACAGAACAACACCACGAGCAATAAGGGGTAGCGTATACTGTGCAGGAGGGACCTACACCCACTGTAACTGCTTGCAGATGCCTGTTAGTGTTACACAAAAGAAAAACACCAGCAATACGGGGTAGCTTCAGGTGTATACTGTGCAGGAGGCACCTAAACCCACTGTAACTGCTTGCAGGTGCCTGTCTGTGTTACACGACAGAACAACACTATGAGCAATAAGGGGTAGCTTCAGGTGTATACTGTGCAGGAGTCACCTACACCCACTGTAACTACTTGCAGATGCCTGTCTGTGTTACACAACAGAACAACACCACGAGCAATACTGCCGCGTACACACGATCATTTTTCCCGTCGGGAAAAATTAAATTTTTTCCTTTGGACGAGAAAAACGATCGTCTGTGGGCATTTTGTCATTTTTCCCAACGGGAAAAACGTCATTAATCACAACGAGAAAAATTAGAACATGCTCTAATTTTTCTCGTCGTGATTCCTGTCATTTTTTTCCGCGGCAGTTTTCCCATAGGGAAACACTGCCGCGGAGCCCACACACGGTCGTTTTTCTCGACCAAGAGAAAAATGACGGGAAAAATGTCCGTGTGTGGGGGAACAAGCCGTTCCCTCGTTTTTCCCGTCGTAATTCACGGCGGTGTTTTCACCGCCGTGAATCATGATCGTGTGTACGCGGCATAAGGGGTAGCGTATACTGTGCAGGAGGCACCTACACCCAGTGTAACTGCTTGCAGATGCCTGTTAGTGTTACACAAAAGAAAAACACCAGCAATACGGGGTAGCTTCAGGTGTATACTGTACAGGAGGTACCTACACCCACTGTAACTGCTTGCGGGTGCCTGTCTGTGTTACATGACAGAACAACACCACGAGCAATAAGGGGTAGCGTATACTGTGCAGGAGGCACCTACACCCACTGTAACTGCTTGCAGATGCCCGTTAGTGTTACACAAAAGAAAAACACCAGCAATACGGGTTGGCTTCAGGTGTATACTGTGCAGGAGGCACCTACACCCACTGTATCTGCTTGCAGGTGCCTGTCTGTGTTACACAACAAAACAACACCACGAGCAATAAGGGGTAGCTTCAGGTGTATACTGTGCAGGAGGCACCTACACCCACTGTAACTACTTGCAGATGCCTGTCTGTGTTACACAACAGAACAACACCACGAGCAATAAGGGGTAGCGTATACTGTGCAGGAGCACCTACACCCACTGTAACTGCTTGCAGATGCCTGTTAGTGTTACACAAAAGAAAAACACCAGCAATACGGGGTAGCTTCAGGTGTTTACTGTGCAGGAGGCACCTACACCCACTGTAACTGCTTGCAGATGCCTGTCTGTGTTACACAACAGAACAACACCACGAGCAATAAGGGGTAGCTTCAGGTGTATACTGTGCAGGAGGTTTAGCGAAGAATATCACTGACACTGTCCCTGCCTATCCTTCTCTGTCCCTGCACGCCAACACACTGTAAATGCACAAGGTTTCAAAGGATGTCACTGACACTGTCCCTGCCTATCCTTATCTGTCCCTGCACGCCAACACACTGTAAATGCACAAGGTTTCAAAGGATGTCACTGGCACTGTCCCTGCCTATCCTTCTCTGTCCCTGCACGCCAACACACTGTAAATGCACAAGGTTTCAAAGGATGTCACTGACACTGTCCCTGCCTATCCTTCTCTGTCCCTGCACGCCAACACACTGTAAATGCACAAGGTTTCAAAGGATGTCACTGACACTGTCCCTGCCTATCCTTCTCTGTCCCTGCACGTCAACACACTGTAAATGCACAAGGTTTCAAAGGATGTCACTGACACTGTCCCTGCCTATCCTTCTCATTCCCTGCACGCCAACACACTACACAAGGCCGCCACGCTGGCGGCCTTTTATAGTGTGGGGCGTGTACTAAACCCCCCTGAGCTATGATTGGCTCTCCTCCCTGCCAGCGCTGTGATTGACCAAGCATGCGGGGTCACAGTGCATGCTTGGCCAATCACAGCGCCGGCAATGCACTGCGATGGCGCAGTGCATTGTGGGCCGTTCGCATCCCATGAATTTGGCGCGAACGGCCCACAAAGTTCTGGTTTCGCCGAACAGGCGATGTTCGAGTCGAACATGTGTTCGACTCGAACGCCGAGCTCATCCCTATACTATATTAGCATATGTGCATTAGGGAGCCATTTAAAATGAATAGCACCACAGCACAGTACAATGCAATAACATGCTTGTTTTGCAGACAGTGGAAGTGGGCAGCCAGCTTCAAAGCTTAATTCACCAAAACTCACCAAAAAAGGCTCATGAATCATTTTCGGCAACGCACCGCAATGCACATCAGTGTTTTGCCATGTACGCTGCAACAAATGTCCACTGACAATGTGCATTGGGGTGCTAAGTTCACAAATATGTTTATCATCCCCTTGCACCATTTATCCAAGGGTGATGTCATAGGCCTCCCGGCAAGATATTGGGAATGTTTAGGCTTTTATATCTCAAGAGAAAAGCAACTCCAGTACCGTCACGTCCTGTAGTCAGGGCCATCTTAATGTATGGGCCCCTCTGGGCACTGCCCAGGGGCCCCAGGTGCATGGGGGACCCAATATAATCTTACATAACTTCATACTTGCTAACCATCCTGGTTTTGCCCAGACAGTCATGCTTTTTACTTAGCTGTCCCGGAATGGCTGTGTCCAGGGCAGCGCCCCGGAACCTGTACTGTGCCCTCCTGATCCCAGAATTGTGCCCTTCTGCTTCCCTCCCTATACTGTGCCCTTCTGCTTCAATCCTGGTACTGTGCCCTTTGTGTTGATTAGCCTTTGATTCATGGCACGTTTACTCATTGTTTAAAATCGATATTATTAAAAGTATCAATAAATATGTTTTACTTCTATCAACGATTTATAGTGCGGAAATTGGGACAGGCTGGTAAGGGCCCATGATGCTATTAAGGCAGCCCTTTAGTCTGGGAGTCAGAGTGCTTTATTAACAAGTTCAGATGTATACACATTCACCCTTCTGAGTTTATCATTACAGGAACAGGAACTGGAACTAACTTGTACAGAGTACAGAAGGTATAATAATTGTAACAACCCTAAATAGTGATATCAACAATCCAGAGGTATGAACACCACATGTTTCTCTTATAATACAAAAGAGTCTTGCCATCACTATAAAAAGACAGACAGTGATGTAAGGAATGATATCACAAAACAGTACTATGCATTTTAAGTACATCACATAATGCTTGGTCCACACAGACGGCCTCCTGATTCTCTAAAGTGTATGTAGCGGGAGCTCCTTTAAGGCCCCATGGACTACGTTACCCAGAACCCCGTTTGGCACCCAGGGTGAAATTTGCCAACGCAGAGACTCATGGGTGGGATATAAAAGGAGGGGGCGAGGCTAAGCTCGGCCTCTTTGGATACTGCGCGGCAATCAATAGGACTCCCTGTGTGGATCTGCTGCAGTGCAGGGCCTGAGGCCTGGGCCTTGCATATCTTCCAAAGAGCCTTCCATCCCACTGCTAAACCTGGGTGACACCTGTTTTCTTTCGAGTTGCTGACATCAGTTGGACCAGAGACCCGGTCGTTGCAGACACTGTGTGTGGAGACACAGTGGTGGAAGTCCCGGACTGGAATCGCGTCCGGAGGGGTGAGCGAGCACCAGCTCACATCATTAACTTGTACTTTAATTAGGCCTAGTGACTGCCTTGGCCCATCGTGCTATAGTTACTGTCCCGCCGGAGACTAGTGGCAGAACTGAGTTGTGTAGTCGCCGGTGAAGTGTTCTTTCTTTATTAACCATTATTGGATTACAAATACTGTTTCTGAATGTGCACCACCGTTCATCTGCATGCGAAGAATTGTTCTTACAGAGACTGAACTTTATCTGAGTCAGGCCTGACCAGGGAATAGAATATTGTTGGTGCGCCACATTGCGCATAGTGAAGATAGTTGCACGTGGCTTGTGATCACTCTGCACTATCGCTGATTAGTATGTTTATGACTGCAGGGCTCTGCATGTATTTTATGTGATATGTTTATCATTTATCTTTATACCAAAGTAAATCAATCTACAGTTTATCACTCCGGTATCAGTGCTCATTATTGCATATATTATCTGCCTATATTACTGTGAGATTGTGCATAACCAGGTATAGAGAGTTATATGAAGGTATCCACCCCTAGACTAACTGTGCCATAGTGGGACGAGTAGATTGCCGGGGGGTTGGCGGTGTTGTATACAGGGCCCGAAACAAAACCAGTGGCTCTCTTAGCTGGGGGTATCGCTACATGTATATAAACCTTCACCTTGTAAAACAACAACCCATTCAGTTTAATATAGAAATGAAAAAAAAAGAAGGTGAACAAAGGTGCACTTACCTTTAATTCTCTTGCACCCTGTTTCCAATATGCCATCAGCAGTTAAAAGCCAGTTTTTCCCCCTCTTCCTCGCATCTGTTGGAGGGAGAGACACAGACACAGGGCATTGTTCTGTAATTGTCCTCCTGTCTTGCCACACCAATCAATCTCCCTGTGCTGCATGCCCACATCTGATTCGCCCTGTGTGCCCAGCGACCCCCCCCCCCCCCGTCTCCCTGCAGCATCTCCGGCTTCCCTTGAGACTGGGGGAAGGGGCCAGTAAATATGTCATTTATTGCTCCCTTCTTTTTCTGTTTTGGACACAGTGAGTGATTGGTACAGGTCGTTCCTGTGTCCATTCATAACTGAGCATAGTAGACTGTGTTTACTATGTTTCAGTTTATGAATGAACAGGAGCCTCTGTCTGCTGTTCATTCATCTTCAGTGTAGCTAAGGCTGCAGAAAAAGGAATTTAAATGTCCTCAATTCCTATCTCTGTCTCAAAGGTGAGATTTTAGGGGTCTGTTCAGACCCCTGATATTTCATCCAAATCCCATCCTCCTCAACAGCGTTGTAAAAATAAATGTAAAAACAAAATTAAATAAATAAAAATAATCTTTTCAAATTGCAAAAAAAATTAAAAAAAAATGGAAAAAATCATTAATTTATTTTTGCATTTTGCAATTCAGGGGAGGGGCCTGTCGGGCAGGCTGTACAGGGCCCCGTGATCTCTAACAACAGCCCTGTGCATATGCCTTACTTTATTCTTGCTGATTAACAAGCAACCAAATATTTCAGAGACCCTGGACTTTGTGGGAGTTAGTTTAGTATGCATTTGTCTGCCATGTAGTAGTTTGGCTAGTGATATTTGTGCAGTTGCATGTCTAGTCACTCTGTAAACATTTTAGAACTCTGTATTAAAAACTTTCCAAGATTTGAAGTCTAAAGAACTTCTTTAAGGCTTCTATTGAATTTCTCAATCTCTCTATTTGCCTGGGGGTAATAAAATTAGTATTTTCTTTGCATAGTATTTCTCTTTCTCTCAAAGCTGCTATAAATTGTACTATGGCATTGCCATTATGCTGTCCACATTGCCAGAATTTATTTCGTTCTACACCCAAAGAAATTCTTTGATGCTGTGGGAGCTGTATCATAAGTGTCACCTGCTGCTGGTAGAGAAAAGGAAATATGCCATCCTCCTGCTCCCAGGCAGCAAATAAGTAAAGCATGTTTTCTAGCAACTACCAAAAACCATTTGTTATCAAGGACTTTACTGGTACCAGAGAGAGAGGGTCACACACAATTTATAAAAAATACATTTACTACAAAGTCCAGTAAAATTATTTTTAAAAACATTGAAAAATATTTTTATATGCGACATAAGCCATATCTATAAACAATAAGATATTATCTTTGCTATATGATCCAAGAGGTTGACGAATTTCGCAGTAACCAGCTTTCTAGCTTAATAGCAAATAGAGAAATGGCCTGCTTAAAAGAGAAAAAAACATGTATATAAGCAGCCTATCAGATAATACACAATCCAAATATAAGTTACTAAACACAGCATATCACCCTTACGCATCACATTCAGAGTCTAACTTTCAGATGATGACAGGATATGCTGTGTGGATATATCCTTTACTTCAAATTGTAATAAGTAAGCAATTATTACGTTTATAAGTTGGTGGGCCTTATGGCAAAGAAAACCTTTGGGCAACAGAAAATAGAGAGCCAATTAAACAGCAAGTATCACATAGTAGTTTCTAGTTGGTGCGTCTACCATCTGACCCATGAAATTGTCCTGCAAGACATTTAGGAACTG
This sequence comes from Rana muscosa, assembly GCA_029206835.1. Taxonomy (NCBI): domain Eukaryota; kingdom Metazoa; phylum Chordata; class Amphibia; order Anura; family Ranidae; genus Rana; species Rana muscosa. The sequence continues at coordinate 417,379,399 of CM055121.1, forward strand.
GCAAGCCTTAGACGAATGCACGGTTCCTTCCGCCCAGTGTATGTCTGGATAATTAAATACCCCCATTATGATGACACCTCCCATCCTTGCCGCTAATCCAAATTGTGATAGGAGGTCCGTCTTTCTCTCCTCCCTCAGGTTAGGGGGCCTATAGCATACTCCTAGTATTACTTTCCCCTTAGTTTCATCCATTTGGACCTTTACCCATAAGGATTCCACCTCCTCCCTAGCTCCCCTAGTGATGTAGGCTCTCACATTCACTTTTTTACCCTTTTTATCCCTGTGATAAAGGGAATACCCTTGATTGGTTGCAAGCCAATCATAAGAGCTGTTGAACCAAGTCTTTGAAATTCCCACAAAATCTAAATCCTCCTCATACAACAGAATCTCTAGTTCTCCCATCTTGTACGCCAAGCTCCTGGCATCGGTGAACATGCCACGTAGTTTAGACCGATTGCATACTGTCTTCTTATTGGGTGTTCCGAGGTTGCAAATAGGACTTGTTACTATACTTACCTTGGGTTTATGTGCTTTAGTCAACCTACCACTAATGCCCCCAATACTACCCTCTGGAATATGTTCCGCGCTGATTATCTCTACCTCTGGACCCCCCCGTCGCCTAGTTTAAAAGCCCCTCTAACTTTTTGGCCATCTTCACTCCCAGCAGATCTGCATCCTCCTCATTTTGGTGCAGTCTGTCCCTTCTATAGAATTGTCGACTGACTGAGAAGTCGGCCCAGTTCTCCAGGAACCCAAACCCAACCTTACTACACCAGCTCCTCAGCCACTTGTTTACCTCCCTAATCTCCCTCTGCTTTTTTGGTTTGGCTCGAGGTACAGGTAGTGAGAATACTACCTTGGCGGTCCTTTTCCTCAATTTAGCTCCTAAGTCCCTAAAATCGTTCTTCAGAACAGTGGTCAGATTTTATGTATTACCTTGGGGAGATGCAGACTAGAAAACTGCAATCACTGAGCAGCAAATGATACCACCTGTGATGTATTTCAGTTATCTTGCAAACCTGGCCTGTTAGTGGGCCCTGAGGACAGGGTTGATGACCACTGCTTTAGGACACTCCATCTTGCACTGATTTTTTCATTGGTGCCAATGTGCACCATGACAGCTGGGTCTTCCCCAGCCCCTCCCAGTAATCTGTCCACCAGATCCGTGATGTGCCGAACCCGAGCGCCCGGTAAACAGCCTACAGTTCATCGCTTCAGGTCTTAGACACAGATTGCCCGTTCTGTCCTTCTAAGAATTGAGTACCCTACCAGCAGAATCTGTCTTTCCTTTCCCTTTGCTTCACCCCAACATTCACTGGAGGAGTTCTTCCCCTGGCAGCTAGGGGAGTCCCTCAGCTCCAGCAGTGCTGGTGTCTGACTGGTTTCACCAATGTCACTCAATGGAGCGTACTTATTGGGATGTTTCAGCCAAGGATCGGCCTCCCTGACACTTTCCCCTCTACCCTACCTGACTGTCACCCATCTACTCTTTTCTAGTGCCTTCCCCTCTTTGTCTCCCCCGCTTCTGTGCTGGCACCTGCCTGGTATGTTCCCAGCTCTCCTTTAGTATTGAGGGTCTTCTCAGTGCTGACACATGAGATAGAAGGAAATGTATTCCCTTCAGGATAAGAAGATAACGCATGAGTGTTATGTTGTTGATCTCTATCCGTAGTTAGAACCAGCCCTTATATATCAGCCATAATCAACATAGGTTCAGAACCTGCAATAACAAATAATGGAATGAGGCTATATAGTGTCTTAGTAAGAGCGTAAAGTCCCAGCCATAGGTACACTTGGATGTATTACCTGCATGTCCAAATTATCCCCTGAAAGCCTCTGCAGGGAGGAGGGGAGGAAGAGACAGCCAGGAGGATGGCAGGAGGAAAAAAAACAAAAATCCAAAGTGTGCACTCTTTTAGCAATGTAGATCCAGCAAAGGGGCTCAGCCAACAAATATCTAAAAACCATGGAATGCATCAATATATGCAACCCCTCACAGGGAGAAAGCAGTATAATCCTTTCTATCATTAACTCAATCATGTTTTCTAGCATTAGGTAAGTCCTCCTGATTAGTCCTCTGATTAGTTATAAGCAGGGCCGTTTGAGGGAATTTGGGGGCCCCAAGCAGATTGAGAATTTGGGGCCCCCGAGGGGGGTAGGGTTGCCACCTTTTCGTCAAGCCAAACCCGAACGCCTAAGTAGTGCACGCCAATTTTTTTCTTTTTTTTTGTAGTACATTAAATTCATTACCTCTGTACAAAGCAATGCACAGAAATTTTGCTATGTAGTATACACTATACATATATTTTTGTGATTAAATAACATTTCTAATCATATGGAAATAATCACAAGAGTCTCCCTTTACATCAGAGTCAACAGAGTTCCCCTTTACATCAGAGTCAACAGAGTTCCCCATTAGATCTGAATCCGCAGAGTCCCCCATTACATCTGAATGCACAGGGTTTGTTCCCCTTTACATCTGATTCTGCAGGAGAGGAGTGCAGAGGGTAAGATGGAGGCAGTATGTACATGAGAGGATTGTGGAGGGTATGATGGGGGCAGTATGTAGAGGAGAGGACTGTGGAGGGTATGATGGGGGCAGTATGTAGAGGAGAGGACTGTGGAGGGTATGATGGGGGCAGTATGTAGAGGAGAGGACTGTGGAGGGTATGATGGGGGCAGTATGTAGAGGAGAGGACTGTGGTGGGTATGATGGGGGCAGTATGTAGAGGAGAGGACTGTGGTGGGTATGATGGGGGCAGTATGTAGAGAAGAGGACTGTGGAGGCAGGGCCGTCTTTAATATTGATTGGACCCTGGGCAAACATTTTCTTGGGGCCCCCCATGCAATTTTGCCCCCCCCCATCATTACACAGGACTCCCTCCGCCATACTACCCAAATCACTACATAGGACCCCATTCCCCATACTACCCCCATAATTACAGGACCCTCCTCCCACATCATTGCACAGGCCCCTCTCCCCAATACTACGCCCATCACTAAACAGGATCACTCCCCATAATACCTCTATGATTACACAGGGTGGGGGGCTCCATACTACATTGTCACTTATTAACTATCAGCACACTGCTGTTTCTGCAGAAAGGAGGGGTATTGCTGTAGGGGGAGAAGCAGGGAAGGGGTTATTGTTAGGGATGGAGAGGCAGGGATTGGGGTTATTGTTGGGGGTGGAGAGGCAGGGATTGGGGTTATTGTTGGGGGTGGAGAGGCAGGGATTGGGGTTATTTTTGGGGGTGGAGAGGCAGGGATTGGGGTTATTTTTGGGGGTGGAGAGGCAGGGATTGGGGTTATTGTTGGTGGTGGAGAGGCAGGTAGAAGGGGTTTATTGTTGGTGGTGGAGAGGCAGGGAGAAGGGGTTTATTGTTGAAGGTGAAGAAGCGGGGAGGGGGGTTATTGCTGAGGGTGGAGAAGTGGGGAGGAGGGTTATTGTTGAGGGTGGAGAAGCGGGGAGGGGATTTATTGTTGAGGGTGAAGCGGAGAGGGGGGTTATTGCTGAGGGTGGTGAAGCGGGGAGGGGGATTATTATTGGGGGTGGAGAAGCAGGGAGGGGGTTATCGTTGAGCACACAGCTGTCAATCACTGCCCTGTACTACAACACTTAGCAGCCCTGCCCTCCAAGAAGTTCTGCAGCAGCCAAACTCTGCCCTGCACTACAACTCCCAGCAGGCAGCAGCCGCCCCTCCAAGAAGTTCTGCAGCAGCCACACTCTGCCCTGCACTACAACTCCCAGCAGGCAGCAGCTGCCCCTCCAAGAAGTTCTGCAGCAGCCACACTCTGCCCTGCACTACAACTCCCAGCAGGCAGCAGCCGCCCCTCCAAAGAAGTTCTGCAGCAGCCAAACTCTGCCCTGCACTACAACTCCCAGCAGGCAGCAGCCCCCCCTCCAAGAAGTTCTGCAGCAGCCAAACTCTGTCCTGCACTACAACTCCCAGCAGGCAGCAGCCCCCCCCCTCCAAGATGTTCTGCAGCAGCCAAACACTGCCCTGCAATACAACTCCCAGCAGCCCTGCCCTGCCACCCCAAGAAGTTCTGCAGCATCTGAGACTCCCTGAAAAGTTATCAGAGGTGATGGGAGTGGGAACCTGGCTAAGGACAGCACACAGTGTCTCAGAGGGAGACCGTTTACTCACTTTGCAGAGCGATGTCATCGGCACCTGCCCGCAGAGGAGGGATAGGAGGGGTTGAATGCAGCACATTGCCGGGGGAAGAGGCTCAGTTCACTCAGACTGAGATAAGGGGAAGGGGCGGGGTCAGTAGAAGAGACACTGCAGGGACGTGATTTCACTTAACCCGTGCCGAGCTGGATAGAATAGAGGAGAAAACAAATGCACTTGATTTATCAGCGTTTGGGGCCCTCCAACAATAAATGGGCCCTGGGCAGATGACCCATTTGCCCTGCATTAAAGACGGCCCTGCTCCCCGCGCCTGAATGGGAGGGGGGGCGCCGATCGCGGGAGGGGGGGCGGTCTGCTGGGGCCCCAGGCCAGCTTGGGGCCCCAAGCAGTTGCTTGGTTTGCCTCTCCTGTTCCGACGGCCCTGGTTATAAGTATGTGATTCCTAAACATACAAATTCAAGCAATTAAAGTCAGTGAAAGCTCACCAGGTTGTGGAAGAAATGGTGCAGGCTGCTGTAGAGCTAGAAGGACATTCTCATCACAAATCTTGTTGTGTCCTCTAGTCTTGGAGGCAGAGTAGTTGTAGAGTGCTTTCTTAACATGTTCAAGTATCTATATAACACATGCAGCCTTCAGAGTATATCATAAAAGGAACAGGATCTAAAACTTATTACCAAGTATGGAAAGTATTATACTTGCAACAATAATCATTAGGGATGAGCTTATGTTTGGTCCAAACCCATGTTTGACTGAACCTGGAAGGAAGTTGTCACTGCTGGCCCAAAAAAGTGTGGCCAGGGCATTCTGCAACCCATAGCTGTATGTATACAAAAGGTGGGGATGCCCATGACATTATTGAATAATATGGCCACATGGAAATAAGCATCCCGACCCCTTTTGTGTACGTCGGGTATCTGGTTGGGTCGGCAGTCACAGTTCCCTTGCGGGTTCAGCCGAACATGGGTTTGGACCGAATCCAAGCTACCTCATCCCTAATAGTGACATATACAGGCCAACGGTATGAAAACCACAAGCACTGTGTAGATGTGTCTTCTCATGAGATTTGTGAACCTCGGTTTTTCAAGGATTGCACTGGAAGGCCTAGTGATGTCACTTATACCTATGCACCATGGGTGTTAGGTAAGATTATTCTCTAACTTTTCTCCTAATCTGTCTTTTTTTTTGTGGCATTTTACTTGGAGGGTGATTGGGTGTCTCACTACTAATCAGTCCTTGCATTTTGATGCAAGGTTCCTCTAAGAAAAGTGTATGGATCCATTTCCCTATTGTCCATAATAGGTGCAATGCTCAAGATCAGGAGTTTTAGCTTATAGTATTTGGTGAAGCTTAAAGTGGAACTAAACTGCATCAGAGCACCACAAGCTGAAAATACTATTTAATTCACCTAATCTTCCATGTCTCTGCATTTTATTATGTTGAGAAAGCATTTCGAAATATACCCTCCTAGCATTTCTAGCCACAGCCATTTTGAGTAAGGCCAGATTTTTACTGTAGCATTTACTTCCATGAATCCATCTGCCTTTCGCTCAGGCAAGAAGGCAGGAGGGTGTGCTTAGCTGAAAAAGACCCCTCGACCCTCCTCCATAAAAAATATGCCTATAAGGACTCCTGGAATGTACAACATCATTTTGGCCTAGGTCAGAAACCCGGAAGCAACTCAAGAAATGTAAAAAAACAAGTTTAAAACAAGTAAATATAGTATATCTTCCTAACTATTAACTGATGCTAGCAGCATAAGGATAAAAAATTGTTTGTGTTGCAGTAGTCATAGTAGCCTCATTACAAAATGAGTCCATGACCTAGAAAAATAACTTCTGTGACTCTTTAATGAAACAGAACTTAGAGCTTATAAAAAATAATTTTACATTTCTTGTACCTAATTGTTTTTCTTTTGGTTCTTAAGCTTTTGTATGTATCGTTTATTTTTTGCTGTACTAAAATGAAGACTGGCCTCGTCATCATGCCAACATACTGGACTGGAGCAGCATTGCTAATAAACAACAGCTGCAATGGGCAATCTGGCTCTTGTGCGGAATTAAATTTAAGGTGTATCTGGCACAACTTCCGGCAAATGTCTTGACCGGCTCTTTCCCACATGTGTGGGATTATGAGAGATATCTGACAGAATCTGCTCAAAAAGCTGTTAAATTTGCAGTTGCACCTGGTCTGCAGATTGCAAAATAGGTTATATTTTCCCCCTTTCCTTTTATTGTGTTGTGCTGTCATGTGGATTAAAGTATTTCTTTTTACTAATATCCATGTTCAGAAAAGTGCAGAAAACATCAAAATAATAGAGCACAAAAAAATGAAAAAGCAGATGTATTTCCCTTTCAGATACACGAACAGATGGACATTTTGGCAGAGAAAATAGTTTAAACTGACCCTCAGCAATGGGCTTTGCAATGACAGTCTGTCACACTGACTTCACAGTGTAAGTCTGGACTACTTCTGCTGCTTCCTATAAAACTTTTCATACAGAAACTTTACAAACTAATTTTTACCGTACTTTAATATAAAAATAAAAGAAAATGGTATTACAGAATATTTAACTCAAAATATTCAAATAAAAAAACGATCTATCTATCTATCTATTTATATGGTTATCTATTTTTATCATAGAATTTAGTCTTAATATTTCATTTAAAAATGTACTATGTAAAGCTGGACTATTTTACCTATTTATTTATATTCTAATAATTATAATTGCATTCTTAAAGGATTACTTTTTTATAACATTGCAAGGATAAAACAAGAAAAGCGTTTATTGGAAAAGTGTAAATTAATTTACTACTATATTTGTGTAAAAGCATTGGGGACTGGTTTACTAAAACTGAAGAGTGCAAAATCTGGTGCAGCTCTGCATAGAAACCAATCAGCTTACAGGTTTTTTGTCAATGCTGAAGTTAGAAGCTGATTGGCTACCATGCACAGCTGCACCAGATTTTGCACTCTCCAGTTTTAGTAAATCAACTCCACAGGGTCTCAGGGCATCACGCTTGTGTTCAGCCCAAACCCACAAACTATTCATGTGTATGGATGCCGGTCCTAGACATACGGTATCCTCCACATGATCCTGGTCACTACACACATTACCCCTTACACCTTATGTAACCTCATTTAGGCCTACAGTGTGTTTTACTCATGGTCCAGGTAGAAGCTTCAGAAGTCGAACTGATTACCCGGGGCCCTTGAGACACAAGGGTCCGGCCCACTTGACACATGATACATGAGGGGGTTTTCTTTCATCGCCGGGAAGGGGACTCCTTTTCTTCTATCACCACCCACTCAACAGCTGAAGAGGTTTGCACCAGTAAAAGCACATACTGTAACTCTGTACCCCAGGCACTGGCTGTACTTAACACATCACTCTCAGTAGGTCATCAGACAGAGGCTTCTTGTTGTAAAGATAACAAGATTACTTCTCTCAAAGCAACAGAACAGTGCACATTCTTGGCAATATGACTTCCATATATTGGCAAATAGATTAACCTTTAAAATGTCACTTCACTGTTTCATATTGGTCAAAAGATGAATAGAAAGAGTGAGAGAGCATGGTGGCACTCATACCATAAATTACATTCTAGGCTCCAATCCCATTCGAGGCCCTCTTTTCTAATGGGTATCTTACCCCTTCCTCGAAAGGGAAAGTATTTACAGCTCCCTCAGCTGTCTTTTCCTTGGTGGCGCCCAACAAAAAAAAAGGAAGAGAGAGCTCAAATCGGACCCCTCCCACATTATAACGGGACACCCCAATGCCACCAGTCTACCTCTGGAAGGAGCTAACCCTAAAGGAGGATCTTACACCTGCCTACATATTTAATAAATTCTAGGGAATTCCCCATTCCAAAGTCACGCAAATGCAAATTTCTTATGACATCATTGAAATAATATGGCCACATAGTCAAATTAGGTCAATGATATTGTGGCCATATTAGGTCAATAATATCATGAACATCCCTACCCCTTTGTGCACATACAGTTCTGGTGTGGGGAAAGCCTTGACCAGAGTTGATAGGACCCATAAGAATGTGAACATGTGAAAGCTTCCCACAGGTTCTACCAAACTGAATTTGGACCGAGTTTGGAATGGTCCAATCTTGTCCCTAATCTCTCACTATAAATGGATGAACACACAGCAGCCATTTTGTTTGTGTGTTGTTAAAGAGAGTTGAAAGAATTACCTTCCCATAGACTTCGATTGAGATATACAAACTGAATCTAGAAAGATGTGCCTCCCTTCTGAAATAGAGAGGTGCTAAGAGGAGTTTTAGGTGGCGGAGTCAGAACAGGAATCACTGCTTGCAGGCAGCAAGGTACCACAAGGTAGGACATTTTTCAAGTAAGCTTATATTGAATGGTCAAATATAAAAAAAAATTGTAATGTTATTACGATGCTGATGTTATAAAATTAAAGCGTATGCTGTAACCATAACCATGTAACCTCCTTTAAATCAAGTTCGTATGTGTCCTGCTGGGGAGACTTTGCTTCGCTTTATGTCCTGGAGACACAACAGAAAGTGAAGGGAAGCATCAAGTAAATTCTGTAGCTGTCTATTACCTTGAAAAGCAGTAGGGGGTTGGTGTTGGAAGTCTGCCTCTTTCGGCTGCTCCAGCTCATTCAAACTGCACATTTGCTCTGTTAGCATCAGCGGCTCGGCGCACAGTTTGAGCAAGCCAGAGCATCTACTGGGAGTGCAATACTAATATCCGACCAAAGCACTCAGAATTTTTTGCTGAGAGGCCAAACATGGTCTACACAAATTTAGGGGATAAGAAGCACTATTTTTACTGGCTGAGCAATGTTATATAACATACCGGGGATCCACGAATGCATTGCGAGTATTGTGGGAAAAGTGCAGGAAAGGTGAACTGTCTTTTTGAACACTTTTAAAATGTTGTTTTTCTAGCAACGAAGTTTGTTCTTAAAAGCGTATCTAAACCCCAAAACTAAAATGTAATATATTAAAATGTTATCAGTCTTCAAGTGTTACTAAACCCACAACAGTAAAATCAGTTTGTATATGCAGTAAAGCATGCTTGTTATACTCGCTGTGGAACCTAAGGCGTTAATCCTCTGCATTGTGTAAGGCTGTTTGATCCTGTCTTCACTGTTCCTCCCCTTCTTCCACTGTCCCCAGCCTATCTCCTGATAGAACAGAGCATTGGAGTCACTCTGCACATGCTCAGTTTGGTATGTATTTGGTGTGTATTGCTGAAGAGTTTTTTCATTGGACTGCATGTGATCAGCACAGGGTCAATCAGCACTGTCCAGACAAAGGGTCAGGGGTCCTGCAGCCTCATAGGAAAGCCAAAGCATAATGAAAACTCCTCCTATAAACTTTAACCACACAGTGATAGAAGTCACAAGACTGCTTTAACTGCTAAAAAGTATTTAGCGGTTTATATTTGCTACAATTATTGCATTTCCATGTTCTGTGTACTGTGGGAGGTCAGATATAGTGAATGCAGGGTTCTAGGTTTAGTAACACTTTAAGGGATAGTGGTTCCATTTGCTTTTGTTTTTCAGTCTTTTTTTCCCTTTATTTCCACCTGGTGATCCTACAAGTAACACATTTCTTATCCCTACATGGAGGGATGCTTGGATGTCACACAGACTGGACTACAAATATGTCTGCTTTTGTTCATCTCCGTTGCATGGTGGATTGATGGGACTAGTACTTTACACAATTGAGATAAAGATCTCACAGAAACACAGAAACACACAGAAAGCATTAAAGACACTGCATTTGTGACATGATCAATAGGCATTTTCTGTATTTTCTGAAAATGTTCTTAGACTGAAAAATAAAAAGGCAGCCACCACCTCTAAGGACTGGTAAGCTGTCATATATTACATTTTTTGTTTAGAAATAGATAAACTTTAAAGATGATTTCAAGGCATTGAATATTTTTACATAGTTACATTAATGCAGTTGAACCAATGTAAATATGTTACATACCATACTTGGCCTATGCCCAAGGGAGCTGGAAATCACTAAAGTAGTCACCGCTACTCTAGTGATCTCCGCTTGCTTTCGGGTCTTGTGCTGAGCAGGCGACCTGATGCACTGTAAATAAAATACAAGAGGTCTGCTACTCCAAACAGGCACTATTAAGAGAAAACTTTGCATTATCTGAATGAATGCAAAGCGCTTTCTGATTGGGCAAGTTGGAAAGCATGATGTCATTTCCCCATGTCTCCACCTCCATTGGTACCACTGTTTCAAGGAAGCAGGGCTTGGGTAGCACGTACATGACATCCATTTACATTAGAAAGAGGTGAGGCCCTGTATTTTTCTATGTACGTCATATAGAGTGCTTGGCTTGTGTATGAAATGGGACATTTTCTAAAATACCATTTGTATTGTTAGAAGACTTGTCTCATTGAAAGTGAGCATAAAATTACTCAGCCCGCAATATTATATAGAATGCAGTGATGAAAAGTCCCACTCTTACAGACAATTTATACAATGTATGCTTTTGGTGCCATCTGCTGGGTGAGTTGAAAAAATAAAAAACATTACATTACTAACATTACTTACTTTATTTAATCTCACAAAGTTCTTACAATACTGTGTAGTTAGGTGGTAAGGATCATCAAACATAACACAAACATAAAATATATGATTTTTAGCCTTTTGTTTGAAAAAAAAATGAAAAATTCAGTTGATAACCCTAACACTGTGGTATTTTTAGAGGATAATAAGGTACATTAAGTTTTATGTAGCATATAATATATGCAAGGGTCTTGTATTTATTCAAACTGATAGAGTAGTTCAAGGATTTTTATTATTTTTTTCCATATCAGAATTGTGTCATTGCATGCCATTGTAGGAAACAGCTGTACACTTTAGCAAGGTGATGACATACTTGGAATTTTCATGATAAATATTCCATGGAATGGATGAATCTGAATAAAAAAGCAGGTGCTATACAGCTGTTTTCCAGTTTAAGACCTTTACCATCTCTTCACATCTAATATACTAGAGGAGTGAAAAAGTCAAGAGTGGATCATAAGCTTGATTAAGTAAAAATGCTAATAAGGGGGTAGATATGTATCAAAGTAACACATCCTAAATTGAAAAATTCAAATTGAAATTTCAGTTATAACTGGAGCCTGGTAGACTTAAGCCGTGTACACACGATCGGTTTTACCGATGAAAACAGTCCGATGGACTTTTCTCATCGGACAAACTGATCGTGTGTGGACCCCATCGGTCTTTTTTCCATCGGTGAGAAAAAATAGAACATGTTTTAAATTTATCCGATGGGAAAAAAAACGATAGCAAATTCCGATCGTCTGTGTGGAACTCCAAAAAACCCACGCATGCTCAGAATCAAGTCGACGCATGCTCAGAAGCATTGAACTTAATTTTTCTAGGCTTGTCGGAGTGTTTTACGTCACGGCGTTTGGGACGCTCGGATTTTTGACTGATGGTGTGTAGGCAAGACTGATGGAAGTCAGCTTCATCGGATTACCGATGGAAAAATCCATCGGTTTAAAATCCATAGGAAATCCGATCGTGTGTACAGGGCTTTAGTCAACCCCTGGCTTTTTATATATCCTGGAAACCTCACACCAGTGAGAACGCTCTGCTATTTTTTAAGACCTAGTTCCTGTCCACCTGGAAGTTTTGGGTGCTCCATCTACATGTGCATGTTCCAGCTCTTCTAGTGACATCATCATTTAAGTAAAATAACTACGGTAATACTCCAATATAGAGAGTAGAAATCCCTCATAATGGTCACAGCAGGTGTGCAAACCCATTCAAGAAACTGTCAGGTGGGTTAAAATTGTTGCCTAGCAAATTTTTTTTTTAAGTATCTGCTACTGGAGTGCAGTACCCAGGATAACTGGATGATGACACAGATCAGGTGAAACGGGACCAAAATGGAATATCAAATCATCTGGCAGAGATGTGGTCAGAACAGACTGGGGGCATTGTAGAAACCAGACAAGCCTGGATCACTCATTTAATAGAAAAAGTTAATTCCATTGAAACTTCCTCGCCAAATTTACAATAGTCTGGAAAAAGTGTACAAACTAGAACTCTGTCCCACTCCCCAACATTTCTGAGGTTGTGGTGAAGTAGATTTCATCCACACTTTATACATTAGCTTTGGATGGAAGTCAATACTTTTATCGAACATAAACTGTGGCTTCCTAATGCCTATGGCCTATTCTCCCCTCTATACAAATAAACCTACGAAATCAAGGATAAGCCATGTCACTTTGACAAAATATGGGGTCCCTGGACTAAATCCATCTCTAACTGTCAATAGATGCTTCGAAGTTCAGCCGATTCCACAAGGACTGGACAAATTTCGATCCATTTATGGCAATTCCCACTTGACAGAAGTTGATCTAACTGGACTCTTAGAAACCTTTCATTTAGCGAGCAGCTGCACCCAATCGGCTGCAGCACTGATCAGTGTATTCTTACTGCATAGTAGTCCCCACCATCAGAATGCAAAAGCACAGCGGGGAGTATTCCTTTTTCCACCTCGCTTGTGTAGATCGGGGAATCCAATTAATTATTTTTCATCAGCCCTCTGGCTGATAAAAAACAAACAAATCCTCTATGGCCAACGTTACACTTTCTCTATAGTACAATGGTACACCATGAATGTGTGCAACGATTGAGATCACTACATGCAATCTCTCTGTAATGTATTTTCATGTCTTATTCTGATAGTACAGGTATGATATGTATAGCATACAAGTACAAAATGACAATGTAAGGAAAGATTGTTCTAACTAGCAAAGTATCAGAAGGTCAGGAAAGGTAGAAAATTGGAAGGGAAGATCAAAAAAGGAGGAAGAAGGTGGAATGAAGAACCAACATTCAATTCTAGTCAAGTAGAAGGGCAAACACAAGTAGCAGATTGTAGGATTCTCCTGGTACTTCCCACAGGAAGTGATGTCACAGCACTGCCCTCTCTGGCACGATCTTATATAAAAGCTGGATGGAGCTTAGCTAGGGAGAGTTGTACAGAAAGAGAGGCAGTATCATGGAGCAGTAAGACTAAGGACTATATTTCTGTTCAGTGAGGCTTCCCTTGAGAGGGACACTCCTAGAGTTTGGCCTATGACTAAAAAAACAGTCCTGACTGTGGGACCTGAGATTTATATTATGCCACTAAAGCTGGGTAATCGTTGTTGTGTTACCTGTGAGGAGATTCTGCATTATCTAAGGTATATTCTAATAAAATGCATCGGCTTTGAATCAGCCTGGAGTGATATTATTCTGAAGAATGCCTGGCACCTGGGTGGAAGAGTATAAGGTGGACCAGTACACAGTTAGGCCGCAGGGGGCTGAACTGGTATATCTCATGTTATATTGCACAAGTGCTGGTGTACAGGATCCTGAAAAGAAGAGATGTAAACCTGGTCAGGTTGAGAGTGGTGGTGATCATGATCGATGTCTCCCTCCTGTCAGTGAGGAACCCCGTGGGAGGGAGGAGGAGGGTCATGCAGGCTCTTCTCGTATAAACAGAAAGAAGTATATAAGCTGTCTGCTGACAGTTCACATCCTATACACCAGGTCCAACCTTGTGGGGATCTGCAGAAGTTCTCTATTGTAAGTATTGCTGCATCCCTCTGTAAATTTGGTGCAGAACCCACACCAGTTTCTATTTCACTCTGAAATAAAAATGGCATTGCTGGCACAGATAGACCTAAACAGGTCTATATGATTAGTTAATGTGGCGCACACCACTCCAGACAGTTTCCTAGCGCTGGATACTTAGTTAAAGTGTTACTAAACCCAGGACCCAGTATTCACTATATTTGGTCTCCCACAGTACACGGAACATGGGAATGGAATGATTTTAGTAAATATAAGCTGCTAAATATATTTTTTATTAGCAGTTAGAACAGTCTTGTGACTTGTATTAGTGTCTGATTAAAGCTTGTAGGAGGAGTTTTCATTCTCTTCTGATTGTCCTATAAAGCTGCATGACCTCTGACCCTCTGTCTGGACAGTGCTAATTGGCCCTGTGCTGATCACATGCACCCTCCTAATAAAAAATAAAAAACTCTCTAGCAATACACACCAAACTGAGCATGTGCAGAGTGATTCCGGGCTCTGTTCTATCAGGAGATGGATTGGGGACGGTGGAAGAAAGGGAGGATCAGAGAAGATGGGACCAAACAGCCTTTTTACATAATGCAGGGGATTAACCCCTTAGGTTCCACAGTGAGTATAACAAGCATGCTTTACTGCATATACAGACTGATTTTACTCTTGTGGGTTTACTAACGCTTTAATTCCTCAAATGTTTCCCAATGACAAAATAAGCCTTGTAACCTTAGGGAAAACCAAGAACGCTCTCTACCACTGACAGCTTCCCCCTCCATTATGTTGATTAATACTCTGCACTGCAAGGGTTAAATACACATTTTGGGTCCAGAGTAGTTCCCGCTGGCTTCTTCCTGCCCGTATGATTAGTCCCTCTGAGTCATTTCTCTTTGGCTCTCCATTGACTACATGGTATTATGTACCATGAAGTCGCCCAAAACCCAGAATGTCAGAAGACAGAAGAGAGCAGGATTAAAGTGGATATAATGGCTGAAGGTTTTTTACCTTCATGAATTCTATTCATAAAGGTAAAAAAACTTTCAGTGGCAGCTCCCCCCCAATACTTACCTACGCCCAATCTCGATCCAGCGATGTGCACAAGACCTAAAGCGCTCCTGGGTCTCTCCCTCCTGATTGACTGAGATACAGCAGGGGGAGCCATTGGCTTCCCCTGCTGTCAATTACAGCCAGTGAGGCTGAGGCAGGAGCGGGGGGCAGGGCTGAGCTGTGCTCTCTGTGTCTTATGGATGCAGAGAGCCGACTTGGGAATGAGCACACACGAGTGCCCCCACGGCAAGGTTTTTTATCTTAATGCAGAGAATGCATAAGGTTTTTCATATTAATGCAGAGAATGTAGTGTGACAGCAGGAAGGTAAAGTCACCTGGTTGCATCCAGGGGGGTAGATATATTTCGCCCAGATTCAGGCTTTACGCCGACTTATACAACTAGGTGGAGAGTTGTATAAGCCCAGCTAAGGCTAGTGGGCTCATGGATGACTCATACCTCTAGGGAGAGTGTGGGGCGTCGTACAGACAGGGAGTTGATGAGACCAGCTGAAGCTTGTCAGCTCATTTAGGCCTCTATAAGAACTCCCAGCTTCATTAGATGTTAGCTCATGCCTGGAACCAGACCTGTGTGGACTGTCTAGGGAGAGTGAACCCCTGTGCGGTGAGAAAAAGCCTGTGTGGCTATTTGCTTGGACATTTAAAACCAGGGACTTAGGGACTAGGACAGCACTAGGCTGATCCCAGTTGTTAGTTAGGAAACCTGTATGTTTACTCAGAGGTCAAGTTGACCAGGATTTATTTTATTTATGTTTCTTTTGCTTTGCTGTGTTTTGTCACTGTAAATAGAAAATAAACCGCACCTTTTTGATTTTGAAAACCACAACCTCCGTTTGCTGGGCCTGTTTTTGTGTGGGGAGCCCATCCCGGGGGTCACACACACCCGCTGCCGAGCTAACCCCCTCACAGTTGGTGGAGAACCAGTGGCAGTTTTTTTTTAAGCCAGCATGGAGGAGATACTGAAACAGCTGGCTCTAGCAAATGCCAATCAACAGCAGACAAATGCAGGTTTGCAAAGGAGCCTTGCAGCCCAGCAGCAAGCTCACCAACAGAGTCTGGAAGCTCAGCAACAAGCCCAGCAGCAATCTGAGGCCCGCTTCATAGACCTGTTACAGAAGCTAGAGCAGAGACTACAACAAATGGAAGCAGGTCTCAAATGTATGATCTCATTCACCTGAGCAGAAAGTGGCTACAGCCAGAGACTTTGTCCGCACCAAAGATTGTGGAACGTGTTGTAATGGATCGGTTTTTGAGAGCTCTTCCTACTGCCATCCAAAAGTGGGTAAGCCATGGAGACCCAGAGACGGCCGATGGTCTTGTGGATCGTGTGGAGAAATACTTGGCTACAGAGAACCTGACGGCCTCTTCCAGAGACACTCGGACTTTCCACCCTAAGACCAGACCATCCCCAGGGGCGGATAAGAGGATTCCAAGGGGTGAGGGTGGAGAGAGTGAGAGGGTGGGAGCTCTACCCCAAGTTTGGCGAGAACAGCCTGGGAAATCAGCGGCTCAAGAGGCGGCAAGAAGGATCGTTTGCTACCGCTGCCGGCAAGCGGGACATATTGCAGCCAATTGCCCGGGTGTGGAGGAACCCATGCAGTGTGACTTTCTGACGGGCAGACGTCAGTCGCTGTGTGCGACAGTCGCATGCACTGCCATTCGAGGAACTGAGAAACATTTATGCAAAATGTGTGTTAATGGTAGAAATGTTGTGGTATTGCTGGATTCAGGTAGCCTTGTGACCCTGATAAAGGCTGAATTAGTTAAAACAGAGGTCTCTGGGAATAGCAAGGTAGCTGTTATTTGTGTGCATGGGGACACCCGAGAGTATCCAGTGACTACAGTGTGTTTCGAGACCCCCAAAGGTACCCTCTCTCATCCAGTGGGGTTAGTATCTCAATTACCGCATGATGCCATTGTGGGAAGGGATTTTCCGAAGTTCTGGGAACTGTGGGATGATCCTGAGCCCCCCACTGGTGCCCCTATGTACCAGGAATGTGATAGCCAGAACTCCTCTGAGAGTGGTGAGGACTCTCCAGAATTTCCCTTGTCAGTATTGGCAGGGGAGACTCAAGAAACTGGAGAGGAGCCCACCTCCTCAGACGAAAACCTACCGTCTGTGGAGTTTTCTGATCTGGAGGTTCACAGGGAAAATTTTGCCACAGAACAGTTAAAAGACCCCGCCCTAATAAAGGCACGGGAAAACGTAGTGGAAATAGATGGCGAGTTAGTGAACCCAGATAATACCTGCACTTACCCATACTTCAGCGTAGAGAAGGACCTACTGTATCGGGTGGCAAAAAGGGCAGAAGAAACCGTTGAGCAGCTTGTGGTGCCCAAACCTTACAGGAAGTTGGTGTTGGAGTTGGCCCATGGGCACATTCTTGGAGGTCATCTGGGGACAGAGAAAACCCGAGAGAGGGTATTACAGAGATTCTATTGGCCTGGGGTGATGAAGGACATAGAAAATTATTGTTCCTCCTGCCCTGTGTGTCAGAGGTCGGCCCCGATGCCACATTTCCGTAGCCCGCTGGTCCCTCTACCTATCATTGAGGTCCCGTTTGAGAGAATCGCAATGGATTTGGTAGGTCCTATAATCAAGTCCGCTAGGGGGCACCAGTACATATTGGTTATAATGGACTATGCCACCCGTTATCCAGAAGCGATCCCTCTCAGAAATACCTCGGCCAAAACCATAGCCAAAGAGCTATCTCTTGTTTTTAGCCGGGTGGGTATTTGTAAAGAACTGCTTACGGACCAAGGTACACCCTTTATGTCCCGGGTTATGAAAGAGCTGTGTAAATTGTTCAAAGTGACGCAATTGCGTACATCTGTGTATCACCCCCAAACCGATGGGCTGGTTGAAAGATTCAACAAAACCCTAAAACAAATGTTGAAGAAAGTGGTGGATAGAGATGGAAAGGATTGGGACTGTCTACTTCCTTATTTGATGTTTGCTATTAGGGAGGTGCCCCAATCCTCTACGGGATTCTCCCCCTTTGAGTTACTGTATGGGAGACACCCAAGAGGGCTGTTGGATATTGCCAAGGAAACTTGGGAAAGTGAGAGTTCTCCCCACAGGAGTGTGATTGAGCATGTCGCCCTGATGCAAGACCGAATTGCACAGGTAATGCCCATCGTGAAGGAACATTTGGCCCAAGCGCAGTTAGCACAGCAGAGAGTGTACAACCGTGGAGCCAAGACCCGTACCTTTTCCCCGGGGGATAGGATACTGGTACTTGTCCCTACGGTTGAAAGTAAATTCATTGCCAAATGGCAAGGCCCCTACGAGATAATGGAAAAAGTGAGCGAAGTGAATTACAAGGTCAGACAACCAGGAAGGCGAAAGCCCGAACAGATCTATCACGTTAATCTGTTGAAAGCCTGGAGGGATAGAGAGTCCCTAGTCGCAGACACTTGGTCACCAGCTCAAACTGGTTGTGTGATTCCTGAGGTTGGAATAGCAGCCACCTTGTCACAACCCCAACAACAGGAAGTTAAGGAGTTTGTGCTTCGCAACAAGGAGGTATTCTCTGAGCTGCCGGGACAAACATCTGGGGTAGAGCATGACATCATTACCCCGCCCGGTGAAAGGGTGAAGTTAAAACCCTATCGGATCCCAGAGGCCCGACGGGAGGCAATACGGGAGGAAGTACAGAAAATGCTGAACTTAGGGGTGATAGAGGAGTCCCAAAGTGATTGGTCTAGTCCCATTGTGTTGGTGCCTAAACCGGATGGGAGCTGGCGATTTTGTAACGATTTTCGTCAGTTGAACAAAGTTACAAAATTTGACACCTACCCCATGCCACGTATAGATGAGTTGATCGACCGGCTGGGAACAGCCCGATACATGACGACTCTTGACCTCACAAAAGGGTATTGGCAAATCCCCCTGGCCAAGTCGGCCAAAGAGAAAACCGCATTTGTAACCCCAGACGGGGCGTTCCAATATAAAAGAATGCCGTTCGGGTTACAGAATGCGCCGGCCACATTCCAGCGGAAAATGGACCAGATGCTGAGGCCCCATCGGAAGTATGCTGCGGCTTACCTGGATGACGTAATTGTCCATAGCACAGATTGGGCCTCACATCTGCCAAAAGTGCAAGCAGTCCTGGACTCTGTTCGGGAAGCGGGGTTTACGGCTAACCCCAAGAAGTGTACCATTGGGCAGGAGGAGGCCAAATATCTTGGGTACACCATTGGGAGGGGAGTAATAAAACCCCAACTCAACAAAGTCGAGGCCATCCAGAGTTGGCCACGTCCCAACAGCAAGAAGCAGGTACGAGCCTTTCTGGGAATCGCTGGGTATTATCGGCGATTCATTCCCCACTTTGCTTCTAAGGCTGTGCCCCTAACCAACCTGACGAAGGGGAAAGGGTCGGTCATGATTAAATGGACCCCCGAGGCTGAGGCAGCATTCCAATTCTTGAAACAAGCCTTATGTAGCCAGCCAGTGTTGTACTCACCCGACTTCTCTAAAGACTTTGTCGTACAAAGTGATGCGTCAGATGTGGGGTTAGGAGCAGTATTGTCCCAAGTCTGGAACGGGGAAGAGCACCCAGTCATTTACCTCAGCAGGAAGTTGAAGTCCCATGAGGTAAATTACGCCACCGTTGAAAAGGAGTGTTTAGCGGTGAAGTGGGCTCTAGATTCCCTTCGGTACTACCTGCTAGGTAGGCACTTTGACATGGTTACAGATCACGCTCCGTTAAAGTGGATGGCTCAAAACAAGGAAACAAATAGAAGAGTGAATAGGTGGTTCCTGGCCCTCCAGGAATTCAACTTCACAGTAAAGCATCGCCCTGGCGTTCAAATGGGGAATGTGGATGCTTTGTCTCGAGTACATGAATGCCTGATTGCTGGTGTTCCAACCCCGAGGTTAAAACAAGAGGGGGGGTATGTGACAGCAGGAAGGTAAAGTCACCTGGTTGCATCCAGGGGGTAGATATATTTCGCCCAGATTCAGGCTTTACGCCGACTTATACAACTAGGTGGAGAGTTGTATAAGCCCAGCTAAGGCTAGTGGGCTCATGGATGACTCATACCTCTAGGGAGAGTGTGGGGCGTCGTACAGACAGGGAGTTGATGAGACCAGCTGAAGCTTGTCAGCTCATTTAGGCCTCTATAAGAACTCCCAGCTTCATTAGATGTTAGCTCATGCCTGGAACCAGACCTGTGTGGACTGTCTAGGGAGAGTGAACCCCTGTGCGGTGAGAAAAAGCCTGTGTGGCTATTTGCTTGGACATTTAAAACCAGGGACTTAGGGACTAGGACAGCACTAGGCTGATCCCAGTTGTTAGTTAGGAAACCTGTATGTTTAGTCAGAGGTCAACTTGACCAGGATTTATTTTATTTATGTTTCTTTTGCTTTGCTGTGTTTTGTCACTGTAAATAGAAAATAAACCGCACCTTTTTGATTTTGAAAACCACAACCTCCGTTTGCTGGGCCTGTTTTTGTGTGGGGAGCCCATCCCGGGGGTCACACACACCCGCTGCCGAGCTAACCCCCTCACAGTAGTAAGATAAAAACCTTCTGCTTTTACAATCACTTTAACAGTACTCTAGGCAAAAATTAGCGTTTAACCCTTGAATTGCCGAGGGAGCCCAAAAGCAACGGTAGTTTTGAGGTTTCCTTGGAGTTCAGCTTTAAGGTTTCTAAATGAAGGCAGTATAACTACATATTTTGACAACTAAGGTCCCACCCCCGGGCAGCCAGCGGCACTTAACCTGCACCCACCCCCCTCTGCGGGTCAGGCAACGGGTGACGGGCGGCGAACTGTGGGTCAGGCAGTGGGTGCTGGGCAGCGAGCTGTGGGTCAGGCAGTGGGTGACGGATGGCGAGCTGTGGGTCAGGCAGCGGGTGATGGGTGGTGAGCTGTGGTTCAGGCAGCGGGTGATGGGTGGTGAGCTATGGGTAAGGCAAAGGGTGACGGGCGGCGAGCTGTGGGTCAGGCAGCGAGTGATGGGTGGTGAGCTGTGGTTCAGGCAGCGGGTGATGGGTGGTGAGCTGTGGGTAAGGCAAAGGGTGACGGGCGGCGAGCTGTGGGTCAGGCAGCGAGTGATGGGTGGTGAGCTGTGGTTCAGGCAGCGGGTGATGGGTGGTGAGCTGTGGGTAAGGCAAAGTGTGACGGGCGGCGAGCTGTGGGTCAGGCAGTGGGTGATGGGTGGCAAGCTGTGGGTCAGGCAGGGGGTGACGGGCGGCGAACTGTGGGTCACGCAGCGGGTGACAGGTAGAGAGCTGTGGAACAGGCAAGGGGGGATGGGCGAAGAGCTGTGGGTCAGGCAGTGGCTTCTGTGTCTTTTCCTAGATCACAGCGGTTCCGCCAAGCGTCACTTCTCTGCTAGGTGTCCAATAGGATCGCCTCTCCTTTCAGCCCATCGGGTGACGGGTCTCGGAATATTCATTCGCTATCATCACACAACTGGGTGGGCTTCGGGCTTGGTGCTCTGCACCCGGAGCCCACTCTTTTTTTAAAGCCTATTAGAGCCTCTGGCTCTAATCACATGCTTTAAACCCCCCCCCCCCCCGCGCATTGGAATCCATGCATACGGCGTCCCTGTATGTAGATCAGGGGCCGGACATAAGGATAGGGGGAGGCGGCGCCCGTGCGCCCCTAATGCACGGGCCGCCACTGGTGAAAAGGCCTATTCTTGGTAAATATTTTTCCATAACGTAATATTTTTCATCAGTAAAACCGATGAATTTACAGATGAATTTTAGCTGTCAAGTGAAGACAAAGATTTGTCAAACTTAGCATCTGACATTTTTCCAGAAAGATTTTATATCTTCAAGCAGCTGGCATTTTCATAAATCACTGAGATACAGCATGATTCAAAACCAGTAACCAGGTAAATGTAGTAAACACATATTTTTCCTATCTCACCAACCATCTTCCTCAGCTGAACAGTTCAGTCAAAGCTTCACAGTTTATTTTCACAGCTGTGGATCTGCATAGTGAAAAATGTACAAATGAACAAACACGCGGTGGCCAATTTATTGGGTATGCCTATCCACTACCCATAAAGCAATGCACAGGGTCAACAGTGATACTCAGTTCAACAGGCCATACATTATACATTATGTTTCGTTCAATCAGCCGGTTGCTGAGCCATTGTGTTCTGACAGCGAGGAGACTTCCCCACCCTCAGAATACAACTAAGGATTTGTGCTGCATACATAAGATGCTAACATGTCACAGCACAGCTTCTAAGTCTTCCCCACTCTACCGCTACACATAGAAGCTATAGTATGGCTTCTATAAATGAAGGAGCTGGGTGAAAAGGCACAAGGAGGCATTTGTGATGAGTGCCTGTCACAGCTCCTTTAGTTCTAATAATCCCCATTGCCAGTGGCGGCTGGTGCTCAATATTCTTTTGGGGGGGGGCAGCTCAGAAGGGGGCCACAAATCCTGCGTCCGAGCCCACTCTTTTTTGATGCCAATTAGAGCTTAGGCTCTAATCATGTGTTTAAAAAAAAACAAAACATTGGAATCCATGCATCCGGCGCCCTGCATGTAGATTAGGGGTTCAGGCGCATGAATTAGGGGGGTCTGAAAGATTATCGTGGCAGAGGTGGGTGGAGGGGGGCATGGATGGAGAAAGAAGATATGAAGAAGATAAGTAATGTCTGTTATGCTTTTTTCTTTTCTTTTTTAGTTAACTTAGGCCTTAAAGAACTGAATATTTGATCACATTTAGGCTCCTTTCGACTCCAAAGTCATACGATTTTGAGTGCAACTTTGATGTGACTTTACACTCTGTGGCACTCAAATCACATTAAAGTTGCATCAAAGTAGTGCAGGAAACTTGTAGTAGTGCAGGAAACGCTGCCACTTCACTTTTAAAGAGGAAGTAAACCCTCTTAAACCCCCCCCCCAAAACAAAAACCTGCAAGGCAAAGGCATAATGAGCTAGTATGACTAGCATACTAGCTCATTATGAATTACTTACCTTAGATCGAAGCCCCCGAAGCTGTCCTCGTCTCCCCCTCCGGCCGCAGACATCTCTCCCGGAGGTTACTTCTGGGTATCGCGGCTCCGGCTCTGTGAATGGCCGGAGCCGTAATGAGGTCACTCCGCGCGTGTGCACGGTAACGGCACACGCTAGGGAAGAAACGGCACGGAGTTGCATTTCTTCCCAGCGCATGCGCCGTTTGTATTATCTGCGGACTACAAGTGAAATATCTATTAAACGGCGCACGTTTAGGAGATATTTCCACTACCTATAGGTAAGCCTAAAGCCTCGTACACACAGTCGGACTTCAAACAAACTTTTCTGTGGATTTTTGTCTGAAGGGAGTTGGCCGGGCACACCCATAGCATACACACGCTCGGACTTTTCTGCAAACTTTCCCAAAACGTTCCCAAGATCACTTGGTTTTTCTGCTCTTTTCTGCTCTTTACTGCCACCCTTTGGTCAACTTCTGCTATTGTTGGTTGATTTTAACATTGGTTCTGGGCATGCGTATTTGTACCTCGGACAAAAGTCCGATGGATTTCTGTACACACGATAGGACTTTGCACCATCGGACTTTTGTTGCCGAAAAGTTTGTCTGTTTGCAGAGCGAACTTTTGTCCGATGAAAACTGAAAAAGTTTGTCCAATGGAGCGTACACACGGTCGGATTTTTTGAAAAACGTGCTAATTTTGAAGTTTGTTGGCAAAAAGTGCGACTGTGTGTACGGGCCTTTATTCTAGGCTTACCTATAGGTAGAAGTAAAAAAACAGGGTTTACAACCACTTTAATTTGCATAGATTGGAATGGGTGCTATTGAAATCAATGGACAGTGACTTGTCATGCAGCATTATGTGTCCACAGTCGCATGACAATTTGGACTAACCTAAAAGTCCATGTAGTTAGGGGTATGGCAGTGGGTGTGTCCTTTGCCCTCATACTTTGTGCTGAAAGGTATCCCTCTTTCTCATGTCAGAGAGTTGGATGGTACGCTTTTCATACTTCCTAAAAGTTCCAGATGTTACAGGTATTTCTCAGCTTTCAGGTCTTGAAAGGGATGACAGAGTTTGGATTTGAGCTTCCATTCCCTGGTCTATAGAAATACATAATAACGCTGGTTTCCATATAAGAAAAAAAAATGAAATATACTGTATATTCACCACATTTTAACTTGTGGGTCAGAAAACTGGGTATAAATATTGTTTGTTGCCTGGCTCACTTTGTACTGTCGTGGGTACTTATAATTGCTTAGATTTACTTGCAGTATGATATGAAATAACAGCAGCTACACAGCTTGAAATGCTTCAGATTTTTCTTAACACTCAACTCTTGATACTCTAGTGACATCTAGTGGTACAAATAAGGACTGCAAGCAATATAGAGTTTTTTTGTAGAAACTTTGGGGGTGGATTTATTAAATTTATTTATTTATTTATTTATTTCTTATTACAGGTACTTATATTGCACCATCAATTTAACGCAGCACTTTATATATATATATATATATATATATATATATATATATATATATATATATTATACATTCACATCAGTCCCTCCCCTCGAGGAGCCCATCTAGTCAAATAGACTGCACTTTGCAAGTCCAGTTGCACTCTACAAGTGCAGTTGCTCCAGAGTTTAGTCATTGAGATGAAGCTTCACTTTGCAAAGAATATCCAATCACACGCAAGGAAGAAAAACAGCATTTTTGCTTGCACATGACTGGATGATGGAAGTCAGCAGAGCTTCACCACATTTACTAAGACCTGAAGCAACTGCACCTGCAAAGTGCACAGTCTATTTGCACTTAGAAAATCCACCCCAGGGCTTCATATTTGGGGTTTTCACAGTGGTGTCAATGCACCCATTTTTTACTGAGAGTCACTTGTTGGCATCTCTTGCCCTAATATCTGATATACTCCTTAAAATGTAAAATCATTATATTAATTTCCATACTCTATTTCAATTATTTCTAGCATACTCCTATTAATCTGAATAATTTTGAAGTTTGTAAACTTACATTGTAAAGAACTCAACACATTTACTTGAATTCTATGTCACATATTTACTATATCAACCAATTAACCTGTCTAACAGTATGCGTTAAAAACAGGGGTTTTATCCGCACGCATTTACAAACGCATGCGTGAGCCACAGAGCCACGTCAAGGCCCCCTGTAATCTGTGGTCCTACACTAACCTATGAGTGTCCCCACCTTGGTGTTTGTATAGGTCCAGCAACGCACCAACTCTTTTGCAGCCATTGTGCAACATGCTGGGTGTTTGGTGTGCTCCTGTACCTTTAAGGAGGGGTGGCTCCCCTTCAGTCCACCTGTCCTCATCTATCCATCAGAATGCATGTGCCTCCATTGTGGGGACACTCATAGGTTAGTGTAAGACCACAGATTATAGGGTGCCTTGACGTGGCTCTGTGGCTCACACATGCGTTTGTAAATGCGTGCGGACAAAACCCCTGTTTTTGACGCATACTGTTAGGTTAATTGGTTGTCTGCGAGCTGGTCGGTAAGTAGGCTTGGTTTTTTCTTGGGCATTCCCCAGGCCTTGTTGTTACATATTCACTATGCCCTGTGACCAGGCACTGCTGTGTCACATATTTCACAGAGTCTGCCTTCTGAACTACAGAGGTGCTGAGAGGAGGAGTTTCAAGAGGCGGAGTCAGTACAGAAAGTGTTGTTTGCAGACACTTGCAGACAGCAAGGTACCCTGGGACATGTAGTCCTCACAAATGGAGAGGCCACAAGGCATGCAGGGAATCCAGGAAGTTGTGGAAAGAAATGGCAAGAAGACATTTCAAGTAAGCTTCCAGTTCATTGGATTGTCAAAAATAACAATTGTTTTTATTGTTATGACAATACTGATGCTATAAAGTAAATGGAATACGCTGTGACCATAGAACTCCTTTATGTTTCCAAGGATCTATCTCTCCAACCTGATGAAAAAGAAGCAGATTTTTTTGTGGACTAGAAGATTGGCGTAGGTAGTGTTTAATAAAAAATTATTTTAGTAGAATTTTCCTAGTTTAACAGCATTGAGATTGTAAATAGTAAAAGCCTACTGTACTGATTACTTAACCTCTTCCTGCCTGACATATAGTCATATGACGTCCGCAGGAACCTTTCGTCCCTCTGGGCGGACGTCATATGACGTCCGAGGATTCCCTGCAGTGTCCGCCGGGCACCCGCGATTGCTCGTCACAGAGCAGGGACGTGGATCTCTGTGTATAAACACAGAGATCCACGTCCTGTCAGGGAGAGGAGACCGATGGTGTGTTCCTTGTACATAGGGACACCGATCGGTCACCTCCCCCAGTCAGTCTCCTCCCCCCACAGTTTGAATCACTCCCTAGGGATCACATTTAACCCCTTGATCGTCCCATAGTGTTAACCCCTTCCCTGCCAGTCACATTTATACAGTAATCAGTGCATATTTATAGCACTGTTCGCTGTAAAAATGTGAATGGTCCCAAAATAGTGTCAAAAGTGTCTGATGTGTCCGCCGCAATATTGCAGTCCTGACAAAAATCGCAGATCGCCGCCATTACTAGTAAAAAAATAAATAATAAAAATGCCATAGTTCTATCCCGCTTTTTTCTACCCGCCATAACTTTTGCGCAATGCAATCAATATACGCTTATTGCGATTTTTTTTTTACCAAAAATATGTAGAATACATATCGACCTAAACTGAGGAAAAAAATAGTTAAAAAAAAAAAATGGGATATTTATTATAGCAAAAAGTAATAATTGTTTATTTTCAAAATTGTCGCTTTTTTTTTGTTTATAGTGCAAAAAATAAAAACCGTAGAGGTGATAAGATATCACCAAAAGAAAGCTCTATTTGTTGGGAAAAAAATTATCAAAAATAATTTGGGTACAACGTCACATGACCGCACAATTCTCATTCAAAGTGTGACAGCGCTGAAAGCTGAAAATTGGCCTGGGCAGGAAGGGGGTGAAAATGCCCGGTATGGAAGTGGTTAATAGGTGTGAATTTAGCGGCCTCACCCCTCTCACCCCTTCTTCTTCTCGGCTTGTTGTCTTGTCTAGGGGGATCAGGGAGGAAGGGTGCGGTACACTACGGCCCATGTCCTCTAATGTGTAGAGGTGAAAGCCAACACCTGTTTACCTTCGGGCTGTGTGCATAACCCAGAGCCTAGTCCGTTCTGTAAATGACCCCCCTTTGCTCCCAGTAACTGGAGTTCCACACCACTGAGAAGTTCCAACTCTTATTTATTCTCTGACAGCAATAAATCGTCCTTTAACAGCAGACAGGTTGTGACCCAAAGAACAGTTCGGTATAGGTGGGGAGTAGGTCGAGGCACAATCCTTAAATAGAACTAACCATTAAGGTGTCACCAACGGTTATGGCGCACAGCCGCTGCCACCGACCATGTAGGAAAGGAACAGAATTTACCTTTGCTAAGTGCAGCCCCTGTCAGAGGGAAGACATCCTTCCAAGAGAGTTACCAGAGGCCCTGCCGTCACCAGCAATGCTGCACCGGGCTGTTCGGAGGGGTTACGCTCCCCGGCCTCCTCATCTCAGATTCGAGTGCCCAACACCTTAGGGCCCCCTCGGACTCTTCCACCCTCGCGGAACCCAGTCGAAGGTACTGGGCCCCAGGCCTCCTTGGTAGTACCTCACCCCAGGCTGAAGGTGCCTGGGATGGACTCCATCTCCTGCTCCGGCCAGGTCAAGGGCACCTGGGCTTGGAACTCTGGAACGCCAGCACCCAGGCTGAAGGTGCCTGGGCGCGGCTCTGACCTCCAACGACTGACCCCGTGTTGAGTGCATCTGTCCCCTTTATCTCCTCCCCCGACAGGCACAGCAGGTTCCCCGCCCCGCCGTACCACTGCCGAAACAGGACAAAAAGGGCACAGCACTGCAGTGACAGCGCCACCCACAGGCCGCAGGGAACTGCACACCACTGAAGTCCTCCACGACTGAAAATGGTCCCAAATTCCCTAACAATTAGTGCATCTGGGTCATACTACCACCCAGATGCGCCCCTAAATTTAAAGTACCCGCTACATGAATAAAAAAGATATTCTCCTGCGCTCGTGCCGGCGGTCTTAGTGCAAAATGGTAGTATTTAGAGATGATAGATCGTGTAAAGAGACCATGTGTGTCCCGCTGCCTAAACTGACAGGGGGAAGTCCAAGTAGGCTAGATAAGAGAGAAGAAAAAGGCGCGTGATCTACTGCATGAGTCAAAATAGTAAAGTTTATTCTAGACAAATAGATGAGCACAAAGGACAATACTATGTATTCATAAAAACTTAGGTTACAATATTCTCTTTTAAAAATTGTTTGCCCATGCCAGGGTAAAGACTGGATAGTTGGCTAACGCGCTTCGAGGGATATCCTCTTCATTAGAGCCTTGGGGGATGAAAAATAGTCTGTATAATGTGGTAGGTTTATATAGAGAGGAGTGACTGGGAGATGTATCACATGATAGATGATGTATTTCTATAGATGGATTCTCCTTTGCTCTAGTGGTACTCCTATCCACATCGCAGCGCTCTAAGTACCATAAAGTATATATAGAGAGGTTGTAGTTCATATATTGTTGGTCATCTGGACCTGTGTTCTGGCTTTTTGGAGAGCTACAGCCCATAGTCAGTGGCTGCAAGCTCGAGTCGATCGTTGGATGGGCTTGTGGTTCTTCTGCAAAAGTGCTATGCTCCACTGCATGGAATGCTGCAGCAGGATTCCTCTCTATATAAACCTACCACATTATACAGACTATTTTACGTCTTCCAAGGCTCTGATGAAGAGGAAATCCCTCGAAACGCGTTAGCCAACTATCCAGTCTTTACCCTTGCATGGGCAAACAATTTTTAAAACGAGAATATTGTAACCTAACTTTTTATAAATACGTAGTGTCTTCCTTTGTACTCATCTATTTGTCCAGAATAAACTTTACTATTTTGACTCATGCGGATCACACGCCTTTTTCTTCTCTCTTATCTAGACTGATTACTTAATCCTTTGGTAATAGAGCAGCCAAGCTAAGGCAATGCTTATTTTAGGGAGCTCTGTTCAAACTAAAAGGGGCCAGTCTACAGATTGGAAATGTCCAGTAAGGGGTTAGGGCCAGTGGTTAGGGTTTAATAGTAAAGTTCAGCTAGTGCAGAAACCTGTTTTCTTGATCTTACCAGAAATGCAGTGTCCTTGTCACTTCCTGTTAGATGAACTGGAAGCAAAATCAATGTCATTTATCATTTTGTGTAAATTATTATGTAGCGGTGCACTCCGGGCACAAGTTCAACAGATTCACACATCACCTTGTTGCCTGACCCTCCATTCATCCATTTGTCTCACTATCCCTCCTTTAGACACAATGAAGAGTCACTTGCGTTACCTTGCGGTATTTTTATTATAAAAGGTTTCTTGGGTAGAGTTGGGTAAAGGTGTAGTGACATGGGATGCCCATAGATAATAGTACTTTAGTAGATTAGATTCTGAGGATAAGGCACAACACAGATTGAAGATAGGTGAGCTGCTTCACTGCAGACTATTGCTCCCTTGTATGCTGTACTGATTCCTGCAGAGTATTGAATAGTCACTCTGAATGACTTTCTGAGGTAATTAATCAGTCATCCAAATGCTGGCCCTGTGTCCGGAGCTCATTCACACAGACACCCCCCTCCAACATCACAGTCCATCCATAGTTGCCAACAGTCCCGAATTTCCCGGGACAAGCACGATTTTTGAACCCTTGTCCCGAATTGGGCTTGTCCCGATTCTGGACAAGCCCAATTCTTTTTGTCCCGTTTTGTCTCGGTAAATTCGGGAATGTTTAGGGCTTAAAACTGCGGCGGCTACACCAAAATGGCCGCCGCAATAATTCTTTTTTCTGACCTCTAGTGTGAGGAGAGGGGCAGCCAATCGTGGCTTCTCTCTCTTTCGACGGCCCCTCCCTTCACACAGAGTGAGACCAGACTGTGATCCTCATCCAGCCGCTGCCACCGACGCCGATCGCTGGGCCCGATCGGCGTCGGTGGAGGGGACTCTGATGCCTGGCAAGTGAAGTCAGTGTGGTGGGGGCTCATCATGGGGACACAGAAGTGTGGTGGGGGCTCATCATGGGGACACAGATTATTCTGCATCTACCTGAGGGACTACTAGGCCCAAATAGTCCAGTGATATGGAAGTTGAGTTCCCCGGCCACAGCCTTCCATATTGAGTTTAAATAAGATTAGAGTCACTCCTTGTAATATCCTGCTGTGTAGGACTGACCGTGCAACATCCCGTCAAAGACACACCCTTGTGTCGTTCAGTTACTAGGGGCAACAGCAGATATTCCCAAGCTCCTTGAACAGACTCCTCTGGTCCCATCACTTGCTGTAATGAACCCACTGACCTGTTTCATGGTCCCCGGTCCATGGAAGAGACATGGTACAACAGCACAGTCCAGAAGTAACAGTTCCAGGATGCTTGATCTTAGTTCTTCCTATGCGGTGGTAAAGAAAGGTGGTCCTCTTCAGCACCGGGTAGGCCCCAGGCCCTCAGGCCAGGGCCTTGTCACACATACACTACTGCTCCATTCTCTTTCCTCTCACGACTCCTCCCCAGTGCATGTTACCTCAGCTTAGATAGCAGTCCCGCCCCCTGCCAATCCTAGTTGGGGATTGGTAGAGCTGCCACACAAGCTGCCTGTCAAAGAGACTCCAGCTCCGCCCCGCTTCCAGAAGTTTCTCCTGAAAGCAGGGGAGGAGTTCCAGAGCCTGAGCACAGGTGGCCACACCCACTGCTACTCTGACACTCCCAGTCCCAGATCAAAACAAGAATGCCTAGCTTAATGCAAGGCCTGACTAAATTTGATTGCACTGACAGTTAAAAATTAATAAAAACACTTTTTAGCACATACCAAAAGGTAGTGGGCGCTACAAATAAATACCATACTCTTCCCCCTTTCTCATATAATGGAAATGAACAAACGCAGACAGCCACAGATCCCTCCATAGATAAAGTGGAGGAGTGAGTGTAGCCAGCCAGAGACAGGAAGTGTGTTATTTAAGGATTAGTGGGTAAAAAAATTAGAGAAAGAACCCCCAAAAAAAAAAATAATAATGCAGCCACCACATGTACATACTGGCAAGCTGCAAATAATTACATTTTTGGTTTTGGATACATTTGTCTGGGATCTCATGCAGCAGATGCTCATTCCCGTTCAGCAAATGCTCATTCTTATGCGCATGTGCGAAGTCACGAGCATAGAGGCCCAAGATGAGCAAGGACGAGAATGTACACACCAATGCTCATTGACGCATACATGCGGACACGTGTGTGTACACGTAGTGCGCACCCATCCACAGATTCTGGCGCCCAGCAGCCTATTTATTAGGGTTGTCCCGATACTGATACTAGTATCCCCATCGGTGCCGATACCAAGTATTTGCAGGAGTACTTGTACTCCTGCAATTGCTCCCGATGTCTAGTCCGATACCTGGACACTCAGGAATCGTTGCGGTGACAGGGGAATTTATAATCACCGATCTCCCTGTATGGCTTTCATTAAAGCAGCTGACAGCCGCTTCTCCTCTTCTCCTCTTCTCCCCTCCATGGCTTTCAGCTGCTTTAATGAAAGCCACACAGAAAGATCAGTAATTATAAGTTCCCCTGCCGCTGCACCGATTGTTCCTGAGTGTCCCCTGTATCTTCCTCCGGCTCCCCTCTGTGTCCTCCTCTGTGCTTCTCCATGAGCTCCTCCGGTCCTCCCCTGTCCTCCTCCGTTCCTCCTCCATGTGCTCCTCCGCCCCCCCTCCTCCTCTGCTCCCCATGGGTGTGCTCCTCTGCCCCCCCGGTCCCAGATCTGTCAGGATGGAGAGTGGAGCCGGCTCCTTCCTTTTCTGAATGCATAGAGTCAGTCATCAATGACTGTCAATTCATAGCAGAGAATCGTAAACTGTGTTTACGATGCTTCAGTTTATGAATGGAGAGGAGCCTCTGTCTCCTGTCCATTCATGTTCAGTGCAGCTGAGGCTGCTGAGAAAGGGACTGGGGAATCTCTATCCTCAGTCCCTTTCCATGTCTCAAACGGGAGATGTCAGGGGTCCATAGAGAAGATTGGAGGGTCTGATCGGGTCCACCTGAAAAACTGATAGGCAGGTCTGATCGGTCTGCCCATGTGAAAGGGCCCTAAAGCTTACAGTAAAAATATTAATGGAAGTTTGGGACTTTGAGTGAGACTGTAGACATGGTGTAGGTAAAAAAGGTACATGTTTATTCAAAATAAAACGCATGAACATCTTCAAACAGAAATCACATAGAAGGAAAAACATTCTGGTTGATGCGATTCCCTAGAGTTACACACACATAAGTATGGGTATGCACAATATAAGCAACAAGGTACATCAGTGTGTGACCAGGTGCCACACAGTGATCCGTATGGATAATGGAATACATTTTGTGAATAACATATGTACAGATATCACATGGCAACAAGCGCTAAAAACATGAAAAAATGAGCATATAAAACCAGTAAGAGCATAAGTAAATGATTGTGTTGTAAACAGAGTTGATGCGTTTTCTGATTGCCCGACGCATTTCGTGTATAAGTTACACTCTTCAGGGGCTATCAGAAAACGCATCAACTCAGTTGACAACACAATCATTTACTTATGCTCTTACTGGTTTTATATGCTAATTTTTCTCATGTTTTTAGCGCTTGTTGCCATGTGATATCTGTACATATGTTATTCACAAAATGTATTCCATTATCCATACGGATCACTGTGTGGCACCTGGTCACACACTGATGTACCTTGTTGCTTATATTGTGCATACCCATACTTATGTGTGTGTAACTCTAGGGAATCGCATCAACCAGAATGTTTTTCCTTCTATGTGATTTCTGTTTGAAGATGTTCATGCGTTTTATTTTGAATAAACATGTACCTTTTTTACCTACACCATGTCTACAGTCTCACTCAAAGTCCCAAACTTCCATTTATATTTTTTCGAATCAGGGATGGAGGTGCACCACATATGCGCCTCATTTAAAGTCCCAAACTCCCCCCCCCCCCTGCGTTCTAAAGCTTACAGTAAGGGTTGAATTATGTGTTATGGTGTAGATTAAGGGTTACTTTCAGTGTTTAGGTCAAATGTTTGGTAGGGGGATTGTTAAAGTTTAGTATAAAAATGTTTGGCTTCCTTAAAATCACTTACCCCCCCCCCCCCCCTTAATCAAGTTCTCTTCCTTATTCACAACACTCTGTTTTGTTTTCCCAGAATGCAACACGTTATCTGAATGAGGAAAGGGTGAATAAATTGTGACATTTACGACATTTATGACAAATTATAGACATTTACAAAAATGTCCTATTTAACTTTAAAAACTGCATTCGACTGTGATCCTGTTAGGGGCAGCACTAGTGGCAGGGAAAGGTTCCTGACAAGGAGGCAAAGCGTAGGGCTTGCAACTTCTCTGGACATCTTCCTGCTTGGACACAAGAAGGCCTGGCTGCATTCTGCCCTTCACAGTCGCTATTATTTCTGCTAAAACCTGCTCTCTACACACTGTTTGACCTGGCTTAATTGTAATATTATTATTATTATTATTATTAATAATATTGCATTATTATTATTTGTTATTGCTGCCACACCATGCTACACCCCACCTACATGCAGTGAAGGATATTTCCCTTAATTTACTGTTCTGTGGACTCAACAGGAAATTCTAGGGTATTTTTGCAATGTGAGAAATTCCCTGCTATATAGTTGTTAGGGGAACAAATGTCACCATTTGAGAATATCCCCTCTCTTCGTGTAATGGTGGCAACCCAAAATGTTGGATTTACTCTCACTTTTATTCCTGCAGGCTTTGGTGATCAGGACAATTATAAAGAGTGAATCTCTCTATTGTGGACACCTGCACTATAGCCAAAAGATGGCTACAGCGCAGGCTTACTTCCCGTGATTGCACTGCCGCGTGCCCCCTGCGGCACATGGGTGGCATGCTCTGTGATCGCTGAGTCCTTCAGAGTCAGTTGATAACAGATCGGGGTGAAGGGCTGTGATTCTATACCATGTGATCAGCCGTGTCCTATGACAGCTGATCACAGATATAAACACAAGCCAGTTATCGACTTTCCTTTCCTCACACTGACAGCGTGGGTAGGGGAGAAGAGAGCTAATAACCGGCTTGTGTTAAAGGGACATCTACACTGATGATCAGGGCACTGATTATCAGTGTCCTTATTAGTGCTGCCTATCAGTGCCCACCAGTGCTGCTCATCAGTGCCGCCAATCAGTGTCCATCGGTGCCTATGAGTGCCGCTTACCAGTGCCCATCAGTCCCACCTATTAGTGCCGCCTATCAGTGCCACCTATCAGTGCTACCTATTAGTGCTGCCTGATCAGTGCATATCAGTGAAGGACAAAAATTACCTGTTTTTTTTTTTTTTTTTTTACATTTCGGTTTGTTTAGCAAAAAATCAAAAACCCAGTGGTGATTAAATACCACTAAAAGAAAGCTCTATTTGTATGAAAAAAAAAAAGTAAAACAAAATTCATATGGCTACAGTTTTCATGACCGCAGCAATTGTCATTCAAAATGTTGCAGCGCTGAAAGCTGAAAATTGGCCTGGGCAGGAAGGGGGGAAAAGTGCCCAGTAAGCAAGTGGTTAATCCACAATTTAAACAAAATAAAGCTGCCAATACACTACTAGATTTTCAAACATTTGTACAGATATTCATACAAAAATTCTTTGTACATTCAATGACTGGACAAATGTTGCTTGAAAGTACTTTCAAATTTTGTTTGCTTTTAACATTACGTTTTAACAAATACCACATTCATTGTTAGAAATGAATTTGTTCCAGAAATGTATTTCCATCCTACTTTTCTCATCAATGTGGTTGAAAGTGAATGCCAATAGCAGGGATGAGCCGAACACTCCCCTGTTCGGTTCGCACCAGAACCTGCGAACAGACAAAATGTTCGTGTGAACTTTAGAACCCTATTAAATACAATGGACTCGAACGTTTGAAATCTAAAGTGTTAATTATAAAGGCTAATATGCAAGTTATTGTCCTAAAAAGTGTTTGGGGACCTGGGTCCTGCCCCAGGGGACATGTATCAATGCAAAAAGAAGTTTTAAAAACGGCCGTTTTTTCGGGAGCAGTGATTTAAATAATGCTTAAAATGAAAAAATAAAAGTGAAATATTCCTTTAAATTTCGTACCTGGGGGGTGTGTATGATATGCATGTGAAGTGGCGCATGTTTCCCGTGCTTAGAACTGTCCCTGCAAAAAATTTCATTTTTGAAAGAAAAAAATTCATTTAAAACTGACTCGCGGCTATTAATGAATTGTCGGCTCCCGACAATACATTCAAAAGTCATTGATAAAAAAAAAAAAAGCGTGGGGGTTCCCCAGAATTCAATTACCAGGCCCTTCAGGTCTGGAATGGATATTAAGGGGAACCCTGCCGCAAATTTTAAAAAAAAATTGACGTGGGGTTCCCCCAAATATCCATTCCAGGCCCTTCAGATCTGGCATGGATTTTAAGGGGAACTCCACCCCAAATTTAAAAAAAATGGCGTGGAGTCCCCCTAAAAATCCATACCAGACCCCTTATCCGAGCACGCAACCTGGCCGGCCGCAGGGGAAAAGGGGGGGACGAGAGAGCGGCCCCCCTCCCTCCTGAACTGTACCAGGCCACATGCCCTCAACATGGGGAGGATGTCCCCATGTTGATAGGGACAAGGGCCTCATCCCCACAACCCTTGCCCGGTGGTTGTGGGGGTCTGCGGGCGGGGGGCTTATAGGAATCTGGAAGACCCCTTTAACAAAGGGGACTCCCAGATCCCGCCCCCCCCCCTATGTGAATTGGTAAGGGGTACATTGTACCCCTACCATTTCACGAAGAAAGCGTAAAAAAATGTTTAAAAAAAACACACAAACACCTTGAAAAGGTCCTTTATTTAAAAAAAAAAAAAACATTCCAGCGGTGAAATCCAGTGTCCCGCGGCGATCCCGATGTCCAGCGCTGTCCTTCATTGGTTGTGCCTGAGCGGACCTGATGGGGAACTCCCTCTCAGTATTTTAAATGTATAGACCCGCCCCTTCTGAAGTTCCCCATCAGGTCCGCTCAGCGGACCAGATGCGGAACATGAGAAGGGGCGGGTCTATACATGTATTGCCAAAGTGAGAGCAGTTCCCCATCAGGTCCGCCCCCTCGGTATGTCGGACCCGCCTACGTCATTGGCTTGAGCGGGGAACTTCCTTCACTATGTAAATTTAAATTACACAGTGAAGGAAGTTCCCCGCTCAAGACAATGACGTAGGCGGGTCCGACATACCGAGGGGGCGGACCTGATGGGGAACTGCTCTCACTTTGGTAATACATGTTCCGCATCTGGTCCGCTTAGCGGACCTGATGGGGAACTTTAGAAGGGGCGGGTCTATACATTTAAAATACTGAGAGGGAGTTCCCCATCAGGTCCGCTCAGGCACAACCAATGAAGGACAGCGCTGGACATCGGGATCGCCGCGGGACACTGGATTTCACCGCTGGAATGTTTTTTGTTTTTTTTAAATAAAGGACTTTTTCAAGGTGTTTGTGTGTTTTTTTAAACATTTTTTTACGCTTTCTTCGTGAAATGGTAGGGGTACAATGTACCCCTTACCAATTCACATAGGGGGGGGCCGGGATCTGGGGGTCCCCTTTGTTAAAGGGGTCTTCCAGATTCCGATAAGCCCCCCGCCCGCAGACCCCCACAACCACCGGGCAAGGGTTGTGGGGATGAGGCCCTTGTCCCCATCAACATGGGGACATCCTCCCCATGTTGAGGGCATGTGGCTTGGTACGGTTCAGGAGGGAGGGGGGGCGCTCTCTCGTCCCCCCCTTTTCCCCTGCGGCCGGCCAGGTTGCGTGCTCGGATAAGGGGTCTGGTATGGATTTTTAGGGGGACTCCACGCCATTTTTTTTTACATTTGGGGTGGAGTTCCCCTTAAAATCCATGCCAGATCTGAAGGGCCTGGAATGGATATTTGGGGGAACCCCACGTCAATTTTTTTTTTAATTTGCGGCGGGGTTCCCCTTAATATCCATTCCAGACCTGAAGGGCCTGGTAATTGAATTCTGGGGAACCCCCACGGTTTTTTTTTTTTTTTTATCAATGACTTTTGTATGTATTGCCGGGAGCCGACATTTCATTAATAGCCGCAAATCAGTTTTAAATGACTTTTTTTCTTTCAAAAATGACATTTTTTGCAGGGACAGTTCTAAGCACGGGAAACATGCGCCACTTTACATGCATATCATACACACCACACCCCCCAGGTACGAAATTTAAAGGAATATTTCACTTTTATTTTTTCATTTTAAGCATTATTAAAATCACTGCTCCCGAAAAAACGGCCGTTTTTAAAACTTATTTTTGCATTGATACATGTCCCCTGGGGCAGGACCCAGGTCCCCAAACACTTTTTAGGACAATAACTTGCATATAAGCCTTTATAATTAGCACTTTAGATTTCTCCCATAGATTTTTCGAATTTGCCGCGAACACCCCAATTTGTTCGCTGTTCGGCGAACAGGCAATGTTCGAGTCGAACATGAGTTCGACTCGAACTCGAAGCTCATCCCTAGCCAATAGCAAATTCTAACAAATGTTCCTAAATTGAAAGAAAAAATTTAATTCTACTAATATATAGCCAGCTTAAAGTATTTGTAAAGGCAGAAGGTTTTTTATCTTAATGCATTCTATGCATTAAGATAAAACGCGTTCTGTGTGTAGCAGCCTCCCCAGCACCCCCTAATACTTACCTGAGCCCCATCTCTGTCTGGTGATGTCCACCAGTCCCTCGGCCGCCCAGGACTCTCCCTCCTGATTGGCTGAGACACAGCAGCGGCGACATTGGTTCAAAGTCAGTTAGCCAATCAGGAGAGAGAGAGGGGGCGGG
Organism: Rana muscosa; assembly: GCA_029206835.1. Classification (NCBI taxonomy): domain Eukaryota; kingdom Metazoa; phylum Chordata; class Amphibia; order Anura; family Ranidae; genus Rana; species Rana muscosa. The sequence goes on from CM055121.1 coordinate 417,417,086, forward strand.
ACCGGATGTTAGCTCTGTGTCTGAATGGACACACGGAGCTGCAGCTCAGCTCGGGTGACCCCATAGCAAGCTGCTTGTTGTGGGGGCACTCGTCAGGAGGGAGTGGCCATGAGCAGCGAAGAGGGACCCGAGAAGAGGAGGATCCAGGCTGCTCTGTACAAATCCACTGCACAGAGGAGGTTAGTATGACATGTTTGTTATTTAAAAAAACTGAGACTTTATAATCACTTTAAAGTGGTATTAAACCCAGAAGCAAACATTTATTATATTGCAGCTTACCAATTTTTAGATGTGATGGCTGCATTGGTTTCCTTTTTTTAGGCTTTCTTTCTTCTGTTTTCATCTGGTGATCCAGCCAGCAAGTCTGTTGTTTTTCAAAAGCATAAGCTCTCCTGCTGAATGTATTAGTTTACATGAATGAAACAAACCACTTAGCACTGACAGGTTGCGCCCTGAGCCCACCCTGTTGTGTGACATTAGCAAATTAATATTCGCTAATGTCTTCCTGTTTCTCCTCCCGGCCAATCAGGAAGAGGGTTTTGGCCAGGAGTTCCGAAGACCCGAATGGTCGGCAGAAGAAGCAACGGCCGGGACACAGAGGAGACGGAGGGGGAAGCCCTTGCCGCAGCCATGACCTGTATGGGGTAAAAGTGCAGGGCTGATGGGGAGCCTGGCCGGGCCAGAGGGCGAGCCAGCAACCGGATAGGGGGGGTTGTGGTGGGTGTGGGTATGGTGAGCGGTGGTGGGCTTGAGTGACAGGTGGGGCTGGGGTTAGTGTGGGGTGGCAGGCTGGGGCTGGGGGAGGGGGATGTGTCTGTGGTCTGGTCTATCTGACCCCACCCCCCCGACAGCCCCCGACAGATGGAGCACCAGCCACCACTGGCCCTGGGTGTCAAATACGCTAGGTATTTCACATTACTTATTTTTCTATTTAAAACTTTTTTCAACTTATTGATCACACAAATGCACAATGATCTGTAGGTAAAAACTTTTAGCAGGGATTCCCTAAGAACCTGAAAATTGTTTCAAGGGTTCCTCAGTGGCAAAAAGTTTGAGAAAGCACTCTGACCTTGCACTTTATCATCCTAGCAGGACATCATGGAGAAATAAAGCAGGAAAAGCTCTTATACATCAAAACCTGTTAAAGTCTGCAAAATACTTGAAAATGGGTGGAGGTTCACCTTCCAGCAGGAAAACGACCCTAAACATACAGCCAGACCTACAATGGAATCGTTTAGATCAAAGCATATTCATGTGTTAGAATGGCCCAGTCAAAGTCCAGACCTAAATCCAATTGAGAGTCTGTGGCAAGACTTGAAAATTGCTGTTCAGAGACACTCTCCATCCAATCTGACAGAGCTTGAGCTATTTTGCAAAGAAGAATGTCACTCTCTAGATGTGCAAAGCTGATAGAGACACACCCAAAAAAAACTTGCAGCTGTAATTGTAGTGAAAGTTGGTTCTACAAAGTATTGACTCTGGGGGGGGGGGCTGAATACAAATGCACGCTACACTTTTCAGATATTTATTTGTAAATAATTTTTTTTAAAACATTTATCATTTTCCTTTCACTTCACAATTATGTGCCACTTTTTGTTGGTCTATCACATAAAATCCCAATAAAATACATTTTCGTTTTTGGCTGTAACCTGACAAAATTGGGAACATTTTAAGGGTTATGAATACTTTTTCAAGGCACTGTATAGTAAGTACCACTGGGGCTAGGTTGGCGGGCATAGTTAGGGGAATACAGCTGGGGCTGGGTTGGCAGGCGTGGGGTTAGAGGGAATAACACTGGGGCTAGATTGGTGCGCATGGTTTGGGGGAATACCACTGGGCCTAGGTTGGTGGGTATGGTTAAGGGAATATCACTAGGGCTAGGTTGGTGGGCATGATTAGGGGAATACCACTGGGGCTAGGTTGGCGGTCCTAAACGCTACTGAATTTATAAGCGTCTCCACAATGGAAGCACATGCATTAAATGATGAGGCGCAGGTGGGCCTGGAGGCAGCCCAATCCCCCTTAAAGGAACAGGAGCACACTGGACACCCAGCAGTAGCGCGGTGGCAGCGAAGGTGCCCAGTGTGTCCCGGGACCATATTTACGCCAGTAACAAACAAATGGCCCTTGCCCTGGGCTCCCACCTATAACTGGCCTTCACAGCAAGGAGCACATGGAAGAGCAAACGCATGAAAGCTATGGAATGTTCTGTTTTTGTCTTTCATGTGTTTGCCCTTCCATGTGCTCCTTGCTGTTAAGGCCGGTTATAAGTGGGGGCAAGGGCCAATTGTTTTTTTCCTGGTGTAAATGTGGTCCGGGGACACGCTGGGCACCTTCGCTGCCACTGTGCTACTGCTGGCTGTCCAGTGTGCTCCTGTTCCTTTAAGGGGGATTGGGCTGCCTCCAGGCCCATCTGCCCCTCATCAATCCATTTAATGCATGTGCTTCCATTGTGGAGATGCTTATAAATTCAGTAGTGTTTAGGACTGCAAGCAATATACAGGGTGCCGTGAAGAGGCCTTGCAGCTAACTAAATGCCTGTTTTTATCGCAGACTGTTGGACAGGTTAATTTGGTCAGTTGGCAGACTGGTTGGTGAGTTGAGCTATGGAATGTTCTGTTTTTGTCTTTCATGCATTTGCCCTTCCATGTGCTCCTTGCTGTGAAGGCCAGTTATAGGTGGGGGCAGGGGCCATTTGTTTGTTGCTAGGTTGGCGAGCATGGTTAGAGGGAATACAAAAATATATTACATTCAGCCTTATTCAGTGTTTGATCTTCACAAACTGCTATAGTCATATCTGCAAGCCATTGTTCTGCTGTTATTAGCAGCTTCTGCAGTCAGCTTGTAGCAAAAAATACTTCTGATGTGATCCACTAAGCAAACCAGTCTTTGTCAACTTTTTCACCCCCAAGGGGAACCATTTGAATAATTTTCAGGTCTTGGGGAACACCTGCTAAAACTAATTAATGAGAGTGGATAAACATTCCCGACATGTTTCGCCCACAAATCGGGCTTCTTCAAAGGGGAAACCGTCCAGTTAGTAGTACATGTCTTCTAAAAAGAAATGACAAAGAGAAACATGTGTACATCAAAATCAGTGAAACAGACATTGTGCTACATGAAAATGCATTCAATAACATTGATTAGGTTTTATGCATGCGCATCCCCGATCCTCAAAACACAGACACTTACCTGTCTCTCCTATAGTGGATCCCACCAGCCACACCCCAAAAGACGGTCGGTCAAGTCCAAGACACCATAGAGTGTCACACCATAGAGTGTCAGGCAATCACAGGGGGAACAAGAGGGACCAGCTATATAGTGTATCTATAGGTTATACAGAATATATGTATGCAATAAGTGGACCATAAGATGGAAAGGTGGTCCACACTACAAAGCATTAAAGAAGACACAGAGAGTAAACTTACATAGGCTAGTGTCTTTCATTCGCCGCTCTCCTCTTTCCCTCTGAGAATCTTCCCATTTCCTTGGGTGATATCTCGTTTTCATCCACTAGAGCAGTGGTTCTCAACCTGGGGGTCGGGACCCCCTTGGGGGTCGAATGATGATTTTCCAGGGGTCACCGAATCCTGGGCTGTTCCTGAAGCCCGCTCCGCTCTCCCAGCCTTTTTTGCGGCCGCCCAGCAGGGCTGTCCCTAGAGCCCACGGCCACCCACTCAGCCTCTTCACAGCAGCCCATTCAGTTCATGGCATGGCTGGGGGACAGTGACTAGAGGTCAGCTGACTGGTGAGGAATGTGAAGTTGGAGGGGCTGTATTAGACTTTATCTCCTGATTTTGGCACAGGTGTCACTGCTACAAGACACCACAAAGTCGGAGACACAGTGAGTAACACTACCTGTGATTAGAGTTGCCATTAAAAGTCCCCGCTACAGTTCTTAGATCAGCAGATGACCTTGATCAAGAGCACCTAAGTTGGCTGATCAGAACTTCCCCCAGCACTGCCACTCATTCCATTCCCCCCACCAAGGAATAAGAGAAGGAATAAAAATAAATACATGGAAAGCAGAGGAAAAGTGGGGGAGGAACCAAGAAAAAGGGAGAGAAAGAACAAGAAAGATGGCTAGTGAGAGGGATTGGGAAAAAAAAAACAAGAAATTAGGATAGAGAGAGATAAAAGGGAAAGAAAGGAGAACAAAGATTCTAAATGTACCATAAGGGGTTTTAATATCGTACGAGTGGAAGGAACTCTGGGAGTGCTAAATGTCCGTGGGTTAGGGGCACAAGTTACTTGTCTTGCCTTGGTTACTGACTACCCACAATACGAAAATAATTTGATTGTTCGGGGTCCCCACAACTTGGGAAATTTTACTAAGGGGTCACGGCACTAGAAAGGTTGAGAACCACTGCACTAGAGGGAAGCCCTGTGCTTTCTCCTGTAACATCTCGTCACTCGGCGGGGAGACACGGAGTGACGTCAGCGGCGGGGTTTGCGCATGCGCAGCGCAGTCCTACGTCCGCTTCCGGTCTGCGGACCGGATGGGGGGTATAAAGGGCCGCAGGCTCCGGCCAGTCAGACGCTGCTGGAGCCCTTGGTACAATACTTGCTGCTAGATTGTCATAGGTAATTCTATTTAGATTCTGTTACCATGTTGGAGACTTACTGTTGTCTTTCCCTTACTAGACTGATGTTTAAAAGAATTGTTATGGTCATCTTCAAGGCATGTATTGCCTGTTGTTGTGTATTTTAATATAAAAAATGCACCATTCCTGTTGTAGTCTTATCCCCTTGATTTGCTATTTTCCCATTTTCTTTTTATTTTCTCCTTTTTTCCATCTTTGTCCAGATTTTGGATGCATTGGTCCGCTGCAACTTGCTAACAGCATTTGTCCCAGGAATAGGCTTTAAGTAGAACTAGCCTATGTAAGTTTACTCTCTGTGTCTTCTTTAATGCTTTGTAGTGTGGACACTTATGGTCCACTTATTGCATACATATATTCTTTATAACCTATAGATACACTATATAGCTGGTCCCTCTTGTTCCCCCTGTGATCGCCAGACACTCTATGGTGTCTCGGACTTGACCGACCGTCTTTTTGGGGTGTGGCTGGTTGGATCCACTATAGGAGAGACAGGTAAGTGGCTGTGTTTTGAGGATCGGGGATGCGCATGCATAAAACCTAATCAATGTTATTGAATGCAATTTCACGTAGCACAATGTCTGTTTCACTGATTTTGATGTACACATGTTTCTCTTTGTCATTTCTTTTTAGAAGACATGTACTACTAACTAGACAGTTTCCCCTTTGAAGAAGCCCGATTTATGGGCAAAACATGTCGGGAATGTTTATCCATCCTACTGTCCTGTAATATTGTGATATTTAGTACTTGTACTCTCCATGAATTTTATCTATATTTTATTTTGCTATTCAAAATAAAAAATGTTTTTATATATAATTTATTTGATATATCGTCTCCTTACATCCTAAAAAATCCCATTTGCCATCCTTCATTTGTTCAACTTACCTTGGGATTTTGGTGCTAAAAACAGCAGCTTGGATATCCACAGTCTAAAACTTTTCCATAATTCATAAGAGGTCAGTGGGGAAAAATGCCCCCCTTACAGAAAACTAAATAGATCATTGGTGTCATATTGTTGGATATTTCAAGTTGTTTTGACCCCAGAACTATTTAAGTACCATCAAATGGTAGGTCAATCATCCACTGCTCAAGGGACCCTAGAAACCTCTGGCGGAACCCTAGGGTTCCACTGAACCCTGGTTAAAAATTATGGAATATAGTACTGACTAGCTTCATCATAATTCTCTTTGGATCCAAGGTTAGGAGATTTTTTTAATCCTCCTGCTACTCTATCACAATTTAGTGAGCAGGCTGGGGACACTACTGCTTTCCTTAAAGAGAAACTTCACCCTCCTATTTTTTTTTTCTTCAACTCCCTCCTACCTAGCTTGGTGGGTTATACTCAATAAACAAACTTGCACCCCCAGATAATCCAGTGATTCACCACTCCGATGCTGCACACCAGGTCTTGGGCCACCATCTTCCTCTCTAATGTCTTCAGCTATCTTTCTGATTCTTGCAGGTAGCCCCCTAATGCTAAGCATACACCTTGGTCATCATCTAGGGCCAGCTGCAAAAAAATAAGAAGAATTAGCTGGCTACACACTATGGAACATGCGCATTTCCAAATAATTGACTCAAAGCCTCCTGGGACATCTGAGGTGAATGTTCCAGGATGCTGTAGGAGCTTGTTGGGGGGCCTACATTATTCTTGCCTAGGCAAGAAACCTGGAAGTGGGGCACCACATGCATAAAATCTTGGTGAAAAAATGTTTTTCTTCTATTGCAATTGTGTGAAAGGAGACAGGAATGATTCATATTAGGGTAAGGTGTGGAGAGTGAAGGCCCACTTTAACTGGAGGAGTGATCCATCTGGCTGAGCTGTGTTATGGGGTAGTGTATTGATGGTGTATTGATTGAAGTAACCCAGCTCTCATATATGAACTTCATCTGTATCCAGGGGTTTTCCTGGAGTTCACTTTAACAAGTCAGTATAAATACAACCTAGTGGTAAACCCAAATAACCACAAAAACAGTTCATATTTTCTCACTAAAAGTATCTATTTACATGACAGACTGAATCATTCTATCATTTGAAATACAAAAGACAACATTACAAGACATTGAACTGGTCTTTTTACATCAGCAGCACATGTATATACTTACAGTTAAAACATATTGATGTAATGATCCCTTAATCTTACTGGTGATCCCTACTCATGCATATGGTTTCAGTAAGCAAATCATATATATATATATATATATATATATATATATATATATATATTTAAAAATTAAAACGTACAAAACCCATCTTTAAAATGTACCCATCACACTTTAAATTGAATTAACAACAGCCCAGATAAAGGTTATAAGGTTATTTAACACAATTTAACTTTGCTTTTTAGTCATCCTGTATTACTGTAGAATATACAGAATAGCATGTGTAGCGCCCTGTTCCTATTGAATAGGGGCTATCTGTAAATTTTATGTTATCTGAGCTATAAATAGCTCAGAGTGATTGTGTAAAGTGATTTGCTTCTGTTCCAGTTCGGCTGTGTTGTGCGCATTTCTCACTGTTGCCAGTAGGTGTCACTGTCACCACAGGCCAGTGTGAGAAATACAGCAAGCTAAGTGCATTGACTGTTCTTTCCCAGAAACAGCCCAGTGGGAGTGTTCTTACTGCTGTGCATTCTGGGAGAGGATATTTAGGGGCAGACACCATGTTTTTCAGTCTCTTCTACCCAGGGGCCTGCTGGCACTCTGACCTCATGGCCCTCCTGGCCTAAGGTATGTGGCAGTTGCTTTTTTTTTTACCTCAGGCCCTGCTGGCTCGAGGCTGTGCTACTACAAGTAGGCCCAGAAGTCTGCCTGGGGCCTACTTAACTGAAGGTGGTCCTGTGCTGTCTTGCCTGCATGAAAGAAGCCACTCAAACGGAGAAGATTCCAGGGGAGGACCCTTGCTGGAGAGAACCGAGCTGAAGGCTGGTTTCTCAGGAGGGGCCTGGTGATTCGTTTGGAGGATGCACCCAAGTTAACCTACCTCACAGTACTGCCGGATGGCTTAAAGGTTCTGGTACTGTGCAGCTGACCTAAAACTAACTGACTGCTGGTTACACAATCCTGTGGCACAGATTATCCAGGAGTTTCCACGTATCGCTAAAGTCTGTGGCAGAGACTTGTCCGTGCTTCATACCGGCTGCTAGGTCGGTGTGAGAGGCCTATCCGGTTGTCGCAGGATCCAGAGACAGAAAGCTGTTTGTCCTCTGAATTCAAGAACCTCATCAGTGATCTGCATTAAGGTATCTGAACTTCCCCTAACCCCTCTATCCTTTTACTATTGAGGGTTCCTTTAATAAAGCATTGGAAAAAGACTGAAGTGCACATCTATCTCCTTTCCTAACATAGACTCTTAGTTCTGGGACGGTGAAAGTTGGGGTAACAGCAGGACCCAAATTTAATCCACCTGGTGCACAAATAGCAATCACAACTTGTTTGTGCTTAACCACTTCCCTACCACCCATAGTCATATGACGTCCACAGATGGGATCTCTCATCCTGGGTGGACGTCATATGACGTCCTCGGCTTTGTGGGGGGATATCTGAATGATGCCTGCAGCTAGAGGCATCATTCAGATATCCTTTTCTTGTGCCGGCGATTCTGCGCACCATAAGAATGATCATAGCGGCGGTTTCGCCGCTTGATCGTTCTTATAGGCGGCGGGAGGGGACATCTCCCCCCCTCCCGCCGCCATCCGGTGCTTCTCCGGGCTCTCCCGTGCCATCGGGGACCCGGAGAGAATCGTCTGCGCCGGTGGTGGGTCACGTGACGAGCATAGAGATGACTGGTGACCAGATGGTCACCAGTCATTTCTATGATCGTCGGAGGCCCGGGCGCGATGTGATGACGTCACACCCTGGTCCTCAGATGTAAACAAAGCCGCCATTGCGGCTAGTGTGAGATCAGTGAAATTTTTTTCACTGATCTCATGCTTTCCAGCCTGGAGGAGAGATGTGGGGTCTTATTGACCCCCGCATTTCTTAATAAAGAGGACCTGTCACACACATTCCTATTACAAGGGATGTTTACATTCCTTGTAATAGGAATAAAAGTGATCAAAAAAAAAAGTAAAATAAGTGTTAAAAATAAATAAATAAGTAAAATAAAAAAAATAATAATAAAAAAAAATGTAATGCCCCTGTCCCCGGTAGGTCGCGATCAGAAGCGAACGCACAACGTAAGTCCCGCCCACATATGTAAACGCCGTTCAAACCATATATGTAATGTATCGCCGCGTGCGTTAGAGCGCATGCAACAATTCTAGCACTAGACCTCCTCTGTAACTCTAACCTGGTAACCTGTAAAAAAAATTAAAGCGTCGCCTATGGAGATTTTTAAGTACCGAAGTTTGGCGCCATTCCATGAGTGTGCGCAATTTTAAAGCGTGACATGTTAGGTATCTATTTACTCAGCGAACATCATCTTTCATATTTTCCCCAAAAATTGGGCTAACTTTACTGTTTTGTTATTTTTTAATTCATGAAACCATTTTTTTCCCCAAAAAAGGCGTTTGAAAAATTATTGCGCAAATACCGTGCAAGAAAAAAAGTTGCAATGACCGTCATTTTATTCCCTAGGGTGTCTGCTAAAAAAATATATATAATGTTTGGGGGTTCTGAGTAATTTTCTAGCAAAAGAATGATGATTTGTACATGTAGGAGAGAAGTGCCAGAATAGGCCCGGTATTGATGTGGTAAAAAAAAGCCCGGTGTTGAAGTGGTTAAGACCTACATCCTTTCACCTTATTGGCCAGTGGGACCATCTGTCTCGTTCGAAGACCAACAGGAAGGCACAATGGGTAACAGAAGGTGGGCCAGTTGTGGTATCTATTTGTGCCTATTTGTGGTAGCTATTGGTGCGTCAGGTTTTTGGCTTCTTGTGACACAATGAAGACCACCTAAACATGTAAGGAGTCAACTAACTGGCCTTTGTCTGTTTTACGGATCAGGATCTGTTTTTGATGCTAAAAACTTCCCACAAGTTCACATTAAGTCCTACTAAAAAGTCAAAACATCCCCAAAATGACATTGGCAAAAGATAAGAAAAAAGAAAGGTGGACTTTTAAGGTGCCATATTACAACAGTAGTAATTAAAATCTACATTTTTATTGACATGTATGAAGCTATTAAAAAAAAAACATTGTTAAAAACCAAACTGTACACTTAATGTTTAATACAGTGCCTCCTTTAGTACCCATAGACATCAAACCCCAGTGGCAGAAACTTAAAAAAAATGCTGAGTCCAATGATTTCCACATGTACTTGGGGTATGCATTTCGATGCCCCACTTCTTCAGAAAGTGATGGGAGCCAAACAATTATAATTTATGAAAAAACATATACTTATTATAACAAACCATTGACATTAGTCCATAATTCCACAATGACTAATTTCAATGGTTTGTTATAATAATTATGTTTTGTTTTTTTTCATAAATTATAGTTTTTTAGCTCCCCTCACTTCCTGATGAAGCAGGCATTTCCACAAAATATGTTGAGGTACACTACCCATGTGGAAGTCATTGGACTCAGCAGCATTTTTTGGAATTACTGCCACTGGGGTTCGATGTCTATAGGCACTAGTTTAAGGGTTGTTTTTAACATTACAGTTATGCCTCGTACACACGACCGGGTTTTCCGATGGGAAAACTGTCAAAAACCGCCGGCAAAAAAAAGAGAACCAGCTCATTTTTTCCCGTCGGGATTCCCAACGGACTTTTTCCCCGTCGGAAATCCCGGCCGTGTGTACGAGGCATAAGTGTACACTGTTTGGTTTTTAACAATTTTTTTTTAATTGCTTCATACATGTCAATAAAAATGATTTTAATTACTACTGTTGTAATATGGCACCTTAAAAGTCAACCTTGCTTTTTTCCTATTTTTTGCCTATGGTATCTGGATGTTGGTGCTCTCAGAAAACCCACATATATTCCTATTTACCCAAAATTACATCCCTTTTGGGGAAGAATACGTATTACCTCTATCAGGTTTATATTCCTTGAAAATAACTTTCATTCCCATGTTTGGCCTTTCTTTCTCTATCCATTTCATAGCTCAGCATACCTAAATAGGACCAAAAAAAACTCCCATGATGTAATCAAAGTTTCCTCTTCTCTGATTCTACAAAAGTCAGTCAGTGCCATGTGGTGAAAGAGTTTGTTAGTGTCCTGGAGACGATGTCAGCTGTTTTGCTATAATATTCAGCTTTTTCTGTTAAACATCTACCATCTTGCCTCTGATCTTTTGACCACATTGTGTTGGATCACGAAGCTGGATATCTAAAAGCATTTTGCAATATGTGCAGATACCTCCTGGCCAATAGCAGAGACCAGACTGAATTTCAGGGCCTTATAGCGGAACTTCACCATAAGAGAGTTCTACTTTAACACCTCCTTCCTCCCTCCTCTCCCATTTTTGGAGGTTTTTTTTTTGGGGGGGGGGGGGATCTAATTTTAGCAGGTACCTGCTTTCACTTTTGCTCCAACCACCTAGGTGATCGCAACCCCACCCGCAACTTTCTATGACACATCAAAGGTCCCAGGAGGCTGCGGGACCATTTATATACACCGCAGCTCACGCATGTGCAGTGGGAAGCCCTCAAGCAGTCACAGCCAGTTTCCCTTAGTAAACATGCCGGGGTCGGGGACCCAAAGACCAGCAAAGAACTGGCCTGGGTGAGGACAGTGCTGGATCCTTAGACAGATAAGTGTCATATTTTTTAAAAGTCAACAGCTACAGTATTTGCAGCTGCTGACATTTTATTTTAATTTATTTTAAGACTGAGGCCTGGTTCACACTGGGGCGACAAACGCTCCGACATTGGGAGCTCATGTCGCATGACGTGTGAAAATCAATGTTTCCCTATGGGAGCCATCTTAACTGGTCTGACACATGTCGGTCCGACTTTGAGAATGCTCCCTGTACTACTTTGGTCCGACTTTGATCCGACTTCAGCCCAATTGACTATCATTGAAGTCGGATCAAAGTCGGACCGCAGTCTTGCATGATCCGACTTTGGCATGCGACTTGTGCTGTGCTGCTCTTGAGGGGGAACTCCACGCCAAACTTTAAATAAAAAACCGGCATGGGTTCCCCCTCCAGGAGCATACCAGGCCCTTGGGTCTGGTCTGGATTTGAAGAGGAACCCCAACGCCAAAAAACCGCGTGGGGGTCCCCCCCAAATTCCAAACCAGACCCTTATCCGAGCACACAACCTGGCAGGCCGAAGGGGAAGAGGGGGGACGAGAGAGCGGCCCCCCCTCCCTCCTGAACCGTACCAGGCCGCATGCCCTCAACATGGGGGTTTGGTGCTCTGGGGCAGGGGGGCGACCTGCGGCCCCCCCACCCCAGAGCACCCTGCCCCCATGTTGATGAGGACAGGGCCTCTTCCCGACAACCCTGGCCGTTGGTTGTCGGGGTCTGCGGGTGGGGGGCTTATCGGAATCCGGGAGCCCCCTTTAATAAAGGGGCCCCCGGATCCCGGCCCCCCCACCCTATGTGAATGAGTATTGGGTACATCGTACCCCTACCCATTCACCTGGTGGAAAAAAATTGCAATAAAAAAACCACACAGCTTTTTAAAGTATTTTATTGCACAGCTCCGGGGGTCTTCTTCCGACTTCGGGGGTCTCCGGTGTCGTCGCCGCACTCTCCGGTTTTCTTCTGCCGGGCCACCGCTAACTTCTTTAGCTCTTTTGCTAGCGGGGCCCGGTCTTCTCTGTCACCTTCTTCTTCTCCCGCTATCCGGTTCTTCTCCCGCTTCTTTCTTCTGCCGGGCCTCCGCTAACTTCTTTTAGCTCTTTCGCTAGCGGAGGCCTGGTCTTCTCCGTCATCTCGTCCGGCTCTCCGTTGTCCTTCTGCTGGCCCCTCCACTAACTTCTTTAGCTCTTTTGCTAGTGGAGGGGCCGGTCTTCCCATCATCGCCGTCGGTGTCTTCTTCCCTCTTCTCCTCCTCGATGTTGACTCGTCGCTTCCTCACGCAGTAATGCTAAATCTTCGGTCCGAAGAGATTAATATAGGCTTCTCATGACGTCACAGTCACATGTTCCCATGACGTCACAGTCACATGTTCCGGGGCCATGTGCCCCGGAACATGTGACTGTGACGTCATGAGAAGCCTATATTAATCTCTGCGGACCGAAGATTTAGCATTACTGCGAGAGGAAGCGACGAGTCAACATCGAGGAGGAGAAGAGGGAAGAAGGCGACGACGGGAAGACCGGCCCCTCCACTAGCAAAAGAGCTAAAGAAGTTAGTGGAGGGGCCGGTAGAAGGACAACCGAGAGCCGGACGAGACGACGGAGAAGACCGGGCCTCCGCTAGCGAAAGAGCTAAAAGAAGTTAGCGGAGGCCCAGCAGAAGAAAGAAGCGGGAGAAGAACCGGATAGCGGGAGAAGAAGAAGGCGACGGAGAAGACCGGGCCCCGCTAGCAAAAGAGCTAAAGAAGTTAGCGGAGCCCCGGCAGAAGAAAGGAAGACCCGGAGAGGAGAAGAGGGGAGAAGGCGACGGAGAAGACCGGGCCTCCGCTAGCAAAAGAGCTAAAAGAAGTTAGCGGAGGCCCGGCAGAATAAAGGAAGAACCGGAGAGGAGAAGAGGGGAGAAGGCGACGGAGAAGACCGGGCCCCGCTAGCAAAAGAGCTAAAGAAGTTAGCGGAGGCCCGGCAGAAGAAAGGAAGAACCGGAGAGGAGAAGTGGGGAGAAGGCGACGGAGAAGACCGGGCCTCCGCTAGCAAAAGAGCTAAAAGAAGTTAGCGGAGGCCCGGCAGAAGAAAGGAAGAACCGGAGAGGAGAAGAGGGGAGAAGGCGACGGAGAAGACCGGGCCTCCGCTAGCAAAAGAGCTAAAGAAGTTAGCGGTGGCCCGGCAGAAGAAAACCGGAGAGCGCGGCGACGACCCTGGAGACCCCCGAAGTCGGAAGAAGACCCCCGGAGCTGTGCAATAAAATACTTTAAAAAGCTGTGTGGTTTTTTTATTGCAATTTTTTCCCACCAGGTGAATGGGTAGGGGTACGATGTACCCCATACTCATTCACATAGGGTGGGGGGGCCAGGATCCGGGGCCCCCTTTATTAAAGGGGGCTCCCGATTTCCGATAAGCCCCCCCGCCCGCAGACCCCGACAACCATCGGCCAGGGTTGTCGGGAAGAGGCCCTGTCCTCATCAACATGGGGGCAGGGTGCTCTGGGGTGGGGGGGCCGCAGGTCGCCCCCCTGCCCCAGAGCACCAAACCCCCCATGTTGAGGGCATGCGGCCTGGTACTGTTCAGGAGGGAGGGGGGCCGCTCTCTCGTCCCCCCCTCTTCCCCTGCGGCCTGCCAGGTTGCGTGCTCGGATAAGGGTCTGGTTTGGATTTTGGGGGGACCCCCACGCCATTTTATCAGCGTAGGGGTTCCCCTTCAAATCCAGACCAGACCCAAGGGCCTGGTATGCTCCTAGAGGGGGAACCCATGCCGGTTTTTTATTGAAAATTTGGCCTGGAGTTCCCCCCCAAGATTCATACCAAACACAGTGCCTGCTATTGGCGGGGATCCAAGTCGGATCCCCGTTCATTGAAAGTCAGACATATGTCGGCTTCATGTCGCAGGGCAAAGTCGGATCCAAAGTAGGACAGATGTCGTGTCGCACTAGTGTGAACCCAGCCTGAAGATCCTCTTTGGAATCACTCTGTCACTGCTCATCCAGGGGAAAATCATAGATTATCTTGAAAGCACAAAACCCACCACCACAACTGATTTTCAAATTCCTCACTGCTTTGTTACTCCATCAGAGGACGAGCATAATCTGTGTAAGATATTGGAACTTATCAATGACTTTATTCCCTCCCTACCAATTGGCTGCTGAGACCCTAGCAATGCATCCTGAAAGGAATGGAAGGAGGTCAAATGCTCCACTTTATCACTAATTATCTCATGGAGGCTTCGACAAAGGGGCAGGAAAGCTCAATGAAGGCGAAAGAGGTTGTTTTTTCAAGAGAACCTGTCACTTTTCTTATTCATGAATAGGGATGAGCTTCGAGTTCGAGTCGAACCCATGTTCGATTCGAACATCGCCTGTTCGGCAAACTTCAAACATTATGGCCAGTTCGCGCCAAATTCGAGTGGCGCGTCACGGCCCATAATTCACTGCGGCACCGCAGTGCATTGCTGGCTGATGATTGGCCAAGCATGCACTATGACCCGCATGCTTTGGCCAATCACAGCGCGCAAAAAACGGACAGCCATATCTGGCCAAAGCCAGGGTGGCTTTGGCCAATTATGTCTCAGGGAGTTTGGTACACGCCCCACAATATATAAGGCCGCCTCTGTGGCGGCCTTGTGTAGTGTGTTGCGGTGGTTAAAGAGAGAGGTTAAAGAGAGAGACAGTGTAATTTATTTTGAGTTAGATAGAGCAGGCAGGCAAGTCAGTTAGCTGCAGTTACAGTGTGTAGAGGATATATATGCATCCTAGGTGTTGTATATATATTTATACACTGTATTCAGTTTAGCTAGATCCATTCCTGTTATTCTCTATACTGATAGGCAGGCAGGTGATTGTGCTAGCTGCAGTGTTTCACTTAGTGTACTGTGTCCTTTGCACAGTGTGCACCAAAAGCTTACCTGAATACAATTGCTGGTGTTCTGATACAAATGCAGGCAGTGAGCTGCAGTATTTTGCTTTAGTGTCCTTTGCACAGAGTGGACCTAAAGCTTACCTCAATACAATTGCTGGTGTTCTGATACAAATACAGGCAGGGAGCTGCAGTATTTTGCTTTAGTGTCCTTTGCACAGTGTGCACCAAAAGCTTACCTGAATACAATTGCTGCTGTTCTGATAAAAATACAGGCAGGGATCTGCAGTATTTTGCTTTAGTGTCCTTTGCACATTGTGCACCTAAAGCTTACCTCTACTATTGCTGCTGTTCTGATACAAATACAGGCAGGGAGCTGCAGTATTTTGCTTTAGTGTCCTTTGCACAGTGTGCACCTAAAGCTTACCTCTACAATTGCTGGTGTTCTGATAGAAATACAGGCATGGATCTGCAGTATTTTGCTTTAGTGTCCTTTGCACAGTGTGCACCTAAAGCTTACCTCAATACAATTGCTGGTGTTCTCATACAAATACCACAGGCAGGGAGCTGCAGTATTTTCAGTTAGTGTACTGTGTCCTCTGCACAGTGTGCAACTAAAGCTAACTGAAGACAATTGCTGGTGTTCTCATACTAATAATACTACAGGCAGTCAGTTGATTCTGCTAGCTGCAGTATAATCAGTATATACATACATCCCAGCTTTAAGCAGCTACATCTCCCTGCAGGCCATTATTATGTCTGGAAGGCAAACAAGGAGAGGCAGACTGTCACAAGCCAATAAAAGAGGGCAAGCAGGCACTGTGTCTAGAGGCAACAGTGCTGGTCGTGGACACGGTGCATCCTCATCAGCACATGGCCGTGGGACATGCTTGTCCTTCTTTTCGGCAGCTGGCCATGTTGAGCCGCAACATGCCGAAGACTTGGTAGAGTGGATGACCAAGCCGTCCTCATCCTCCTCATCCTCTCTCACCCAGGCTCAGGGTACTTTTTCTGGCAAAGCAGCTGCCAAAGCGGCCTCTTACCTCGGCTCAATGGCATCAGTCACTCCTTCCCTAGCCCCACCATGTCCTCCTGAGGAGTCCCCCGAATTGTTTGACTACAGTGTTGGGTACATGCTCTAGGAGGATGCCCAGAGTATTGAAGGCTCCGATGATGGTACCCAGCTAGAGGAAGGCAGTAACATGAGCCCAGAGAGAGGGGGTGCCCAACAAGGACAGCAATCTGGCAGTCATGTTCCCCCAGCTGCAGCATACTGCCAGATTTGCTCCAGTGATGAGGAGGGAGGGCATGATGAGGTCACTGACTCCACGTGGGTGCCTGATAGGAGAGAGGAGGAGGAGGAGGCACATCTCCAATGAGGCAGGATGCCCTCCAGGGGCCAGCTTAAGGGCAGCCAACCAACTGCATCACACCGCAGTGTTACGCATGTTCAGGGCGCTGCTGTCTCTGCGCGGTATTCCAAAAGTTCTTTGGTGTGGACTTTTTTGAGACGTGTGCAGCAGATCGCACCGTTGCTATTTGCAACATATGTCTGAAGCGTATCTCGCGTGGCCAAAACATGAGCCGCTTGGGCACCACGTACTTTACCAGACATATGTCGACCTGCCATGCAGTCTGTTGGCAAGCATACAAAAAAGACCAACACCAAAGAACAAAGCGGACCTCTCTTTGCTCTTCATCAGCTGGGATCTCCAACCCCACTATACCTTCAGTCCTCTCTGAAACCTGCACTGAGATGAATGAAGGTGTAGAATTAGGTGTGTCACAGCCAAGTACTTGCAGGCAATCTGCTATCGGTACACCAATGTCAGATTGTACCAGGCAAATTTCCCTGCCCCAGCTGATGCACCGCCGAAAGAAGTTTGCTCCCAGGCAAACAACATGCCCAGCGGTTGAATGCTAGCTTGGCTAAATTGCTAGCACTTCAGCTGCTGCCTTTTCAGTTGGTAGACTCTGCCCCCTTCCGTGAGTTTGTGGAATGTGCGGTTCCTCAGTGGCAGATTCTCAAACGCCACTTTTTCTGATGGAAGGCGATTCCTGCTCTCTATCGACATGTGGAAGGCAATGTCTTGGCCTCGCTGGACAGGGCGGTCAGCGGTAAGGTGCATATTACCTCTGACTCATGGTCCAGCAGGCATGGACAGGGACATTACCTATCTTTCACGGTGCATTGGGTGACTGCTGGCAGCTGTTAAGGATGCAGGACAAGGTGCAGTAGTGTTGGAGGTTGTTCCGCCACCACGCCTCCAAAATGCTACTACTGGTGATTCTGACACACCTCTCTCCTCCACCCCCTCCTCTTCTTCTTCCTCCATGGCCTCTTCCTGTGCTTTTTCCTCGGAACCAGCGGTGCTCCGTAGGTGTTCAAGGGGCTACGCAAGTATGCAGGCAAAAAGATGCCATGCGGTGCTTGAGCTGGTGTGCTTGGGGGACAGGAGCCACACTGGGGCAGAGATTCTGTCAGCTCTGCAGGGGCAGGCTCAGAGGTGGTTGACGCCACGCCAGCATAAGCCAGGAAAGGTGGTTTCCGGCAATGGAACCAACCTCCTCTCCGCCCTCCGACAGGGACAACTGGCCCATGTGCCCTGTTTGGGTCACATCCTTAACTTGGTGGTGCAGCAGTTCTTGGGCAGGTACCCGGGCTTACAGGAGGCCCTGAATCAGGCCAGGAAACTCTGTGTGCATTTCCACCGGTCATATAATGCCAGTACTCGGCTGGTTGACCTCCAAAAGGAATACAACCTGCCCAAGAACCGCCTAATCTGTGACATGCCCACCAGGTGGAACTCTAAGTTGGCCATGCTGCAGCGGCTGCACATGCAGCAGAGGGCCATCAATGAGTATCTGTTGCAATATGGCACCGGGACAGGGTCAGGGGAGCTTGGATTTTTTTCCCCACACCAGTGGGCCATGTTCAGGGATGCATGCACTGTCCTGGCACCATTTGAGGAGGCCACAAGGATGGTGAGCAGTGACAGTGCATGCATCAGTGACACTGTCCCTCTTGTCCACCTGTTGGAGCACACGCTGCGTGGAATAATTGACAGGGCACTTGAGGCAGAACAGAGGGAGGAAGAGGAGGACTTCCTTACCTCTCAAGGCCCCCTTTATCCAGACAGTGTTCCGCCTATCACACAGGAAGAGGACGAGGAGGAGGAGGATTGTGTCAGCATGGAGGTGGAGCATAACACTCAGCATCAGCAGCAGTCTTCAGGGGATCAATTACAGTCCCAAGACACGCATGGACTTGTACGTGGCTGGGAGGAGGTGGCTGCGGATCATGTCGTCCTGATTGACCCAGAGGACTCCGGACCAAATGCCTCAGCAAACCTACGCTGCATGGCCTCCCTGATCCTGCAAAGCCTGCGGAAGGATCCTCATATTCGTGCTATCAAGGAGAGGAATCATTACTGGCTGGCAACCCTCCTTGATCCACGTTACAAGGGTAAGGTTGTGGACCTTATCTTGCCATCACAGAGGGAGCAGAGGATGAAGCATCTTCGGGAGGCCTTGCAGAAAGGTCTGTGCAACGTGTTCCCAGAGACTGGGAGGTCACAAATTCCTGGTCCTGGACAACGTGTTGCTGAGGCTTCAGTCCATCAAAGAAGGAGTGGTGGAGAAGGCGGCCGTCTGACCAATGCGTTCAGACAATTTTTTAGTCCGCAGCCCCAAGATATGATCGGTTCCAGCAACGCCAGCGTCTGGTTTACATGGTGCAGGAATACCTAGGGGCAAGATCAGACTTGGACACCTTTCCCACCAAAAATCCTCTGGGTTACTGGGTCTTGAGGATGAATCACTGGCCAGAGCTTGCACAGTATGCAATTGAGCTACTGGCCTGTCCTGCATCCAGCGTTCTTTCGGAACGCACATTCAGTGCTGCTGGAGGCTTTGTAACCGATCACAGGGTGTGCCTGTCCACCGACTCGGTCGATCGACTGACCTTCATAAAAATTAATCAGTCTTGGATCACCACCAGCTACCCAGCACCTGATGCTAATGTAACAGAATAATTTTTTGGGAAATGTCAGATCCCTTCAAGACTGCCTATGCTGATGCTGAGTGACTATCCTGTTATGCTGAGTGACTATCCTCTTCCTCCTCAATGATCATGCTGATAGCTTGTAAGAACATTTTTTGTTCTGGGCACCGCCACCAGTGCCTAAGGCCCAATTTTTCTGCCCCTGTTTAACAGGGGCATGTAATTACATTTTTTGATGCAATACTTTGCAGCAGGGGTCATTTCTGCGCTGCAACTAGTGTAACTGTGAGGGCTTACAGTGTTGTGGCAACACCACCACCACCAAAGGCCCAATTTTTCTGCCCCTGTTCAACAGTGGCATGTAATTACAATTCTTGATCTAATATTTCACACCTGGGCCCATTCCTGCGCCCACCAAGAGTAACTGTGAGGACTTACAGTGTTGTGCCACTAGCACCACCACCAAAGGCCCAATTTTTATTACCACTGTTCAACAATGGCATGTAATTACAATTCTTGATATAATAGTTCACAGCAGGGCATTCCAGCGCCCACCAAGAGTAACTGTGAGGGCTTACAGTGTTGTGGCAACACCAACACCTAAGGGCCAAATTTCTGCAGAGTATATACGGTAGGCCCCTACTTTCAAACATCCAACTTACAAACGACTCCTACTTGCAAACGGAATGAGACAACAGGAAGTGAGAGGAAATCTACCCCTAGGAAGGGAAATTCTCTCCTGTAAGAGTTAATGTCACGATCAGGCGTCTGGCTTGAAGACCAATTGCAATAGCAGTGGCAGGACAAGCATACAGGCAGTCACTTCTGGTAGATGACACAGGCTCACCTGAGGTGCGGAGTCTAAGTACTAGCTGGTTTTCCCCAGAGCTCCGGGTGGTGGAGATGGATTTGGCTGCAAGCTAGTACCAGGTCGCAGTCCTCAAGTTTGCCCCACCAGAGTGTGAGCAAGCCGGGGTCCAATAGCGGATAAACAGACAAGGATGAAACAGCAACGTGGTCAAAGAACAGGCCGAGGGTCAAACACGGGTAGTTGCAGATACAGATGGCAACAGGAAAACCAACAGCAAGGCACTGGCAGGGAAGGCACAATAACCTGGCAAAGAGGAAGTGCTGAGACAAGGCTTATATAGGAAGTTCATGGGTGGAGCAAGGAGTTCAAGGTTCATCGGTAATCAAGACTCAAGGCAGGGTTGTCCATTGGATCAGATAGGTTTGTCCAGCATCCCAGATAGCTCAGTGGGAAGAGTAAATGCCAGACACAGACGAGGTCCCAGGTTCAAGCCCAGGTCCTGACAGTACTCTCCTCCTCTCAGGACGTCCTCTGGATGTCTTAGGGCTGGGTTTGTGAGGAAACCTCAGGTGGAATTCTCTTGTCAATCTAGGGGAGTGAACCTTATCCATCTTTGGGCATCTTTTTCTTTAGAAGTTTCTGCTGGGGAGATTCTCCTCATTTGCAAGGCTTTTTCAAACATCTCCAGCTCCTGCTTACGGATAAGGGTGCCATTCGAGGCATACATACAGTCAGGTGGTAGAACTTCTTTGGCAGGACAGGAATTTGTGATGGAGCCAGACTTTACGGAAGTGGTGACGGTATCAAGAACAGGTGTTTTCTTAGGATGTAGCGAAGGCGTCTCTGGAGCAGGAGGTGGTTCTTTGGCAGGACAGGGTGATGTTACTGCATTTACCACTGTGGAACGTGGGATGACTACTGGAACTGGTCTGTTGTCGGGAGGTTGCATAGTTGCCTCTAGGCCAGATGGTAGGAGTTTTACAGGGGTATTGGTTGCGGGTTCAAGAGGGGCACTGGTATCGTTGACCACCGTAGTCTGGGAACCTACTTGTGTCATTGAACATGGACAGGCCTTACGGCAACCTTGGCAGTTCACAGGCCGAACAGCAGCGATAGCAGAATGAATCCCAGTAGTACCCACTTGAAGAACCTTTGGCCGAGGTGGACGAGTTGGGCAGAGAGAGATTAAGTGCCCTCTTTCTCCACAATAGAAACAAAGGCCACAGCCTCTCCTCCGCTCTCTTTCAGCTTTAGACAGCGTGGTCTGGATGACCCCGATCTCCATAGGTTCCACATCTTTCAGGGTAGGTGTGTGTATATCCACAGGAACGTCAAGGCTTTGTGGTGTTAGGGCTTCATGGCTTGGCACGTACTGGGGTGGCTTGAAGTCAAAGCTGTACAGGGTATTCCTGTCCCTGGGTCCTCGAAGGCCAGATGAGCTAGGAGCAGACTTGGGAACCCTGGTTTTCTTGGAAACTGTACAGTGAGAGTCCAGGGCTAACATAAAAGCTTCCCAGCTGTCCAAGACTGGACTCCTTTCCTGTAATACCTGGTGAGCCCATGTTTTGATTGGTCCAGTGAGCAGGTTGATAGTAGCGAGAACCTTTATATAATCTGTGGCATAGGTCCTAGGCTTAAGAGCAAACAACAGCTCGCAATCCATCTTAAAGGATGAAATAGATGCACGGCTACCGTCAAACCTCCCGGGCATCACAACAAATGGCTCAGGACAGGCTGGTTCCGGGACTGGGCGTACTGTACCTTTCAGTAACAGAACTTCTTGCTGCAGGTCTGAGATTTGCTGTCTGACAGGAGTCAGAGCATCTGCTATAGCGGCCTTCATGTTTATGGCCAGGTTATTCTGTCACGATCAGGTGTCTGGCTTGAAGACCAATTGCAATAGCAGTGGCAGGACAGGCATACAGGCAGTCACTTCTGGTAGATGACGCAGGCTCACCTGAGGTGCGGAGTCTAAGTACTAGCTGGTTTTCCCCAGAGCTCCGGGTGGTGGAGATGGATTTGGCTGCAAGCTAGTACCAGGTCGCAGTCCTCAAGTTTGCCCCACCAGAGTGTGAGCAAGCCGGGGTCCAATAGCGGATAAACAGACAAGGATGAAACAGCAACGTGGTCAAAGAACAGGCCGAGGGTCAAACACGGGTAGTTGCAGATACAGATGGCAACAGGAAAACCAACAGCAAGGCACTGGCAGGGAAGGCACAATAACCTGGCAAAGAGGAAGTGCTGAGACAAGGCTTATATAGGAAGTTCATGGGTGGAGCAAGGAGTTCAAGGTTCATCGGTAATCAAGACTCAAGGCAGGGTTGTCCATTGGATCAGATAGGTTTGTCCAGCAGATCAGGCAAGGAGCTGTCCAGCATCCCAGATAGCTCAGTGGGAAGAGTAAATGCCAGACACAGACGAGGTCCCAGGTTCACGCCCAGGTCCTGACAGTTAATATGGGAAGAAGGTGTCTTCTCTACACTGATGCTTTATCACCAATCCTTGTTTCACTAAAAACACCAAATTTTTAAAAAACATTTGTCATTGGGACGGAAAGTGAGGTGAAATGTTCTGAACAGGTGCACAGACAGCAAAACAAATGTTACAGGGGTGATAACCCTTCCCTATGTTTTCCAAAAAGCTTAATAGATTTTTTGGCTGGAGCTACACTTTAAAAATGTACCAGTTCAAAATGACAAAAAGATTCTACGCAACAGCAAACCTACAGTCCCTGTCTTGTTTGCACCGCCTGTATACTGCTGTTCAGGGTATATAGGGCCTGGGGGCCCCACGCCTTTCCTTTTTTTTATTTGGGTGTGGGGTTCCCCTTAATATCCATACAAGACCCAAAGGGGCTGGTAATGGGCTGGGGGCGTTGGGGGTACCCATGCCATTTTTCCCAATGATTTTCATCCGTATTGCCGGGCTCGGGACCAGACATTACATTAAAGCCGCAAGCAGTTTTAAATGACTTTTTTTCCTTTAGAAATGTCATTTTGTGCAGGGACAGCTCTAAACACGGGAAACATGTGCCACTTCACAGGCATACTATAGACACCCCCCAGGTACGATATTTAAAGGAATATTTCACTTTTTTTTTTCACTTTAAGCATCATTAAAATCACTGCTCCCGAAAAAACTTCTGTTTTTAAAACTTTTTTTTGCATTGATACATGTCTCCTGGGGCAGGACCCGGGTCCACAAACCCTTTTTAGGACAATAACTTACATATTACCCTTCATAATTAGCACTTTTGATTTCGAACGTTCGAGTCCCATAGACTTTAATAGGGTTCTAAAGTTCGTGCGAACTTTCGGTCCATTCGCAGGTTCTGGTGCGAACCGAACCGGGGGGTGTTTGGCTCATCCCTATTCATGAACATTCATTCTTTTTAAGTATTTCCAAATCTGACGTTAATTTACATTTGACTGCTTGTAGGTTAGGTCTCTTGCTCATTTTACATCTGTTCTGCAGCATTAAGACTCCCCTAGACTCTCCTGTGCAGCCATTGTAAAGCCAATGGAGTCCCACTCCTTCTATCATATTCTGTGCTATATGGAAAAAAATAAAAAAAATCTGTAGCAAAAGCAAGCTACACAAAAAACTGTTGTCAATGACAGTGTGATGACCACCTGTTGATGTGGTCCTTGGATGCTCTGAAATAATGTTCCTATGTGACAAATAAACACACTCATGAAGAGCAGTATGGTTTGCTGGTGACTACTTTGATTTATACAATGGCATCATCTGTTGTTTGATCACCACAGCACCATTACTTAATGGTCTACAACAATAAAGTAAATATAAATGATGATTACTGTACAACCAGGACACAGGATGTGGGGCTTTCTCTGCACCTTCTGGTAAATATATTTTATGTCACCAAAGCAAAACTTCAGGCAAATACTTAGAAAATACAATTTAATACATTAAAAATAAAAATATATATTTTAACATAGAAAGCACACCAGGCCTCTATTACATTGGACAGTGCTTGTTAGCCTAACACCGAACATGTGGGGTAGCTGCTCCTTCATTGTCCAATTAGGTTGGGGGGGGGGAGGGAGGTGAGGAAGGAGGCAGAACTTCAGCAGACATTTTTTATTTGAGTTAATTATCACAACGGTAAGTACTACTGCTGCAGTTTCAGGGGGGGAAAGTGTTGTGCACATACAGGGCCTTGCAAAAGTATTCACCCCCTTAGCATTTTTCGTGTTTTGTTGCCTCACAACTTGGCATTAACATGTATTGTTTGAGGATTTGCATCATTTATTTTACAGAACATGCCCACAACTTTGAAGATTTTTTTTATTATTGTAAAGCAAACAACAAATAGGACAAAACAACAGAAAAAGTCAATGTGCATAACTATTCACCCACCTAAAGTCAATACTTTGTAGAGCCACCTTTTGCGGCTATCACAGCTCCAAGTCGCTTTGGATAAGTCTCTATGAGCTTGCCACATCTTACCACTGGAATTTTTGCCCATTCCTCCTTGCAAAACTGCTCCAGCTCCTTCAAGTTGGATGGTTTGTGCTTGTGAACAGCAATCTTTAAGTCTGACCACAGATTTTCTATTGGATTGAGGTCTGGGCTTTGACTAGGCGATTCCAACACATTAACATGTTTCCCCTTAAACTACTCAAGTGTTGCTTTAGCAGTGTGTTTGGGGTCATTGTCCTGCTGGAAGGTGAACCTCCATCCCAGCCTCAAATCACACACAGAGTGGTACAGGTTTTGCTCAAGAATATCCCTGTATTTAGCACCATCCATCTTTCCCTCAACTCTGACCAGTTTCCCAGTCCCGACTGCTGAAAAACATCCCCAAAGCATGATGCTGCCACCACCATGTTTTAATGTGGGGATGGTGTTATTTGGGTGATGTGATGTGTTGAGTTTGCGCCAGACATAGCATTTTCTTTGATGGCCAAAAAGTTACATTTTAGTCTCATCAGACCAGAGCACCTTCCTCCATACATTTTGGGAGTCTCCCACGTGCCTTTTCGCAAACTCAAAATGTGCCATTTTGTTTTTTCCTGAAAGCAATGGATTTCTTCTGGCCACTCTGCCATAAAGCCCAACTCTATGGAGCGTACGGCTTATTGTCATCTTATGTACAGATACTCCATTCTCTGCTGTGGAACTCGGCAGCTCCTCCAGGGTTACCTTAGGTCTCTGTGCCGCCTCTCTGATTAATGCACTCCTCGCCCGGTCCGTGAGTTTTGTTGTGTGGTCGTCTCTTGGCAGGTTTGCTGTTGTGCCATGTTCTTTCTATTTGGTTATGATAGATTTGATGGTGCTCCTAGGGATCATCAAAGATTTGGATATTTTTTTATAACCTAACCCTGACTTGTACTTCTCAACAACATTGACCCTTACTTGTTTGGAGAGTTCCTTGGTCTTCATGGCAGTGTTTGGTTAGTGGTGCCTCTTGCTTAGGTGTTGCAGCCTCTGGGGCCTTTCAAAAAGGTGTATATATGTAATGACAGATCATGTGACACTTAGATTGCACACAGGGGGACATCATTTCGCTAATTATGTGACTTCTGAAGGCAACTGGTTCCAGAGCTTCCATAACAAAGTGGATGAATACATACGCACATGCCTATTATCAGTTTTTTTTATTTCTGACAAATTGTTTTATGTATATATTTTTCTAATTTTACTTTACCAACTTAACTATTGTGTTCTGATTAGGGATGAGCTTCGTGTTCGAGTCGAACATACGTTCGACTCGAACATCGGCTGTTCGATCGTTCGACGAAGATCGAACGATTTGGGCCGTTCGCGCCAAATTCGAGTGACGCGAACGGCCCACAATGCACTACGCCATCGCAGTGTCATCCAGGCGCTGTGATTGGCCAAGCATGCACTGTGACCCCGCATGCTTGGCCAATCACAGCGCCGGCAGCGAGGAGAGCAATGATTGGCCACAAGCAGGATGCCTGTGGCCAATTATTGCTGAGGGGGTTTAGTACACGCCCCACACTATAAAAGGCCGCCAGCGCGGCGGCCTTGTGTAGTGTGTTCCGGAGCAGGGAAAGAGAAGCATAGGCAGGGACAGTGTCATTTTTTTTCCTTTACTAATCCTGGATTCCTTGTGTTTAGGGACAAATAAGGATAGGTAGGGAGAGTGTCAGTGTGTTATTCTGTGCTAAACCTTGTTTGTAGGGACAGAGAGGTACAGTGAGGGAAAGTGTCAGTGTGCTATTCTGTTCTAAACCAATCTTGCTGAACCATATTTTCAATCCTTGAGTTTAGGGACAGAGAGGTACAGTGAGGGAAAGTGTCAGTGTGCTATTCTGTGCTAAATCTTGTTTGTAGGGACAGAGTAGGACAGTGAGGGAAAGTGTCAGTGTGCTATTCTGTTCTAAACCAATTTTGCTGAACCATATTTGAAATCCTTGAGTTTAGGGACAGAGAGGTACAGTGAGTGAAACTGACAGTGTGCTATTCTGTTCTAAACCAATTTTGCTGTTCCATATTTGAAATCCTTGAGTTTAGGGACAGAGAAGGACACTCGTGGAAACTATCAGTGTGCTATTCTGTGCTTAATCTTGTTTGTAGGGAGGGACAGAGTAGGACAGTGAGGGAAAGTGTCAGTGTGCTATTCTGTTCTAAACCAATTTTGCTGTTCCATATTTGAAATCCTTGAGTTTAGGGACAGAGAAGGACACTCGTGGAAACTATCAGTGTGCTATTCTGTGCTTAATCTTGTTTGTAGGGAGGGACAGAGTAGGACAGTGAGGGAAAGTGTCAGTGTGTGTAAGGTACCTGTGATAGGTAGTGTCCGAAGTGGAACTTGTGTGCTGAGGATTCAGGCGAAAACGTAGTCAGGCAGATTAGGTTGGCAACAGATCAGGCAAAATGGTACACGATCGAAATCCAGAGAGTGGTCAGGCAGGCAAAGGTCATACACGAGCTGGCAGTGAAGTACAAAATCAGCAGGCTGGAGAGTAGTCAGGAATTCAGGCAGAAGTTCAACACGAAAATCAGGATCAAAAAATAGTCACAACACCCAGGGAGCTATTCCACACAAACGGGCGCTGAGAGATAGCATCACTTCCTTTTTAAGGGCTGCTTTGATTGAAAATTGTCCACAGCTGGCAGCAGGTGGGGCTAGTGAGTCCAAGGTAATGTTTAACACTGAGAGGACATTTCCAAAAGTCCAGATCTGCTCAGTAGCGCAACAGGTAAGGCTGCAGCTTTGGGACCAGGAAGATCCCGGTTCAAATACACCCAGGTACATGACAGGGCCCCCTCCCCAGTGGACCCCTCGCGGGGCTTAGTGGGAAAGGAGGCATGGAAGTCTCGAATAAGAGAAGGGGCATGCAGATCTTTGGCTGGAACCCAGGAACGGTCTGTGACAGGATATCCCTTCCAATGAACCAGATACCGAAGGCCACGACCCTGTCTTCTAGAATCAAGAATCTTGGAGACTTCAAACTCATTTTGTCCATCAACAAGAACAGGAGGAGGTAGCTGTTGCGTTCTGGAGTAGCGATTGAAAATTGCTTTTTTGAGGAGGGAAACGTGGAACACAGGATGAATCCGGAGAGAGGAGGGTAATTTCAACCGATAGGAGACTGGCCCGACTCGAGCAATAATTCTGTAAGGACCAATGAATCGAGGGCCCAATTTGGTAGAAGGTTGTTTCAGTCTCACAGATTTGGTTGATAGCCAAACTCTGTCCCCCACCACATATGGAGGTATATGGCGTCTTCGTTTGTTGGAAAAAAGTGCATACTTGCCTGCTGACTTCCGTAGTAATAAGCGAATCTTTTTCCAATGTAGCAGAATATTT
This sequence comes from Rana muscosa, assembly GCA_029206835.1. Classification (NCBI taxonomy): domain Eukaryota; kingdom Metazoa; phylum Chordata; class Amphibia; order Anura; family Ranidae; genus Rana; species Rana muscosa. Next base: position 417,444,848 of record CM055121.1, read on the forward strand.
TTAACCCGCTGATCTGCTGCTGGTACACCAGAAGAAGGCTGAAGTAGGGGAAAAGTCTGAGGGTGATAGCCTAGGGCTGCGTAGAATGATGTGGTATGAAGAGCACTGTGCCAACGGGAATTAATGGCGAACTCAGCTAAAGGCAAATACTCAGACCAGTTGGAGTGTAAGGCATTGACATAATGTCGAAGATAGGTTTCTAGGGTCTGGTTCATGCGTTCGGTTTGACCATCTGTTTGAGGGTGATGTGAGGTAGAGAGTGAAAGCGTTACTCCCAGTTTCTTGCAGAACGCTCTCCAGAATCGGGAAACAAACTGGGATCCGCGGTCTGAGACGACATTGGTAGGTATGCCATGATATCTCACAATATGGGAAAGGAAGAGAGTAGACAGTGCTTCCGCTGTAGGTAATCCCGGGAGCGGCACAAAATGAGACATTTTTGAAAAGCGATCCACTATGACCCATATAGCAGTCATACCCTCGGACTTGGGTAAGTCTGTAATGAAGTCCATAGTCAAATGGGTCCAAGGCTGACGAGGTGCTGAAAGTGGTTGTAACAGTCCAGTAGGCAATGTACGGGGTACTTTATTAGCAGCACAAGTTGGGCAGGCAGCCACATAGTCAGTAACATCCCTTTTCATATGAGGCCACCAGACATGACGCTGCAAGGTCTTAAGAGTGATGGTGACACCAGGATGACCAGATAAAACACCATCATGTGCCCAGAGGAGTACAGGTTTTCTGAGGCTAGGGGCTACGAACAGGCGACCTGGTGGTATCTTCAAGCCTTGGGGAACACAATTCTGGGTTTCTTGTAACTGTTGGGAAAGAGCCGTAGAGATCTGTGCGACAATTTTGTGAGGTGGGATTATATACTGCTCGGTAGGTTGGTCTTCTTCAGAGGTAGCAAACTGTCTGGAAAGAGCATCGGCTTTCTTGTTTTTATGCCCAGGAACATAAGAAAGAACAAAATTAAAACGGGAGAAAAACAGAGCCCATCGAGCCTGACGTGAGTTCAAACGTCTTGCAGTCTGAAGGTACAGTAGGTTTTTATGGTCAGTGAGGATAGAAAAAGGTTTGGGAGCCCCTTCCAGAAAATGTCGCCATTCAGACAATGCTAATTTGATGGCCAGTAGTTCTCGATTCCCAACATCGTAATTCATCTCCGCTGGAGAAAACTTTCTAGAAAAAAATGCTACTGGATGGATTCTACCAGACTTAGGCTGTCTCTGGGAGAGCACGGCACCTGCTCCTACCTCAGAAGCATCAACCTCAACTATGTACTGGAGATCGGGATTTGGATGCTGAAGAATTGGAGCTTTGCTGAACATGTCTTTTAATTGCTGGAAAGCCGATTCTGCTTCTGAGGACCATACCTTGCAATTTGTACCTTTCTTAGTCATAGCAGTAAGGGGGGCCGCAATGGAGGCAAAACCTTTGATGAAGCGTCTGTAGTAATTTGCGAACCCTAGAAAGCTTTGGAGCCCTCTTAAAGTGGTCGGTTGGGGCCATTGCAAGACAGCGGAAAGTTTTTGAGGGTCCATTTGGAAACCGGCAGCACTTATAATGTATCCAAGGAAAGGAATACGGCTTTGATGGAAACTGCATTTCTCAATCTTCGCGTAAAGATGGTTTTCTCTCAGTCGTTGCAATACCTGCTTTACATGCGAGATGTGCTCTAGATGACTCTTGGAAAAGATTAAAATGTCGTCCAAGTAGATGATCACAAAACTGTTGCAGAAATCATGAAAAATTTCATTCATGAAACATTGGAAGACAGCAGGGGTGTTACACAACCCAAATGGCATAACCAGATATTCAAAATGTCCATTACGAGTGTTGAATGCTGTCTTCCACTCGTCCCCGTCTTTAATTCGAATTAGATTATAAGCCCCTCGTAGGTCTAGCTTGGAGAAGATAACAGCCCCCTTAAGTACATCAAACAGTTCAAGAATGAGAGGCAAAGGGTAGGAGTCTTTTACAGTGATTTGATTTAACCCTCGATAGTCTATGCATGGTCGAAGACCCCCATCTTTTTTTTCAACAAAGAAAAAACCTGCCCCTACTGGAGAAGAAGAGGGTCGGATAAAACCTCTTTCCAAGTTGTCTTTTACGTATTCCTCCATGGATTTTTGTTCAGGCAAAGACAGGGGATAGGTCCTTCCTTTGGGAAGAGGTGCTCCAGGAATCAATTTAATTGCACAGTCAAAAGAACGATGTGGAGGTAAAACCTCTGCCTTTTGCTTGCAAAATACGTCTGCAAACGCATGGTATTCATGAGGCAAGGTAGGTGGGACGGCCACGGAAGCCAACATACAAGCAGCAAGTCTTTTGGGTTGAGACAGTTTGAATGACAGAACGACCCCCAAGAGGTTAGTTCTCCATTTTCCCAATCAAAAGAAGGGTTATGTTGTTGTAACCATGGGTAACCAAGGATAACAGGCAGAAGTGGAGAATCAATAAGAGACAAGACAACTTCCTCTTTGTGGAGTACGCCTACCTGAAGGGTGATTGTTATAGTCTCAAATTTTACAATGCCATCTCCCAAGGTTTGTCCATTCACGGTGGTAATGTTCAGGGGTCTAGATTTTGGAACAAATGGGATATTATTTTTTTTAGCAAAAGTGTAGTCCAAGAATATGCCAGCAGCTCCAGAATCCACAAAAGCCTCACAGGAGACAAGTTTAGAGGGTAAATGGATAATTGCAGGAATGGTAATCTTGGTCTTGGAGGATATACCTGTAAGGTCTAAGCCAGCTCCTCCAACACTGGTTAGACCCTGCCTTTTACTGGACGGGAAGGGCAGACAGATAATAAATGTCCTTTAAGTCCACAGTATAGGCATAGGCCCAATGCACGCCTCCTTTGTTTCTCAGACTCAGTTAGGTGGAGACGGCTTACATCCATGGGTTCCACAGGTGTCTGGGGTTCAACTGAGATTTCAGCTTCTGGCTGAGGTGGTGCTTGGAAGTTAGGGGCCAAACGGTAGACTGGCCGAGGAAACTTGCGAGTTCTAAGTCTCTCTTGGCACCTTTCATGATACTGGACATCCAGACGAACACAGAGCTCTATGAATTTCTCTAGGTCTTCTGGGGAATCCTTATAGACTAATTCGTCTTTGATGCGATCTGCAAGACCTTTTCGGAAGGCTGCACGTAATGCCCTTGAGTCCCAAGTAGTCTCAGCAGCAAGGGTACGAAACTCAATAGCATATTGTGCCACAGACCTGGTGCCTTGTTGCATGTCCAAGAGTGAGTACTCAGCTGCAGAAGCTCTATCTGGCTTGTCAAATACAGTCTGGAGAGAAGCCAGTAATTTGTCAGCGTCTTGCAGCACAGGATCATTGCGTTCCAGATAAGGAGAGACCCAGGCCAGGGCCTTCCCCTTTAACAAGGAAATTACAAAAGTCACTTTGGCAGAAGAAGTGCTAAAGGTCCCAGGGTTGTTGCGGAAATGCAAACGGCAAACATTTAAAAAGCCTCTGCAGTCCTCAGTATCACCACCAAATTTGTCAGGCATAGGAAGTTTGGGTGGTACAGAAGAGGTGGGTTGGATCGTAGCAGGAGTAGGATCCAGAGTCTGGACCGTTGCAGAGGAAGCAGGCAAACAAGATTTAAGCATAGTACAAAGTTCATCTAACTTGGCGTCCAGGGAAGAAAGATGCTGTTCATGAGCTCCAATCAATTGTCCCTGACGTGAAATTGCCTTAACAATCTCAGCAGGGTCCACTGTCATTGTGGCCCGTTTGTAATGTAAGGTACCTGTGATAGGTAGTGTCCGAAGTGGAACTTGTGTGCTGAGGATTCAGGCGAAAACGTAGTCAGGCAGATTAGGTTGGCAACAGATCAGGCAAAATGGTACACGATCGAAATCCAGAGAGTGGTCAGGCAGGCAAAGGTCATACACGAGCTGGCAGTGAAGTACAAAATCAGCAGGCTGGAGAGTAGTCAGGAATTCAGGCAGAAGTTCAACACGAAAATCAGGATCAAAAAGCAGTCACAACACCCAGGGAGCTATTCCACACAGACGGGCGCTGAGAGATAGCATCACTTCCTTTTTAAGGGCTGCTTTGATTGAAAATTGTCCACAGCTGGCAGCAGGTGGGGCTAGTGAGTCCAAGGTAATGTTTAACACTGAGAGGACATTTCCAAAAGTCCAGATCTGCTCAGTAGCGCAACAGGTAAGGCTGCAGCTTTGGGACCAGGAAGATCCCGGTTCAAATACACCCAGGTACATGACAGTGTGCTATTCTGTTCTAAACCAATTTTGCTGAACCATATTTGAAATCCTTGAGTTTAGGGACAGAGAGGTACAGTGAGTGAAACTGACAGTGTGCTATTCTGTTCTAAAGCAATTTTGCTGAACCATATTTGAAATCCTTGAGTTTAGGGACAGAGAGGTACAGTGAGTGAAACTGACAGTGTGCTATTCTGTTCTAAACCAATTTTGCTGTTCCATATTTGAAATCCTTGAGTTTAGGGACAGAGAAGGACACTCGTGGAAACTATCAGTGTGCTATTCTGTGCTAAATCTTGTTTGTAGGGAGGGACAGAGTAGGGCAGTGAGGGAAAGTGTCAGTGTGCTATTCTGTTCTAAACCAATTTTGCTGAACCATATTTGAAATCCTTGAGTTTAGGGACAGAGAGGTACAGTGAGTGAAACTGACAGTGTGCTATTCTGTTCTAAACCAATTTTGCTGTTCCATATTTGAAATCCTTGAGATTAGGGACAGAGAAGGACACTCGTGGAAACTATCAGTGTGCTATTCTGTGCTAAATCTTGTTTGTAGGGAGGGACAGAGTAGGGCAGTGAGGGAAAGTGTCAGTGTGCTATTCTGTTCTAAACCAATTTTGCTGTTCCATATTTGAAATCCTTGAGTTTAGGGACAGAGAAGGACACTCGTGGAAACTATCAGTGTGCTATTCTGTGCTAAATCTTGTTTGTAGGGAGGGACAGAGTAGGGCAGTGAGGGAAAGTGTCAGTGTGCTATTCTGTTCTAAACCAATTTTGCTGTTCCATATTTGAAATCCTTGAGTTTAGGGACAGAGAAGGACACTCGTGGAAACTATCAGTGTGCTATTCTGTGCTAAATCTTGTTTGTAGGGAGGGACAGAGTAGGACAGTGAGGGAAAGTGTCAGTGTGCTATTCTGTTCTAAACCAATTTTGCTGAACCATATTTGAAATCCTTGAGTTTAGGGACAGAGAGGTACAGTGAGTGAAACTGACAGTGTGCTATTCTGTTCTAAAGCAATTTTGCTGAACCATATTTGAAATCCTTGAGTTTAGGGACAGAGAGGTACAGTGAGTGAAACTGACAGTGTGCTATTCTGTTCTAAACCAATTTTGCTGTTCCATATTTGAAATCCTTGAGTTTAGGGACAGAGAAGGACACTCGTGGAAACTATCAGTGTGCTATTCTGTGCTAAATCTTGCGTGTAGGGAGGGACAGAGTAGGACAGTGAGGGAAAGTGTCAGTGTGCTATTCTGTTCTAAACCAATTTTGCTGTTCCATATTTGAAATCCTTGAGTTTAGGGACAGAGTAGGACACTCGTGGAAACTATCAGTGTGCTATTCTGTGCTTAATCTTGTTTGTAGGGAGGGACAGAGTAGGACAGTGATTGAAAGTGTCAGTGTGCTATTCTGTTCTAAACCAATTTTGCTGTTCCATATTTGAAATCCTTGAGTTTAGAGACAGAGAAGGACACTCGTGGAAACTATCAGTGTGCTATTCTGTGCTAAATCTTGTTTGTAGGGAGGGACAGAGTAGGGCAGTGAGGGAAAGTGTCAGTATGCTATTCTGTTCTAAACCAATTTTGCTGTTCCATATTTGAAATCCTTGAGTTTAGGGACAGAGAAGGACACTCGTGGAAACTATCAGTGTGCTATTCTGTGCTTAATCTTGTTTGTAGGGAGGGACAGAGTAGGACAGTGAGGGAAAGTGTCAGTGTGCTATTCTGTTCTAAACCAATTTTGCTGTTCCATATTTGAAATCCTTGAGTTTAGGGACAGAGAAGGACACTCGTGGAAACTATCAGTGTGCTATTCTGTGCTTAATCTTGTTTGTAGGGAGGGACAGAGTAGGACAGTGAGGGAAAGTGTCAGTGTGCTATTCTGTTCTAAACCAATTTTGCTGAACCATATTTGAAATCCTTGAGTTTAGGGACAGAGAGGTACAGTGAGTGAAACTGACAGTGTGCTATTCTGTTCTAAACCAATTTTGCTGTTCCATATTTGAAATCCTTGAGTTTAGGGACAGAGAAGGACACTCGTGGAAACTATCAGTGTGCTATTCTGTGCTAAATCTTGTTTGTAGGGAGGGACAGAGTAGGGCAGTGAGGGAAAGTGTCAGTGTGCTATTCTGTTCTAAACCAATTTTCTGTTCCATATTTGAAATCCTTGAGTTTAGGGACAGAGAAGGACACTCGTGGAAACTATCAGTGTGCTATTCTGTGCTTAATCTTGTTTGTAGGGATGGACAGAGTAGGACAGTGAGGGAAAGTGTCAGTGTGCTATTCTGTTCTAAACCAATTTTGCTGAACCATATTTGAAATCCTTGAGTTTAGGGACAGAGAGGTACAGTGAGTGAAACTGACAGTGTGCTATTCTGTTCTAAACCAATTTTGATGTTCCATATTTGAAATCCTTGAGTTTAGGGACAGAGAAGGACACTCGTGGAAACTATCAGTGTGCTATTCTGTGCTTAATCTTGTTTGTAGGGAGGGACAGAGTAGGACAGTGAGGGAAAGTGTCAGTGTGCTATTCTGTTCTAAACCAATTTTGCTGAACCATATTTGAAATCCTTGAGTTTAGGGACAGAGAGGTACAGTGAGTGAAACTGACAGTGTGCTATTCTGTTCTAAACCAATTTTGCTGTTCCATATTTGAAATCCTTGAGTTTAGGGACAGAGAAGGACACTCGTGGAAACTATCAGTGTGCTATTCTGTGCTAAATCTTGTTTGTAGGGAGGGACAGAGTAGGATAGTGAGGGAAAGTGTCAGCGTGCTATTCTGTTCTAAACCAATTTTGCTGTTCCATATTTGAAATACTTGAGTTTAGGGACAGAGAAGGACACTCGTGGAAACTATCAGTGTGCTATTCTGTGCTAAATCTTGTTTGTAGGGAGGGACAGAGTAGGACAGTGAGGGAAAGTGTCAGTGTGCTATTCTGTTCTAAACCAATTTTGCTGAACCATATTTGAAATCCTTGAGTTTAGGGACAGAGAGGTACAGTGAGTGAAACTGACAGTGTGCTATTCTGTTCTAAAGCAATTTTGCTGAACCATATTTGAAATCCTTGAGTTTAGGGACAGAGAGGTACAGTGACTGAAACTGACAGTGTGCTATTCTGTTCTAAACCAATTTTGCTGTTCCATATTTGAAATCCTTGAGTTTAGGGACAGAGAAGGACACTCGTGGAAACTATCAGTGTGCTATTCTGTGCTTAATCTTGTTTGTAGGGAGGGACAGAGTAGGACAGTGAGGGAAAGTGTCAGTGTGCTATTCTGTTCTAAACCAATTTTGCTTAACCATATTTGAAATCCTTGAGTTTAGGGACAGAGAGGTACAGTGAGTGAAACTGACAGTGTGCTATTCTGTTCTAAACCAATTTTGCTGTTCCATATTTGAAATCCTTGAGTTTAGGGACAGAGAAGGACACTCGTGGAAACTATCAGTGTGCTATTCTGTGCTAAATCTTGTTTGTAGGGAGGGACAGAGTAGGGCAGTGAGGGAAAGTGTCAGTGTGCTATTCTGTTCTAAACCAATTTTGCTGTTCCATATTTAAAATCCTTGAGTTTAGGGACAGAGAAGGACACTTGTGGAAACTATCAGTGTGCTATTCTGTGCTAAATCTTGTTTGTAGGGACAGAGAAGGACAGTGAGGGAAACTGTCAGTGTGCTGTTCTGTGCTAAACCAATCTTGCTGAAGCATATTGCAAATCCTTGTGTTTAGGGACAGAGAAGGATAGGCAGGGGACAGTGTCAGTGTCATTGTTGCTAAGCCTCCTGCACAGTATACACCTGAAGGTAGCCCTTATTGCTCTTTTTCCCATCTCCCTGCAGGCCATCCATTAAAATGTCTGGAAGGCAAACAAGGAGAGGCAGACAGTCAGGAGGCAAAAAAAGAGGGCAAGCAGGCTCTGTGTCTGGGGGCAACAGTGCTGGTCGTGGACGCGGTGCATTGTCATCAGCACATGGCCATGGGACACGCTTGTCCTTCTTTTCGGCAGCTGGACATGTTGAGCCACATCATGCCGAAGACTTGGTAGAGTGGATGACCAAGCCCACCTCATCCTCCTCATCCTCTCTCACCCAGGCTCAGGGTACTGGCAAAGCAGCTGCCAAAGCGTCCTCTTCTCTGGTATCATTATCTTCATTAGTCAATCCTTCCCTAGACCCACCATGTCCTCCTCCTGAGGAGTCCCCCGAACTGTTTGAGCACAGTGTTGGGTACATGCTCCAGGAGGATGCCCAGCGTTTCGAAGGATCTGATGATGATACCCAGCTAGCGGAAGGCAGTAGCGTGAGAGCAGAGAGAGGGGATGCTCAAGAAGGACACCAATCTGGCAGTCATGCTCCAGCAGCTGCAGCATACTGCCAGATTGGCTCCAGTGATGAGGAGGGAGGGGATGATGAGGTCACTGACTCCACGTGGGTGCCTAATAGGAGAGAGGAGGAGGAGGAGGATGAGGAGGAGGCACATCTCCAACGAGGCAGGATGCCCTTGAGTGGCCAGCGTATGGGCAGCACACCGACGGAATCACACCGCAGAGCTCCGCCTGTGCAGGGCGCTGCCTCTGCCCGTCATTCAAAAAGTTCTTTGGTGTGGGCCTTTTTTGAGGCGAGTGCATCAGATCGCACAGCTGCTCTTTGCAACATATGTCTCAAGCGTATATCGCGTGGCCAAAACATCAGCCGCTTGGGCACCACATGCTTGATCAGACATATGTTGACCTGCCATGCAGCTCGTTGGCAAGCCTACCTTAAAGACCCACACCAAAGAACAAAGCTGACCTCTTCTTGCACCGCATCAGCTGGGATCTCAAACCCCAGTATACCTTCAGTCCTCTCTGAAACCTGCTCTGAGAGGAATGAAGGTGTAGAATTAGGTGTGTCACAGCCAAGTACTTGCGGGCACTCTGCTAGCAGTACACCAACGTCCGATTCTAGCAGGCAAATTTCCCTGCCCCAGCTGCTGGACCGTCAAAAGAAGTTCACTCCCAGCCATCCACATGCCCAGCGGTTGAATGCTAGCTTGGCTAAATTGCTAGCGCTTCAACTGCTGCCTTTTCAGTTGGTAGACTCGGCCCCCTTCCGTGAGTTTGTGCAATGTGCGGTTCCTCAGTGGCAGGTTCCCAAACGCCACTTTTTCTCACGGAAGGCTATTCCGGCTCTCTACAGGCATGTGGAAGGCAATGTCTTGGCCTCGCTGGACAGGGCGGTCAGCGGTAAGGTGCATATTACCGCTGACTCATGGTCCAGCAGGCATGGACAGGGACGTTACCTTTCTTTCACGGCCCATTGGGTCACTCTTTTGGCAGCTGGGAAGGATGCAGGACAAGGTGCAGTAGTGTTGGAGGTTGTTCCACCGCCACGCCTCCAAAATGCTACTACTGGTTGTGACACACCTCTCTCCTCCACCCCCTCCTCTTCTTCCTCCATGGCCTCTTCCTGTGGTTTGTCCTCGGAACCAGCGGTGCTCCGTAGGCGTTCAAGGGGCTACGCAAGTACGCAGGCAAAAAGATGCCATGCCGTGCTTGCGCTGGTGTGTTTGGGGGACAGGAGCCACACTGGGGCAGAGGTCCTGTCTGCTCTGCAGGGGCAGGCCGAGAGGTGGTTGACGCCACGCCAGCTTAAGCCAGGAATGGTGGTTTGCGACAATGGCACCAACCTCCTCTCCGCCCTCCGACAGGGACAACTGACCCATGTGCCCTGTATGGCTCACGTCCTTAACCTGGTGGTGCAGCGGTTCTTGGGCAGGTACCCGGGCTTACAGGATGTCCTGAGGCAGGCCAGGAAAGTCTGTGTGCATTTCCGCAGATCTTATAATGCCAGTGCTCGCCTGGCTGAGCTGCAAAAGGAGTTGAACCTGCCCAAGAACCGCCTTATATGTGACATGCCCACCAGGTGGAACTCAACGTTGGCCATGCTGCAGCGGCTGCACACGCAGCAGAGGGCCATCAATGAGTACCTGTGCGACTACGGCACCAGGACAGGGTCAGGGGAGCTCGGGTTTTTTTCACCACGCCAGTGGGGCATGATCAGGGATGCATGCACTGTCCTGGCACCATTTGAGGAGGCCACGAGGATGGTGAGCAGTGACAGTGCATGCATCAGTGACACTGTACCTCTTGTCCACCTGTTGGAGCACACGCTGCGTGGAATAATGGACAGGGCACTTGAGGCAGAACAGAGGCAGGAAGAGGAGGACTTCCTTGCCTCTCAAGGCCCCCTTTACCCAGACAGTGTTCCTTCTGTCCCACCCATCGCACAGGAAGAGGAGGAGGAGGAGGAGGAGGATTGTGTCAGCATGGAGGTGGAGGCTGGCACTCAGCATCATCAGCAGCAGTCTTTTAGGGATGATTTACAGTCCCAAGAAACCAGTGGACTTGTACGTGGCTGGGAGGAGGTGGCTGCGGATCATGTCGTCCTTAGTGACCCAGAGGACTCCGGACTGAATGCCTCAGCTAACCTACGCTGCATGGCCTCCCTGATCCTGCAAAGTCTGCGGAAGGACCCTCGTATTCTTCGGATCAAGGAGAGGGACCATTACTAGCTGGCCACTCTCCTTGATCTACGGTACAAGGGTAAGGTTGCAGACCTTATCTTACCGTCGCAGAGGGAGCAGAGGATGAGACAACTCCGGGAGGCCTTGCAGAAAGGTCTGTGCCACGCGTTCCCAGAGACTGGGAGATTACAAACTCCTGGTCCTGGACAACGAGTTGCTGAGGCTTCGGGCAGTCAAAGAAGGAGCGGTGGGGAAGGTGGCCGTCTGACCGATGCGTTCAGACAATTCTTTAGTCCGCAGCCCCAAAGTATGATCGGTTCCAGCAACCATCGCCAGCGTCTGATATACATGGTCCAGGAATACCTAGGGGCAAGGTCAGACTTGGACACCTTCCCCACCGAAAATTCTCTGGCTTACTGGGTCTTGAGGATGGATCACTGGCCAGAGCTTGCACAGTATGCAATTGAGCTACTGGCCTGTCCTGCATCCAGCGTTCTTTCAGAACGCACATTCAGTGCTGCTGGAGGATTTGTCACGGATCACAGAGTGCGCCTGTCCACCGACTCGGTTGATTGACTGACTTTCATCAAGATGAACCAGTCTTGGATCACCACCAGCTACCACACACCTGATGCTGATATAACAGACTAATTGATTTTAAAATGTCACATCCCTTCAAGACTGATGCTGATGCTGAGTGCCTGTGCTGTTATGTTGACTGGCTATCCTCCTCCTCCTCCTCCTCCATGATACGATTAATGATGATAGCTTGGAAGATCATTTTGGTTTATGGGTGACGCCACCAGTGGCTAAGGCCCAATTTTTCAGCCCCTGTTTAACAGGGGCGTGTAATTAAAATTTTGGATGCAATACTTTGCAACAGGCCTCATTGCTGTGCTCCAAGTACAGTATCTGTGAGGGGTTGCAGTGTTGTGCCACCAGTGCCTAAGGCCCAATTTGTCAGCCCCTGTTCAACAGGGGCATGCAATTATAATTATTGATCTAATAATTCACAGCAGGGCCCATTGCTGCGCCCACCAAGAGTAACTGTCAGGCCTTACAGTGTTGTGGCACCAGCACCACCATCACCACCACCACCACCACCAAAGGCCTAATTTTTCAGCCCCTGTTCAACAGGGGCATGCAATTATAATTATTGATCTAATAATTCACAGCAGGGCCCATTGCTGTGCCCACCAAGAGTAACTGTCAGGCCTTACAGTGTTGTGGCACCAGCACCACCATCACCACCACCAAAGGCCTAATTTTTCAGCCCCTGTTCAACAGGGGCATGCAATTATAATTATTGATCTAATAATTCACAGCAGGGCCCATTGCTGCGCCCACCAAGAGTAACTGTCAGGCCTTACAGTGTTGTGGCACCAGCACCACCATCACCACCAAAGGCCCAATTTTTCAGCCCCTGTTCAACAGGGGCATGCAATTATAATTATTGATCGAATAATTCACAGCAGGGCCCATTGCTGCGCCCACCAAGAGTAACTGTCAGGCCTTACAGTGTTGTGGCACCAGCACCACCATCAAAGGCCCAATTTTTACTACCACTGATCAACAATTATATGTTATTACAATTCCTGATATAATAGTTGACAGCAGGGCGTTCCAGCACCCACCAAGAGTAACTGTGAGTGCTTACAGTGTTGTACCAACACCTAAGGGGACAATTTCTGCAGAGTATATACGGCAGGTCCCTACTTTCAAACATCAAACTTACAAACGACTACTACTTGCAAACGGAAGAAGACAACAGGAAGTGAGAGGAAATCTACCCCTTGGAAGGAAAATTCTCTCCTGTAAGAATTAATATGGGAGAAAGGTGTCTCCTCTCTACTGATGCTTTATCACCAATCCTTGTTTCAATAAAAACACCACATTTCAAAAACAGTTGTCATTGGGACGCAAAGTGAGGTGAAATGTTCTGAACAGGGGCACAGACAGCAAAAAAAATGTGACAGGGGTGATAACCGTTCCTTATGTTTTCCAAAAAGCTAAAAAAAAGGAATTTGGCATGGAGCTACACTTAAACAATGCAGCTGTTCAAAATTACAAACAGATTCTACATAAGAACAAACCTACAGTCCCTGTCTTGTATGCACCGCCTGTATACGGCTGTTCAGAGTATATAGGGCCTTTTTTATTTTGTGTGCGGGGTTCCCCTTAATATCCATACAAGACCCAAAGGGGCTGGTAATGGGCTGGGGTGGGGGGGGGGGGGTTGATGGGGTAGCTATGCCATTTTTCCGAAAGATTTTCATCCATATTACCGGGACCAGACATTGCATTAAAGCCGCAAGCAGTTTTAAATGGCTTTTTTTCCTTTAGAAATGTTATTTTGTGCAGGGACAGTTCTAAACACGGGAAACACGTGGCACTTCACAGGCATACTTTAGACACCCCCCAGGTACAATATTTAAAGGAATATTTGACTTTTTTTTTTTTTTCACTTTATGCATCATTAAAATGACTGCTCCCGGAAAACGTCCGTTTTTAAAACTTCTTTTTGCATTGATACATGTCCCCTGGTGCAGAAGCCAGGTTCCCAAACTCTGTTTCGGACAATAACATGGATAATAGTCGTTATAATTAGCACTTTAGAATCCGAACGTTCACATCCATTGTATTTAATAGGGTTCTAATGTTCGTGCGAACTTTCGGTCCGTTCGCGGGTTCTGGTGCGAACCGAACCCGGCGGTGTTCGGCTCATCACTAGTTCTGATCCATCACATATGATTCAGATAAAAAAAAAAAAAACATTGAACTAAAGGTTGTAATGTAACAAAATAGGTAAAAAGCCAAGGGGGGGGGGGGGGGTGAATACGTTTGCAAGGCACTGTATAAGATTCCTGCAGTTACAATATAAGGGAAACAGGATATATGGGGTTGTAATTGAGGTCCTCAGATTATGGTTTTTGGCTGGACTTCCATTTTAGGACCACTTGCAGTACTGAAATAAGCAGCATGCTTTAAAAGGAGGTGAGTGGGCTGGCTGGTAGGAACTGCTATTATTTTGTTTATAAGGATTTTCAAAAATTGAAGCCATGCCTATTGAACTTATTGCTGTCTGACCATCAGTTTTTGATTAACCAAAATATGTTTAAAGTATTTTTACATGCAACTAGAAAAAGTACCTGAATCTGTTTTAATATCAGCCTTTGTGTATGCTCTGCACAGCAGCACTCAAACTGGGAGAAGAGGAGGGGGGGGGGGGTACACTTTCAGACAGTTGGTGTACAGTGCTGTCACTGTCCCATTCTGAACACACTAAGTGCTACAGTAGTTCACACCAGACGCAGTTCCGTGTGCTTTTTTTCTGCACTAAAAATGCATGCAGTGTTTTCCATGTATTCCAATGGCTCTGGTTCACAGTCAGTTTCTGGTCAGTTTCCGATGCAGAAACTGACCGGAACTGAAACTGACTGTATTGGTGCTGAAAAAACGGAACTGCATGGAACTGTATCTGGTGTGAACTGGCCCTTAAAAGGAGGAGAAATCCCAAGGATGACCTCATTATTATTTTACGGTTTCTCCTTTTTCTAGGCTGGATGGGTCCTAGACCGGATTGTATTGGTCTAGTGCAGTTGAGTCTTCAGAGAAGACTGGCTGTGCCTTTTGGCATAGGTGTGGAAATCACCTGACGAGGTAGGTATAAGGTAGTCAGGGGTGGGCTTTAAACAGGCAAAGTTACTTTTCCCTGAATGGGTAAGGTGATATCATTTTTTTAAAGTGAAACTGTAGAGACCCTATTAAGATAAAACCAGACCCAGGTGCATGAAGTCCACCCTATGTAGGCTGAGAAACTACACTGCCATCTGTATGCAAATCTCCACTTTCCAATAATGAAAACTCTCCCCTTAGCTCAAACTTCTACCCCCATGACTGCGATGACCCTTTCTGATTTGTCAAGAAAATTATTTGCCAGGCCATTTATTTTATATTTAAAGTAAATCTGCCATGAGAAAAGTGCTGAGGCTGCCATTGTTGGTCTTCCACTGAAAAATGTTAACTGTCCGGCCATTAGGCCGACGCCTTGGCTTCAATAATTTGAGCCATTGTAGTCCCTATTGGAAGCCTGTGTGACACTGTGAAAATGCAGGAATACAATTAGGAGACAGGGAAAGAGTGTTGTCTCCTTATAATAGAAAATACCTGAACAAGACCTTCATGGCAGGATCACCATGTATTAATTTATTGAAAGCTGCAGATTTGAAAATATTGAAAATTAGTTTGGAGATTTCATTAGCATGTTAAAGTGGCCCTGTCACCACATCCTACCCTCACAACTAAAAACAGGTTTTTATTAGGTATTCCTAAAGAAGTGCTCTTATTCCTCCCTCTCCCAGCTTAAAAATTTCACAAGATCGTCACTTGAAGCCACTACATAGTATATAACGACATTGGGCTTTACTATGCAGCGACTTTCAGTGCTTGATATCCATGGCCATGTAACTCTGCAGTGCGGTTTTATGTTTTGTTTTGTTTTTTTATTCCTACCATGGTCTCTTAAGGTGAGGATTTTTTATATGTTCTGGTTCTGAATGGATTTCCTCCATATATACACCTACAACCAAAAGCTGTACCATGCTTCCCTTCAATTGCTGTACATATGCGGTTTTCAGTAAAAAAAATTAGCAGTCGTCACTGTGCAGTGAACACTATAAACACCAGACCTAAAAATTTGTACATGCCCATATGGAGCCACGGGATTGCTTACCAAAAAAAGGTATTGTTAATTACAACTAGTCAGACTGCACTTGGAAAATTTTGAAAAAAAAGTTTTGTAAGTGGTTTACAATTTTAGTTTTTCTACCTTATTCTAAGATCCTCTAGGCCAGCGGTTCTCAACCTTTTCGAGACCAGGGCATGGTAAATTCGTCCAAAACCTTCCACGCCACAACAGTATGTTGTGGCATGGAGTTTATACTGACACAATAACATTTTGGGAATGCAAAACGTACTGAAATGCTGGAAGGCTTTGGATGGGGCTGGGTGTCTCTGTGGGGGCTGTGGGGTGGGTTAGGGGGCTCTGCAACTGACTTGGTGGCCCTGTAGGAAGTGAGGTTTTTCAGGGGGCTGGGGAGCACTGTGGGACAATATTGCAATTTGTTTGCACCATGGAGGGCTGGAGGTTCTACAGCAAGCTAGAAGTCCCTGTTGGAGGTTGGGGGCCACTGTTGAGGCTGAGGGCATTGTACGCCACTATGGGAGGTTGGGGGGCACTATAGAAGCTGGGAGGCCCTGTGGGAGGTTAACATTAGGGGTGCAAAAGATCAAAAAAAACTCAAGGTTTGGATCGTTTCTCAGATCTGCAAAAAAAAAAAAAAAGGGGGAGGACGGAACACTGGGCAGTCAGGGGAGCTCACCTAGGCCGCCACCGGGTGCAGCAAGATGGCCGCCGCTCCAGGAGGTAGGCCGACGCTGCGGCCTGTCCTAAGGCAGGTGTAGGCTGCGGATGTGCTGCAGGAGCGCTCTCAGGCACTCCAGAGGCGGATCCAGGAGGGGAGCGAACTCCAGGCAATCAGGAAGGCCAGGAAAGCTTGTTGCGGTGTCTCGTCACATTGGGCTCCCCATCACAGATTGCTCCGGAAGTGACGTTCCGTCGCCACCATCTTGCTACACCCCACACTCCTGCACAGTAACGATAGAGTGAGAAGGGGGCAAGCGGACATCTTGTTACACCCACCGGAGTTTTAGATTTCACAGTTATTTTCAACACAAAACAGAGATTATATCCTTAAATACAGTATTTGTAAATCTGACAGACTGTTTACATGTTAAATGTGAAAATCAGAGGTGTTCTGGCACATTAGCAACCATGTAAGGTCAGGTTTGCTGCTGCATTTAAAATTTAACATCTAAACCAGGGGTGCCCAACTTTTTGAAGAGCGAGGGCCACTTAAGCAACTTGGTAACCAGTCATGGGCCACAATGAGTGGAGCAGGCGGATGACAGGTCATGGCTATTTTATAAGCCCTCCGATTCGATCCGCCCAGATGGAAGGGGACAAATTCCCTTCAGTTTTTTTTTTTTTTTTAGAGGATCGGATTGGAGGTAGGTGGGCATAAGTGGACAATAGTCTGTGTACAACTGCTGCTCTATAGAGGTGAATTAAGGGGTCGATTGGGTGTGGCCGATCGTGTAAAAAGGGCTTAAGACTGCTTTCACACTGATGTGCTTCGGGTTACGCACCTTGCAGGTTCAGCATAGTGCACCTGTGTCTATCCTGCGGGTTAGCTGAACTTTGCCATAGACTCCGCCTGTGGCAAAAGCTGGCGCTGAACAGGAAGCATTGGCTTATGGGGCTCTGCTCCGCAGTTGCTTTCTTCCTCTACCACCAGCTTCATTCACAACACTAATGCTGTGGTATGGCTGGTCGGCAACCTGCGATCAGGGCTTGCCAACCCGCCATTCCAGAGAAGGAGGTCGCGGGCCACATTAGAGGGCTCCGCGGGCCACTGGTTGGCCACCCCTGATCTAAACAGTCCGTCGGATTTCCAAAATACTGTATTTAAGCATATAAGCTCTGTTTTGTGTTGAAAATAACTGTGAAATCTAAAACTCTGGTGGGTGTAACAAGATGTCCGCTTGCCCCCTTTTCACTCTATCATTACTGTGCAGGAGTGTGGGGTGTAGCAAGATGGCGGTGATGGAGCGTCACTTCCGGAGCAATCTGTGATGGGGAGCCGAATGTGACGAGACACCGCCGCCGGGTGGACCAAGATGGCCGCCGCTCCGGGAACTAGGCCGAAGCCACGGCCTGTCCTATGGCCGATGCAGGCAGCGAAGCTCACACTACCTCCTGCGGATCCACGGATCACGTGTGTGCCGATCCGAAATCGTTGATCCGTACGGATCGCGGATCAATGACAATCCGTTGCAGCACTAGTTAACATATCTGCATCTGCCTGAGGCCCGAGAGATGAAAAGCTATGGCTCGGTGCTTGCGAACCACTGATCTAGGCGATGCCTTATGTATTGTTAGCAGATATAATTACTTCTTTCAAGAGTTACTCCACTCTCTGAGTTTGTATGCAATAAAGCAGGACTCAATCCTGTACACAATATTAATTTCTGTACAGGTTCCCTTTGAGATATATCATTCCATCTCCAGCCAGGCTGTGAACCGCTATTCCCAGCTTGTGACTGGTCTATACAATTCTTCACATTGTTTTCTAGAGAATTCACTAGAGGTTGCAGGACACAGAAATAGAGCAGTGTCAACTGCCCTCCAGTGTTTTTTTATATAAGCATAAATAGAGAACTCACTTAGGCCAGTGACAGCAGTAGCTTTGCTGAAAAGCTAAGCATGTCAGGTTGTGCTGGGTATTGGAAACTTAGATTTAAAAAAAAAAAACTGTTGAAATTTCTACCCAATGATTATTATGGCCTGTGTCAATTGGCTTTTGTTCAAGTAGAACTATAGGCAAAACTTTTGTTTTCATTTTGGATGGAGCAAGGGAAGGTTTAACCCCTGTTAGAATTTTTTTCACCATCTGTGTCCCATTTCCCTTCACTTCCTGTCCCATAGCCAAACAGGAAGTGAAAGGAAATCCCTGCAAATTAGGGTTATACCTTGGGGACCCTCAGGTCATCAGAACTAGAGCCCCCATTGGAAGATTTCCCCTCTATTACTTTTCTGGGGACAATCCAAAATTTGGGATTTTCATTTACTTTCAATGATAACAGTAAACAGGACAAACAGGGGGAATCTCCCTAACGGTTACACAGACAGCAATTAAAACTGACAGGTGTTCTAATCCCTCTGCGCTCTATCCAAAATAAAAAAAATATAAACTTTTTGCCTTTAGTTATACTTTTCACATTGAGTGGATTTTACATTGCCATACAAGTCTATGGAATGCAAAAACAACTAGAAGCAGTTCAATAGTAAATCAGAAGCAGGTCAACTGCAGATCAATTGTCCCCATCATTGAAGTCTGAATGATCTAAGAAGTGTTCCAAACTGATGCCATCTGTACAACCCCAAAGACCGTCAACACATGACCTAAATCTGTACATCATAGTGTGAGGACAGAATAACGCGTAATCAACAATACTGTATGTAGTAAACATTTATAATGTACAAATGCATATAAACAGCAAACACTAAAAATTAAGCATAGCGTCTGTTTAAGTTTTTTACTTTTTTTTAAAAAATCAATTCAGACTACTGTTATTTCAGCAACAAAGTTGAGGCTCAGTTCTCTGTGGTACCCTTCTGATATAAAAGAACATCTACAGCAAAAACAATCCCTTTCAGAACAATGCATAAGAAATATACAGCATTCTATAACAAAAAAAAATATATATAAAAAATCCTCTAAGAAACAAGGAATGGCGCAAAATAAGTATATGGATGATGATAAACTGGAAAGAATTTTTAAAAATGGATCAACTTGCATAAAAGTTTTGAACACGTATGTAATGATACAAGTTGATGAATGATGTCTTCTGTACATTGTGCGGTCTGATCCTCCTATCTCCCAGATGATGTAGTTATCATAGTGTCGATATGACAAACGCAGACAGAAGTTCCTAATATAATGGCACACTTAGTGTCTCTGAATGCCAGATGAGCCGGACAAACTACGCTGTATCCCACTTGTAACGCAGCCTTCAGCAGTGCACAGGAAAGGTGTACTTTACCATTTCATTCTTCTTAACATTAAGTAGGCAAGGGGTCGTCATCCCCTTTACTGCATTTACATTTGCAGCACAGAACAAAAGGAGTGGCCAGTAAGAGGAATGGTGAAGCTACTAATAGCAGAAGCCCAAATCCTGCAAATATTCCAACCACCTGCAGAGAACAAGAAAAATATAAAAAGGTTCAGTGCAAAGGACTTTGTTAAACCATTCAAACATGTATTCTAAGCAGTTACCACAAGGTGGCGCTGGTGGGGAGGAAAAGCAATTCTTCTTACAATACAAGTGGACATTATTTTCTTTCTTTGGTGGTTCCCCTGTAAAGCACCCATGGTGTCGTTTGCAGGTTTGAGTCCACCGACCTACACTGGCTATAAGTCCAACATAACCTTTTTGTATTAGTGTGATACAGTCAGGTAGCTTAAAAAGTAAAGTATATTTTAGAGTTTTTCTTAGTGCTGTAGCTCTATATCAAACTTATCTTGGTTGTAGCACTAGCTCTATTTAAATAAACACTCAAAAAGACTCTAACACAGAGCACAGTGGTCTGAATCTCCAGCAGTCCAATAACCCTTGGCGCAGAGCTCCAAACAACAATTTTGCTCAGGAGTTAGCAGGCAGGTGATACAGTAGGTGCCGGCGATATTGTGTCAATCTCGCCGCTTCTAGCGGCGATATTGACACCCTATGAGCTCCGTTGCGGGAGCCAGCGCCGAGCTGTCTCGTCATCGGGAAAGGAAAAAATTTTCCTTTCACGATGAGCGACACGCATTGCCGATAGGCGGGGATCCGACGTGGATTCCCGCCAATACCAGGCACTGCGTTTGGTATGAATCCTGAGCGGGAACTCCACGCCAATTTTTAAAGAAAAAAACGGTGTGGGTTCCCCCTCCAGGAGCATACCAGGCCCTTGGGTCTGGTCTGGATTTGAAGGGGAACCTTACGCCGAAAAAACGGCGTGGGGGTCCCCCCAAAATCCAAACCAGACCCTTATCCGAGCACGCAACCTGGCAGGCCACAGGGCAAGAGGGGGGGGGACGAGAGCGGCCCCCCCTCCCTCCTGAACCGTACCAGGCCGCATGCCCTCAACATGGGGGGTTTGGTGCTCTGGGGCAGGGGGGCGACCTGCGGCCCCCCCACCCCAGAGCACCCTGCCCCCATGTTGATGAGGACAGGGCCTCTTCCCGACAACCCTGGCCGTTGGTTGTCGGGGTCTGCGGGCGGGGGGCTTATCAGAATCCGGGAGCCCCCTTTAATAAGGGGGCCCCCAGATCCTGGCCCCCCCACCCTACGTGAATGAGTATGGGGTACATCGTACCCCTACCCATTCACCTGGTGGAAAATAAATGGTAATAAAAACACAACACAGTTTTTAAAAGTATTTTATTGCACCGCTCCGGAGGTCTTCTTCCGACTTCGGGGATCTCCGGTGTCGTCGCCGCGCTCTCCGGTTCTTTCTTCTGCCGGCCCCTCCACTAACTTCTTGTAGCTCTTTTGCTAGCGGAGGACCAGTCTTCTCCATCGCCTTCTTCTTCTCCCGCTCTCCGGTTCTTTCTTCCGCCGGCCCCTCCACTAACTTCTTTAGCTCTTTTGCTAGTGGAGGGGCCGGTCTTCTCCGTCGTCGCCATCGGCGTCTTCTTCCCTCTTCTCCTCCTCGATGTTGACTCGTCGCTTCCTCTCGCAGTAATGATAAATCTTCGGTCCGCAGATATTAATATAGGCTTTCACATGACGTCACAGTCACATGGTCCCATGACGTCACAGTCACATGCTCTGGGGCACATGTGCCCTGGAGCATGTGACTGTGACGTCATGTGCACATGTGCCCCGGAGCATGTGACTGTGACGTCATGTGAAGCCTATATTAATATCTGCGGACCGAAGATTTATCATTACTGCGAGAGGAAGCGACGAGTCAACATCGAGGAGGAGAAGAGGGAAGAAGACGCCGACGGCGACGACGGAGAAGACCGGCCCCTCCACTAGCAAAAGAGCTAAAGAAGTTAGTGGAGGGGCCGGCGGAAGAAAGAACCGGAGAGCGGGAGAAGAACCGGAGAGCGGGAGAAGAAGAAGGCGACGGAGAAGACCGGCTCCTCCACTAGCAAAAGAGCTACAAGAAGTTAGTGGAGGGGCCGGCGGAAGAAAGAACCGGAGAGCGGGAGAAGAACCGGAGAGCGGGAGAAGAACCGGGAGAAGAAGAAGGCGACGGAGAAGACCGGTCCTCCGCTAGCAAAAGAGCTAAAAAGAAGTTAGCGGAGGCCCGGCAGAAGAAAGAACCGGAGAGCGCGGCGACGACACTGGAGACCCCCGAAGTCAGAAGAAGACCTCCGGAGCGGTGCAATAAAATACTGTGTTGTGTTTTTATTACCATTTATTTTCCACCAGGTGAATGGGTAAGGGTACGATGTACCCCATACTCATTCACGTAGGGTGGGGGGGCCGGGATCCGGGGGCCCCCTTATTAAAGGGGGCTCCCGGATTCCGATAACCCCCCGCCCGCAGACCCCGACAACCAACGGCCAGGGTTGTCGGGAAGAGGCCCTGTCCTCATCAACATGGGGGCAGGGTGCTCTGGGGTGGGGGGGCCGCAGGTCGCCCCCCTGCCCCAGAGCACCAAACCCCCCATGTTGAGGGCATGTGACCTGGTACGGTTCAGGAGGGAGGGGGGAGCCGCTCTCGTCCCCCCCTCTTCCCCTGCGGCCTGCCAGGTTGCGTGCTCGGATAAGGGTCTGGTTTGGATCTTGAGGGGGACCCCCACGCCGTTTTTTCGGCGTAGGGTTCCCCTTCAAATCCAGACCAGACCCAAGGGCCTGGTATGCCCCTGGAGGGGGAACCCACGCCGTTTTTTTCTTTAAAAATTGGCGTGGAGTTCCCGCTCAGGATTCATACCAAACGCAGTGCCTGGTATTGGCGGGAATCCGCGTCGGATCCCCGCTCAATACAGTGCCGCGTCTCCTCGCTATTGCAGCGAGCGCGACACGTGTCGCCACCCTGCTGCCGACATCTCGGCACTCCTGTTGCCGAGAATCTCGGCGATGGGAGCGCAATAGAAACACAATATCGGCGGCACCTACTGTAGGTCTGTGTCCGCTTCGCTATGCAGAGCAGACAGGGACACAGCCTGCTGTTCTCTATGGGGCGGTTGGATGGAAATGAACTGCATGTGTGTTTCCATCCGATTGTCACCTGATCCGCCCGATGGCTCGCAAACGTATCCCCATCCATCTGTCATTAGCGGACCGAATCAGATGGCCACTGGAGACAGTGGACACATGTCCGCTGACATCTGCCACCCCCCATAGAGAACAATGGGTGTCCCAATCGAGTCCGTTAGTGTGAAAGGGGCCTACACCTGTTAAACTGGCCATACACCTCTGACAATTGCCTTTAGCTTCACCATAACCATTTAACGTGAAGAAAAACCTAAATAATCCTTTTAATTAGTATTAAATTAGGCAGGCATAATACTACATGGTTGATAGTATATCTAGCCTTAAGGTGTATAACATGATAGTACAATCTCCTTTAGATCGACCATCTATTATGTAGTGCAGGGACCTGTCTGACTTGATACAAACTGTAGTTCTTTACAAATTGTAGTATTCCCCTTGTCCTCCCCTCTTGCTGTCCTCCCCTCTTGTTGTCCTCCTCTCTTGTAAAACACTCGCAGTCCAAGGTTTTACTGTATTTACATTTTTTCCTATGTTCATATACACAAGAAAGAACAATACAGTATAATAACTACAGTTAACCATTAGGCTTGGTTCTGTGCACGTTTCCCACATCACGTTCAAAACGCACTACCGTTGTGATTTGCTGTGGGTGTCAATGTTACATAAATACAGGTAAAGATTTTCTCTGTTGTAACTTAGGTCAGTGACCAGACCTGAACCTAGTAGCTCTCCCCTAGCTTGGATCTTTATGCCCCAGGTTGGCATGGTGTCCACCCTAGCATATGCAGTAGCAAAGCAGTGTAGGACTGGCCGTAAGAGGGATTACTCTGATGCCTTTGGCCATCTTAAACATGTATTGCAATATGTGTGAACTAAAAATTCCTGTTATTCATTGTATAGTTTGCTGGAAAGGGTGTATAGCAGTGTGTAGAGGGTCCATCCAAAATTTCCGTCTTACGTTGCATGTGAATCGAACAGGAAAGTGAAGCTCATTACTGAGCGATTCATAGTGTTAACAGGGGCTTTAAGGTATGGGTAAATCCAAGAATTTGGGTAGGTGCTGGCAGATCAAGTCATCCAGTGGCTTTTTACATCTCTCAGGGCAATCTCTGTGTCGGAGCTCATGGGTCTATGACCATTACATGAAGGTCTGGCTATGACCGTTATAAAATGAATATATTTGCAGAAGTAAGGCTGTATCATAACTAAAGACACAAAAGTCAATGGAGAACGTCAATCAGCCCACCAGCATCCACTTAAAACTGGCATGTTGGATTATGTGGACTCTGTGGCATGACCGGTTACCATTCTCATAACCTTATTACCCAAACTAGCCCATCCAAAATTCTTGAAATGAGTTCACAACTGAGGACAACTGAGGACAAGAGAGAAAAGGGGAACACCGATGCTCTGTGAAAAGCAGCGCGATGCAAACAAAAAAGGTTGGGACTTTGAGTGAACACCTGGGGTGCTTGGGGGGCCTTTAGCCACCTGGGCCCCCCCCCACCTGGCAGCCGCCTTGGTCGTGTCCCCTCGGTTTCTGACGCCAACGCTCCTGGTCGGCTCTCAGCCTGGACGCCATGCTATGCTTTACACACCCGCTGCAAGTGCTCCTGTCTCACATGGTTTTAGGGGGGTTTTACCCATCCTCCCTTACCCTGACATAGTTACTTATGTGATATACGTTATTCTCTTTTCAAGACATTCAATACATACAATTCTTGCTCCTGATGAGCGGTAATTAACCGTGAAACACGTAGAGAGATATCAGTCATGGTGTGTCAGTTATACACCCACCAGGCTATCTGAACATCCATCATTACTCAACAGGGACTCTAGGAATGTTGACTGTGCAGATTGTATCAATTTTACCCATGTATCTTATTACGAATGTGGTGGTTCCCTTGATTTACCTCTTTGATGTTTTGTAAACATGTTGTTTATTATGTTTGCCAGATAGAAATGAGCACCTTATTAGGTGAAAATTCTCTGTACATGGTGTCCATTGTATTAACTTGTTTTTTATGTAGTATTAAACCTTGCAATTCCACATCCATTCATTTTATCTTTCTGAGCTTCACTCAAAGTCCCAAGCTTTTTTGTTTGCATCGCTGCTTTTCACAGAGCATCGGTGTTCCCCTTTTGTCTATGACAGGGATGGAGGCACATGACTTCCACCCAGCCATGGCCTCACCTAAAGTCCCAATTCCCTTAATCCCCCCTTGTTTTAATGAGGACAAGGGAGCATGTTCACAAACCTGTGTTCTATGCCATATGACCGATGCCCGAGAATGACCTAGTTTGTTCCGACATGGTCCCTTATCATAATGTATCAGCAGGAAGTCATCCTGTATAAAAGAATAAAAAAAAAGCGTATAATAAAAAGCTCCGCATATTTCTATTCATAGCTATGCTGAGAAGTAAGAAGTGTAGATAGAAATGTATACTGACATCCAGAGACTCCAGGCAGTACCAGCAGAAGGCGTGCTTGCAGTTCTTACACATCATCTGTGCGCAGCCTTCATCCCGTTCTATGTAGACTTTACATTTAGGACAACGTTTGATTGGTACGTCATCTTCCACAGTTTTCTGTGCAGAGCTGAAAGGGAAACAGCTCAGATTGAAGCAAATAAAAACAAATGCTGTATATGAACATCCAAAAATGCAGTAATCAGCGGGAATAAAATGTATTCAATTATCTCCCATCGCCTGCACATTGGGGTAAAACTAGATTCTGGAAAAATAAAATTTTTGTGCTTAACATACATTTTTTTCTTGTAGTTCATTAAAGGACACTGGAAGATAGAAAAAATTGTAAGTCAGCCCCCATATTAACCCCTCCTGGGGCCTGTGTCACTCAATTCAGTATGTTCAACATGAAGCTAAGATCAAGAACATGGGGACATGACTTCAAACTAGCAGGAGGAAAGTTCAAAACGAATTACCGAAAGTTATATTTTCCCAAAAGTAGTTGATGCTTGGAATAGACTTTCAGCAGAGGTAGTGAGTCTGTCAAGTGTAAGGCTGGATAGACACTATACAACTTTTTTTCTCCGATTTCCTTTAGATTTATTTTCAACTATATAGTGCAAGGGCCTGCCTGATTGCAAACAAATGAAGTGTTTGGGTTTGACCTCATACTATATAGTTTTGGTAAATCTAAAGGGAAAAAACATTTAAGAAAAATGTATAGTGTATATCCAGCTTAAGTGAATTTTTATATATCAGATTTTATTTTTGAAAATTTTTATATAACAAATTACAGACAAAACAAATATAAAACAAGAAGAAGAGAGAAAAAAAAAAACACAAGGGGGTTGATTTACTAAAGGCAAATCCACTTTGCACTACAAGTGCACTTGGAAGTGCAGTCACTGTAGATCGGAGGGGAAGATCTGCAGATTTTATTATCCAATCATGTGCAAGCTACAATGCTTTTTTTTTTTTTTTCTTCTTCTTGCATGTCCCCCTCTGATCTACAGCGACTGCACTTCAAGTGCACTTGCAGTCACTTGTAGTGCAAAGTGGATTTGCCTTTAGTAAATAAACCCCAAAATCTGCAATATTTCAATAGACAATTTACTTTTCTTTCCTTCTTCCTTCCAATTAAGCAAATATATCAGCCTCAACACCATTATATTTCATTCCTTAAATTAATTTATCATCCACTGCTTCAAAGTAAATTCGAGAAAGGAAAAAAAACACGAGAGAGAGAGCGCGAGAGAGAGAGAGCGCGAGAGAGAGAGAGCGCGAGAGAGAGAGCGCGAGAGAGAGCGAGAGAGAGAGAGAGCGAGAGAGAGAGACAGACACACACAGACAGACAGACAGAGACAGAGAGAGAGAGACAGAGAGAGACAGAGACAGAGAGAGAGAGACAGAGAAGAGACCCCCCCCCAATATGATCAAAAATTATGTCCTGGAATACTACATGATATCCTGAAGCAACCACCACTCTCAAAAATAATTTAAGTTTTACCTCCTGCATTATTTAGGATAGGGGGAAGCAACCATTCACAAAGACTAGAAACAAATATACTCTCCACTCTCCACTTTTAGCCTAAATTAGAACATGGGGCATCTATAAATTTTTTCCATATTTTCTGAAATTTCCAAGATGCATTACGTTGAAGATAAGTATATTTCTCAAATAATACATATTTATCCATTCCTTTTACCCAAGCCCCAAGGGTAGGAGGGTTAGGTGAGATCCATCGAGAGGCTATTCATTTACGTGCCAAAAAAAAGCATTCTCATTATAGCCACTGCCTCATCATATACTAAATTGTTAAAATTGATATACCCAAGGAGACACAGGACAGGATCAGGAGTAAGTGAGATGTCATATAGAGAATTTATCGTGTCTATCAAATCTAGCCAGCACCAATGCAATTTTGGGCATCTCAAAAACAAGTGTATAAAAGAACCAGAAGATTTTACACATCTTAAGTAAATTCAAATATACTCAGAAAAAAAAAAGCCCCAAAAAATAAAAAATTGGGGCAGACTCGATGAACCTTTTGGTCTTTTTTTCTGCTGTCATTCATGTATGTTTCTGTGTTTCTATGACACATCTGAAACCCTGAAAGCCATTTATAATGGTTGGTTATATCAATTGTATCATTTGTATTCAGCCCCCCTCTTTAGACTCAGAAATCATCTATTAATAGTAAGATGAAAATATTTCTCAGAAACAAATAGTACACAAGTGTAAAAAAGGATAACATTGTCAACATTCTGCTTTCTTCTCGGGTAAAAGGACAAACAGAATTGAGAAGCCCATTAACCTTCCATTACGTGACACCTCTGTCTCCTTGGAAACTCAGATGATTTTTAGATAACTAGTTGCCCATAGAAACCAATTATGTACTGTCTAGTGCTGGTTACTACATAAACACAAACATTTGATTGACTGTTGCAAACATTGGAGACATTGAAACAAAAAAAGAAACAAAAAAGGGGCATATGAGTGTGCGAAGCACACTAGTGTATACTCACTCGCATTGTATACCCGATGTGGGCGGTGTCTCTCTAGTCGGGGAAAAATGCATATAAAAACAAAAAAGGGTGTCTCACACCAGCCGGTGGGGGACCAGAGGACCAAATGAGTGACACCAAATTCAATGGGTGAGAAGTAGAAAAGAGTATAAATTTATTGATGAATATAAAATTATATAACATACGAGACCCTCTCAATGGGAGAGAGTGAAAAAATGCTTATGATCTGACACAAAACAGATGGAGATGTAAGCATCAAAAACAATCTCCACATGTGGCCACTAATATAATACAGAGCACAAGACAACACAAACAACATAGAAAAAATAAATAAAAAACAATCGTCCGGACGCCAAAGGTCTGTATGTGGATGGGCATGTCATGGCAAAAGGTCGTATAAATCAGAATAAATTATATAGTAAGACATGGGCATCCACATAAAGGTCCCTGGAGGCTATAGCCCAAGTATGGAAGTGATGGGGGAAGGGAAGGAAGGAAAGTAGGGAAGGAAACCAATAAGCCTTGGGAGAACCACTGATGTGGGGGAAGGGGTCCCCAGCAATAGCACCAATCCAAGCCAAAAAAGGTAATGAAAAAAGCTGCTAGGATATGTTATCACCAGAGTTCAACAGTGAATAATGGAAATTAAATAGTCCATGGTGTGACTATAAAAATAGGATTTTTATAACAGCTTACCTGTAAAATCCTTTTCTTGGAGTACATCACGGGACACAGAGCGACATAGTCATTACTAATGGGTTATATAGATACCTTCAGGTGCTGGCACTGGCAACTTCCAAAACCGGAAGTACCCTCCCCTATATAAGCCCCTCCCATCCGGGAGCACCTCAGTTTTGTAGCAAAGCAATAAGTGTCCCCAAAGAGGGGTGGGAGCTCTGTGTCCCGTGATGTACTCCAAGAAAAGGATTTTACAGGTAAGCTGTTATAAAAATCCTATTTTCTTTCTCGTACATCACGGGACACAGAGCGACATAGTCATTACTAATGGGTAGGGATGAGCTTCGTGTTCGAGTCGAACATACGTTCGACTCGAACATCGGCTGTTCGATCGTTCGACGAAGATCGAACGATTTGGGCCGTTCGCGCCAAATTCGAGTGACGCGAACGGCCCACAATGCACTACGCCATCGCAGTGTCATCCAGGCGCTGTGATTGGCCAAGCATGCACTGTGACCCCGCATGCTTGGCCAATCACAGCGCCGGCAGCGAGGAGAGCAATGATTGGCCACAGGCAGGATGCCTGTGGCCAATTATTGCTGAGGGTGTTTAGTACACGCCCCACACTATAAAAGGCCGCCAGCACGGCGGCCTAGTGTAGTGTGTTCCGGAGCAGGGATAGAGCAGCATAGGCAGGGACAGTGACTGTTATTTCTTTCTTGCTTAACCTGGATTCCTTTAGTTTAGGGAAAGAGAAGGATAGGTAGGGAGAGTGTCAGTGTGTTTTGTGCTTGTGCTATAGTGTGCTTAAAAAAAACATTTATTCTAGGGACAGAAAACTGTAGGTAGGGACAGTGTCAGTTTCTTTCACTCTGCAAGTCCTTGTTTCCAGGGACCTGGAAGGACAGTGAGTGAATTGTCCTTGTGCTATATTGTGCTTAAAAAAACATTTATTCTAGGGACAGAAAACTGTAGGTAGGGAGAGTGTCAGTTTATTTCACTCTGCAAGTCCTTGTTTCCAGGGACCTGGAAGGACAGTGACTGAATTGTCCTTGTGCTATATTGTGATTAAAAAAAACATTTATTCTAGGGACAGAAAACTGTAGGTAGGGAGAGTGTCAGTTTATTTCACTCTGCAAGTCCTTGTTTCCAGGGACCTGGAAGGACAGTGACTGAATTGTCCTTGTGCTATATTGTGATTAAAAAAAACATTTATTCTAGGGACAGAAAACTGTAGGTAGGGAGAGTGTCAGTTTATTTCACTCTGCAAGTCCTTGTTTCCAGGGACCTGGAAGGACAGTGACTGAATTGTCCTTGTGCTATATTGTGATTAAAAAAAACATTTATTCTAGGGACAGAAAACTGTAGGTAGGGAGAGTGTCAGTTTATTTCACTCTGCAAGTCCTTGTTTCCAGGGACCTGGAAGGACAGTGACTGAATTGTCCTTGTGCTATATTGTGATTAAAAAAAACATTTATTCTAGGGACAGAAAACTGTAGGTAGGGAGAGTGTCAGTTTATTTCACTCTGCAAGTCCTTGTTTCCAGGGACCTGGAAGGACAGTGACTGAATTGTCCTTGTGCTATATTGTGATTAAAAAAAACATTTATTCTAGGGACAGAAAACTGTAGGTAGGGAGAGTGTCAGTTTATTTCACTCTGCAAGTCCTTGTTTCCAGGGACCTGGAAGGACAGTGAGTGAATTGTCCTTGTGTTATATTGTGATTAAAAAAAACATTTTTTCTAGAGACAGAAAACTGTAGGTAGGGAGAGTGTTTTTTTTCTTTCACTCTGCAAGTCCTTGTTTCCAGGGACCTGTAAGGACAGTGAGTGAATTGTCCTTGTGCTATATTGTGCTTAAAAAAAACATTTATTCTAGGGACAGAAAACTGTAGGTAGGGAGAGTGTCAGTTTATTTCACTCTGCAAGTCCTTGTTTCCAGGGACCTGGAAGGACAGTGACTGAATTGTCCTTGTGCTATATTGTGATTAAAAAAAACATTTATTCTAGGGACAGAAAACTGTAGGTAGGGAGAGTGTCAGTTTATTTCACTCTGCAAGTCCTTGTTTCAAGGGACAGAGAAGGACACCTGAAGGTAGCCCTTATTGCTTTTTTCCCATCTCCCTGCAGGCCATCTATTAGAATGTCTGGAAGGCAAACAAGGAGAGGCAGACAGTCAGGAGGCAATAAAAGAGGGCAAGCAGGCTCTGTGTCTGGGGGCAACAGTGCTGGTCGTGGACGCGGTGCATTGTCATCAGCACATGGCCATGGGACACGCTTGTCCTTCTTTTCGGCAGCTGGACATGTTGAGCCACATCATGCCGAAGACTTGGTAGAGTGGATGACCAAGCCCTCCTCCTCCTCCTCATCCTCTCTCACCCAGGCTCAGGGTACTGGAAAAGCAGCTGCCAAAGCGTCGTCTTCCCTGGTATCAATGTCAGACAAATCATCAGTCACTCCTTCCCTAGACCCACCATGTCCTCCTCCTGAGGAGTCCCCCGAACTGTTTCAGCACAGTGTTGGGTACATGCTCCAGGAGGATGCCCAGCGTTTCGAAGGGTCTGATGATGAAACCCAGCTAGAGGAAGGCAGTAGCGTGAGAGCAGACAGAGGGGATGCTCAAGAAGGACACCAATCTGGCAGTCATGTTCCAGCAGCTGCAGCATACTGCCAGATTGGCTCCAGTGATGAGGAGGGAGGGGATGATGAGGTCACTGACTCCACGTGGGTGCCTAATAGGAGAGAGGAGGAGGAGGAGGATGAGGAGGAGGCACATCTCCAACGAGGCAGGATGCCCTTTGGTGGCCAGCGTAAGGGCAGTACACCGACGGAATCACACCGCAGAGCTCCGCCTGTGCAGGGCGCTGCCTCTGCCCGTCATTCAAAAAGTTCTTTGGTGTGGGCCTTTTTTGAGGCTAGTGCATCAGATCGCACAGCTGCTGTTTGCAACATATGTCTCAAGCGTATATCGCGTGGCCAAAACATCAGCCGCTTGGGTACCACATGCCTGACCAGACATATGTTGACCTGCCATGCAGCTCGTTGGCAAGCCTACCTCAAAGACCCACACCAAAGAACAAAGCGGACCTCTCCTTGCACCGCATCAGCTGGGATCTCCAACCCCACTATAACTTCAGTCCTCTCTGAAACATGCACTGAGAGGAATGAAGGTGTAGAATTAGGTGTGTCACAGCCAAGTACTTGCGCCCACTCTGCTAGCAGTACACCGACGTCCGATTCTAGCAGGCAAATTTCCCTGCCCCAGCTGCTGGACCGTCGAAAGAAGTTCACTCCCAGCCATCCACATGCCCAGCGGTTGAATGCTAGCTTGGCTAAATTGCTAGCGCTTCAACTGCTGCCTTTTCAGTTGGTAGACTCGGCCCCCTTCCGTGAGTTTGTGCAATGTGCAGTTCCTCAGTGGCAGGTTCCCAAACGCCACTTTTTCTCACGGAAGGCTATTCCGGCTCTCTACCGGCATGTGGAAGGCAATGTCTTGGCCTCGCTGGACAGGGCGGTCAGCGGTAAGGTGCATATTACCGCTGACTCATGGTCCAGCAGGCATGGACAGGGACGTTACCTTTCTTTCACGGCCCATTGGGTCACTCTTTTGGCAGCTGGGAAGGATTCAGGACAAGGTGCAGTAGTGTTGGAGGTTGTCCCACCGCCACGCCTCCAAAATGCTACTACTGGTTGTGACACACCTCTCTCCTCCACCCCCTCCTCTTCTTCTTCCTCCATGGCCTCTTCCTGTGGTTTGTCCTATGAACCAGCGGTGCTCCGTAGCCGTTCACGGGGCTACGCAAGTACGCAGGCAAAAAGATGCCATGCCGTGCTTGCGCTGGTGTGTTTGGGGGACAGAAGCCACACTGGGGCAGAGGTCCTGTCTGCTCTGCAGGGCCAGGCCGAGAGGTGGTTGACGCCACGCCAGCTTAAGCCAGGAATGGTGGTTTGCGACAATGGCACCAACCTCCTCTCCGCCCTCCGACAGGGACAACTGACCCATGTGCCCTGTGTGGCTCACGTCCTTAACCTGGTGGTGCAGCGCTTCTTGGGCAGGTACCCGGGCTTACAGGATGTCCTGAGGCAGGCCAGGAAAGTCTGTGTGCATTTCCGCAGATCTTATAATGCCAGTGCTCGCCTGGCTGAGCTGCAAAAGGAGTTGAACCTGCCCAAGAACCGCCTTATATGTGACATGCCCACCAGGTGGAACTCAACGTTGGCCATGCTGCAGCGGCTGCACACGCAGCAGAGGGCCATCAATGAGTACCTGTGCGACTACGGCACCAGGACAGGGTCAGGGGAGCTTGGTTTTTTTTCTCCACGCCAGTGGGGCATGATCAGGGATGCATGCACTGTCCTGGCACCATTTGAGGAGGCCACGAGGATGGTGAGCAGTGACAGTGCATGCATCAGTGACACTGTACCTCTTGTCCACCTGTTGGAGCACACGCTGCGTGGAATAATGGACAGGGCACTTGAGGCAGAACAGAGGCAGGAAGAGGAGGACTTCCTTGCCTCTCAAGGCCCCCTTTACCCAGACAGTGTTCCTTCTGTCCCACCCATCGCACAGGAAGAGGAGGAGGAGGAGGAGGAGGAGGAGGAGGAGGAGGAGGATTGTGTCAGCATGGAGGTGGAGGCTGGCACTCAGCATCATCAGCAGCAGTCTTTTAGGGATGATTTACAGTCCCAAGAAACCAGTGGACTTGTACGTGGCTGGGAGGAGGTGGCTGCGGATCATGTCGTCCTTAGTGACCCAGAGGACTCCGGAGCGAATGCCTCAGCAAACCTACGCTGCATGGCCTCCCTGATCCTGCAAAGTCTGCGGAAGGATCCTCGTATTCTTCGGATCAAGGAGAGGGACCATTACTGGCTGGCCACTCTCCTTGATCCACGGTACAAGGGTAAGGTTGCGGACCTTATGTTACCGTCGCAGAGGGAGCAGAGGATGAGACAACTCCGGGAGGCCTTGCAGAAAGGTCTGTGCAACGCGTTCCCAGAGACTGGGAGGTTGCAAACTCCTGGTCCTGGACAACGAGTTGCTGAGGCTTCGGCCAGTCAAAGAAGGAGCGGTGGGGAAGGTGGCCGTCTGACCGATGCGTTCAGACAATTCTTTAGTCCGCAGCCCCAAAGTATGATCGGTTCCAGCAACCATCGCCAGCGTCTGATAAACATGGTGCAGGAATATCTAGGGGCAAGGTCAGACTTGGACACCTTCCCCACCGAAAATCCTCTGGCTTACTGGGTCTTGAGGATGGATCACTGGCCAGAGCTTGCACAGTATGCAATTGAGCTACTGGCCTGTCCTGCATCCAGCGTTCTTTCGGAACGCACATTCAGTGCTGCTGGAGGATTTGTCACGGATCACAGGGTGCGCCTGTCCACCGACTCGGTTGATCGACTGACTTTCATCAAGATGAACCAGTCTTGGATCACCACCAGCTACCACACACCTGATGCTGATATAACAGACTAATTGATTTTAACATGTCACATCCCTTCAAGACTGATGCTGATGCTGAGTGCCTGTGCTGTTATGTTGACTGGCTATCCTCCTCCTCCGAGTCCTCAATGATACGATTGATGATGATAGCTTGTAAGATCATTTTTGTTTATGGGTGCCGCCACCAGTGCCTAACGCCCAATTTTTCAGCCCCTGTTTAACAGGGGCGTGTAATTACAATTTTTGAAGCAATACTTTGCAACAGGGCTCATTGCTGTGCTCCAAGTACAGTATCTGTGAGGAGTTGCAGTGTTGTGCCACCAGTGCCTAACGCCCAATTTTTCAGCCCCTGTTTAACAGGGGCGTGTAATTACAATTTTTGAAGCAATACTTTGCAACAGGGCTCATTGCTGTGCTCCAAGTACAGTATCTGTGAGGAGTTGCAGTGTTGTGCCACCAGTGCCTAAGGCCCAATTTTTCAGCCCCTGTTTAACAGGGGCGTGTCATTACAATTTTTGAAGCAATACTTTGCAACAGGGCTCATTGGTGTGCTCCAAGTACAGTATCTGTGAGGAGTTGCAGTGTTGTGCCACCAGTGCCTAAGGCCCAATTTTTCAGCCCCTGTTTAACAGGGGCGTGTCATTACAATTTTTGAAGCAATACTTTGCAACAGGGCTCATTGCTGTGCTCCAAGTACAGTTGCTGTGAGGGGTTGCAGTGTTGTGCCACCAGTGCCTAAGGCCCAATTTTTCAGCCCCTGTTCAACAGGGGCATGTAATTACAATTCTTGATCTAATAATTCACAGCAGGGCCCATTGCTGCACCCACCAAGAGTAACTGTCAGGGCTTACAGTGTTGTGGCACCAGCACCACCATCAAAGGCCCAATTTTTACTACCACTGTTCAACAATTATATGTAATTAAAATTCCTGATATAATAGTTGACAGCAGGGCGTTCCAGCACCAACCAAGAGTAACTGTGAGTGCTTACAGTGTTGTGCCAACACCAACAACTAAGGGGCCTATTTCTGCAGAGTATATACGGCAGGTCCCTACTTTCAAACATCCAACTTACAAACGACTCCTACTTGCAAACGCAAGAAGACAACAGGAAGTGAGAGGAAATCTACCACTAGGAAGGAAAATTCTCTCCTGTAAGAATAAATATGGGAGAAAGGTGTCTCCTCTGTACTGATGCTTTATCAGCAATCCTTGTTTCAAGAAAAACACCACATTTCAAAAACAGTTGTCATTGGGACGGAAAGTGAGGTGAAATGTTCTGAACAGGGGCACAGACAGCAAAACAAATGTTACAGGGGTGATAACCCTTACCTATGTTTTCCAAAAAGTTTAAAAATAGATTTTTGGTCTGGAGCTACACTTCAACAATGTACCTGTTCAAAATTACAAACAGACTCTACATAAGAACAAACCTACAGTCCCTGTCTTGTATGCACCGCCTGTATAGGGCTGTTCAGAGTATATAGGGCCTTTTTTATTTTATGTGCGGGGTTCCCCTTAATATCCATACAAGACCCAAAGGGGCTGGTAATGGGCTGGGGTAGGGGGGGGGTCATGGGGTAGCTATGCCATTTTTCTTAAAGAATTTCATCCATATTACCGGGACCAGACATTACATTAAAGCCGCAAGCAGTTTTAAATGGCTTTTTTTTCCTTTAGAAGTGTCATTTTGTGCAGGGACAGTTCTAAACACGGGAAACACGTGGCACTTCACAGGCATACTTTAGACACCCCCCAGGTACGATATTTAAAGGAATATTTGACTTTTTTTTTTTCACTTTATGCATCATTAAAATGACTGCTCCCGAAAAACGACCGTTTTTAAAACTTCTTTTTGCATTGATACATGTCCCCTGGTGCAGAACCCGGGTTCCCAAACCCTTTTTAGGACAATAACATGCATAATAGTTGTTATAATTAGCACTTTAGAATTCGAACGTTCGCATCCATTGTATTTAATAGGGTTCTAATGTTCGTTCGAACTTTCGGTCCGTTCGCGGGTTCTGGTGCGAACCGAACCCGGGGGTGTTCGGCTCATCACTACTAATGGGATGTCCTAAAGCAATGCCCAACGAGGGGGGGGATACACCATACATAAGCTGAGCGCTATCAGACATGAGGATCTTTTGCGGCCTGCAACACACTGCGCCCAAAAGGCGACATCCTCCTGACTTCTAACGTCCACCTGGTAGAACCTAGTAAACGTGTGTACTGAAGACCATGTTGCGGCCTTACAGATTTGAGCCAGGGAGGCCTGGTGATGCACTGCCCATGAAGTTCCAACTGCTCTCGTGGAGTGCGCCCTAACTTTGAACGGAGGCGGTCTCCTTCTCAAGCCATAGGCTTGCATTATGACCTGTCGAATCCACTTGGCTAAAGTAGATTTTGACGCTGCCTGACCCCTTCTGGGGCCTTCCGGCAGAATAAACAAAGTATCCGTTCTGCGAATCTGAGCAGTGGCTTTTAGATAAGCTTTAACTGCTCTTACTACATCCAAAGAATGCAAAACCTTTTCCTCTACCGAAGTAGGTTTGGGGAAAAAAGAAGGAAGAACCACATCTTGGTTCAAATGAAACCTCGATACCACCTTAGGAAGAAAGGCTGGATGAGGACGTAACACTACTCTGTCCTTATGGATAACCAGATATGGCTCCCTACAGGACATGCTAATTCCGACACTCTTTTAGCCGAACAAATGGCTACTAGAAAAATCAATTTCCTGGTGAGAAGAACCAAAGAAATATGCTGTAATGGTTCAAATGGTTGTTTCTGTAGAACCGACAGAACCAAGTTTAGATCCCATGGACATATGGGAATATTAACCGGAGGACTAATACGCATCACTCCTTGTATAAAGGCTTTGACTAGTGAATGCGAAGCCAAGGGCCTTTGAAAAAATATTGACAAGGCCAAAATCTGACCCTTGATAGTACTCAAGGCAAGCTTCCTATCTACAGCCCATTGTAGGAAGTCCAGAATCCTACCTATTACGTATTTACGTGGATGCCATTTCTTGGCCTCACACCAGGCGATGTACGCCTTCCAGATTCTATAGTAGATCTGCCTGGATACCGGCTTCCTGGCATTGATCATGGTAGATACCACAGCATTAGAGAGCCCTCTCTTTTTTAGGATGTGGGCTTCAATAGCCAGGCCGTCAAACCTAGGGCTGGTAAGGAAGGGTGGTATATCGGTCCTTGCGAAAGCAGGTCCGGACGATGTGGGAGGGTCCAAGGACTCCCCACAGACATCTTTACAATCTCCGCGTACCATGCTCTTCGGGGCCACGCTGGAGCCACCAGAATCACTGGTTTCTTTTCTACCCTGATTCTGCGGAGTAATCGAGGTAACAATTGTGGCGGTGGGAATGCATATATCAGCTTGAACTGATCCCAAGGGAACACTAGGGCATCCGAGCCGCAAGCTAGGGGATCCCTTGTCCAAGAGACAAACCTGTCCACTTTTGCGTTGAATCTGGATGCTAGCAGATCTACATCCGGTGTTCCCCACCGCTGACATATTGTCCGGAAAACCTCGGGATGAAGGGACCATTCCCCTGGGCATAATTGTTGGCG
The DNA here is from genome assembly GCA_029206835.1 of Rana muscosa. Taxonomy (NCBI): domain Eukaryota; kingdom Metazoa; phylum Chordata; class Amphibia; order Anura; family Ranidae; genus Rana; species Rana muscosa. The sequence continues at coordinate 417,482,117 of CM055121.1, forward strand.
ACTTAGAAAGTCCGCCTTCCAATTCTCCACTCCTGGAATGAATACCGCAGATATGGCTGGGACATATCTTTCTGCCCATCTCAGGATGTAATTTACTTCCCTCTGGGCTGCACGACTCCTGGTGCCCCCCTGATGATTGATATATGCCACTGCTGTGGCATTATCTGATTGAATTCTGACAGGGGACCCTTGGAGTTTGGATGTCCATGCTACTAGGGCATACCGGGCTGCTCGTATCTCTAAGAGATTGATGGGCAGGGCCTTTTCCGCATCCGACCATCTGCCCTGGAGAGACCATTGCTCCAGTACTGCTCCCCAGCCTATAAGGCTGGCATCTGTAGTGACCACCTTCCAAGAAATCGGACTGAAGGATTTCCCTCTTTCCAGATTCTGGGGAACCAACCACCAGCGGAGGCTCTTGCGAACGGAAGGGGACAAGGACATTGGTAAGTCCAGAGCCTGAACTTTTTTGTTCCAGGCTGACAGTATGGCCCTTTGCAAATTCCTTGAATGGAATTGACCGTAGGGTACTGCTTCGAATGATGCCACCATTTTTCCCAGCAGCCTCATGCACAGGCGTATGGATGGCTGTCTTTTTGAACCCACTAAGTGGATCAAATCTCTCAAAGACGACCCCTTTTCTTGAGGCAAGAAAATTTTTCTCTGGTCTGAATCCAGCCTTAGCCCCAAGTATTCCAGACTTTTGACTGGTTTTAGGGCTGACTTGTCTCGGTTGATAATCCAACCGTGATATTCCAGATACTTGATTGTCTCGTGAACAACCACTTCTAGTTTTTCCACTGAGTGGTCTATCAGCAACAAGTCGTCTAGATATGCCATTATCGTTACACCTCGTGTTCTTAGATTGGCCAATAATGGGGCCAGAATTTTTGTGAACACTCGTGGTGCTGTGGCCAGACCGAAGGGTAAGGCTCTGAACTGAAAATGGCGCCCTTCTACCGCAAAGCGTAGAAATTTTTGGTGGGCTGGAAAGATGGGAATGTGCAAATAAGCATCTTTGATGTCGATCGAGGCTAACCATTCCTCCCCTTGTAGGGCAGTGGCCACCGACCGGATCGACTCCATCCGGAAAGTCCTGATATGTAGGAATTTGTTTAGCCCTTTTAGATTTAATATGGGCCTCACGTCCCCGTTTGGCTTCGGGACTGTAAAGAGGTTTGAGTAAAACCCGAACCCCCATTCTTCCAGGGGAACCTCTATAATTACTGCTTGGAGCAATAATTGTTCTAGTGCCAACAGGAGGGATCCTCTCTTCTGGGGATCCCTTGGCACGTTTGACCTTATAAAGTGGGAAGGAGGGGAGTCTTAACTCCAATTTGTATCCCAGATTTACTGCGGAGAGCACCCATCTGTCTCTGATCGTGTCCCGCCAGGTCTCTGTGAACAACTGAAGTCTTCCCCCCACCCGATTGAGTGGGGGCAACCCTTCATGCATTTGACTTTGGGGGAGGTTTTGTACCTCTCCTGCTCCAGGGCTTCTTGTTACCCTGCAATTGTCCCTGATTTTTACCTCCGGGATTTGACCGAGGAGGCCGTCGGAACTGTTTCACAGCCGATGTCCTAGGGACTGGAGAAGCAGGCCTCTTAAAAGAGGGACCTCCAACTCTGTTTTTAACCGGCAAAAGTGTACTTTTACCGCTGGAAATTCTCTGGATATATTTGTCCAGGTCTTCCCCGAATAAGCGTTCACCATGAAATGGGAAGCTGACCAGCAATTTTTTACAGGGAGCTTCAGCAGACCAGTTTTTGAGCCATAAAAGCCTGCGCATATGTACTACAGACAGCGTAAGGCGGGAGGCCTGATGGATTGAATCCTTTATAGCGTCCACCGCAAAAAGGGATTTTTATAACAGCTTACCTGTAAAATCCTTTTCTTGGAGTACATCACGGGACACAGAGCGACTTAGTCATTACTAATGGGTTATATAGATTACCTTCAGGTGTTGGCACTGGCCAATTCCAAACCGGAAGTACCCTCCCCTATATAAGCCCCTCCCATCCGGGAGCACCTCAGTTTTGTAGCCAAGCAATAAGTGTCCCAAAAAGAGGGGTGGGAGCTCTGTGTCCCGTGATGTACTCCAAGAAAAGGATTTTACAGGTAAGCTGTTATAAAAATCCCTTTTTCTTTTTCGTACATCACGGGACACAGAGCGACTTAGTCATTACTAATGGGACGTCCCAAAGCAATGCCAAATGAGGGGAGGGATACATAAGCTGGGCGCTATCAGGCATGAGGCTCTTTTGCGGCCTGCAACACACTGCGCCCAAAGGCGACATCCTCCTGACTTCTGACGTCTACCTGGTAGAATCTAGTAAACGTGTGTACTAAGGACCATGTTGTGGCCTTACAGACTTGAGCCAGGGAGGCTTGGTGATGCACTGCCCATGAAGTTCCAACTGCTCTTGTGGAGTGCGCCCTAACTTTGAACGGAGGTGGTCTCCTTTTCAAGCCATAGGCTTGTATTATGACCTGTCGAATCCACTTGGCTAAAGTAGATTTTTGATGCTGCCTGACCCTTTCTGGGGCCTTCCGGCAGAACAAACAAAGTATCCGTTCTACGAATCTGAGCAGTGGCTTTAAGATAAGCTTTAACTGCTCTTACTACATCCAAAGAATGCAATAACTTTTCCTCTACCGAACTAGGTTTGGGGAAAAAGGAAGGAAGAACCACATCTTGGTTCAAATGGAACCTCGATACCACCTTAGGAAGAAGGCTGGATGAGGACGTAATACTACTCTGTCCTTATGGATAACCAGATATGGCTCCTTACAGGACAAGGCGGCTAATTCCGATACTCTTTTAGCCGAACAAACGGCTACTAAGAAAATCAATTTCCTGGTGAGAAGAACCAAGGAAAAGTGTTGCAATGGTTCAAACGGTTGTTTCTGTAGAACAGACAGAACCAGGTTTAAGTCCCAAGGACATATGGGAATACTAACCGGAGGGCTAATACGCATCACTCCTTGTATGAAAGCTTTGACTAGTGAATGCAAAGCCAAGGGCCTTTGAAAAAATATTGACAAGGCCTAAATCTGACCCTTGATAGTACTCAAGGCTAGCTTCCTCCCTATCACGTACTTACGTGGATGCCATTTCTTGGCCTCACACCACGTAATGTACGCTTTCCAGATCCTATAATAGATCTGCCTGGATACCGGCTTCCTGGCATTGATCATGGTAGATACCACAGAATTAGAGAGCCCTCTCTTTTTCAGAATGTGGGCTTCAATAGCCAGGCCGTCAAACCTAGGGCTGGTAAGGAAGGGTGGTATATCGGTCCCTGCGACAGCAGGTCCGGACGATGTGGGAGGGTCCAAGGACTCCTCACTGACATTTTTACAATCTCCGCGTACCATGCCCTTCGGGGCCACGCTGGAGCCACCAGAATCACTGGTTTCTTTTCTACCCTGATTCTGCGGAGTAATTGCGGTAACAATTGTGGCGGTGGGAATGCATATATCAGCTTGAACTGATCCCAAGGGAACACTAGGGCATCCGAGCCGCAAGCTAGAGGATCCCTTGTGCGAGACACAAATCTGTCCACCTTTGCGTTGAATCTGGATGCTAGCAGATCTACATCCGGTGTTCCCCACCGCTGGCATATTGCCTGGAAAACCTCGGGGTGAAGAGACCATTCCCCCGGGCATAATTGTTGGCGACTTAAAAAGTCCGCTCTCCAATTTTCCACTCCTGGGATGAAAACCGCGGATATGGCTGGGACATATTTTTCTGCCCACTCCAGGATGCAATTTGCTTCCCTCTGGGCTGCACGACTCCTGGTGCCACCCTGGTGATTGATATATGCCACTGCTGTGGCATTGTCTGATTGAATTCTGACAGGTGACCCTTGGAGTTTGGATGTCCATGCTACTAGGGCATACCGGGCTGCTCGTATCTCTAAGAGATTGGTGGGCAGGGCCTTCTCTGCTTCTGACCACTTGCCCTGGAGAGACCATTGCTCCAGTACTGCCCCCCAGCCTATGAGGCTGGCAACTGTAGTGACCACCTTCCAAGAAACCGGACTGAAGGGTTTCCCTTTTTCCAGATTCTGGGGCACCAACCACCAATGGAGGCTCTTGCGAACGGAAGGGGACAGGGACATTGGTAAGTCTAAAGCCTGAACTTTTTTGTTCCAGGCTGACAGTATGGCCCTCTGCAAGTTCCTTGAATGGAATTGACCGTAGGGTACCGCTTCGAATTAAGCCACCATTTTTCCCAGCAGCCTTATACACAGGCGTATGGATGGGTTTTCTTTTTTGTACCCACTAAGTGGGTCAAATCTTTCAAAGACGACACCTTCTCTGGAGGCAAGAAAATCTTTCTCTGATTTGAATCCAGTCTTAGCCCCCAAGTATTCCAGGCTTTTGACTGGTTTTAGGGCTGACTTGTCTCAGTTGATAATGCAACCGTGAGATTCCAGATACTTGATTATCTTGTGAACGACCACTTCTAGTTTTTTTCACTGAGTGGTCTATCAGCAACAAGTCGTCTAGATATGCCATTATCGTTACACCTTGTGTTCCTAGTTTGGCCAATCGTAGGGCCAGAATTTTTGTGAACACTCGTGGTGCCGTGGCCAGACCGAAAGGTAAGGCTCTGAACTGAAAATGGCGCCCTTCTACTGCAAGGCGTAGAAATTTCTGGTGGGCCGGACAGATGGGAATATGCAAATAAGCATCCCTTATGTCGATCGAGGCTAACCATTCCTGCCCTTGTAGGGCGGTGGCCACCGATCGGATCGACTCCATCCGAAAAAGTCCTGATATGTAGGAACTTGTTTAGCCCTTTTATATTTAATATGGGCCTCATGTCCCCATTTGGTTTGGGGACTGTGACAAGGTTCGAGTAAAACCCGAACCCGTTTTCTTCCAAGGGAACCTTCATGATTACCCTTGGGGCAATAGTTGCTCTAGTGCCAGAAGGAGGGATCCACTCTTCTGGGGATCGCTTGGCACGTTTGACCTTATAAAATGGGCAGGAGGAATGTCTTTTAACTCCAGCCTGTATCCCAGACTTACTGCGGAGATCACCCATCTCTGATGGTGTCCCACCAGGTCTCTGTGAACAACTGAAGTCTTCCCCTCACCCGACTGAGTGGGGGCAACCCTTCATGACTTAGGGGGAGGTTTTGTACCTCTCTTGACCCAGGGTTTCTTGTTACCCTGTGATTGTCCCTGATTTCTGCCCCCTGGATTTGACCGCGGAGGCCGTCGGAACTGTTTCACAGCCGATGTGCCAGGGACTGGAGAAGTAGGCCTCTTAAAAGAAGGACTTCTACCCTTGTTCTTAACCGGTAAGAGTGAACTTTTACCGGCAGAAATTTTCTGGATATATTTGTCCAGATCTTCTCCAAATAAGCGTTCTCCATGAAATGGGAAGCTAACCAGCAGTTTTTTACAGGGAGCTTCAGCAGACCAGTTTTTGAGCCACAGAAGCCTACGCATATGTACTATAGACAGCGTAAAGCGGGAGGCCTGTTGGATTGTATCCTTTATGGCGTCCACCGCAAAACACAAGGCTCTAGGCAGGTCAGCTAGGGCAAGAGCCTGCTGATCTGGTAAGTCCCTTAAGACTTGTTTCAACTGATCTTTCACTGCTTGGCAGACTCCAATCGCTGCTACCGCAGGTTGTGTCACCATGCTTGCTGTAGAGAAAGCAGATTTTAGTAAAGACTCCAATTTTTTATCTGTTGGGTCTTTGAACATTGGAACATTATCTACTGGACATGTCAGTGATTTGTTAACAGAAGAGATGGCTGCGTCCACTGTAGGGACCCTCCATTTTTTTATGAACTTATCCTCCATGGGATAGATCACCGGAAATCTCTTGGGGGGAGCAAATATTTTATCAGGATGCTCCCAATCCTGGTAAATAAGCCCTTCTAATAAAGGGTGGATTGGGAAGGAACAGACAGCCTGGGGAGCTTTTAGCGACCCCAGCGAGGAAACCGTAGTGGATGGTGGTTCCGCCAGAGGCATTTTAAATGCTGATCGGACCATGTTAGTCAGAGACTGAACCCATAATCTTTCAGCCTGAGATGCTGAGAAAGGTTCTTCCACTGTTGATTCCTCCATAACTGAATCAACCTCATCCTGATCCCCTTCAGGTAGGTCGATCTCTGTGTGGGGCTGTTCCTCCACTAACAGGCACTCTGAAGGAGGAGACGGAGATCGGACGCGCTTTTCCTGTGACAGGGAAGCAGCGATCAATGCTGTTAATCTCTCTTCCAATCCTCCCAGAGTTGAGGATAAAACCTCCTCTGTTATATATACAGGAGCAGGTGGACTGGGGACAGCCGCAGCACCAGGCACTCCTGCGGGGTTTCTACGGCTACTGACCTCTGAATTCTCAGGGGAGATTGGTGCAGTACAAGCATGCCCAATATCCTCAGAGCCCGATGGAGACCCCTTTGGCTTCCTGGAAGACCTATTTCCGGAGCGTCTGGACGACATATCCTTTAAGCACAAAGCTGAGGTATTCCCGTCGTCATACACCAATTTTTGCTGGTAATAGTCTAACACAGTTGCTGCTATATACCAGCTGGTGTCCACTAAAGTGCCTTTCTATGGGGATGCCTGCATCAACCGCCTCTGTGTGCCACTGTTTGTTGCTAGCTCTGTTTGCATCCAGCTGACACTTGTACTGTGTCTTTTAACCATGCTGGGACGCCTGCACATGCGCAGAAGCGCCGCAGCGCGCATCGAGCGTCATCCACCCGCCCCGCCCCTTTTTTTTCATAGGAGGCGCGTGCACGCGCCCTCGCGCGCGCCCGTGCGCCATTGGCGCCCTTTTCTAAATCAAACAGGGACTAGGAGCCAGGGCCCTTTTTGCCGGAGGGCCTGTGCGGTGGATGAGCGCAGCAACAGGGCAGAGGAAGTGGATTCCCACAGAGAAACTTACCAACTGCCTGGATCTTTTGACTTGAGAAAACCAAAGATCCACATGACAAGAAAAATGGACTACAGCGGCCTCTAGTGGTTTAACACAGGTACCGCGGTCCCCTTTTTTTTTTTTTTCTTGACTACTATTAAAATTTTACATTTTCAGTAGTTACAGGCAAACACAGATATTAGCGGGAATACCGTTAGGTAACAGACAGAAAGACAAATTAGGCTTGGGGGTCCCCCAATAGAACCAAGTTCCTGGGGGCCCCCACTTACCTGATCCCCGCCGCAGGACTTTGTTTGGTCCACAGAAGTCCAAACTTCACCTATCACGGCAGGCATTGTAATTAAACCTTCAGGGACCGGGTTCCCAAGGATTCCACTCCCCTGGACCTGTATAGCACCCTGCACAGACAACATCTTGGTCGTGGGTATGACCAGAGCTCTGGATCCCAGGGTCCAGCCCTCCTAAGAGAGGCATTACAGGCAAAACCTTGCTCTTCTGCTGCAAGGCCCGGGTACCGACCGTTTAGCTATGAAGCTTTTTTGGTGGGATCCGGAACAGCTTACTAAGGCCCAAAAGAACCTGTACGCAAGCCCAGTGAAAACACATGTTACTCTTTGGCCAACACCTTAGACACTGGCAAAAAACTGAGGTGCTCCCGGATGGGAGGGGCTTATATAGGGGAGGGTACTTCCGGTTTGGAATTGGCCAGTGCCAACACCTGAAGGTAATCTATATAACCCATTAGTAATGACTAAGTCGCTCTGTGTCCCGTGATGTACGAAAAAGAAAGCATAAGGCTCTAGGTAGATCAGCTAGGGCAAGAGCCTGCTGATCTGGCAAGTCCCTTAAGACCTGTTTCAACTGATCCTTCACTGCTTGGCAGACCCCAATAGCTGCCACTGCTGGTTGTGTCACCAATCCTGCTGTAGAAAAAGCAGATTTTAATAAGGACTCTAATTTTTTATCTATTGGGTCCTTGAACATTTGGACATTATCCACTGGACATGTCAGTGATTTATTCACACAAGAGATGGCTGCGTCCACTGTAGGGACCCTCCATTTTTTGATGAACTTATCCTCCATGGGATAGACCACTTGAAATCTCTTGGGAGGAGTAAATATTTTATCAGGATGCTCCCAATCCTGGTAAATGAGCCCTTCCAGTAAAGGATGGATCGGAAAGGAACAAACAGTCTGGGGAGCTTTTAGCGACCCCAACGAGGAGACAGAAGTGGATGATGGCTCCGCAAGGGGCATTTTAAATGCTGATCGGACCATATTAGTCAGGGACTGAACCCATAACCTTTCAGCATGTGATGCTGAGAATGGCTCTTCCACTGTTGATTCCTCTACAACAGAATCGACCTCATCCTGATCCCCTTCAGGCAGGTCGATCCCTGTATGGGACTGTTGCTCTGCTAACAGGCACTCTGAGGGAGGAGACGGAGATCGAGCGCTTTTTTCCTGTGACAGGGAAGCAGCGATCAATGCTGACAATCTCTCTTCCAGCCCTCCCAGAGCTGAGGAAAAAACCTCCTCTGTTACATACACAGGAGCAGGTGAACTGAGGACAGCCACAGTACCAGGTACTCCTGAGGGTGCTCTACGGTCACTAACCTCTGATTCTTCAGGGGAGACTGGTGCAGCCGAAGCATGCCCAAGATCCTCAGAGCCCGATGGAGACCCCCTATGCTTCCTGGAATTTTTAGTCCCGGAGTTTTTAGACGGCATTATTCCTAAGCCCAAAGCTGAGGTATTCCAGCCGAAATACACCACTTACTGACAATAGTCTAGCACAAATGCTGCTATAAAAACAGTTGGTGTCTACTAATGTGCCTTTCTATGGGGATGCCTGCATCAACCGCTTGCTGTATGCCTTTTTTAAATGTTGCCAGCTCTGTCTCTGCACTCCATAGCCAGCTCACAACACATAATTGTGGTTTTTAACATGCTGGGACGCCCGCACATGCACAGAAGCGCTGCGGCGTGCACAGAGCGTCATCCCCCAAGCTCCGCCCCCTTTCCCGGCCCACCTCTATATATAGAGGCGCGTGCACGCGCACGCGCGGCCACGTGCGCCTTCGGCGCTAATTTTGAAAAGGAAACCAGGGACAAGAGCCAGGGCCCCTTTTGCCGCAGGCCGGGGGATGGACGAGCATTGCAACATGGCAGAGGAAGCAGTTTCCCACAAGAGAACTCACCATCTGCCTGGACTTGCTCTGATAAAAAGAAACTAGTCCACATGACAAGAAACGTTCCACAGCGGCCTCTAGTGGATTAGCACAGGTACCGCAGTCTAATATATTAAATATATATATATTTTTTTTTCTTTTCTTGACCACTATTAAAATTATTACATTTTTTAGTAGTTACAGGCATGCACAGATATTAGCGGGAATACCGTTAGGTAACAGACAGAAAGACAAATTAGGCTTGGGGGTCCCCCAATAGAACCAAGTTCCTGGGGGCCCCCACTTACCTGTTCCCCGCCGCAGGACTTTGTTTGGTCCACAGAAGCCCAAACTTCACCTATCACGGCAGGCATTGTAATTAAACCTTCAGGGACCGGGTTCCCAAGGATTCCACTCCCCTGGACCTGTACAGCACCCTGCACAGAAAACATCTTGGTCATGGGTATGACCAGAGCTCTGGATCCCAGGGTCCAGCTCTCCTAAGAGAAGCATTACAGGCAAAACCTTGCTCTTCTCTGCAAGGCCCGGGTACCGACCGTTTAGCTATGAAGCTTTTTTGGTCGGATCCGGAATAGCTTACTGAGGCCCAAAAGAACCTGTACGCAAGCTCAGTGAAAAACACATGTTTCTTCTTGGCCAACACCTTAGACACTGGCAAAAAACTGAGGTGCTCCCGGATGGGAGGGGCTTATATAGGGGAGGGTACTTCCGGTTTTGGAAGTTGCCAGTGCCAGCACCTGAAGGTATCTATATAACCCATTAGTAATGACTATGTCGCTCTGTGTCCCGTGATGTACGAGAAAGAAAAATGTTGAAGTGGGAAACAGCAATAAACAAAGTCAATGAGGTTTGATCATGCACCTGAAATGGTGGAAAAAGCAGATGGGGATATTCTAAATAATATCACATTCTATAGGGATCCGGATATCAAATCTAGTGTGTGTAATAAAATAATACACTAGGAGATGGAGATTGATGGTTGGAGGATTGTTGCAGTGTAAATAGTGGCTTGTGATCAAGCATACGATACCCGTTTTGGGGAGCCTGTGGAAAGGCATTTGCCGGTCATCCTCCATGTAATGTCCATGTGCCCATCTGGTAATCCGGATCTCCTATGATGATGGTGGTGAAGCAAACCACTATGGATCAGGTGGAATGGAATGGAATGCTGGAGCTATCCCTCCGGAAAGATAGCGGACAAGCCGCAATGAAGCGTTGGTCTCTGTTCCCGTGCCCGCCGAGGGTTTGCTTCCGGGACGCTGTGGAGAGAGGGCGTCACGTGACGCTGGTGACGTCAACACAATTTGCAAAAAGGAATTCACGTAGCTTCATCTGGACGTGAGGGCGGGCCGCTGATCGTTCTTTTTAATGGCATCACGCCATACAGGGTGCCCGCCCCAAAGAAAATTTTAAAGGAACAAAGTTTATATTTCATCCTGTGCTTAGTGATCATCATTTCAAGCCCAAATGTTGTTCAAAATAGGTGGCAAAGTTGACTAATATATCACAGTTTTAAAGAGTGTAAAGTGACACTAATTAAAAAAGGAAAATAGGGGGAGAGGGAAAAGATTGTGGGGAGACACAGAAGGGGGGGGGGGGAGGACATAGAACGAGAAACATTATATCACAACACATATGTGGATAGACAGCAACGCTTATGCTGTGTGTCCAAGGGAACAAATCAAATCAATCAATAGGGTTCATATATACAGAAATGTATGTAGACTATGCAATACCATCGCATAATGGTCTATCATGGACACCACTTATTGCCAATGAGAATTAGTGTGTATATTTTTGGACCTACACATGCATGTAGATGCACATATTTGGAGGAACCTATCCATCCAAATATATGGATGGCTACCCAGAGATATGTCATAGATAATATAAGTATCTCTGACAGCATATTACAGTGAGTGTAGGTGAAACTAAATTGAGGTTTTACCATGATATAGTGCAGTGCAGGAAAAACCCACCATGCATTATCAATGTAAATAAAAGATGGTATAAATACAGTTCTAGTAAATGTTACACAAGTGATAATGGAAATGGAAGAATATAAATTACAGTGACAGGTAAAAAAACATGTTAGAGATGATGGAATGGGGATATATACAATTAATTACGTCTCTAGGAAGGCCTGTAGATTAAGTTCCGTGTTAAGGCCTATCGGTACGAATGTTTTTAAATGGTATATCCACCATTTTTCCTCTTGCAATAAAATGCGATTAAAGTCGCCTCTTCTGGTTGGTAATCTCAATGCATAGATGCCTTTTACGGTCATGCCCTCTAGTTTGCCATTATGTTTAAGGGCAAAGTGTTTGGCTAATGGCTTTTCTGGATCCTTAGCTTTTATTTTGTGCATATGTTCCCCTATTCTGATTCTCAGGGGACGTTTAGTCTTCCCTATACACATTTTGTTGCAGGGGCATGTTATCATGTAAACTACTTTAGGTAAGGAACAATTAATCAAATCCCTTATCTGGAATTCCATCTCACCCAGTGCATCACAAAAATTGTTCACATCTGTCCACATAGGCACATATCTGACAGTGCCCACATGAAAACATGCCCCTGCTTCTGGGGTAGTCAGACAACCAAGTAGCACCTGTTTCTTTGCTGTACTCAGATTTGGTCAATAGGTCGCACAGATTTTTAGCTCTTCTGGCTACCATATTTGGAGATGGACCTACCAGTCCAGCCAAGCCGGGGGTGCGGGTCAGGATCCCCCAATGTTTTTGAAGAATACCCCGAACGGCATCCCACTGTATGCCAAATTGGGTAATTACTCTGATGGGACCCTGAGTCTCCGATTTTGGTTGTCATGTTTTAGTGTCATTAGTTGGGATTACCAGAAGGTCATCCCGGCTGCGCATGGCCACCTTGTTTTTAGCCCTTTTCAATTTGTTGTGGGCATATCCACATTCCCTGAACCTCTTATACAAATCTTTACTTTCTTCCCTGAAATCAGAAGGTTTAGTACAATTACAGTTAATGCGTAAAAATTGCCCGATCGGTAAGCTATTCTTAAAGCGGAGGTTCCGCGGTCCCTCGTTTTTTTTATTTTATGTGCATTTAATGGGGTTAGAGATACCAACTTAGTACTCACTTGTTAGGCGATTAGAACCATCCCCCGTCTGTTTTCGTTCCAAATATAAACTTTGGAAAATCCCAGGATAGTTTTTTTATTTTGCTTGTGGGCATTGTGAAGCCCACAAGCACAGACTTCCGGGAAGCGAGTGAAATAGCGCAAGATTACGATGGTCAGCGTTAGAGGTCGACCGATATGGGTTTTTCTCTGGCCGATGCCGATATTTAGAAATCTGGGCGGCCGATGGCCGATATATAATGCCGATTTTTGTGGCCGATTAAAAAAAAACAAAAAAAAAAACCTCACCCACTCCACTCCTTCCTGCTTACTCCCGTCACTCTAGCACACACTTGATGTCCTCAGTACAGATGGCACTGGCAGGTGGCACTGGTGTGGAACTGGCAGGAGGCACTGATTAGCACTGGCAGGTGGCACTGATTGGCACTAGCAGATGGCGCTGGTTTGGAACTGACAGTTGGCACTGGCAGGTGGCACTGGTTTGGAACTGACAGATGGCACTATTGACACTGGCAGGTGGCACTAGCAGGTGGCACTGATTGGCACTAGCAGGTGGCACTGGTTTGGAACTGACAGATGGCACTAGTTTGGGACAGATGGCACTGATTGGCAGTGGCACTGGTTGGCGGTGGCGTGTGGCACTGGCTGGCGGTGGCGTGTGGCGCTGGTGGGTGGCACTGGCTGGCGGTGGCGGGTGGCACTGGCTTGGAACTGACAGATGGCATTGGCAGGTGGCACTGGTTTGGAACTGACAGATGGCACTATTGGCACTGGCAGGTGGCACTGACCGATGGCACTGATTGGCACTAGCAGGTGGCACTGGTTTGGAACTGACAGATGGCACTATTGACACTGGCAGGTGGCACTAGCAGGTGGCACTGGTTTGGAACTGACAGATGGCACTAGTTTGGGACAGATGGCACTGATTGGCAGTGGCACTGGTTGGCGGTGGCGTGTGGCACTGGCTGGTGGTGGCGGGTGGCACTGGCTGGCGGGGGGCACTGGCTTGGAACTGACAGATGGCACTGGTTTGGAACTGACAGATGGTATTGGCACTGGTAGGTGGCACTGGTTTGGAACTGACAGATGGCACTATTGGCACTGGCAGGTGGCACTGACTGATGGCACTGATTGGCACTGGTTTGGAACTGACAGATGGCACTAGTTTGGGACAGATGGCACTGATTGGCAGTGGCACTGGTTGGCGGTGGCGTGTGGCACTGGCTGGCAGTGGCGGGTGGCACTGGCTGGCGGTGGCGGGTGGCACTGGCTTGGAACTGACAGATGGCACTGGTTTGGAACTGACAGATGGCATTGGCACTGGCAGGTGGCACTGGTTTGGAACCGACAGATGGCACTAGTTTGGGACAGATGGCACTGATTGGCAGTGGCACTGGCTGGCGGTGGCGGGTGGCACTGGTGGTGGCGGGCGGCACTGGCTGGCGGTGGCGGGTGGCACTGGCGGTGGCGGGTGGCACTGACAGAGGGCACTGATTTTGCGGACCCAGCAGCTAAATTACATCAGCCAATGATTGGGCTGCTTTAGAAAGGGGGCGGGGCCACATACATGTAGCGGCCCGCCCAGATACCATCCCATTAGCTGGTGTAATATAGCTGCTGGGTCCCGCCTACCCCGGCCGGGTCCCGCCCACCCCGACATCGAGCTGACGGCTCCTCTCTCTCTCTCCTCTCTGCTCACACACTCAGCTGCTCTGGCTGCATCAAGCGCCGCGCTGAGTGTGTGTGAGCAGAGAGGAGAGAGAGACAGAGAGGAGCTGTCAGCTCGATGTAGGGGTGGGCGGGACCCGGCCGGGGTGGGCGGGACCCAGCAGCTATATTACACCAGCTAATGGGATGGTATCTGGGCGGGTCGCTATGTGTATGTGGCCCCGCCCCCTTTCTAAAGCAGCCCAATCATTGGCTGGTGTAATTTAGCTGCCGGGTCCCGCCCCCCGCCCACCCCGGCCGGATCCCGCCCACCCCCGACATCGAGCTGACAGCTTCTCTCTCCTCTCTGCTCACACACACTCAGCGCGGCGCTTGATGCTGCCAGAGCCGCTGAGTGTGGAGAAGTTAGAATGAGCGGCGGTCAATATCAAAATTAGGCCGATATTTGACAATAATCGGCCGATGCCGAATTATCAAAAATGGCCAAATATCGGCCGATATATCGGCCAGCCGATATATCGGTCGACCTCTAGTCAGCGTTCCACATTGTCTCCTGGGAAACATGACACTGTACAGGCATACCCCGCTTTAAGTACACTCACTTTACATACACTCACGAGTAAGGACATACCCCCGAGTGTATGTAAAGTGCCTTACAAGTACTGTACAGACATTTTGCAGCCGCAGTAGAAGGAGTTGAAGCTCCGAGAGCATATCCCGCCCTGTTCCTGTGTGCCCCTGACACCCCCACTAGAGCCCCTGAGACCTCAACTACAGCTCCTGACACCCCCACTGCAGCCCCTGACACCCCACTACACCCTAGAAGTGAAAAAAGGTATTGTTTCACTTTAAGTACATTTTCGTTTTACATACATGCTCTGGTCCCATTGTGTACTTAAAAGTGGGGTATGCCTGTACTCCCAGGAGACATTGCGGACACCTCCCAGCAAACACTGGGGTGCCGGGGAGAAGAACAGATACGCCCACTCCTGCGGGAGGAATACCCGGAAGTCAGAATTAATACGGCTGATTCACGGTAATTACATCTGCCCCAAAAAAATAATTAGCCATATGTATATGTATATGGTCCAAAGATCAGGATAAGCTAATGTGTATATTTTGGGTGAACCTCCGCTTTAAGCCAATTGGGTGATGGCTATCTGCCTGTAAAAGGGTGTTGGCAGAGGTGTCTTTTCTGAATGTGCAGGTGGAGATGGCGTGATCAGAAATGGAAATCCACAGGTCCAGAAATGAAATTCTCGTCTGGTCAAATGTGTATGTCAAATGGATGTTAAATTCATTGACGTTCAAATATGACATAAATCTGTGTAAATCAGGTAAGGTACCGGTCCATACCAGGAGGACGTCATCGATGTATCTTAACCATGAATGCACATGGTCAAGATGCATTACGTTGAAGATAAGTATATTTCTCAAATAATACATATTTATCCATTCCTTTTACCCAAGCCCCAAGGGTAGGAGGGTTATGTGAGATCCATAGAGAGGCTATTAATTTACATGCCAAAAAAAAAAAAGCATTCTCATTATAGCCACTGCCTCATCATATACTAAATTGTTAAAATTGATATACCCAAGGAGACACAGGACAGGATAAGGAGTGAGTGAGATGTCATATAGAGAATTTATCGTGTCCATCAAATCTAGCCAGCACCAATGCAATTTTGGGCATCTCAAAAACAAGCGTATAAAAGAACCAGAAGATTTTACACATCTTAAGTGAATTTAAATATACTCAGAAAAAAAAAGCAAAAAATAAATAAAAAATTGGGGCAGACTCGATGAACCTTTTGGTCTTTTTTTCTGCTGTCATTCTTGCATGTTTGTGTGTTTCTATGACACATCTGAAGCCCTGAAAGCCATTTATAATGGTTGGTTATATCAATTGTATCATTTGTATTCAGCCCCTCTCTTTAGACTCAGAAATCATCTATTAATAGTAAGATGAAAATATTTCTCAGAAAAAAAATAGTACACAAGTGTAAAAAAGGATAACATTGTCAACATTCTGCTTTCTTCTCGGGTAAAAGGACAAACAGAATTGAGAAGCCCATTAACCTTCCATTACGTGACACCTCTGTCTCCTTGGAAACTCTGAGATGATTTTTAGATAACTAGTTGCCCATAGAAACCAATTAGATCCCAGCTATGTACTGTCTAGTGCTGGTTACTACATAAACACAAACATTTGATTGACTGTTGCAAACATTGGAGACAGTCTTACCGAAATCAAATTGATTCTCCCTGCTAATCTACTATCATATGTCATTACTGTCAAAGTTTGCTTGTCCTAATGTAGTGTTCATATCAATGTTGAGCTGCTAATGGCACCAGGCAGCAGAAAGCTTTAGCTTGGTCAGTATGTAATCTCTGTGAAAATGTAACACAGTTAGAGCCCAATCTACTACAGTCTATTCACAGTTACATGATAGGAACATTCTGGTCTCATGCACACTGCCGCAAAAAACACAGCATCTTTATCAGTAATGTTTTTTGGGGGGGGATCTGTATGCAGATGTATTGTTTTCTATGTATGCACCTAAGGACACAGCTGAAGAAAAATGAGTAAACCTGTGCTGCATTCAGATTTGCAATAAAATAAATAAAAAGAAGAAGAATAGCAAAATCTGCATTTGAGGTCCTGTATAAATGACCTTGTACGCATGTAGACTATTTACACGGGTGATCCGATTATATACACCTAAGAGTTTTTCAGGTGGCCCTGATCGGAAGGTCCATTCATCCCTATGGACTGTACCCATTTACACCCTCCTACCTCTGGGTCTGCTAAAAAAAAAAAAAACAGGGAAGGACTGCCTCCCCTTCCATTTGGGCAGGCTGGATCGGAGGAAGCTAGGTGTGAAGGGACAGCGGAGTCCATTTACACCTGGTCACCCACAGAGCCTGTGTCTGCTCTGCATGAACTGAGCAGACTCGAACCTGTCATCCGCCCCACGGACAGATCCTCCGCTGATCTATATGGAAGGGCCCTGAATGCATACATCATAAACTTATTTTATTGGGGTACAAGAGTCACCTGTGTTCTAGCAACAATAGGACTCTAGGCAGCTTCCATTAGTAGCCTCCTGTGCCTTAGCAATGGAGGATGCTAGGCAGATTCCTTGAAATGCCATTTGCCTTCTAGCACAGGTAGGACACTAGGTGGCAGAAGCTACCTGTGTCCTGGCAACGGAGAATGCTAGACAGGTTCCTTGACAAGCCACCTGCGTCCTAGCAACAGTAGGATGCTAGGTGACAGATGTGATCTGTGTCCTAGCAACAATACTTGGCAGCTTCTACCAGCAAGATCCTGCGTACTAGTTGCTGTATTTTCCTATGGTCGTGTGCTCCTAAAGGACAACTACACTCAGGAGTGGTTGACAGATTCATTAAAGGACAACTTCATTAAAGGTAAAGTTGTCCTTTAAGGCAATATTGACATATTCGCTATTGTGTTAATGCGCGACTACCGTGCCATCACTTTGAATGCTACCACAATGTACATCCTAAAAGCATGGGTCCACAATCTGGCTTTTGGTGCACCACAATACAAAGATGTGAACCAAAAGGCCAAAGGCTGACACAAATGAATATAAAATTGTATCCACTCTTATTCAATGAGCTCTCCTGACTTCTACAGGAAGAATAATTACCATGGCTAGATAGATAGATAGATAGATAGATAGATAGATAGATAGATAGATAGATAGATAAATAGATGTTATATTACAAATGTTTTTGTTGTTGCATGACAGACTAAAGTAATGTTATATAAGAACGGTTTATTAGCATTTTTTTTTTTTTTTTAAATGAGTACCTTGATTCTCCAGGAAGAAATGTGATTGACAAGTTTTCTTGACAAACTTGTCCTGGGTGCCAATTGGCTTTACATGATGAGCAGAACTCAATGTCGCAGGAAGTGCACTGTACCAGCTGTGGATTCTGGGGCCCTTTCTCTTGTAGTTTGCACACTGCCTGGCAGGAAGATGATGGACACCAAGTCCTACACGGGTCCAAAAGAACTTCTAGAAAATTATAAGAAAGGATTTTTTTTTTAAAGAACCTGTCAAAATAAAGATAAAATACAAACTACACTGCACTTAAAGCAGAAGTAAAGCAAGTTAAAACATACCTTTCTTCAATGACCCTATCCCTCGCCGGCATCTTCTTCTGTGTGCCAGTTTTCAACTGTCTTCATTGGCCGGCAGGGGATGGCATCACTCCTGCACATGTGAAGGAGGACATCATTCTTGCACACAGAGACCGGGCCAGCTCTGTAAGCTGAGCTGCGCATGTGCGGCTCAGTTTACATTGCTAGAGAAGACAGTGAGCAGGCACGTGGGGGCACTTTATTGAAGAAGAAACTTTGCATGTCTCTTCTGCAATAAAAGCCTGTCTGCTCGCTGTTTGTTGCAGAACTTCAGTTCCGCTTTAAGAGGTTCAGCCTCACCCAGGTCCCACCCCAAGGTTGGTATGATTGGAAAGTAAAGTAGCAGCAGCCCACATAGAGTGCTGTTCCTGCCTCCTGGCCTGAGCACTGCTGTAAAGCAGATTACAGAAAACTGTGATTAAGTGAGATCAAGGACCGAGTAAAGAGTAGGAGGATCTGTCTTAACCAAACTTAGGTAAACAGTCTTTGAGCGATAATAAAGAAACACTGCACCCTTAGAATCCCTTAAGAGTTAAAGTAGAACTATAGGCAAAACTTTTTTTTTTCCATTTTGGATAGAGTAAGGAAGGGTTATAACCCCTGTTGGATTTTTTTTCTTCGCCATCTGTGTCCAAACCATGCAAATAAAGGGAATCCCTTGGGGACCCCCAGGTCACCATTTGAAGATTTCCCCTCTATTACTTTTCTGAGGACAACACAAATTATTATTTTTTTTGTTGTTTGATAATGGTAAACAGGACAACTAGAGAGAGTGGATCTCCTTAATAGGGGCACATACAGCAATACAAACTGACAGGGGTTCTAATCCCTCTCCACACTATCCAAAACCAATTCAAAGATTTTACCTTTAGTTATACAAGTGGTTGTAAACCCTTACATATATCCAGTGAAGTGGCTAGCCTCGGGTGATAAACAGAGATGAAACAAATCCCCCTAGACAAGTTGTACCTGTTTATCTACTGCCCTCTCTCCTCTACGTCAATTCAAAGTCCAGAATTTACACAGCATTTCTAGCTTCAGAATGCAGGGGGCAAGCAACTGATGTCACACACTGCACAGCAGAGAACAGAAAGCTGGGCATATTATTAAATCTGAGTGGAGCAAAATTAACACACATCCCTCTACACAGTCTCATATGAAAACATGCACAACTGGGTCTATCAATCACCTACTGTGCATGGGAGGGGGAGAGGGGCCATCTGCCGGGATTGTCTGGTGTCGGCATTGACTGTCAGAAGTGACTTATGCAGATAGCAGAGGAATTAAGCCTCGTACACACGGCCGAGAATCTCGTCAGGAAAAAAATTGTTTTTCTTGACGAGATTCTTGGACAAGAAACTTGTCCCGGCCGAGTGTACACACGCTCAATTCAAAGAACCCGCGGTTCTTTGAATGGAGCGAACGCGGTGACGTAATCGATAATGACGAGCGTGCACTCGTCACATTCGATGCCGTCGCCGCCATCTTGCTACACCCTACCTATGCCTAGGAAGCTACAGCGCATGCGTCAAAGTCATTTCGAGCATGCGCGGGTTTCCACGGCGACAGGTAAGTGTACACACACACACTTTTCTCGTCGAGAAACATGCTGACGAGAATCTCGACGAGAAAATGGAGAATCCTGACGAGAAAATAGAGAGCAGGTTCTCTATTTTTCTCGTCGAGATTCTTGTCGGTTTTATTGACAAGAAACCTGATAGCCGCATACACACGACCGATTTACTCGGCAAGAAAGCTCTGCCAGCAAGTTTCTTGACGAGAAACTCGGTCGTGTGTACGAGGCTTAAGAGAGAAGACAGAAATCACACTAGATGCTTTAGATAGAGGCAGGTCCACACTGTGAAAGTATATGCTTCATTCATTTTTCATTTCAGAGGTTTACAACCACTTTAACAATTTGTATATTTGGCACGTTCAGTAAATCCAAGTGCGTACCTGGGATGAAATACTCCATGTAGCATGCTGCCTTTAGCTTGACCTAAAGCTCAAACCTCAGGAAGAGACGGTGAAGGACTCTATATCCTGACTACAACTGGTAACTGTTACCAGAGTTGCAAGTAGGAGACATTTTTTGTCACTTGTGCAAAGTCATAACTGACTATAGAAAAAGCAATTGATACTAAACTTTTATAAAAGTTTACTTAAATGGTAATTTATTCAAAAAGCGGTGCCAGAGTATAGAGTTTCACCACCATTGGATTATTATCATTTCCCATAACGTGTCTACATCAGCTTGTTTACAGATAGCAAAGTCATTTTCCGTCTGAGTCAAAGATGAAATCAGATAGTTGATTCCCAATGCGTGTATACTGTGTTTGCAGTTCCAAATGAAAAGCATTTATGATAAATGCAGTTGGATAGTAAGAATAATTGCCCAGTGAATTATTTAACCTTTTTTTTAAATAAAGGTATTTAAATTAGGGATGTTTTGATCTTGGAAAAGCCAGAGTTTTCATTAATTATTCAGGTTCCATGTGAAGATAAAAGGAAAGGGCAGCAAAGTGAAGGATTAGTGTGGTGATTAAGAAGATACATTTAGGTGCTTTTATTTCCAATCTTTGATCTCAGCCAAACTAAAAGGCAGTTATAAAATTCTTTTAAAAGGAAGTTCAATTAATAATATTGACAGATCTTCTGCCTTGGAAATTATATAAGGTTACCTTTACAGCATTAGCTCCTTAAACCCCTCCAGGTTTGGCAATTCTCAACCTATAAAGGCCAAAACTCTGAAAACCTTGTGCTCTTGCTGGCATATCAAAAATGAAATGTCAACTGAACTTTCAGTTTAAATATATTCCAGGTGCATCAAAACAAAAAGGTGTGTAAAGTTTAACAGTGGCCACAGCCACAGAGTAGAAAAGCCTGTCCCCTGCCAGCAAGCTGGAGAGAAGAACCCTTACTCCCTGTGTAGGTGCAGTGGTCTCTCTACAGAGGCTTAACACACACCCTATGAAGTCAGACCTATAGCGCTGAAATCTTTCATTCTCATGGTCCCTGCTGATTGGATAGCTCTATTCCTGACGCAGCAGGAGGCGTGCCAGACCTCTGGAGAGAGACAACTGCTTCCACACAAAGAGCAAGAGTCCTTCTCTGCAGCATGCTGGCAGGAGACAGGCCCAAGATGTGGCTGCTTTCGCTAGAAAATAAGACTCTGCACACCTAAAAGCCACTGCCCTCACCTATAACTGGCCTTTGCAGCAAAGAGCACATAGAAGGGCAACGCATGCAAAACAAAACTGCGGAGGCTCTCCACTCCACAGTCACTGTAAAGGCTCTCAAAATTTAGAGTTAGGACTACAGATACTGGGGTGCCTTGATGGGGCTTATGCATGTATTTTCAAATGTGTGCAAACTAAACCCCTGTTTTTTACGCATACTGTTAGACAGGATAATTCAGTTGATTAGCAGGCTGGTCGGTAGGTTGAGCCGGGAATTTCTTTGGTTTTGTTTGCACACCTAAAGGTTTTAAAATATTTAGCTTATTTCAACTGAAAGCTCAGCTGGGCTTTACATAACTGAGTATTTAGAATGAATTTACTGTAGACTTACATGGTTACAGCATACTTTTTGTACATTGATACACATTGCGTTCACACATATGTGTTTTTAAAGTGTGAGTAAACTCTCATGCATGATTTTTACCTATAAGTAAGCCTATAATAGGGCTTACCTATAGGTACTGTAAATATCTTCTAAATGTGCACCATTTAGGAGATATTTACTATAGATGCAGCCAGTGACACCACCGGTGCATGACCTCTGAAGGAATGGCATTCCCGTGCCGTTCCTTCAGAGTCCTGTGCCGTAAACCACAGCTCCCGCACGCATGCACAGGGGGTGATGTCATCGCGGCTCTGGCCACTCACACAGCTGGAGTCCGCAAACCCGTAAGGAAGACTGGGTAAAGATTGATGCGCCTTCAGCGGTGACAGCGCGCCACTGGAGGGCTTCGTTCCAAGGTAAGTGTCACATAATGTGCTAGTATGCTATGCATACTAGCACATAATGACATTGCCTTGCAGGTTTTAAAAAAAAACACCCAGCACTTTACTACTGCTTTAACACACGCCAATGTATGTACACAGAATTAAAACACACAAATCTATTGTGCTTGGGTTATTACAGGAATCCTAACATATAGCAGCTAGCACAGTATTGTTGGAGACAATAAACAGTAATAATAATATGTAGTGATGGTGCAGCGCTGAACTAAAAGTCTGTGATAAATGAACTGTTCATAAATATTCAAAGTAATGTTATGCTGTGTAACAGTGATAGATGGAAACCGTCACCCGATCACACTCACTCTTACCCTAAGGTAAAGACATATAGGCAATAAGTAACATCCAATGGCAAACTCAGCAATCCGTCACTCCAAGGTTATCACTTCCTCCAGAGCAAGATTTCACTAGCACCTATAATCAGGTAATGGATGCCAATTCAGGTGTATATTTCACCAACAGCCCACACGAATGTCAATTAGAGATTCCACCATGACAATGATACTCTCAAGATATAAATAAAACAATCCTCATTGCGCAGACATCACATTTAAAGGTTTATCCTTTTTTCAAAAAATTGGTGTTTTTTTTCCATGTAGGAAATGTCCGATCTGGAAAACGAATGCTCAGAGATGTAGGAGAACTACGGTAATTCCTTTCAGTCCACCTCCACCCATAAACAATTTCCCATTAAGTACTTTATTACATGCTCATCCAAAAATGTTGTGTATATCATTCATTGTCCATGCGGGCGCCAGTACATTGGTCGTACTGTCCGTATGTTACAGACAGGATTGGGCGAGCATGTAGCAAACATAAGGAAAGGATTTCCTAAGCATTGCTTGTCCAAGCATTATGCTTTGCAACATGACTGTAATCCTGAGGGTACCATCTTTTTAGGAATAGATAGGTTTACTAGCCATTGGAAGGATAGTAATGTAGTTAGGGAGATTTCCAGGTTGGAAACGAGGTGGATATATCAAGCCAAAACTTACACCCAATTCGGTATGAATATCGAATGGGATAGTAATTCTTTTGTTATTAATGGTTGATCAGAGATGTTGTCACTACTATATTGATAATTCATTTTCTGTTTACAATATGGTGTTAACTAGAATGTTTTTGCATTTTTCGATGTATGTTAAGATGTGTTTTATCGTTGTAATGTATCTATTAACCACAAGATGGCGCTGTTCCTCGTTTTATTCACTCTCAATGGAACCAAGTTGTTTATAGTTAATAATTGCTTATTATAACTTTGAATGTTTATGATTCACTTCCTTGTTAGGGGCTGATATCTTTCAAAGTTTGATATATTATCATTTTTATTATTGATGTTTATATGTGTGCCTTCGTTTACTGTGAATGGCCTTTGGTTGTATTTCCGGTCATCTGGAACACAGCCAATATCTGTTTTTGTTGCATAAGTCGTCCCCTATATAAATAGCCGTATCGTATGTCTAGCTACGCCCTTGACTACGTCATCCCATGATAAAACGAGTAGGAAGGAGATGGAACGTGTGACGTGATCACGTGGTGGGACGCAACGGCCATCTTGTTGGTTGGAAATGCTGGTCGTTTCTGCATGCATTTTAACCTTCTATGAGAATGTGAGTTATATTCTTCTTTTCTAATAAACCTTTAACTGGGATGTCTGGTAAAATGTGTTTAAAGCCAAAATTTTTGGGGGGGTTTAACACCTCTAAGTGATTGTTTAGGGAGGTCCTGCACTACAACACTTTTTACATCTAAAGTGGATTATATAATGAACTGTAATGTGTGTGCTTACTGTTTTTTAGGATCCACATGACTATAGTGCACATGCTTTAGAGCAGGGGTCTCCAAACGTTCCAAATAAAAGGCCTGTTTACTGTCCTTCGGGATTAAGGGGGGCCAGTGAGAGTAGATAATGCCTCAGGCATAGAGGTCAGTAGGAATAAAAAAATGACACAGCAACCCTGTGGTTATGAAAAGTAGGCATGGTGCTCCATCTATGGTATTAGTGGGAGGAATAATGCCCCATTGGTGTCAGAGGGAGAAATAGTGTCCCATCATTGATGTCAGTGAGAGGAATAGTGCCCTGTCATTGGTGTCAGAGTAAAGAATAGTGCTCCATCATTGGTATTAGAGGAAGGACTTTTTGCTCCATTGTTGGTTTCAGAGGGAGAAATAGAGTCCCAAAGGCTGGATAAAGGCAAAAGGGACATATCCGGCACCCGGCCCGCAGTTTGGAGGCCATTGCTTTACAGATTAGTTAAAGTGACAGCTGCTGACCGGTATGAAGAGAAAACAAATAGATTAGTTGATACTATGGGGTTGATTTACTAAAGGCAAATAGGCTGTTTGTGTAGCAAGATCATTTGCAAGGGAACTTTCCTATAGCTTGGTACACGTGGTGAAAATTCACTTTGCAAATAATATCCAAATACGTGCAAGAAAAATAAAATAAAACTGTATATTTGCTTCCATGTCATTGGATGATGTAAGTCTACACAGCTTCCCCACATTCACCAAGCTAAGGGGTAAATTCTTGTAAAGTGCAAATTCTATTGCAAAATTACAACATATCTGTCTTTAATAAATCAACCTCGATGTGCCATCTTATCTTATTTCTGTGACTGCTTTTGTATTTTGACCCCAATAAATTACTGAGGATACATGGGCAGTGTGCTGTTTATTTCTTGTAATATGATATCGCCATAAGCCAAACACCCCAGCTTTGGGTATAAGTGTATGGTCCTGGATGGAATGGATGGCATTCTAGGTATGAAGAGAAGACACCTACAGCAGCATTTAGTACCCTTATTCTGCCTTTAAGGTCAGTCGGAGATCACTTTATACTTTATCTTAATTTATCCACATAATAAAGGAAGCATAGGCGTGCGCACAGGGTGTGCCAGATGTGCCTGGGCACACCCTAATCACCCTGTGTAGTACGGATTCCCCCTGTTTAGACCCCTGATATTTGACAAAATAAATTGTAAACAAAATAATAAAAAAAATAAAGTAAAAAAGTAATAATAAAAACGACTGACACCGTCCACTGCTTTACTGACATGTCAGTGTATATACACCAGCACACACACACACACACACATATGTGTTTGAGCTTTGGGGTGCATACCTGAATAATAGGCTGTGCACACCTATGAAAGGAGTCCTGCAGTAACCAATAGCAGGCAGTCCTCATCCTTTTCTCAGTGCTGCTCTATACTTTTTGTTTTACAGATATGTATGTGTTCAGTTGATTGAAATAAGCTGCAGTAGTCCACTGTAATACTAAAGTGCAAAAACCATAAAAAAGCAATCAGGATTCAATGTTTAGTACTCTGATGTCAGTCATCATTCATAATTCACTGCACTTTCTACACCCTTTTGCTCCTTGTATCGCCTTAGTGATTAAACGAATTGAAATTTCTTAGCTTTAACAGCCTGAAAGCTGACCCCTAATCTATAATCTGTGAAGGCTTTAAAGGAAAGCACAGCCTCATCAAAAATTTAACATACTTCCATAAACAATGCAAAGAGCAAAGCACAAAGTGACTGTAAAAATCTTAAGGAAATTAGAGATCCCATTGGTTGTTACCCATCCTGCACTGCACCCCTTGCTCTTTTATTGGATTAGTCTGGGAGTCACGTTTCTCTGCGAAGGAAACATCCAGAAGAACAGAGAATATAAACAATCAAATAATACTTGTGTTACTACAGGAAAAGGTACCTGTAATGTACATTAATTCCATTTTGCTGATAATGGGCATTGCAGTCTGCAGAATCCACCTCCCTCTGAATCCGAGACAGCAGCATAAAGGTCTAACTATGATTTTAAACTTGGCAGTGGAACCCTTTAAGGGTCAACTCACACGTGCCTGTTAACCACTTCAGCCCCAGAGGATTTGGCTGCCCAATGACCGGGCCATTTTTTGCAATTCGGCACTGCGTCGCTTTAACTGACAATTGCGCGGTCTTGCGACGTTGCACCCAAACAAAATTGACGTCCTTTTTTTCCCACAAATAGAGATTTCTTTTGGTGGTATTTGATCACTTCTGTGGTTTTTATTTTTTGCGCTATAAACAAAAAAAAGTGTGACAATTTTGAAAAAAAAGCAATATTTTTTACTTTTTGCTATAATAAATTTCTCCACAAAATATATAAAAAAAAACTAATTTCTTTCTCAGTTTAGGCCGATATGTATTCGTCTACATATTTTTGGTAAAAAAAAAAAAAAAAAATCGCAATAAGCGTATATTGATTGGTTTGCGCAAAAGTTATAGCGTCTACAAAATAGGGATAGATTTATGCCATTTTTATTAATATATATATATTTTTTAATAGTAATGGCGGCAAGCTGCGATTTTTATCGTGACAACATTATGGCGGACACATCAGACACTTTTGACGCTATTTTGGGACCATTAACATTTATACAGCGATCAGTACTATAAAAATGCACTGATTACTGTGTAAATGACACTGGCAGGGAAGGGGTTAAACACTAAGGGGTGATAAAGGGGTTAAGTGTTTCCTAGGGAGTGGTTCTAACTATGGGGGGGGCTGGGCTACGAGTGACACGACAGTGATCACTGCTCCCGATGACAGGAAGCAGTAGATCACTGTCCTGTCACTAGGCAGAACAGGGAAATGCCTTGTTTACAGACAATTTCCGGTTCTGCTGCTCCGTGACACGTTCGCGGGACCCCGGCGGACATCGAGGTACGTTGCTTTGCGCAACCGTGCCATTCTGCCGACGTATATCTACAGGCAGCGGTCGGCAAGCGGTTAACAGCTTATGTTGTACCTTGTTTCTGATGAATTGGCACATGTTGAGGTACACGTGTTGTTGCTTGAGCCCATCCGTTACCTCTGGATCCTTAAAGTGCATTCACACGCTAAAAAATGCTGCTGACCTTTTTTTTACCAATGCAGTGTAGGTGTTTAAAGGTATTAGTTTGTGGAGACACAACAGCAGCCCTTTAGAAATTAATTGTCGTACCCCTAAAATACATGCACAAGTTGCCTACTGAGTAATACCACAATAATAAAGTCTCATTTACCTCTTTCGAACTGTAATTTCTTATATTTTTGCATTATTTCAGCAGCCACTACGCATTCAATCTGTAAGAATAAATAAGAAACTTTACTTTTAAAAGAAAATAACCATACAAAGTATGTCTGTATTCAGAGTCCCTAGTATTATAGTATGTCTGTATTCCTCCGAGTTCCTAGTTGCACAGCATTGAAGTATAATATATTCCAAGGACTGCATTAATCAGGGGCCAGTTATGCAAGTCTCAAATAAATCCCACTGGGTGACACTGTGCACATAGCATTTGTCTCCATTCAAATGAATGCTGTAGATTTTACATCAAATTATTACATAGTTACATACCGTAGTTAGGTTGAAAAAAGACACAAGTCCATATAGTTCAACCAAATAAATAATAATATCATACAATCCCATATACACAATCCTTCACCCACAGTTGATCCAGAGTAAGGCGAAAAACCCCATCAGAGCATGATCCAATTTGCTACAGCAGGGGGAAAAGATTCTTTCCTGATCCCCTGAGAGGCAATCGGATTTTCCCTGGATCAACTTTACCTATAAAATGTTTGTACCCAGTTATATTATGTACATTTAGGAAAGTATCCAGGCCTTTCTTAAAGCAATCTACTGAGCTGGCCAGAACCACCTCTGGAGGAAGTCTATTCCACATTTTCACAGCTAAAGAAACATTTCCATATTTGGCGATTAAATCTTTCTTCCTCTAGACGTAGAGTGCCCCCTTGTTCTTTGTGTTGACCGTAAAGTGATTAACTCAACACCAAGTTCACTATATGGACCCCTTATATTTTTGTACATGTTGATCATATCCCCCTTAATCTCCTTCTCAAGAGAAAATAAATTCAGTTCCTCTAATCTCTCCTCATAGCTGAGCTCCTTCATGCCTCTTATCAGTTTGGTTGCCCTTCTCTGCACTTTCTCCAGTTCCCCGATATCCTTTTTGTTAACTGGTGAATTTATTTTATTATTGTCAGTGCTGGCTGTACCACCCGTCCCCCAAAACCCTAAATAATAGTGTTTCTTTGGGGGGGCACACAGCCAGCACTGCCCCCTCTTGATTCTGCAGTACCATGTCTCTTAATTTATTCCAGTGCTTCTTAGTGTAGAGTAGACTCAACCTGACCCTGCAGCTATACAGAGAGAGTGGAAATTGTTAGCCTGTGTTGTCATGAATGATTGGGACAGGAGGAGGGCACTATCATTTAGACAAACACAAGCTGACAATAGCACAAACCAGGTACTACACTTTTCCAAGAGAGACTAGTGCAGTAGCTCAGGTGTGCTGTTGTCATCTTGTGTTTTTTTGTGAATGATAGTGCTCTTCTCCTGCCGCAATCATGTGCAACAACAGTTTCCACACTCTGTGCTCTGAGAACCTGCTGAAAGGTGTCAGGTCTGGGCTGAGTCTGATTTAAGAAGTATTGAGAGATTAGGAGGCAGAGGACTTCACAGCAGAGCTGCATGTTCCATCTAGCAGCTTAGGAGGGGGTAGGTAGCAGTAGTTGTGCGGGCTCTGTGCGCACTGCCTGTCACTCCCCCTCCCTCTGGTGCTGTTACTCAGAACACCGCCTCTGTTGTTTGGTGTTGTCAGCAGGGACAGGAAGAGGGACCAGCTACTGTATCTGACAATACTGCTCAGCAACTTCTGCACAGACTTTAATGGGGACAAATGCTATGTGCACAGGGTCCCCTGGGGGACCTAACAAGCTTGTTTGGCTTAAGGCAAGACTTATTTTTTTAAATATTTCTCCCCTATTTCCCTAGAGGCCCTGATTCATCAAGCTGCAGCAGCATGTAAAAAGGAACTAAACTCTATACAGGAAGTCATTTCTACCATCTCACCCGCATTGTGTTATCTGGTTAAGAATAGTATTGACACTGCAAATGTACAGTTATCATCAAGATCAGGTTTACTCTGTTTAAAAACAAAATCACATTCCCTCACCTAGCAATTTATCCTTTTATGCTTGCATGACAAGATGTTTCAGGGGAAGTGGCTATCAACATTGTCACTATTAATTCACAAGCCTGTAGTTTTCTGGATTGATCGCATTGCCTCTGCTGCTGAACCCCCACCCCCCACTGTGGGATGCAGTGTCTGAGAGGGGGAGTGTATTAGGCACCAATGAAAGGGTAAGTAAAGGAATTTTTTACTTTGTGAGGTTTGTGCATCACATAGTAACTGGATTTAGGACCTGTTTAGACTGTCATACAGAAGCCTTCAGATGTCCGCCGGCTGGCCAGTGACCTGAACAAAGCTGATTGCTTTGTTCAGGTCTTGGATCTTGTAAACCAAAAGCGATGTCATGACATCACTTATAGATTACTGGCATCCTAAAGGCAGCAGTTTTAAAAACTAGAAAGTATTGAAAAACACTGATCTTGGGGCTTTTAATACTTCTAAGTGCAGTGGAGGGGTATGGGGGGGGGCAGTGTAAAAAAAAAAACTTTAAATCTATTGGCCTTAAAGGCAGCCAAAAAATTGGTATCGGTCCTGAAAAAATAATATCGGTTGACCCCTAATACTTACCTGCTCTGTGCAATGGTTTTGCACAGAGCAGCCCCAATCCTCCTCTTCTGGAGTCCCTGGTGCTCCTGGCCCCTCCCCCTGCCAAGTACCCCACCTAACAAGCCGCTTGGTAAGGGGGAGTACTCATACAGGCTCACCCCTGAGCCTCGCTGTCTGAGTCCATAGACACAGACTGGGGGGGCTTTGCCCCGCCATAGGATTCGATTGTCAGCAGCAGGAGCCAATGGCTTCTGCTTCTTTCAGTCTGCCCTGTGAGGAGGGAGAGAGCAGAGAGAGCTGCTGCTCTTGTGCACAGCGCTGGATCGAGATATTGCGCATGTAAATATAAGGGGGGACTGGGGGTGTCCTGATCACAGAAGGTTTTTTCCCTTGAAGGAGAAGTACAGCAAAACCTTGTTTGGCTGTACTTCTTCTGTGGATCACGGGAGTGCAGTTCGTTCTGCACTCCTGTGACCCATTTTCAGCTAAAACCCGCTGTCAGCTGATGTCAAAGAGCCAGTCCAGGCTCGGGCAAGATTGCCACAATGAAGTCAGGATCTGCCCACATGCCTGGACCGGCACCCGGCTCAGTCTCTCAGCAAGCGGCTGAGAGCCTAAGCCACCCACTCCCGCCTCCTCCACAGCCCAGCTCAGTGAGCAAGGGGAGGCAGAAAGTTACTGCTCTCTTCTCAGGGAGCCCTGAGAACCGAGCGAGCGGCTCTGTTTGATTTCTTGGTTCTCAGTGTTAGAGCCAGTGGGAGACAGATGCAGCATGGGACTGATGCTGCATCCACCTAGGTAAGTAAGATTCTGCAAAAAAACAAACCCCATTCCTTTCTTTTAATGCAGAGAATGCATTAAGAGAAAGAACCTTAAGGCTTTAGAACCACTTTAAAAGTGAACCTGAAACTAACCCCCTCCACCCCCCAAACACATTCATACTTATTTTTAATTAGTTTCCCCACAAATCTGCCAGATAAGTAAAATACTTGCCACTTC
Source organism: Rana muscosa (assembly GCA_029206835.1). Taxonomy (NCBI): domain Eukaryota; kingdom Metazoa; phylum Chordata; class Amphibia; order Anura; family Ranidae; genus Rana; species Rana muscosa. The sequence continues at coordinate 417,512,767 of CM055121.1, forward strand.
CAGCATTGGCAAGTATGTGCTTCTCTTCTGGTCCTTCCACAAAGCAGCAAAGTGTACCTGGGTGGCCAATTGCCAGACCTGAGTGATGTTACATGAGGGTAGGGGGGTCCTTTGCTCTGTGAAAGCTGAAGAGAGGTGGCCCTATGAAGTTTCACTTAGAGAGAGACAGCCTGAAAGGAAAACAGCTCCCGACAGCTCCTGTGCTCTTTCTTGATAAAACCCATAATGATGTGTAACACCAATGTCATGGGTGCAGCCTTTAATGAAAAAGTAAAGCATACATGCAAAATTGAGTTAATAACTTTAATCATTTGTTAATCAAATAACTGATTTAAAATCATTATAGTTTCCCTTTAACTGGAGTTATACTTGCCTCATTTTCTTGTAAATGGCCTCTCTTTGGGCAACTGGCATCCGGGCAACTAATTGCTGTTTCTAAACCTTCTTTGATCAGAAGTTCCACATACTGTTTTAAACACTGTTAAGACATAGAAAACAAAAAAACTTAATGTATTCATAGTTGTATGTAAATTTTGGATGAAATGAAAAGCGTGTATATGGGGGAGAGAAAAAAAAAAACATCTGATGTGCTAATGAAATACTGTACATCTTAAAGGGGTTGTAAAGGTAAATGTTTTTTCACCTCAATGCATCCTATGCATTAAGGTGAAAAAACATCCGACAATACGGCCCCCCCCCCCCGAGCCCCCGTTTTACTTACCTGACCCCTCGAAAGTCCTGCGCTCGTCCCCGTCATCCTCCTCGCCATTCAGCCTGGCCGTTGATTGGCTACAGTGGATGGATTGAAAGCAGCGCAGTCATTGGCTTGCGCTGCTGTCAATCACATCCAATGATTCGGCGCGCCGGGGGGCGGGGCTGAGTGATACAGTGAGCGGCAATAGCCACTGGCTGTATCACAGGAGCGTGCCCGCAATCACTCACCACCATGCGAGCTCGCTCGCATATAGGTGGTGAGTGATTGCGGGGAGGAGCCGAGACAGCCACCGAGGGACCCCAGAAGACGTGGATCGGGGGCACTCTGTGCAAAACGAGCTGCACAGTGGAGGTAAGTATAACATGTTTGTTATTTATTTTATTTTTTTAAATGTGGTTTACAATCCCTTTAAGTACAATCCTCAACAACTAATGCAAAATTCCCTTCTTGTGTTTTACTTTTTAACTGCTAAATAGCAATATAATAACTTGTACCAGCTTGCAGCAAGTGCATTGAACCTATCTTCAGATTTCATGACACGCCAATATTTCTTCATGGTAAAAAAATAATTAATACTATTCAAAAATACATATAATGTCCATATTTATAGGTAACAGTAGAGTACAAGTAAAGTTAATATCAACGTAGAGCAGTACTGCATGCCAAGATCAACTTAGCCAAGTCTTCCGCAGCTTATTTTGGCAAAGGCAAGTGGCACGTTCCTGAAGATTAGTACGGCGGCTCATTTACATACTGTATGCTCTTCACTGAAATCCACATCAGGTCTCCTGCTTGGCTTTTTTTAGTAATAAAAACAGTGATGTGGCCACCACACATATGGTTTACATTTGGATTCCAGAGGAATGTCGTTTTTGCTGTAAAAGGCTAACTGCTACTGCTCTTCCACCTAAACTAGAGAAATGATTGCTTTAGACATATGTGAAGAGTTTTACATTTTTACAGTGACTGTTTTCCTAAAGTATTTTAGAGACGTATGACTAGAATATCTAGATTGTATATTCTGGAGAAAAATGTCAAATGGAACTAGATTTGATGATAAGCAAAACCTCTTCTCTCCAGCATAAAAGATACAACTGAGCATGTGCTGGTTGACTACTCTACCTGTGTTAGCTGGCCTTCCCCAGATAGACAGTGCAGGAAGGGAGGAGGAGTGCATACAGGATAAAACAGCCTTTTTACACAATGCAGAGGATAAGTTCCACAGTGAGTATAACAAGCATGCTATGCTGCATATACAGACTGATTTTACTGTTGTAGGTTTAGTAACTCTTTAATGTTGTGTATAATATCCCCAACCTTGCCTGATATGGAAATTAGCAACCTTTTTACTAGTTTCAATAAAAGCAACGGTTCATAAGGCCTCATGTACACAGGGTATTTGCTCATTTCCTCTAAATGCCAGAACTCTTGACAGGGGAAAAGCTGCTATAAAAACACGCCTAAGGCCACGTATTGCATATGTAGCACCCTCTACCATAGGTAGGTGCTAGAGTGAGGTTTTTTGTATGGTAGCTGCTAGAGCAGGTACATTTAGGCAGGCCTATGCTTCAGGCTAGGCCTGCTTGTTTTGATCTGGGGGCAGGGAATGGTTAGTGTAGCAGTGGGTGTGACCATCTGTGCTTCAGTTCTTGGGCGCCTCCCCTGCTTCCAGGGAGAATGTTCTGGGAGAGGGGCAGGGCTGAGGTCTGGAGTAACAGAGATCTCATGTGAGGAGCCCTGAACAATCCCCAACTGGAATTGGCAGGGGGCAGGCCTCCCATATAAGCTCAGGTCCAACCCACTGGAGGGCAGTTGTCGGCTGGGAGACGTGGAGAATGGAGTGCTAGATAGCAGCAGGAGGGCCATGCCCATCTGGGGGGGGGGGTGCGCGCCTTTCTGGAAGAGGCATGCCAGGGGAGCTGGGTGCGAGGCCAGAGGAGAGACTGTGGGGTTTTGTGTCAAATTGGTGCGGCCTGCGGGCGCAGGATTTGCAAGTCAGGCTAGCTGGGATCAGTAGTCCACCAACTAAAGCAAGCTGTTAAACAACCAGGCCGCCAGGGAGGGGTACTGCAGACCCCTGGCCTGTTAACAAGTCAACAAATACAGCCAGCGTCAGATTATTCAGAGTGATCTCTTTTGTAAAGTGAAGATGATGGGACAGGATGACTAAATAGTTTACAGTGGAAGTTTTGTGCAGGAGGAGAGAAGTCCTGGGAGCAACAGTCTGCAGGAGTTTATACAGAGGAGGAGCAATAGTCTGCATGAGTTATGTAGGGGAAGTGACTGTAAATGTTAGAGTCCATCAGTTCTTCAAGGCTCAACCTATTCTACCAATTCATTAAATATGATGGCAAAGCAATACGTTCTATGGGCATCCCATATTCCCTTTCCCCCAACCAAGTTATATCCCCCAATAAACAAAACAACACAAATGACTGTTCATTGTCTCTGAGAGTGAAAGATGGAGGTCTGGCAGGGTGATATGGTAGATGTTAGTAACTAGTAGCAATCATCCGCTACACATACACATTTAAGCACGTCAAGTGTTTAAGTGTTAATGGATTCCACTGATCAGAATATTAATTTATTCTGGCCACTGGAATGCATTATTGCTCAAACACGCCTAAACGCTCCTAACATTTACACACATTTAGGTGCGTCAAACGTTTTCCTGCTCAAACAAGCAGCCAAGGTCTCAGTGTTCATACCGCAATCCAAAGGAACTTTTGAATTTGGCACACAGTTAAAATTTTATTCAAGGATATCCTCATGAGATAACGCTGATTACTGGACTGTAGAAAAGAAATGTTTATGTTTAACAAATCCAACCTTGCAGATTGACTTGATAAATTGAGCTTTGCATATTGTAGTTATTACCAAATGAATAATCATGAATATAGCACAATCTGCCCAAGCATTGGCCATGACTCTTGTATCAGAGACGCATGTTACGAAAACATCTTGCGCTGGCCTGAACAAGGCAAAAATAGGATTTTTATAACAGCTTACCTGTAAAATCCTTTTCTTGGAGTACATCACGGGACACAGAGCGACATAGTCATTACTAATGGGTTATATAGATACCGTCAGGTGCTGGCACTGGCAACTTCCAAAACCGGAAGTACCCTCCCCTATATAAGCCCCTCCCATCCGGGAGCACCTCAGTTTTGTAGCAAAGCAATAAGTGTCCCCAAAGAGGGGTGGGAGCTCTGTGTCCCGTGATGTACTCCAAGAAAAGGATTTTACAGGTAAGCTGTTATAAAAATCCTATTTTCTTTTTCGTACATCACGGGACACAGAGCGACATAGTCATTACTAATGGGATGTCCTAAAGCAATGCCAAATGAGGGGGGGGGGATACACCATATATAAGCTGAGCGCTATCAGACATGAGGATCTTTTGCGGCCTGCAACACACTGCGCCCAAAGGCGACATCCTCCTGACTTCTAACGTCCACCTGGTAGAACCTAGTAAACGTGTGTACTGAAGACCATGTTGCGGCCTTACAGATTTGAGCCAGGGAGGCCTGGTGATGCACTGCCCATGAAGTTCCAACTGCTCTCGTGGAGTGCGCCCTAACTTTGAACGGAGGCGGTCTATTTCTCAAGCCATAGGCTTGTATTATGACCTGTCGAATCCACTTGGCTAAAGTAGATTTTGACGCTGCCTGACCCCTTCTGGGGCCTTCCGGCAGAATAAACAAAGTATCCGTTCTGCGAATCTGAGCAGTGGCTTTTAGATAAGCTTTAACTGCTCTTACTACATCCAAAGAATGCAATAACTTTTCCTCTACCGAAGTAGGTTTGGGGAAAAAAGAAGGAAGAACCACATCTTGGTTCAAATGAAACCTCGATACCACCTTAGGAAGAAAGGCTGGATGAGGACGTAACACTACTCTGTCCTTATGGATAACCAGATATGGCTCCTTACAGGACATAGCTGCTAATTCCGATACTCTTTTAGCCGAACAAATGGCTACTAGAAAAATCAATTTCCTGGTGAGAAGCACCAAGGAAATATGCTGTAATGGTTCAAATGGTTGTTTCTGTAGAACCGACAGAACCAAGTTTAGATCCCATGGACATATGGGAATATTAACCGGAGGACTAATACGCATCAGTCCTTGTATAAAGGCTTTGACTAGTGAATGCGAAGCCAAGGGCCTTTGAAAAAATATTGACAAGGCCGAAATCTGACCCTTGATAGTACTCAAGGCAAGCTTCCTATCTACAGCCCATTGTAGGGAGTCCAGACTCCTACCTATTACGTACTTACGTGGATGCCATTTCTTGGCTTCACACCAGGCGATGTACGCCTTCCAGATTCTATAGTAGATCTGCCTGGATACCGGCTTCCTGGCATTGATCATGGTAGATACCACAGAATTAGAGAGCCCTCTCTTTTTTAGAATGTGGGCTTCAATAGCCAGGCCGTCAAACCTAGGGCTGGTAAGGAAGGGTGGTATATCGGTCCTTGCGAAAGCAGGTCCGGACGATGTGGGAGAGTCCAAGGACTCCCCACTGACATTTTACAATCTCCACGTACCACGCTCTTCGGGGCCACGCTGGAGCCACCAGAATCACTGGTTTCTTTTCTACCCTGATTCTGCGGAGTAATCGAGGTAACCATTGTGGCGGCGTGAATGCATATATCAGCTTGAACTGATCCCAAGGGAACACTAGGGCATCCGAGCCGCAAGCTAGGGGATCCCTTGTCCGAGAGACAAACCTGTCCCCCTTTGCGTTGAATCTGGATGCTAGAAGATCTACATCCGATGTTCCCCACCGCTGACATATTGTCCAGAAAACCTCGGGGTGAAGGGACCCTTCCTCTGGGCCTAATTGCTGGCGACTTAGAAAGTCCGCCTTCCAATTCTCCACTCCTGGAATGAATACCGCAGATATGGCTGGGACATATTTTTTCTGCCCATTTCAGGATGTAATTTACTTCCCTCTGGGCTGCACGACTCCTGGTGCCCCCCTGATGATTGATATATGCCACTGCTGTGGCATTGTCTGATTGAATTCTGACAGGGGACCCTTGGAGTTTGGATGTCCATGCTACTAGGGCATACCGGGCTGCTCGTATCTCTAAGAGATTGATGGGCAGGGCCTTTTCTGCATCCGACCATCTGCCCTGGAGAGACTATTGCTCCAGTACTGCTCCCCAGCCTATAAGGCTGGCATCTGTAGTGACCACCTCCCAAGAAATCGGACTGAAGGATTTCCTTTTTTCCAGATTCTGGGAAACCAACCACCAACGGAGGCTCTTGCGAACGGAAGGGGACAAGGACATTGTAAGTCTAGGCCTGAATTTTTTTGTTCCAGGCTGACAGTATGGCCCCTTGCAAATTCCTTGAATGGAATTGACCGTAGGGTACTGCTTCGAATGATGCCACCATTTTTCCCAGCAGCCTCATGCACAGGCGTATGGATGGCTGTCTTTTTGAACCCACTAAGTGGATCAAATCTCTCAAAGACGACCCCTTTTCTTGAGGCAAGAAAAATTTTCTCTGGTCTGAATCCAGCCTTAGCCCCAAGTATTCCAGACTTTTGACTGGTTTTAGGGCTGACTTGTCTCGGTTGATAATCCAACCGTGATATTCCAGATACTTGATTGTCTCGTGAACAACCACTTCTAGTTTTTCCACTGAGTGGTCTATCAGCAACAAGTCGTCTAGATATGCCATTATCGTTACACCTCGTGTTCTTAGATTGGCCAATAATGGGGCCAGAATTTTTGTGAACACTCGTGGTGCTGTGGCCAGACCGAAGGGTAAGGCTCTGAACTGAAAATGGCGCCCTTCTACCGCAAAGCGTAGAAATTTTTGGTGGGCTGGAAAGATGGGAATGTGCAAATAAGCATCTTTGATGTCGATCGTGGCTAACCAATCCTCCCCTTGTAGGGCAGTGGCCACCGATCGGATCGACTCCATCGGAAAGACCTGATATACAGGAATTTGTATGGCCCTTTTAGAATTAATATGGGCCTCCCTTCCGCGTTTGCTTCGGGACTGTAAAGAGGTTTGAGTAAAACCCGAACCCTCATTCTTCCAGGGGAACCTCCATAATTACTCCTTGGAGCAATAGTTGTTCTAGTGCCAACAGGAGGGACTCTCTCTTCCGGGGATCCCTTGGCACGTTTGACCTCAAAAATGGGAAGGAGGAGAGTCTTTTAACTCCAAACTGTATCCCAAACCTACTGCGGAGAGCACCTATCTGTCTTGATCGTGTCCCGCCAGGTCTCTTGCGAACAACTGGAGTCCTCCCCCCACCCGACTGAGTGGGGGCTTCAATGAATTTAACTTTGGGGGAGGTTTTGCACCTCCCCTGACCCAGGGTTTCTCATTACCCTGCTACTGTCCCTGTTTTTTACCCCCGGGATTTGACCGAGGAGGCCGTCGGAACTGTTACACAGCCGATGCCCCAGGGACTGGAGAAGCAGGCCTCTTAAAGAGGGACCTCTAACTCTGCTTTTAACCGGCAAGAGCGTATTTTTACCGCTGGAAATTTTCTGGATATATTTGTCCAGGTTTTCCCTGAATAAGCGTTCACCATGAAATGGGACGCTAACCAGCCATTCTTTACAGGGAGCTTCAGCAGACCAGTTTTTGAGCCATAGGAGCCTACGCGTATGTACTATAGACAGCGTAAGGCGGGAGGCCTGATGGACTGAATCCTCTATGGCGTCAACCGCAAAGCCTAAGGCTCTAGGTAGATCAGCTAGGGCAAAGCCTGCTGATCTGTCAAGTCCCTCAAGACCTGTTTCAACTGATCCTTCACTGCTTAGCAGACCCCAATAGCTGCTACTGCTGGTTGTATCACCAAGCAGATTTTCATAAGGACTCCAATCTTTTATTTATTGGGTTCTTGAACATTTGGACATTATCCACTGGACATGTCAGTGATTTATACATACAAGAGATGGCTGCGTCCACTGTAGGGACCTTCCAATTTTTTTTTTTTTTGATGAACTTATCCTCCATGGGATAGACCACCGGAAATCTCTTGGGGGAATAAATATTTTCTCAGGACGTTCCCAATCCTGGAAAATGAGCCCTTTCAGTAAAGGGTGAAGTGGAAAAGAACAAACAGTCTGGGGGCTTCTAGCGACCCCAACGAGGATACAGTAGTGGTTGATGGTTCCGCAAGGTGCATTTTTAAATGCTGATCGGACCATGTTAGTCAGAGACTGAACCCATAATCTTTCAGCTTGAGATGCTGAGAAAAGGTTCCCCCACTGTTGATTCCTCTATAACAGAATCAACCTCATCCTGATCCCCTTCAGGCAGGTCGATCCCTGTATGGGACTGTTGCTCTGCTAACAGGCACTCTGAAGGAGGAGACGGAGATCGGGCGTGCTTTCCCTGACAGGGAGGCAGCGATAAATGTTGACAATCTCTCTCTAATCCTCCCAGAGCTGAGGAAAAAAACCTCCTCTGTTACATACACAGGAGCAGGTGACTGAGGACAGCCGCAGTACCAAGTACCCCTGCGGGGTCTCTACGGTCACTTACCTCTGAACTTCAGGGGAGACTGGTGCAGCAGAAGTATGCCCAAGATCCTCAGAGCCCGATGAGACCCCCTTCGCTTCCTGGAAGATTCAGTTCCGGAGCTTCTGGACGGCATATTCCTAAGCCTAAAGCTGAGGTATTCCAGCCGTAATACACCACTTTTACTGAGAATAGTCTAGCACAATTGCTGCTATATCACAGTTGGTGTCTACTAATGTGCCTTTCTAGGGGATGCCTGTATCAACCGCTTGCTGTATGCCTTTAAATGTTGCCAGCTCTGTCTCTGTACTTCATAGCCAGCTCACTACAATATTGTGTTTTTTTTAAAACTGCTGGGACGCCCGCACATGCGCAGAAGCGCTGCGGCGCGCACAGAGCGTCATCCCCCAGGCTCCGCCCCCTTTCCCGGCTCACCTCTATATATAGAGGCGCGTGCGCGCGGGCACGTGCGCCTTCGGCGCTAATTTCAAATATGGTAACAAGGGACAGGAGCCAGGGCCCCTCTTTGCCGCAGGCCGGGGGATGGACAAACACTGCAACATGGCAGAGGAAGCAGTTTCCTATAAGAGAACTCACCATCTGCCTGGACTTTGCTCTGCTGAGAAGAAGCTAGTCCACATGACAAGAAAACATTCCACAGCGGCCTCTAGTGGACAAACACAGGTACCGCAGTCTAATATATTAAATATATATAAAAACTTTTTTTTTTTTTTTTTTTTCTTGACCACCATTAAAAATTATTACATTTTTTTTTTTTGTAGTTACAGGCATGCACAGAATTTTGCGGGAATACCATTAGGTAACAGACAGAAAGACAAATTAGGCTTGGGGGTCCCCCAATAGAACCAAGTTCCTGGGGGCCCCCACTTACCTGTTCCCCGCCGCAGGACTTTGTTTGGTCCACAAAAGCCCAAACTTCACCTATCACGGCAGGCATTGTAATCAAACCTTCAGGGACCGGGTTCCCAAGGATTCCACTCCCCTGGACCTGTATAGCACCCTGCACAGAAAACATCTTGGTCGTGGGTATGACCAGAGCTCTGGATCCCAGGGTCCAGCTCTCCTAAGAGAAGCATTACAGGCAAAACCTTGCTCTTCTCTGCAAGGCCCGGGTACCGACCGTTTAGCTATGAAGCTTTTTTGGTCGGATCCGGAATAGCTTACTGAGGCCCAAAAGAACCTGTACGCAAGCTCAGTGAAAAACACATGTTTCTTCTTGGCCAACACCTTAGACACTGGCAAAAAACTGAGGTGCTCCCGGATGGGAGGGGCTTATATAGGGGAGGGTACTTCCGGTTTTGGAAGTTGCCAGTGCCAGCACCTGACGGTATCTATATAACCCATTAGTAATGACTATGTCGCTCTGTGTCCCGTGATGTACGAAAAAGAAAGGAAGGAAGCCAATGTGGCCAAAATAAAAGATACCTTAAAGACTTTAGGTGCCCAACCTTTTATTAATGGAGCAATCGTACACCTAGAGTTCTGTCACAAAAACTGCCACAGAAAAAAAATATGAGCTGGGGCCACAGAGCGAATGTCTACTGCATGCACTAGACACCATTCATCTGGGCCCACAGAATGGAAGGAGTACAGTGCATCCGGAAAGTATTTACTTTCTCCACATTTTGTTACGTTACAGCCTTATTCCGAAATACATTCAATTCATTATGTTCCTCAATATTCTACAAACAATACCCCATCATTACAACGTAAAAGAAATTCTTTTTTTGACTCTCCAGAAAGCTTCTCATGGGGGCAGACTAAGTCCATGGTCACCTTAGCAGACCTCAAAATAGGGGGAATTTTTGACACTTTTGATCTTCTACGCACACAGAAACAAATTGCGCTCCGAGAATACTATCATTATGTGCAAATTAGGCATTTTTATATTTCACATTATGGTCCTGCTCCATCTTCCCCAATTACATTTTTTGAAAGGCTATGCCGTGACTCTCCCAGGGGTAAGGGCCTCTTTTCAGATCTCTGTAAAGCTGCAGTGCCTTCCTATTTTTCCAGTGGGCTTACTTACCGTGTTTCCCCGAAAATAAGACCTATCCCGAAAATAAGACCTAGTGTTATTTTCCGGGAGAGCTGCAATATAAGCCCTACCCCGAAAATAAGCCCTAGTTTTAAATGCTTGTAAAATCCTATAATCCACTCTATTACAGTAGTATATAATGTACAATATGTGTGTTTCTGTAATATAATTGCAGGGAAGAGAGCTCCGGCGGATCACAGAAGCGCAGAGCGGCGCTAAAACAAAAGGTATTTGGCACAATTATTGTATATCACAGAAACACACACATTGTACATTATATACTACTGTAATAGAGTGGATTATAGGATTTTACAAGCATTTAAAGTCAGTTCACACTGTGGATTCCTGTCAGGCAGGGAGAGAGAGGGGGAGAGAAGACAGCACATTACATAGTAAGACCTACCCCGAAAATAAGCCCTACTGGGTGTTTTGTTGCCAAAATTATTTTAAGACCCGGGCTTATTTTCGGGGAAACACGGTATATGACCAAGTGGGAAGTTGACTGTTGCGCACAGTTTACTCAGGAAGATTGGGATATAATGCTGGATAATTTACGTAAAAGTACGAAATCTCTAGCAGTTAGAGAAACCACCTTTAAGGTATTAACCAGATGGTATTATACCCCTTCCAAACTCCAAGCCATCTTTCCGGGAACATCCGGACTGTGTTTTCGGGGATGTCCACTTGTGGGTACCCTCAAACATATATTTTGGGAGCACGGGCATCTTTCCTCTGTGTGGAATAAAATTTCCGTTATAGCCTCAGCGATATCAGGCACAACTTTAAATCTTACAATTTCAATGTGTCTCATTGGAGCTCCTATTCTGGGTGTCCTTCGCAGGGAGGAAAGATTAATCCACACCATTTGTGTATCAACCCCATGGGCTATTGTTCTACACTGGAAGTCCCCTGCAGTCCCCCTGTCCTCAATACTAGATAGGGTTGATGCGGTAATGTTGATGGAAAGGATTTTATATACCCTACAGGATAAAATGCACCTGTTTGATCGCAAATGGAAGGCTTGGAAGACCCATAGACATATTCTGCTATCCTAAAATAATATAGTACCTGTATAAATTACCATTATTTATAAGATCAATACCCTTAGGTATATCTTTCGGATTCTTTATATATCTCTTTTTGTACCATTATTGATCCATGTTTTCTGATGTATGCTATGTATGCTATGTATCTATGTATGCTTCTGATTTTTTTTTGTAGTATGACTCAAGCTTATGCTTGTGACATTTACTCCTTTCTGTATCTTGCCACACCAATGTATATTTTATATACTTTAATAAAAAAGTTTGTAGACAAAAATTTTTTTTTTTTAAATCTTTGCAAATGTATTAAAAATAAAAAACGAAAAAAATGTACATAAGTATTCATAGCCTTTGCCATGACACTTAAAATTGAGCTCAGGTGCATCCTGTTTCCACTGATCATCCTTGAGATGTTTCTACAACTTGATTGGAGTCCACCTGTGGTAAATTCAGCTGATTGGACATGATTTGGAAAGGCACACACCTGTCTATATAAGGTCCCACAGTTAACAGTGCATGTCAGAGCACAAATCAAGCCATGAAGTCCTAGAAATAGTCTGTAGACCCCTGAGACAGGATTGTATAGAAGCACAGATCTGGGGAAGGGTACAGAAAAAATGATGCCGCATTGAAGGACCCAATGAGTACAGTGGCCTCCATCACCAGTAAATGTAAGAAGTTTGGAACCACCAGGACTCTTCCTAGAGCAGGCCACCCAGCCAAACCGTGGAGAAGGCCCTAAGTCAAGGAGGTGACCAAGAGCCCGATGGTCACTCTGACAGAGCTCCAGCATTTCTCTGAGGAGAATCTTCCAGAAGAACAACAACTATCTCTACAGCACTCTACCAATCAGGCCTGTATGGTATAGTGGCCAGACGGAAGCCACGACTGAGTAAAAGAGACATGACAGCCCGCCTGGAGTTTGCACCTGAAGGACTCTCTCCGAGCATGAGAAACACAATTCTCTGGTCTGATGAAACAAAGATTGAACACTTTGGCCTGAATGGTAAGCGTCATGTCTGGAGGAAACCAGGCACTGCTCATCCCCTGGCCAATACCATCCCTACAGTGAAGCACGGTGGTGGCAGCATCATGCTTTGGGGATGTGTTTCAGTGGCAGGAACTGGGAGACTAGTCAGGATCGAGGGAAAGATGAATGCAGCAATGTACAGAGACATCCTTGATGAAAACCTGCTCCAGGGCGCTTTGGATCTCAGACGTGGGGGGAATGTTCATCTTCCAACAGGGCAACGACCCTAAGTATACAGCCAAGATAACAAAGGAGTGGCTACGGGACAACTCTGTGAATGTCCTTGAGTGGCCCAGCCAGAGCCCACACTTGAACATCTCTGGGGAGATCTGAAAATGGATGTGCATCGACGCTCCCCATCCAACCTGATGGAGATTGAGAGGTCCTGCAAAGAAGAATGGGAGAAACTGCCCAAAAATAGGTGTGCCAAGCTTGTAGCATCATAAAGACTTAAAAAGACTTGAGGCTGTAATTGGTGCCAAAAGGTGCTTCAACAAAGTATTGAGCAAAGGCTGTGAATACTTATGTACATGTGATTTTTATTTTTATTTTATAAATTTGCAAAGATTTCAAACAAACATCTTTCACGTTGTCATTATGAGGTTTTTCTTGTAGAATTTTGAGGAAAATAATGAATTTAATCCATTTTGGAATAAGACCCCTTTCACACTGGGGCGGGCAGGAGCGGTGGCGGTATAGCAGCGCGATTTTCAGCGCTGCTATACTGTCGTTCTTACCGTGGTATGCGGTCGCTAGGGGGGTTAATTTAACCCCCGCTAGCGGCCGAAAAAGGGTTAATACCGCCCGCAAACCGCGGCTATTGCCGCGGTTTGCGGGCGGTATTACCGCGCTGTCCCATTGATTTCAATGGGAGACCGCGGTAAAAGGAGCGGTGAACACACCGCTCCTTTACCGCTGTAAAGAAGCGGCTAGCAGGACTTTTGGAGCGGTCCTGCTAGCGCACCGCTTCAGTGTGAAAGCCTTCGGGCTTTCACATTGAAGACACAGGGCAGGATTTTTTCATGCGGTATAACAGCGCTATTATTAGCGCTAAACCGCATGAAAAACGCCCCAGTGTGAAAGGGGCCTAAGGCTGCAACGTAACAAAATGTGGAAAAAGTGAAGCGCTGTGAATACTTTCCAGATGCACTGTATGCTAAGTTGTGAAGAAGCGGATGACATGAGGGACACAGAATTAAACATTCCTGTGAGTAGGGCTCTAACAATATGCCATTATTTAAGGACCGAAAAACACGGTTAAAGATTACAGGTACAACTAATACACTTGGGACAATAAAAATGAATTGTGGAACCCCAACAGAGGTCCTAACCCACAGGTTACGAGTCTGTGTCACATCCAAAAAAACATAGACCAAGATGAAAGTTTTGCCAGACTCTGACTGCCGACTGAACTCTGTAAAGTGTCATTTTTCCAGTAGCCACTGCTCAGCACAATAGACAAGAACTTCTCCATGAAATGTAAGCGTCTGGTATCGTTATTATGTGCTTGCAGCTGTCTAGCTCTCCGGAGTATACAGCATGAGGGATTTCCTGCATGAAAAACACAACTGGCTCCTTTACAGAGAAAGATTATTTCAGGATATAATTGCCACAATAAGTGAGATGACATCTGGCAGAAGATTCACATTTATTAAGTAATGCTGCCAGATTTTGTTTCCCTGGAAATCCTTTTATGTAATGAGAATTTCTTAAAGCAGAGAATAGACTATTGTAGTTCTGCTGGATGCAGGTGGGCATTTGTGAATAAACAAACGTATATTTGAGGATATGGGTGGCTAGAAGTGTATAAGCACATGGACAAACCCTAGGATTAGTGGTTTGGGTCAAGGGTTAATATTTTTTTTTATGTTAAAGGGTTGTAAACCCTCCAGGTTTTTCACCATAATGCATTCTATGCATTAAGGTGAAAAAACCCCTGTCCTGCAGCAGCCCCCCCGAACTCCCCTTTTACTTACCTGAGCCATGTAATTCCCACGACGGGAACGAGCACATCAGCTTCCGGCCAGTGTCTCGTGTGTTGATTGGATAGATTAATAGCAGCACAGCCATTGGCTCCCGCTGCTGTCAATCAAATCCAATGATGCGGGCGTCGGGGCCGAGTCCTGCTGTCTGTGTCAATAGACGCAGCAGCAGGACTCGGGAACGCACCCGCACAGGTTTCCCGAAGGAGAGTGCTTCTCCGACGGGGCACTCGAGAAGAGGAGGAGCCACCAGCGCCACTGAGGGACCCCAGAAGTGGAGGTACAGGGCCACTCTGTGCAAAACCAACTGCACAGAGGAGGTAAGTATGACGTGTGTTATTTTAAAAAAACAAGGGTTTAGTAACCCTTTAAGGTACTACTACTACTACTACTACTACTACTAAATGCACAAATAAATAAAAATAAGAATAAATAAATAAATAATTAACCCCTAACCTTAGGCCCGGTTCACATAGGGGCGACTCCTCAGGCGACTCGGTCGCCTGAGGAGTCGCGTCCCGGTCTGTGCTATGGAACCGTTCTAATAGGAGTGACCTGAGTCGCTCCAACTTAGAAAAAGGTTCCTGTACTAGTTTTGGGAGCGATGCAGGGCGACTTGCATTGACTTCTATACAGAAGTCATTATGCAAATCGCCTCGGCGGGCGTCTCAAGTCGTCTTGAGATCGCGCCGCCGAGGTCGCCCCCGAAGTCATGCCGCCCCTGTGTGAACCGGGCCTTAACCCCCTAACCCTTAAAAGAAATAAAATAATAATAAACATCCTAACACAAAATAAATAAATACATGAATAATTATTATCATTATTGGTTTATTTATTTTTTGTTCTGGTTTTAGTGCTTTTTTCAAAAATTATTATTATTATTATTATTATTATTATTATTAATAATAAAAATAATAATTTATTTAAAGGAGTTGTAAAGTCTTGTGGTGTTTCACCTTTTTGCATTCTATGCATTAAGGTGAAAAACCTTCTGTGCTGCAGCTGCCCCCCAGAGTCCCCCTTTTTCTTACCTGAACCCGATCGTTCCAGCGACGAGCATAAGCCCAGTAGCTCCAGGCGCTGTCTCAGGTCCTCATTGGATAGATTGAACAGTTTCTGGTTTACTTACCTTTTTTGTCTACACTTTCTGGCTCTCCTGAAGGTCTTTAAAGCAATTATTTTACTAAAACCGGACAATTTCGATCCATGCATGGGCAGGCTGATTTTACCCAAGTCGATCCATTAAATCGACTTGGGTACAACCAGCCTGTTGGATTTTTCTACACACGGTTGCTGCCAGTGGCTATAGCCGCTAGCAGTAACCATTGTATTCAGCTGGCCAGGAAGGCTCCTCATGCCCCCTGCTGACAGAATATAACAATGCAGTGGGAGGCATTCCCCCATCAACACTGACTGTGTATTGATGTGGGAATCTAGCGATTTTATACCCTTCCACCCGTGGTGGTAGCAAAGAAAGTTGTGTCACACATCTATGGCCTGCTTAAGAAAAAATGTGTGCAACAAACTGTCCCCTGCAAAGAAAGCATTCAGTATTCACAGGTTTGAGTTCATTGCAGTTTGAAATGATAAAAAAAGAAAAGAAAAAAGACAAAACAAGGTGGGAAAAAATGAAGATGCATAATAAATGGTATTGAAAGTAAGCACCAATTTGGAAATGTTATGCTGAATGCAGCAAGTGACATGAGTAACAGGGATTGATTTACTAAAACTGGAGAGTGCAAAATCCGGTGCAGTTCTGCATGGTAGCCAATCAGCTTCTAACAAGTGTTACTAAACCCACAACAGTAAAATCTGTAGATGCAGCAAAAGCATGCTTGTTATACTCATGGTGGAACCTAAGAGGTTAATCCTCTGCATTGTGCAAAAAGGCTGTTTGATCCTGTCTTCTCTGATCCTCCCCTTTTTTCACCGTCTCCAAAAAATAACTTGATATTAACAGAGCCAGGGGACGGACTGCACATGCTCAGTTTAGTGTGTGTTGCTAGAGATTTTTTTATTTCTTAGGAGAGTGCATGTGATCAGCACAGGACAAGACAGAGGATCAATGTAGTATGAAGGTATTTAGCCCTTTATATTTAGTAAAATAACTTCCATGTTCTGTGTACTGGGAGACCAGATATAGTGAATGCAGGGTCCTGGGTTTAGTAACACTTTAAGCTTTGACAAAAAACCTGGAAGCTGATTGGTTTCTATGCAGAGCTGCACCAGATTTTGCACTCTCCAGTTTTAGGAAATCAACCCCACAATCTTATACCAAAACTGGAGAAGAGAATGGTGGAAGTGTTGCTTGTAGCTGCTTAGCAGGTTATATAGTGAAATAGTAACAGCACATATATACTGTATCTGATGCATTGTTACAAGTAATCTCTTACATATGACATTTTTGCAAATTTTTGTTACAAAAAAACGACATTTAGCTGGTTTGTGCATCAGTTTTCTGTTCTACAAGAACGTGACTTCATATAGCACTGGAACATTTAACAAGTTATAGAGAAGAACAGAGAAGAGCAAAGGCTATTCTGCACATGGCCCTAAGGAATATATTCTGCCAAGGCAATCTGCTTCATGAAATACAAGTGCAATCTTTTCCTTTTATTCCTCACAAACTAAATGTATAAAATTGTATAGCAGCGTGTTACTCATATAATGAAGTAAGCCATGGCAATGCAATCAAACTTTGAAGTTTGAAGTGAATATTAAAAAAAGAACACATTTTCTTCCCTACTCATGGCAGCCATTGCAATCCTCAACGCTGCAAAGGACCTAAAGAATCTGCAAATATTTTCAAAGGCTGACACGGATCAATGTATACGAATGGCTGTTTTTTGTTTTTTTTTTCAACCCCACTGGTTGTATAAGTGGTAACAGAGCATTAAAGTGCCTGTGTGACACAACCCTGCTTCTCCTGAGCTCTGAGCAGAGCCATAACTGGTGACCTAATGGAGTCACTCATTTTATATGAAGTCACCCATTCACATTACAGCTCATAGCAGCTTCAGTATAGTAGCAATGTAGGGAAGCTTTTTTCAACTTCCACCAACATGACAACTGAACCGAAGAAAACTATAAGTATTCAGGCTTTGGAGTCCTTTAAAAGCATGACGTAAATAGCCAATCGTTACATCTGTGGTCTTTATATAAAGCAAAATACTCTTTAATGCCCTCTAAACCTCGGTTGGCTTGTTTTTTGGGTGACCTTAGGTTTCTCCCTGCTTTTAATACTGAGAATGTATTCTCTAAATGGATTAAAGAATGATATAGGGTCTTTGAAGTCCCTTACCAAAGAACCCCCTTTTTGTTTCTTCTCCTTTCTCCAACTTAAAGCGGAAGTAAACCCATCGATTGAACAGTTTCAAAAAGCAGTTACATTCCCGGCATGCCGGGAATGCCAACTGTCACATTGGTTGTGCTCTCAACCAAACTGTCAAACCATCCAATGGCTGGTGTCATAACTGATCACATGTGCAGCATCATGGCAGTTGAAGATTAAACAGGGGGCAATATGGCAGCTTCCTTGCCTGAAAATGATAGGAGGGTTTACTTCCACTTTAACTATGCATTACCCTGTACATAATTCTATAAATATCTGCAGATAAGACTTTTTTTTCTGCCCACTTCCCTTTGAGCTTAGACAATGACACCATCTTCGAGCGCCTCTGCAGATCCTCCTCTAGAGATAAGGGTAACATTTATATTCTATATAAATGCCTCAATGAATGTGATCTTCCAGCTAAGTCCTCAGCGATGCTCAGTTGGGAAGCAGCAACAGGCCAGATATTCTCCCCAGATGAGTGGTTGGACATGCTCTCCAACATGCATAGATGCACAAAGTCTATGGCTGTGAAGGAAACTGTAGTTAAGCTTCACACTAGATGGTACTACTATACATCTGTTAAATTACACAGATTTTATCCACTAGTGCCGGAGACTTGCTTTAGGGTTGTCCTGCCAGAGGCACACACCTTCATATATTCTGGAGCTCTAAGCAAATTAAGTCAATTTGGCAGGGGGTGTCCACTAGAGTCGCCCAAATGGTGGGCACACGGTTGACTTTAACATTCCAGAAGTGCTTATTTTTCACAGATTTACCCAAAGTGACCCCCCCCCCTTGCCAAAGGTTAGCTCACACCTTATTTAGTGCAGTCCACTGGGCAATTGCTTTGCATTGGCGGTCCCCTATGGTCCCTTGGGATCAGGTGCTGAAGTATATAGAGGCCATACAACTTATGCAACGTGTTCACCACTCCCTTATGGATACTATGCCTGCATTTAACAGAAAATTGAAATTTTGGTCCTCCTACGGTCATGTAGGCTTGTTGATCAATAGATAGGTTCTTTTTTGAGCATGACGATATATTGCTATTATATCTTAATTTTTTCTGTTTCTTTTTTCTGTTTTCAGTTTCTCTCCCTTCTCTTACCTAATAAGAAAAGCATCATACTGTATATACTGGTTTACATGTCCAATGAGTACATTGTTTGTTTTTTTCCCCCTTTGATTACCATATATACTCGAGTATAAGCCGACCCGAATATAAGCCGAGGCACCTAATTTTACCACAAAAAACTGGGAAAACTCATTGACTTGAGTATAAGCCTAGGGTGTCCATCTACATGCCTCACTGTGCCTCACTTTGCCTCACTGTGTCCATGACTAGACAAACGTTTAACATGGGAGTCTATGGAAGGGGTTCCTGGCTTTGAAAAATCGGTGCTCCCCGGCCGTAGGTCCTCTAGATAAAAAACTTTGCACACTTATAGAGAAAAAATGGGGCTACATGTGTGTCAAGTTTCGGGTCCAGGGGTACTATGACCGGCCGGTACTGGGTCCCCAAATTCACCGGAGAAATTACCATTTAACATGGGAGTCTATGAAAGGGGTGCCCGGCTTTGAAAAAAAATTGGTGCTCATCGGCCGTAGGTCCCCTGGACAACAAACTTTGCACACTTGTAGAGGAAGAGTGGGGCTACATGTGTGCCAAGTTACCCAAAGTCCGGGTGATCATGCACAAAAAGGTGACTCAAGTATAAGCATTTTCAGCACAAAAAAATGTGCTGAAAAACTCGGCTTATACTCGAGAATATACATTACCTTACCCCAGATGTAATTTGGTCTTGAATACGAGGACATTTTCTTTTTTGTTTTCTATCCTTGGAAAATTGTTCATGTCAGACTGATGTCCGTTATGTAACGATAGTCATTTATTCTGTCTGAACATTTGCTTTATTCTGTACTCTTTTCAATAAAAAAAGAAAAAATTTTAAAAATGTACTGGCAATGATGCATATATAGAATGTGCCAGCACATAAAATGCATCTGTTTTTTGAATCCAATAGTTTTTTATTGAAAGTTTGACATGGTTTACAAAACCAAAATTTATAGGGGTGTTGATTGCAATAATAAAATAAATATTTCTGAATACAAATCATGTGTTGTTTGTTCATTGCCTAAACCGCCTCAAACAAATATATCACCCAACTGTCACTTACAGCAAGATGGTTTAGTTCTTAGTCATACATAAAGAAAAAACGGGAGTAGACAAATAATACAAAACCGCCACTGTCTTAGTAGAAAAAGGGCAGAGTTTGAGGAAATTAATCACGGTGATATATTGTTCTTGGCCAGGCAGACAGACTAACATCAGGAGGAGAGTAATCTATTTAATAATAATGCTGTAGGTGCTATACCTTGAGTATCAAGCCAGTTTACAGCATACATTGCATCTATAGTTTATTTTTTGAGATGCAAGTCAACTTACAGATTATAATATATATATATATATATATATACATACATACACACACACACACATATACATACATATATATATATATATATATATACACACACACACACACATACATACATACATACACACACACACACACACACACATACACAGTGGGGATCGAAAGTTTGGGCACCCCAGGTAAAAATGTGTATTAATGTGCTTAACGAAGCCAAGGAAAGATGGAAAAATCTCCAAATGGCATCAAATTACAGATTAGACATTCTTATATGTCAAAAAAAGTTAGATTTTATTTCCATCATTTACACTTTCAAAATTACAGAAAACATAAAAATGGTGTCTGCAAAAGTTTGGGCACCCTGCAGAGTTAATATCTTGTACTGCCCCCTTTGGCAAGTATCACAGCTTGTAAACGCTTTTTGTAGCCAGCCAAGAGTCTTTCAATTCTTGTTTGAGGTATCTTTGCCCATTCTTCCTTACAAAAGTCTTCCAGTTCTTTGAGATTTCTGGGCTGTCTGTCACGCACTGCTCTTTTAAGGTCTATCCATAGGTTTTCAATAATGTTGAGGTCAGGAGATTGGGAAGGTCATGGCAAAACCTTCAGTTTACGCCTCTTGATGTAATCCCACGTGGATTTTGAGGTGTGTTTAGGATCCTTTTACCATTTGTAGGAGCCATCCTCTCTTTAACTTCAGCTTTTTCACAGATGGCATCAAGTTACCATCCAAAATTTGCTGAAATTTTATTGAATCCATTTTTCCTTCTACTCGTGAAATGTTCCCTGTGCCACTGGCTGCAATACAACCCCAAAGCATGATTGATCCACCCCCATGCTTAACAGTTGGACAGAGGTTCTTTTCAATAAATTCTGTGCCCTTTCTTCTCCAAATGTACCTTTGCTCATTCCGGGCAAAAAGTTCTATTTTAACCTCATCGGTCCACAGAACTTGTTTCCAAAATGCCTCAGGCTTGTCTATATGTTCATTTGCAAAGTTCAAACGCTGATTTTTGTGGTGAGGACGTAGAAGAGGTTTTCTTCTGATGACTCTTCCATGAAGACCATATTTGTACAAGTATCTCTTTATAGTGGAATAGTGTACCACAACTCCAGTGTCTGCCAGATCTTTCTGGAGGGATCGTGCAGTCAAACGTGGGTTTTGAATTGCTTTTCTCACAATCCTGCGAGCTGTACTGTCTGATATTTTTCTTGGTCTTCCAGATCTTGTTTTAACTTCCACTGTTCCTGATGACTGCCATTTCTTAATTACATTCCGAACAGAGGATATTGACATCTAAATAAGCTTTGCTATCTTCTTATAGCCTTCTCCAGCTTTGTGAGCGTCAACTATTTTCAGTTTCAGTTTTCTAGACAACTGCTTAGAAGAACCCATGGTGCTGATTGTTGGGGCAAGGTCAGATGAGTCTGGCCATTTAAAACCTTTGAGATTGACATCACCTGGTCTTCCCAGATGATGATTGATCCCCACTGTATATATATATATATATATATATATATATATATATATATATATATATATATATATATATATATATATATATATATATACACATACACACACATACAGTGGGTACGAAAAGTATTCAGACCTCCTTAAATTTTTCACTCTGTTATATTGCAGCCATTTTCTAAAATCATTTAAGTTCATTTTTTTCCTCATTAACCACATAAGGACCGCTGCACGATGATATAAGTCGACAGAATGGCACAGCCGGGCACAAGGGCGTACAGGTACGTCCCCTTTAAGAACCCAGCCGTGGGTCGGGCACGTGCCGCGCTTGCGACCCGGTCCCAAGCTCCATGACCGCACTAGTGGACCCGATCGCCGCCGGTGTCCCGCTATCGGGTCACAGAGCTGAAGAACGGGGAGAGGCAAGTGTAAACAAACCTTTCCCCGTTCTTCCTAGTGGCATGTCAGTGATCGTCTGTTCCCTGTCATAGGGAACGACGATCAGTGACGTCACAGGCCAAGCCATGCCCCCCTACAGTAAGAATCACTCACTAGGGCACACTTAACCCCTACAGTGCCACCTAGAGGGTAACCCCTTCACTGCCAGTGTCATTTTCACAGTAATCAGTGCATATTTATAGCACTGATCGCTGTAAAAATGACAATGGTCCCAAAAATGTGTCAAAGTGTCCGATGTGTCCGCCATAATGTCGCAGTCATGATAAAAATCGCTGATCGCCGCCATTACTAGTAAAACAAAAATATTAATAAAAATGCCATAAAACTACCCCCTATTTTGTAGATGCTATAACTTTTGCGCAAACCAATCAATAAACGCTTATTGCGCTTTTTTTTAACAAAAATATGTAGAAGAATACGTATCGGCCTAAACTGAGGAAAAAAAAAATATTTTTATATATTTTTTGGGGATATTTATTATAGCAAAAAGTAAAAAATATGTAATTTTTTTCAAAATTGTGGCTATTTTTGTTTATAGCGCAAAAAATAAAAACCGCAGAGGTGATCAAATACCACCAAAAGAAAGCTCTATTTGTGGGGAAAAAAAGGACGTCAATTTTGTTTGGGAGCTACGTCGCATGACCGCGCAATTGTCAGTTAAAACGACGCAGTGTCGAATCGCAAAAAGGGGCCCGGTCCTTTAGCAACAAAATGGTCCGGGGCTTAAGTGGTTAATGTACACACAGCACCCCTTATTGACAGAAAAACACAGAATTGTTGAAATTTTTGCAGATTTATTAAAAAAGAAAAACTGAAATATCACATGGTCCTAAGTATTCAGACCCTTTGCTGTGACACTCATATATTTAACTCAGGTGCTGTCCATTTCTTCTGATCATCCTTGAGATGGTTCTACACCTTCATTTGAGTCCAGCTGTGTTTGATTATACTGATTGGACTTGATTAGGAAAGCCACACACTTGTCTATATAAGACCTTACAGCTCACAGTGCATGTCAGAGCAAATGAGAATTATGAGGTCAAAGGAACTGCCTGAAGAGTTCAGAGACAGAATTGTGGCAAGGCACAGATCTGGCCAAGCTTACAAAAAAAAATTCTGCTGCACTTAAGGTTCCTAAGAGCACAGTGGCCTCCATAATCCTTAAATGGAAGACGTTTGGGACGACCAGAACCCTTCCTAGAGCTGGCCGTCCGGCCAAACTGAGCTATCGGGGGAGAAGAGCCCTGGTGAGAGAAGTAAAGAAGAACCCAAAGATCACTGTGGCTGAGCTCCAGAGATGCAGTCAGGAAATGGGAGAAAGTTGTAGAAAGTCAACCATCACTGCAGCCCTCCACCAGTCGGGGCTTTATGGCAGAGTGGCCCGACGGAAGCCTCTCCTCAGTGCAAGACGCATGAAAGCCTGCATGGAGTTTGCTAAAAAACACCTGAAGGACTCCAAGATGGTGAGAAATAAGATTCTCTGGTCTGATGAGACCAAGATAGAACTTTTTGGCCTTAATTCTAAGCGGTATGTGTGGAGAAAACCAGGCACTGCTCATCACCTGTCCAATACAGTCCCAACAGTGAAGCATGGTGGTGGCAGCTGCTGTGGGGGTGTTTTTCAGCTGCAGGGACAGGACGACTGGTTGCAATTGAGGGAAAGATGAATGCGGCCAAGTACAGGGATATCCTGGACGAAAACCTTTTCCAGAGCTCAGGACCTCAGACTGGGGCGAAGGTTTACCTTCCAACAAGACAATGACCCTAAGCACACAGCTAAAATAACTAAGCAATGGCTTCACAACAACTCCATGACTGTTCTTGAATGGCCCAGCCAGAGCCCTGACTTAAACCCAATTGAGCATCTCTGGAGAGACCTAAAAATGGCCGTCCACCAAAGTTTACCATCCAACCTGACAGAACTGGAGAGGATCTGCAAGGAGGAATGGGAGAGGATCCCCAAATCCAGGTGTGAAAAACTTGTTGCATCTTTCCCAAAAAGACTCATGGCTGTATTAGATCAAAAGGGTGCAAATACTAAATCCTGAGCAAAGGGTCTGAATACTTAGGACCATGTGATATTTCAGTTTTTCTTTTTTAATAAATCTGCAAAAATGTCAACAATTCTGTGTTTGTTTTTCTGTCAAGATGGGGTGCTGTGTGTACATTAATGAGGAGAAAAATGAACTTAAATGATTTTAGCAAATGGCTGCAATATAACAAAAAGTGAAAAATGTAAGGGGGTCTGAATACTTTCCGTACCCACTGTATACACACATACATATACAGTATATCATAATAGAAACAATGACTGCAGATGTTTAAATCAGATACAGTAAATCCAGATATATCTGTCTACATTCAAAGCTTTTTTCTAGTTATGATGATATTCACAATACTTTTTAGAGATCACCGTGACTGTATTATCATCCTATTGCTAAGCAACATCATACACGACAGTGTGTCGGAGATGACCTCAACAACCTCAGCATATTGCCTGCTGCAGTTATAATATGACTATATGCTTATCACTTAAGCAATGCAAAAATGTGATGTGTTAGGTAAGAAATGTAGAAATATATGTGAAATTAATAAAATAAATAAGTGGTAGATATAAAAAAAAAAAAAAACAATTTTAAAATACAGCGACTTATCCCTTGTTAGGACTCTCTGCTACCCCACCGATATGTCATTACTTAGTGGTATAGAAAACTATTAACCAGAAAATGTTCTTAAAGCATAGTCACTGCAGCAATACCGATTTAAAAAGGACATCATTTTTTTTTTTTTTTTTTTTTCAGTTTTCCAGGTTCTAGCAAAATGAATTCATCTCTAAACTGAAATGCTGTGAACTGATACAGCTTACTGAACCTTACATCATCCTGTCTTAAAACATCTTAGACCCCTTGGGGTTTATTTACTAATGGCAAATACACTCTGGGGGTCATCTACTAAAACTGGAGAGTGCTAAACCTGGTGCAGCTCTGCATAGAAACCAATCAGCTTCCAGGTTTTATTGTCAAAGCTTGATTGAACAAGCTGAAGTTGGAAGCTGATTGGCTACCATGTACAGCTCCACCAGATTCTGAGTGCACCAGTTTTAGTAAATCTCCCCCTGTGCACTTTGCAAATGCAGTTGCACCAAAGCTTAGGGGAAGCAACTTCCTTTATGCAATCATATGCAATGAAAAGTGCAGTTTTTTTTTATTTCCCTTGCATGTAGTAATTGGGTATTCTTTGCAAAGTGAAGTTTCACCTTATTTACTAAAGCCAGCCATATACGATTCAAATCTTGACCGGTTCCTGCTGAGATTCAAACCATGTATGAGCAGACTGAATGTAACAAGTTATCCTGCCCCCACCCCTCCCACTAGGAGAATACAATGGCCCAGCAAGAGGGATTCAGCACTGCTTGTGTTGATGGGGGAATCAAGGGAATTTCTTTCCTGCAACCCGTGATCGCAGGAAAGAAATTAGCTCCGTCTATGGCAGGCCTAAGCTCTTGAGCAACTGCACTTGCAAAGTGCACATACTATTTTCTAGGATTGCACCAATACCGTTTTTTTTACCAGTGAGTATGAGTACCGATATTTTTGGCCAAGCACTCACCAATAGCGAGTACCGATACTTTTGCATTGTGATTTTTTATTTTAATTTTTATTTCTTTATTAATTTTCATACAAAACATGACATTGACATAATACAATCCCATTCCATACAATACTCTTCCCCTCCCCATTTCCCCTGACCTCTTCCTTCTAACATAACTACTTCTTCCATTTTCGTTGTTTTTTTTTTTATTATTATCTTTTTAGATTATTCACCCATCATCTCTGCGTAGCCCATTGTATACTTATAGGCTGTCCATGCCTTCCACTTTTCTTAAAATGCCTCTATTGAATCCCCATAACTGCTGCGTCCATTGACACAGCAGGACTCTGCCCCACCCGATGACGCCCTCGAAGCAGCAGATGACGGAGAATCATGTCTCCTGGTGCTGCTGGACCTCAGTGCAGCGTTCGACACAGTAGACCACAAAACTCTACTCATTCGATTTAAAGAAGTAGCAGGAGTCGCAGACCCTGACCTACCTTGGTTCGCTGACTTACTAGTTAAATCGTTCTCAGACAGTGAAACTAGGAGCCTTCACCTCTGAAACTCACGCAATTTCTTGCGGAGTCCCTCAAGGATCACCCCTGTCATCCGTGCTCTTTAACATCTACCTCCGCCCGCTCTTCAAAATCATCAGCAAACAGGACCTGTGCTACCACTCATATGCTGACGACACCCAACTCTACTTTCGTATCACCGGAAAAAAAGACCAATATCACGGATTGGAAAATTGCCTCACATTGATCGATGATTGGATGACTGAGCGTTCCCTCAAACTCAACGGATCCAAAACAGAACTTCTCCTCCACGCAAACCGAAAGACAAAAACAAAAAACTTCTTGGACACTACCCACCATTCTTGGACAGACCATTCCCCCGAGCAACAAAGTCAAAAGTCTCCGAGTCATCTTTGACTCGGAGATGTCGATGGACGCACAAATAGGATCAGTAGTCAGCGGATCTCACCATCTCCTCTGCCTGCTGCACAGACTCATTCCCTTCATCCCAGAAGAGGACACAGCAGTAGTAGTAACAATTATCAACTCCCGACTCGGCTCCGCAAACGCCCTCTACCTCGGACTACCCAAGTACTAGATTTTGCGCCTACAAGTCGTCCAGAACACGGCAGCCAGACTGGTAACACGAAAAAAAACATGGGAATCCATCACCCCTTCACTGAGGACCCTTCATTGGCTAACCGTAAAGGATCGGGTCACATTCAAGACCCTCTGTCTCACCCATAAGCGCACACAAGGAAACGCTCCTCAATATTTATCCGAGAAGATAAAACACTACACCCCCAATCGCATTCTCCGATCAAGCAAACAAAACCTCCTGCACATCCTCAAGTTTCGCTACAAATCAAAGGGAGAACGAAGATTTGCAGTCCAAGGACCACGGCTATGGAACACTCTACTCACGGACATCCGCATGGAAGAAAATCATCGGGCCTTCAGGAAAAAACTTAAGCCCCACCTCTTTTGATGGATCAGGACGTCACTGGATGCAAAGCGCCTTGAGGCGATTTAGTTCGCATTTGTATCGCTATACAAGTTATTCACTCACTCACATGTGAGTGAATGACCCCGCATCATTGGATTTGATTGACAGCAGAGGGAGCCAATGGCAATGCTGCTATCAATCTATCCAATCAGGACCCGAGACAGCGGCTGGAGCTGCTGTGCTCGTTGCCATTGCTGGAAAAATAGGATTTTTATAACAGCTTACCTGTAAAATCCTTTTCTTGGAGTACATCACGGGACACAGAGCGACATAGTCATTACTAATGGGTTATATAGATACCGTCAGGTGCTGGCACTGGCAACTTCCAAAACCGGAAGTACCCTCCCCTATATAAGCCCCTCCCATCCGGGAGCACCTCAGTTTTGTAGCAAAGCAATAAGTGTCCCTAAAGAGGGGTGGGAGCTCTGTGTCCCGTGATGTACTCCAAGAAAAGGATTTTACAGGTAAGCTGTTATAAAAATCCTATTTTCTTTCTCGTACATCACGGGACACAGAGCGACATAGTCATTACTAATGGGATGTCCTAAAGCAATGCCCAACGAGGGGGGGATACACCATACATAAGCTGAGCGCTATCAGACATGAGGATCTTTTGCGGCCTGCAACACACTGCGCCCAAAGGCGACATCCTCCTGACTTCTAACGTCCACCTGGTAGAACCTAGTAAACCTGTGTACTGAAGACCATGTTGCGGCCTTACAGATTTGAGCCAGGGAGGCCTGGTGATGCGCTGCCCATGAAGTTCCAACTGCTCTCGTGGAGTGCGCTCTAACTTTGAACGGAGGCGGTCTCCCTCTCAAGCCATAGGCTTGCATAATGACCTGTTGAATCCACTTGGCTAAAGTAGATTTTGACGCTGCCTGACCCTTTCTGGGGCCTTCCGGCAGAATAAACAAAGTATCCGTTCTGCCAATCTGAGCAGTGGCTTTTAGATAAGCTTTAACTGCTCTTACTACATCCAAAGAATGCAATAACTTTTCCTCTACCGAACTAGGTTTGGGGAAAAAAGAAGGAAGAACCACATCTTGGTTCAAATGAAAACCTTGATACCACCTTAGGAAGAAAGGCTGGATGAGGACGTAACACTACTCTGTCCTTATGGATAACCAGATATGGCTCTTTACAGGACATAGCTGCTAATTCTGACACTCTTTTAGCCGAACAAATGGCTACTAGAAAAAACAATTTCCTGGTGAGAAGAACCAAGGAACTATGCTGTAATGGTTCAAATGGTTGTTTCTGTAGAACCGACAGAACCAGGTTTAGATCCCATGGACATATGGGAATATTAACCAGAGGACTAATACGCATCACTCCTTATCTAAAGGCTTTGACTAGTGAATGCGAAGCCAAGGGCCTTTGAAAAAATATTGACAAGGCCGAAAACTGACCTTTGATAGTACTCAAGGCAAGCTTCCTATCTACAGCCCACTGTAGGAAGTCCAGACTCCTACCTATTACGTACTTACGTGGATGCCATTTCTTGGCCTCACACCACGCGATGTACGCCATCCAGATTCTATAGTAGATCTGCCTGGATACCGGCTTCCTGGCATTGATCATGGTAGATACCACAGGATTAGAGAGCCCTCTCTTTTTTAGAATGTGGGCTTCAATAGCCAGGCCGTCAAACCTAGGGCTGGTAAGGAAGGGTGGTATATCGGTCCTTGCGAAAGCAGGTCCGGACGATGTGGGAGGGTCCAAGGACTCCCCACAGACATCTTTACAATCTCCGCGTACCATGCTCTTCGGGGCCACGCTGGAGCCACCAGAATCACTGGTTTCTTTTCTACCCTGATTCTGCGGAGTAATCGAGGTAACAATTGTGGCGGTGGGAATGCATATATCAGCTTGAACTGATCCCAAGGGAACACTAGGGCATCCGAGCCACAAGCTAGGGGATCCCTTGTCCAAGAGACAAACCTGTCCACTTTTGCGTTGAATCTGGATGCTAGAAGATCTACATCCGGTGTTCCCCACCGCTGACATATTGTCCGGAAAACCTCGGGATGAAGGGACCCTTCCCCTGGGCATAATTGTTGGCGACTTAGAAAGTCCGCCTTCCAATTCTCCACTCCTGGAATGAATACCGCAGATATGGCTGGGACATATCTTTCTGCCCATTTCAGGATGTAATTTACTTCCCCCTGGGCTGCACGACTCCTGGTGCCCCCCTGATGATTGATATATGCAACTGCTGTGGCATTGTCTGATTGAATTCTGACAGGGGACCCTTGGAGTTTGGATGTCCATGCTACTAGGGCATACCGGGCTGCTCGTATCTCTAAGAGATTGATGGGCAGGGCCTTTTCCGCATTCGACCATCTGCCCTGGAGAGACCATTGCTCCAGTACTGCTCCCCAGCCTATAAGGCTGGCATCTGTAGTGACCACCTTCCAAGAAATCGGACTGAAGGATTTCCCTTTTTCCAGATTCTGGGGAACCAACCACCAACGGAGGCTCTTGCGAACGGAAGGGGACAAGGACATTGTAAGTCTAGGGCCTGAACTTTTTTGTTCCAGGCTGACAGTATGGCCCCTTGCAAATTCCTTGAATGGAATTGACCGTAGGGTACTGCTTCGAATGATGCCACCATTTTTCCCAGCAGCCTCATGCACAGGCGTATGGACGGCTGTCTTTTTGTACCCACTAAGTGGATCAAATCTTTCAAAGACAACACCTTTCCTCGAGGCAAGAATATTTTTCTCTGGCCTGAATCCAACCTTAGCCCCAAGTATTCCAGACTTTTGACTGGTTTTTAGGGCTGACTTGTCTCGGTTGATAATCCAACCGTGAGATTCCAGATACTTGATTGTCTTGTGAACGACCACGTCTAGTTTTTTCACTGAGTGGTCTATCAGCAACAAGTCATCTAGATATGCCATTATCATTACACCTTGTGTTCTTAGATTGGCCAATAAAGGGCCAGAATTTTTGTAAACACTCGTGGTGCTGTGGCCAAACCGAAGGGTAAGGCTCTGAACTGAAAATGGCGCCCTTCTACTGCAAAGCGTAGAAATTTTTGGTGGACTGGAAAGATGGGAATGTGCAAATAAGCATCTTTGATGTCGATCGCGGCTAACCAATCCTCCCCTTGTAGGGCAGTGGCCACCAATCGGATCGACTCCATCGGAAAGTCCTGATATACAGGAATTTGTATAGCCCTTTTAGAATTAATATGGGCCTCCCGTCCGCGTTTGCTTCGGGACTGTAAAGAGGTTTGAGTAAAACCCGAACCCTCATTCTTCCAGGGAACCTCCATAATTACTCCTTGGAGCAATAGTTGTTCTAGTGCCAACAGGAGGGACTCTCTCTTCCGGGGATCCCTTGGCACGTTTGACCTCAAAAATGGGAAGGAGGAGAGTCTTTTAACTCCAAACTGTATCCCAAACATACTGCGGAGAGCACCTATCTGTTTTGATCGTGTCCCGCCAGGTCTCTTGCGAACAACTGGAGTCCTCCCCCCACCCGACTGAGTGGGGGCAACCCTTCAATGAATTTAACTTTGGGGGAGGTTTTGTACCTCCCCTGACCCAGGGTTTCTCATTACCCTGCTATTGTCCCTGTTTTTTACCCCCGGGAATTGACCGAGGAGGCCGTCGGAACTGTTACACAGCCGATGCCCCAGGGACTGGAGAAGCAGGCCTCTTAAAGAGGGACCTCTAACTCTGTTTTTAACCGGCAAGAGCGTATTTTTACCGCTGGAAATTTTCTGGATATATTTGTCCAGGTTTTCCCTGAATAAGCGTTCACCATGAAATGGGACGCTAACCAGCCATTCTTTACAGGGAGCTTCAGCAGACCAGTTTTTGAGCCATAGAAGCCTACGCATATGTACTATAGACAGCGTAAGGCGGGAGGCCTGATGGACTGAATCCTTTATGGCGTCAACCGCAAAGTCTAAGGCTCTAGGTAGATCAGCTAGGGCAAGGCCTGCTGATCTGTCAAGTCCCTCAAGACCTGTTTCAACTGATCCTTCACTGCTTAGCAGACCTCACTGCTGGTTGTGTCACCAAGCTTGCTGTAGAAAGAAGCAGACTTTCATAAGGACTCCAATCTTTTATCTATTGGGTTCTTGAACATTTGGACATTATCCACTGGACATGTCAGTGATTTATACATACAAGAGATGGCTGCGTCCACTGTAGGGACCTTCCATTTTTTGATGAACTTATCCTCCATGGGATAGACCACCGGAAATCTCTTGGGGGAATAAATATTTTCTCAGGACGTTCCCAATCTTGGTAAATGAGCCCTTTCAGTAAAGGGTGAAGTGGAAAAGAACAAACAGTCTGGGGGCTTCTAGCGACCCCAACGAGGATACAGTAGTGGTTGATGGTTCCGCAAGGTGCATTTTTAAATGCTGATCGGACCATGTTAGTCAGAGACTGAACCCATAATCTTTCAGCTTGAGATGCTGAGAAAAGGTTCCCCCACTGTTGATTCCTCTATAACAGAATCAACCTCATCCTGATCCCCTTCAGGCAGGTCGAACCCTGTATGGGACT
This sequence comes from Rana muscosa, assembly GCA_029206835.1. Classification (NCBI taxonomy): domain Eukaryota; kingdom Metazoa; phylum Chordata; class Amphibia; order Anura; family Ranidae; genus Rana; species Rana muscosa. The sequence continues at coordinate 417,544,432 of CM055121.1, forward strand.
GTTGCTCTGCTAACAGGCACTCTGAAGGAGGAGACGGAGATCGGGCGTGCTTTCCCTGACAGGGAGGCAGCGATCAATGTTGACAATCTCTCTCTAATCCTCCCAGAGCTGAGGAAAAAACCACCTCTGTTACATACACAGGAGCAGGTGAACTGAGGACAGCCACAGTACCAAGTACCCCTGCGGGGTCTCTACGGTCACTTACCTCTGAACTTCAGGGGAGACTGGTGCAGCAGAAGCATGCCCAAGATCCTCAGAGCCCGATGAGACCCCCTTCACTTCCTGGAAGATTCAGTTCCGGAGCTTCTGGACGGCATATTCCTAAGCCTAAAGCTGAGGTATTCCAGCCGAAATACACCACTTTTACTGAGAATAGTCTAGCACAATTGCTGCTATATCACAGTTGGTGTCTACTAAAGTGCCTTTCTAGGGGATGCCTGCATCAACCGCCTCTGTGTGCCTTTATACTGTTGCTAGCTCTGTCTGTGCACTTCAATAGCCAGCTATAATGTGCTTTAAAACACGCTGGACGCCCGCACATGCGCAGTAGCGCCGCGGCGCACACCTGAGCGTCATCCACCCGCTCCGCCCCTTTTTCCAGATCGCCTCTATATATAGAGGCGCGTGCTCGCGCGCGGGCACGTGCGCCTTCGGCGCCTTTTTTGAAAACAATAAGGAGCTAGATGGGAGCCAGGGTCCCTTTGCCGCAGGGCCCGGGGATGGATGAGCGCAGCAACAGGGCAGAGGAGACAGCTTCCCAGCAGAGAACATACCAACTGCCTGGATTTGATTCTGGAAGAAAAAAAATCCACATTACAAGAAAAAGAACCATAGCGGCCTCTAGTGTCTAACACAGGTACCGCGGTCTTACATTTTTTTTTTATTTTTTTTTTCTTGCCTACTATTAAAATTTTTACATTTTCTCAGTAGTAACAGGCATACACAGAATATTAGCGGGAATACCTTAGGTAACAGGCAGAAAGACAAAATAGGCTTGGGGGTCCCTCAATAGAACCAAGTTCCCGAGGGCCCCCACTTACCTTTTCCTCGCCGCAGGACTCTGTTTGGTCCACAGAAGCCCAAACTTCACCTATCACGGCAGGCATTGTAATCAAACCTTCAGGGACCGGGTTCCCAAGGATTCCACTCCCCTGGACCTGTATAGCACCCTGCACAGAAAACATCTTGGTCGTGGGTATGACCAGAGCTCTGGATCCCAGGGTCCAGCCCTCCTAAGAGAGGCATTACAGGCAAAACCTTGCTCTTCTCTTGCAAGGCCCGGGTACCGACCTTTTAGCTATGAAGCTTTTTTGGTCGGATCCGGAATAGCTTACTGAGGCCCAAAAGAACCTGTACGCAAGCTCAGTGAAAAACACATGTTACTTCTTGGCCAACACCTTAGACACTGGCAAAAAACTGAGGTGCTCCTGGATGGGAGGGGCTTATATAGGGGAGGGTACTTCCGGTTTTGGAAGTTGCCAGTGCCAGCACCTGAAGGTATCTATATAACCCATTAGTAATGACTATGTCGCTCTGTGTCCCGTGATGTACGAGAAAGAAAACTGGGTTCAGGTAAGTAAAAAGGGGCTCTAGGGTGCTGCTGCATCACAGGAGGTTTTTCACCTTAATGTAAAGGAATGTACCTTGAGGGTTTAAAAACAAGACCAATGAGAAGGGGGCTGGATGTCAACTAACTCTGACACTCAGCAGCAAATCTACACTCCTTCCAAAGGAAGACTAAATTGCAGTACAAAGAATATAACAATGCACATCTACAACTAAACGATAACGCTGGAGTTTTACAGCATTCTACCGTGGATGTAAAAATAGAGCTCCTATTTAATAGTGGAAAGATAACAGGTATTACAGGCATACATACCAGTGTGCAAAAAATGCATTGGCATTGTGATATGGTGGTCATCTGTTCTACAGGATATTCTCCGAGGCAAAGTTTGCAGGAAACCAGGGGGTCCAAGGCCAGGTCCAATGTAGGCCGGTATCGTGCTGTAGTCATGGCAAATATTTCTGCAATCAACAAAAAAACAACATTTAGTAACAAAATAAACCTGTATATTTATTTCATCTATTTGTAGATCTTAACATGCTTCTCCCACCCTTAGTGCTTCCACTTAAGTCTATCTGTAACACATTTTTACTTCATAGACAATAGTTACCCCAATTTTTTTGTATATACCGTATTTTCCGGCGTATTAGACAACTTTTTGTACTTAAAAATATGCCTCAAAACTCGGGGGTCGTCATATACGCCGGTACCTCGAACGAGAGGACATCCGTGATAGGCGGAACAATGAACAGAGCGTGTTTTGTGTGTGTTGCAACCTGCTCTTAAACACAGGCAAAACCCGCCGTTCAACACACTGAACACGCCCCGCAACACACACAAAACACGCCCTTCAGCACACAGAAAACCTGGGCCCGCAACAGCGAGGCAGACTCTGACAGGTACGTTCTCCCTCCGCTGTTTGCATATCATCAGATAGTGCCTTGGACGATCTGCGTATGCGCTGTGTTGACGTCACACCAGCTGATCAACATATCAGCTGGAGTGACGTTTGGTACTGTGCATGTGCAGACCCGTCAGAGGCATTTTTTGACGGGAGGCAGTATTCGACAGGACACTGGCTTCCTGGCAGGCTCGATCCGGCCACACGCCCGAGCCCATTCTTATAAGGCATTTGAGACCTGGGTGGAACAGCACCAGAAGTCCTGTATATTTACAATCATGTTCATGTCTGCAGCTGTGCAAGTCTAATATTTAAGATTTTTCTGACAAACGTCAACATTTTAAAACTATAAATTACAAATTAGAACTATAAATCCATGCAAGCAGCTAAATACACAGTAATAAGTATATGAACCAATTTACAAGTCAAATAATAGTTAATTCTGGGTCTCACTCCCATCAGACAGAACAGCCAGATCCATGACAGCACTCAGCGTGAACAAGACAAACCCCCATCTTGCGGATTGGACAATGAAGGAGAAGTAGCCTGCAGATAAAGACATCCCTCTGCTCAATCCACTCTCTTTACTGTCCGAACAGAGTTTAATTGGCTCCAAGTGATGCCCCTCCCTCTTTCAGTTTGACTGCAGCTATACAGAAGGCTAATATCAACACAGGTACAGGTACTTTTGTTGTTTGCATCTAAAAATATATTTAATGTTTTTGTTTACTCAATACAATGCATTAATTGATGTTTTATGCCTGCTTAGAGTTCACCTCTAGAAGAAAAAAAAGACACACGCATATCCCAACTCCAATACCGCAACTTAAATTTACTCTGCCAAGACAGAAATAGTGAACATGGTGTGGTTTTTAAAATCTGTATGCAATTGTCTCAGCAAGGTCACCTCCCCCGAGCGGAGAGCTGCTGCCTGTCAATCAGCATCTCTCCTGCTCTGCTCCTCCACGCTCACTGGAGCGCTGAGCTGTGGAGGGGCGGGGAGCGGCCGTCTCAGCGGCTCGCTGAGCGCCTGAGACGCTTATCAGTCCAGGCACCTGGTGGATCAAGACTTCCAGAGTTGGGATGACGTGCTGCCTGGATTGATCTTGGTGACGTCAGCAGAGAGCCGACTTCAGACCGCTCTCTGCTGAAAACGGGTCACAGGAGTGCAAAACTAATTGCACGCCTGTGACCCATAGGAGAAGCCCAGCCTAACAAGCTCTGGACTTCTTTAATATTTTTTAAAAAATGCAGTATATATTTGACTTCAGTTTTTCTTTTGAAAAAGAAAAATATATCTTACTGTTGCTCTATTTTTATATCTGAAAATGATGCAAATTGAAGCACCTAACAAACACAGAATGCAGTAATCTTATTTGCATCAGTAAGGGAAGAGCCGCTGCTATTTTCCACCCGTGCCTTCAAATTCTCCTGACTGACACTGCTTGTAGGGATGATGATGTTGGAAGAAAAATAAAGGTTACAACCAGTAATGATCTGGCTTAAGGGAATAATGCAGTTTATATTTTTTTTAAAAAATGCTCCTATTATTACTTTTTTAATACTCAGCAAAAGTCAAGGAAATACATTCAGTATGCCTGACAAGGCATTTCAAGATAAACAAATAGGCTTTTACAAGAATTTGAATAATCATCATTAAAATATTATGATTGTCCTAGCTTACTTACAAAACATTATTTTTTTTCCATTTGTTCTCTTTGTCTGAGAAGATGACTCTCGAGGCTAAAGCTGGCCATAGACGTTTCTTTCTTTTTTTCCTTCTCGTTCAGCCAGCGGGCTGAACAAAAATAAAAAAATAAAATAAATGTATTCCTTCATCCACACCAATAAGGTGGCTGGAGGAATTTTCCCCTCTATGACATTGGGCTGGATTTACTAAAGGCCAATAGACTGTGCACTCTGCATGTGCAGTTGCACTCATTTTGCCTAGAGCTTAGTGAATGTGGTGAAGCTTCAATTTGTAAAAAAATACCCAATCAGGCGCAAGGATAATTTGACTACTTCCCACCCATAGGACATCATGTGACATCCTAGGATAGAGTGGTAATATGTGAATGATGCCTGCTGCTACAGACATTCAGATGTCTCTCTTTTCAGCTGGAGATTCCCTGTCATGTAAAAGTCATCCTAGCGGCTATTCAGCTGCTGCATTGCTTTTACAGGCAGCAGGAGGGGACGACCCCCTCTCCCGCTGCCCTTAGGTGCCTTTCCGGGCTCTCCCGTGCGATTGGGAAGCCGGATTACCGATCCGGTGGTGGTGCCGGATTACCATAGAGCTGTCCATAGACCGGATAGTCCCCGGCCATTCCTATGACCCTGGGAGGCTGAAAGCGACGCCATTATGTCACTTCCGGCACTGGCAGATGTAAACACTGACTGTTTTTTTTTTTCCTGGAAAGCAGAGATCGGGAAAAATAAAATAAAAAATTTTAAGTGCCCCTGTCCCCTCATGCTTACACACAAAAGCGAACGCATACATAGGTTGCGCCCGCATATGTAAACAGCGTTTGCACCACACATGTGAGGTATTGCAGCGAATATTAGAGCGAGATCAATAATTCTAGCACAGGACCTCCTCTGTAACTCCAAACTGGTAGCCTGTAAACATTTTTAAAGCGTAGCCTATGGAAATTTTTAAGTACTGAAGTTTGGCGCCATTCCAAGAGTGTGCGCAATATTAAAGCGTGACATATTAGGTATCTATTTACTCAGCATTCTACATTTTTATTTTTTATTTTTAATTATTGAAGTGTATTTTTTCCCCAAAAATTGCGCAAATACCGTGTGACATAAATTGCAACGGTCACCATTTTATTCTCTAGGGTCTCTGCTGAAAAAGTGTGTGTGTGTGTGTGTGTGTGTGTGTGTGTGTGTGTGTGTGTGTGTGTGTGTGTGTGTGTGTGTATATATATATATATATATATATATATATATATATATAAAATTCTCTAGCAAAAAAAAATATGATTTTTACATGTAGAGGAATGCCAGAATTTGCCCGGTATGGTAGTGGTTAAAATAAAAAAAAACAGCATTTTTGCGTGGACATGATTGGGTATTCTTTACCGGACAAATTGCGATCCATCTATCGCCAATTTAGGAGTCAGAACTGGGAGACACAACGGGGTTCATTTATAAAAAAATAATTCACACAAGATTAACACAACTTTCATCTATAATCCACACTTTTTTCTAAATGGATTAAACTGGACAAATGCATGAATCCTGGGTAAATGTTGTGTGAATCTTGGGTGAAATCAATTACAGAAAAACCTTGGTTTGAGAGTAACTTAGTTTGAGAGTGTTTTGCAAGACAAGCAAAATAAAATTTTGACTTGATATGCAAGCTATGTCTTGATATACAAGCAGCGTCATGTTACAACTGAGTATAAAAGAGAAGAGAGGCACCTCTAAGTGTAGCAATATGGTTACATTTAATGAAGGTACAACATTTAGCAACATATTGCTAAACTTAGAGGCGCCTCTCTTCTCTTTTATACTCTGTAGCTCCTGCTGGATGTTGCTTCTAATCCCCTTGTGGAGACTTTCATATGTGGATGGACATTTTATGGTTACACAACCCATCATATTGCTCTAATCTTTTTATATGGACTAGAAACTGAAGAAGGACTTATGAATAAATGGGTGTGGAACGAATCATTTGAGTTTCCATCATTTATTATGGGGAAATTTGCTTTGATATACAAGTGCTTTGGATTACAAGCATGTTTCTGGAACGAATTATGCTCACAATCCAAGGTTTTACTGTGACTCCAAGAGGTCATTGACAGCACACACATAATATATAAGAACATGATAAATTCCATTTAACGTTACAATATTATTTTAGTATACTGTGTAATAATGCAACTATAAGATGCAACGGCGAATAAGGAGTTATCCTGAAGATAAAAACAACTCAGAAATTGGTTTATATTCCCAAGAACTACCTGAAGCGAAGTGTTCACCTATTGGCAAGGAAAGCTCCAAAGAAGAAGAAAGCTAAATACTGTACAAGCTATCATGAACTGTATAAGCTGTGTGACCAGTTTTGTGGGCCAGTCCTGTTCTGTGAGACAGGAGTGTCACTTTGTCATCAGGCTGTCAGCATTCCAAATGACTAAAACATTCCCTTTTACAATAAAGATTTAAAAACTGGTTTTCCAACAAATGGTACAAACAAATGGTAACCACCACAGCCTGTAACTGGCCTTTGCAGCAGGGAGCACATGGAAGGGCAACACATTTAAAAAAACAACAAAGAAAAATTCTGGCTAGTAGGTGAGCTCGGAATTGTTTTGGTTTTTTTTCCCAACAAATGTCCTGTCCAATATGCGATGGAGAAATATTAAGTGGTTCTTCAGTCCCCCCTCCTCCAAGAAATAAAGTCAGCAGCTACAAATAATGTAGCTGCTGACTGTTAAAAAAAGGACACTTGCCTATCCAAGGTTCCAGCACCATCCTCACCCCAGGTCAGTTCTTTGCTGGTCTTCGGGTCCCTGATGCCGGCATGTTTACTAAGGACAGTCCCCAGATAGAGAACACTGTCCCCGGACCAAGTCTGTCCCCGGTTTTGTCCCCGGATTGGATTTGAACAGGGGTTGGGGCAATTTCAAAGACAGTCAGTGCAGAATTAAAAAAAAATTCTGAATTGCACACTCCTGCTCTGACACCCCTTTTAGCTTAGGGAGATGTATTTTTTTTCTATTATCTGTGCCCCTTTCTGATGATCATGTGCTGGTCGGAGCGGAGGGAATATTTCTTCAGTTTCGGGTGCCCATTCAGCTCCACTCCCATGTTCTTCTGCCTTGGCTCAAGTCCCGGCCAGCCGCCTGCCTGCTTATCTCCTTGCCTTCCCTGGCGGAGTGATCTTCCTCTGCTCCCCACCCAGTAGTAGCCGGGGCCCGGAGAGTAAGACTTGACAGGCTGTAAGGAGGACGGCAGCGGCAACGGGCAGAGAGTCGCTGATTGCCGCCATTACTAGTAAAAAATAAATAAATAAGTCCCCGGATTTCATTTTAAAAATCTGGTCACCTTAGTCTGTGACTCCTTGTGGCTTCACGGCCAGCTTCCCACTGAACATGCGAGAGTCGCACTGCACTTTGTGAATTGACTCGCAGCCTTCTGGGATCTGTGACGTGTGCCAGAAGTTTGCGGGCAGGGAGGGTGGGGGAGGAGAACTTTGCAGAAGCAGGAGCAGGTACCCAAAACTAGCTAAAACTAGGTACCCACTCCACAAAAAAAAACTGCAAAAGTGGGAGTGGAGGCGGGGAAGGAGGTGTTAAAGTCAGACCTTTCCTTTTAGGGTGAAGTTCTGCTTTAATCAGGGTTGGATTTAAAAAATATATATATTTTGTATTTGCCCTGGAGAACTTTTTTTTAAACAATAACCAAAGCACATTACCTGGTTTGAGAGGTCATTAGTCAGAGAAGCAACCATGAGGCCAAAAGGAATTCTAAGGGCCCTTTCACACGGATGTGTGCGGGCTCCACTTTGCACACTGTGCAGGGACCGACCTGTCAGAGCGCCGCTCTCCTCTATGGGGGATTGAATGAAGACAGACCGTAGAGTCCGTTGTCATTATCTACAGCCTGCATTAGAGCTACAGCAGGTAAAATAAGACTCTAACCAAGCAGCTGGCTCTGGGCATAGCTAGACTTCGCCAGAGTTCCTGATGGTGCGGATGGGTCTGCTCGAAGCAGCAAGCAAGCAATGTCAGAGGACCAGATCATAAAGCAGGGCTCGACAATCCCCGGGCGCCAGGTCGCCATTGCGACTAGAATTAGTGACCTGGCGCCTGGGGCAGCACAGCTGGGGTATCCTGTGTCTCCGTGAAACCCCCCCCCCCCGCGCGATCGCGTCAGGCCGGCCGGTAATTGAGGCAGCGGCTTTGCGGCCTTCTGCAGGCCTATGTTTCTCTGTATGTAGGCCTATGCTTCCTTCTGTGATCAGGCGCCATCTTGTGGTGGCCGTTGGTATGACATACAACCAGCAATGCTAATGGAGCTTCCCCTGTCTGTTTCCACTGCCCCATCTCCTTCCCTCTAATTACAACCCCCAAACATTATATATATTTTTTATTCTAACACCCTAGAGAATAAAATGGCGGTCATTGTAAAACTTTCTGTCACACCGCATTTGCGCAGCGGTCTTACAAGCGACTTTTTTTTTTTTATATTTATTAAAAAATAAGACCACAGTAAAGTTAGCCCAATTTTTTTTTTTATATTGTGAAAGATAATGTTACGCTGAGTAAATTGATACCCAACATGTCACGTTTAAAAATTGCATCCACTCGTGGAATGGCGACAAACTTTTACCCTTTGAATCTCCATAGGCGAAGTTTAAAAAATTCTACAGGGTGCATGTTTTGAGTTACAGAGGAGGTCTAGGGCTAGAATTATTGCTCTCGATCTACCAATCGCGGCGATACCTCACGTTTTAACACCGCTTTCATATGCGGGCACTACTCATGTATGCGTTCGATTCTGCGCCCAAGCTCGGCGGTACGGTGCGCGTTCCTGGCTCCTAACTTTTTTAGCTGGCTCCTAGATTCCAAGCAAATTTGTCAAGCCCTGTCATAAAGATACAGAAAGTAGGTCTAGATACGCAGACAGGAAGATGCACTGAAGGCCAATACAGGTCAGGTTGGAAATTACGGACCAGATTTATCCAATCAACCTTTATAGTGTTGTTACATGAAACTTAATTTCCTTTGAAAAAGTATAGATATATAAAGTATATAATAAGTTTCCTTCCAGTTTGTACTATTACTGATCTGAAGCCACAATCACGTTTTTAAAGTGGATGTAAACCCAATTCATGAAATTTGAGCTGGGCACATATATCTGCAGTATTTTGTTATCTCTCTTCAAAGAGCTAAGTCCCATAGCTCTCTCCTGACCAGTTCCTCTGTTATCAGCCTGATAACCCCTGACAAATTCTCTGACACATCAGATAAAAGCAGCCTGAAATTTCTGTCAGGGGAGGTTGCTATAAATAGATTAGCAGGGAGCTGGCCCTGTTACAAAACACCTCTGAGAGTCTCTGCCTATGATGAGAGGGGGTGAGTGCCTTTTCTCCAATCAGCAATTTAAGCTATCTTGGCTGTATGCCCAGACATCACACTCTGTGTTAACCAGGAAGAGAAGATTTCCTAACACAATCTGAACTTTCTAAACAGTATATAAATGTGGAGACAGCAGATATACATGTAAAACCTATGTAGCGGGGTCCTAAATTTAGGGGAAATGTTTGAGTGGTGGTTGTGTTCAAACACCCCAATTGTCAGGATTCTGTCAACCATTTTTGTCCGCAGGGAGAGTATCAGCGTATAGTTCCCTGTGGCCTGCAGGTGGCGCTGCCATGGCAGGCCAGGGTTGAACCGCTGATTCAGTGCTGTGCCTTGTGTGTCCCCTCTCAGCAGCCATACGGTGGGTGTGGCAGGCCTACTGGGAGAGGATATAAAAGGGGCAGACGCTGCCTGTTCGGGGTTTTGTCGTGGTCGGGGGTCCTACTCCCAGGGAGTGTGTTCCTGTCCGCCCTGGGCACCTTTGGCCCAGGGGCGGAGGTCGGTGAATCAGTCCCAGGCACCTTTAGTCCTGGGGCTGCAGCAAAGGCCTTGGGCCCAGCACCTTCGGCTGGGGCCCATCAAGAATCGAGGAATCCCAGGGTGCCGCCTTGCGAGGGGACCCGCATCTTAGACGAGGAGGCTGGGGAAGGAACCATTCCGAGGGACTGGTGAGAAGTCACGGTGAAGGAAGGGGCCCGGTAACTCTCTGGAGGGATGTTTTCTCCTTAACAGAGGTCAAGTTTGAGGAAGGAACCAAGTTCACCAGGCCTGTGGCCGAGACCGAGTTCACCAGGTCTGTGGCAGAGACCGAGTTCACCAGGTCTGTGGCAGAGACCGAGTTCACCAGGTCTGTGGCAGAGACCGAGTTCACCAGGTCTGTGGCAGAGACCGAGTTCACCAGGTCTGTGGCAGAGACCGAGTTCACCAGGTCTGTGGCAGAGACCGAGTTCACCAGGTCTGTGGCAGAGACCGAGTTCACCAGGCCTGTGGCAGAGACCGAGTTCACCAAGTCTGTGGCAGAGACCGAGTTCACCAAGTCTGTGGCAGAGACCGAGTTCACCAAGTCTGTGGCAGAGACCGAGTTCACCAAGTCTGTGGCAGAGACCGAGTTCACCAAGTCTGTGGCAGAGACCGAGTTCACCAAGTCTGTGGCAGAGACCGAGTTCACCAAGTCTGTGGCAGAGACCGAGTTCACCAAGTCTGTGGCAGAGACCGAGTTCACCAAGTCTGTGGCAGAGACCGAGTTCACCAAGTCTGTGGCAGAGACCGAGTTCACCAAGTCTGTGGCAGAGACCGAGTTCACCAAGTCTGTGGCAGAGACTGCGGTTGGGTTAGAGCACCATTCTGGCTGCTAGTCCCTATCTGGGGAGACGATCCAAATGGGCTGAGTCTGCTCGAGAATCTGAGCAGTGAAGTGTTTTGCGTTTGTGCCTGGACCTCTCCCACACTTTATGCTGTCCTGTTCTTACTCCAACCTTTCCTATCAATCAGAGACTGTGTTTTAAGAAGAAAAATAAACTCTACGTTAGAGTTACAGCTGGTGTGGACCTTGAAGTTATTGGGGGAATATAAAGACTTATCTTTATTAACTATAGAGGTGAGAATCAGTCTCTGGAGGATTCTGGCTTTCTGGCTGTCGAGACCCACCAACAACACCGCTCAACCTCTTCACACAGGAGGGTACGGGCTTGTGGTGTGCCCTCTCTTCCTGCGAGGAGCCAAAGGCAGGTGAAGGGGGTGAGTGCGCTACACCTATGTAGGAGTTTCATCCCTGTGTATCATCTGAGGCTGCTCACTTCACTGGGTATATGTGAGGGTTACATCCACTTTAAGTTATTAGGTGAAAAACAGATTGAGGAACAGGCTTGGGAACATACTGAGGCTTTTTCATGTTTCCATTATTTTGTCCACCCTGCAGTAGTGAAATAACACCTCATTTTGGACTGCCCTCCTTGTTTGGTTCTCTTGCTCTTCATCTCTGGCATATAACGCTACTGTTGTTATGTAGCCCATGGCAACTTTTGTTGTCTCCCCCTTTTAAAAACCAATAAGAATACTGAAATAAAAATAATACCTCAAAACACGATGTCAGAAATGGCAAGTGTCTCTTCAAGATCTGAATCCTATAGAGATGACGACATTGTGTCTTACAGATAAAACAATGAAATTCTTACCGTCCTTGAATGATCATATTGCCATTCATCTCATGACGCACATGGCCTCCACTCTGTGTTAAGACACAGAATGTCTTTTACTCAATACAGTGTGTGTCCTTGATGTCATTGGCCATGATGTAACTGTCCCCTAACAGTAAATTGGATTCCATTTCTTCGAAATAACTGTTTCTGAATCGTGTCTCCTGGTGCATCCCATGTTTTGACTGATCTACGTCTAAAGAGCATTCAAGTGATTTGTGAATATGATGTGAATGAACAGGTATATAACGGCACTGCATATATCAGTAGAAAAACTCTGAAGAATGAGACCAGATATCTTACTCTATCCTCCCCACCCCTAATGGAGATTACTTTAGAAAGGAGGAACTAGTGGGATATGGGCGAATTAAATGTATTGTGAGGGGGTTAGCTCGGCAGCGGGTGTGTGTGACCCCCGGGATGGGCTCCCCACACAAAAACAGGCCCAGCAAACGGAGGTTGTGGTTTTCAAAATCAAAAAAAAGGTGCGGTTTATTTTCTATTTACAGTGACAAAACACAGCAAAGCCAAAAGAAACATATAAACAAAATAAATCCTGGTCAACTTGACCTCTGACTAAACATACAGGTTTCCTAACTAACAACTGGGATCAGCCTAGTGCTGTCCTAGTCCCTAAGTCCCTGGTTTTAAATGTCCAAGCAAATAGCCACACAGGCTTTTTCTCACCGCACAGGGGTTCACTCTCCCTAGACAGTCCACACAGGTCTGGTTCCAGGCATGAGCTAACATCTAATGAAGCTGGGAGTTCTTATAGAGGCCTAAATGAGCTGACAAGCTTCAGCTGGCCTCATCAACTCCCTGCCTGCACGACGCCCAGCCCTCTCCCTAGAGGTATGAGTCATCCATGAGCCCACTAGCCTTAGCTGGGCTTATACAACTCTCCACCTAGTTGTATAAGTCGGCGTAAAGCCTGAATCTGGGCGAAATATATCTACCCCCCTGGATGCAACCAGGTGACTTTACCTTCCTGCTGTCACATACCCCCCCTCTTGTTTTAACCTCGGGGTTGGAACACCAGCAATCAGGCATTCATGTACTCGAGACAAAGCATCCACATTCCCCATTTGAACGCCAGGGCGATGCTTTACTGTGAAGTTGAATTCCTGGAGGGCCAGGAACCACCTATTCACTCTTCTATTTGTTTCCTTGTTTTGAGCCATCCACTTTAACGGAGCGTGATCCGTAACCATGTCAAAGTGCCTACCTAGCAGGTAGTACCGAAGGGAATCTAGAGCCCACTTCACCGCTAAACACTCCTTTTCAACGGTGGCGTAATTTACCTCATGGGACTTCAACTTCCTGCTGAGGTAAATGACTGGGTGCTCTTCCCCGTTCCAGACCTGGGACAATACTGCTCCTAACCCCACATCTGACGCATCACTTTGTACGACAAAGTCTTTAGAGAAGTCGGGTGAGTACAACACTGGCTGGCTACATAAGGCTTGTTTCAAGAATTGGAATGCTGCCTCAGCCTCGGGGGTCCATTTAATCATGACCGACCCTTTCCCCTTCGTTAGGTTGGTTAGGGGCACAGCCTTAGAAGCAAAGTGGGGAATGAATCGCCGATAATACCCAGCGATTCCCAGAAAGGCTCGTACCTGCTTCTTGCTGTTGGGACGTGGCCAACTCTGGATGGCCTCGACTTTGTTGAGTTGGGGTTTTATTACTCCCCTCCCAATGGTGTACCCAAGATATTTGGCCTCCTCCTGCCCAATGGTACACTTCTTGGGGTTAGCCGTAAACCCCGCTTCCCGAACAGAGTCCAGGACTGCTTGCACTTTTGGCAGATGTGAGGCCCAATCTGTGCTATGGACAATTACGTCATCCAGGTAAGCCGCAGCATACTTCCGATGGGGCCTCAGTATCTGGTCCATTTTCCGCTGGAATGTGGCCGGCGCATTCTGTAACCCGAACGGCATTCTTTTATATTGGAACGCCCCGTCTGGGGTTACAAATGCGGTTTTCTCTTTAGCCAATTTGGCCAGGGGGATTTGCCAATACCCTTTTGTGAGGTCAAGAGTCGTCATGTATCGGGCTGTTCCCAGCCGGTCGATCAACTCATCTATACGTGGCATGGGGTAGGTGTCAAATTTTGTAACTTTGTTCAACTGACGAAAATCGTTACAAAATCGCCAGCTCCCATCCGGTTTAGGCACCAACACAATGGGACTAGACCAATCACTTTGGGACTCCTCTATCACCCCTAAGTTCAGCATTTTCTGTACTTCCTCCCGTATTGCCTCCCGTCGGGCCTCTGGGATCCGATAGGGTTTTAACTTCACCCTTTCACCGGGCGGGGTAATGATGTCATGCTCTACCCCAAATGTTTGTCCCGGCAGCTCAGAGAATACCTCCTTGTTGCGAAGCACAAACTCCTTAACCTCCTGTTGTTGGGGTTGTGACAAGGTGGCTGCTATTCCAACCTCAGGAATCACGCAACCAGTTTGAGCTGGTGACCAAGTGTCTGCGACTAGGGACTCTCTATCCCTCCAGGCTTTCAACAGATTAACGTGATAGATCTGTTCGGGCTTTCGCCTTCCTGGTTGTCTGACCTTGTAATTCACTTCACTCACTTTTTCCATTATCTCGTAGGGGCCTTGCCATTTGGCAAGGAATTTACTTTCAACCGTAGGGACAAGTACCAGTATCCTATCCCCCGGGGAAAAGGTACGGGTCTTGGCTCCACGGTTGTACACTCTCTGCTGTGCTAACTGCGCTTGGGCCAAATGTTCCTTCACGATGGGCATTACCTGTGCAATTCGGTCTTGCATCAGGGCGACATGCTCAATCACACTCCTGTGGGGAGAACTCTCACTTTCCCAAGTTTCCTTGGCAATATCCAACAGCCCTCTTGGGTGTCTCCCATACAGTAACTCAAAGGGGGAGAATCCCGTAGAGGATTGGGGCACCTCCCTAATAGCAAACATCAGATAAGGAAGTAGACAGTCCCAATCCTTTCCATCTCTATCCACCACTTTCTTCAACATTTGTTTTAGGGTTTTGTTGAATCTTTCAACCAGCCCATCGGTTTGGGGGTGATACACAGATGTACGTAATTGCGTCACTTTGAACAATTTACACAGCTCCTTCATAACCCGGGACATAAAGGGTGTACCTTGGTCCGTAAGCAGTTCTTTACAAATACCCACCCGGCTAAACACAAGAGATAGCTCTTTGGCTATGGTTTTGGCCGAGGTATTTCGGAGAGGGATCGCTTCTGGATAACGGGTGGCATAGTCCATTATAACTAATATGTACTGGTGCCCCCTAGCGGACTTGATTATAGGACCTACCAAATCCATGGCGATCCTCTCAAACGGGACCTCAATGATGGGTAGAGGGACCAGCGCGCTACGGAAATGTGGCATCGGGGCCGACCTCTGACACACAGGGCAGGAGGAACAATAATTTTCTATGTCCTTCATCACCCCCGGCCAATAGAATCTCTGTAATACCCTCTCTCGGGTTTTCTCTGTCCCCAGATGACCTCCAAGAATGTGCCCATGGGCCAACTCCAACACCAACTTCCTGTAAGGTTTGGGCACCACAAGCTGCTCAACGGTTTCTTCTGCCCTTTTTGCCACCCGATACAGTAGGTCCTTCTCTACGCTGAAGTATGGGTAAGTGCAGGTATTATCTGGGTTCACTAACTCGCCATCTATTTTCACTACGTTTTCGCGTGCCTTTATTAGGGCGGGGTCTTTCAACTGTTCTGTGGCAAAGTTTTCCCTGTGAACCTCAAGATCAGAAAACTCCACAGACGGTAGGTTTTCGTCTGAGGAGGTGGGCTCCTCTCCAGTTTCTTGAGTCTCCCCTGCCAATACTGATAAGGGAAATTCCGGAGAGTCCTCACCACTCTCAGGGGAGTTCTGGCTATCACATTCCTGGTACATAGGGGCACCAGTGGGGGGCTCAGGATCATCCCACAGTTCCCAGAACTTCGGAAAATCCCTTCCCACAATGGCGTCATACGGTAACTGAGATACTAAGCCCACTGGATGAGAGAGGGTACCTTTGGGGGTCTCGAAACACACTGTAGTCACTGGATACTCTCGGGTGTCCCCATGCACACAAATAACAGCTACCTTGCTATTCCCAGAGACCTCTGTTTTAACTAACTCAGCCTTTATCAGGGTCACAAGGCTACCTGAATCCAGCAATACCACAACATTTCTACCATTAACACACATTTTGCATAAATGTTTCTCAATTCCTCGAATGGCAGTGCATGCGACTGTCGCACACAGCGACTGACGTCTGCCCGTCAGAAAGTCACACTGCATGGGTTCCTCCACAACCGGGCAATTGGCTGCAATATGTCCCGCTTGCCGGCAGCGGTAGCAAACGATCCTTCTTGCCGCCTCTTGAGCCGCTGATTTCCCAGGCTGTTCTCGCCAAACTTGGGGTAGAGCTCCCACCCTCTCACTCTCTCCACCCTTACCCCTTGGAATCCTCTTATCCGCCCCTGGGGATGGTCTGGTCTTAGGGTGGAAAGTCCGAGTGTCTCTGGAAGAGGCCGTCAGGTTCTCTGTAGCCAAGTATTTCTCCACACGATCCACAAGACCATCGGCCGTCTCTGGGTCTCCATGGCTTACCCAGTTTTGGATGGCAGTAGGAAGAGCTCTCAAAAACCGATCCATTACAACACGTTCCACAATCTTTGGTGCGGACAAAGTCTCTGGCTGTAGCCACTTTCTGCTCAGGTGAATGAGATCATACATTTGAGACCTGGGGGGGTTTTCCAAGCTGGAAAGTCCAGTTATGCACACGCTGAGCCCGGACAGCCTGGGTGACACCCAGCCTTGCCAAAATTTCAGCTTTTAGCATCACATAGTCTTTTGCTTGGTTAGGCTCTAGGTCATAGTAAGCTTTCTGCGATTCACCAGTTAACAGAGGAGCCACCAGTCCAGCCCACTGCTCCTCAGGCCACTTTTCTCTTTCAGCGGTCCTTTCAAATGTGGTCAAAAATACCTCTGGATCATCCTCTCCAGTCATTTTTGTCAATAAACGACTCACCCCAAAGGACGCGGTATTAGTGGGACGGCTTTCCTCACTGGTCTGCGGACGTTGCTGCATTACTGCTTCCATTTGTTGTAGTCTCTGCTCTTGCTTCTGTAACAGGTCTATGAAGCGGGCCTCAGATTGCTGCTGGGCTTGTTGCTGAGCTTCCAGACTCTGTTGGTGAGCTTGCTGCTGGGCTGCGAAGTTCTGTTGTTGAGCTGCAAGGCTCTTTTGCAAACCTGCATTTGTCTGCTGTTGATTGGCATTTGCTAGAGCCAGCTGCTTCAGTATCTCCTCCATGCTGGCTTAAAAAAAACTGCCACTGGTTCTCCACCAACTGTGAGGGGGTTAGCTCGGCAGCGGGTGTGTGTGACCCCCGGGATGGGCTCCCCACACAAAAACAGGCCCAGCAAACGGAGGTTGTGGTTTTCAAAATCAAAAAAAAGGTGCGGTTTATTTTCTATTTACAGTGACAAAACACAGCAAAGCCAAAAGAAACATATAAACAAAATAAATCCTGGTCAACTTGACCTCTGACTAAACATACAGGTTTCCTAACTAACAACTGGGATCAGCCTAGTGCTGTCCTAGTCCCTAAGTCCCTGGTTTTAAATGTCCAAGCAAATAGCCACACAGGCTTTTTCTCACCGCACAGGGGTTCACTCTCCCTAGACAGTCCACACAGGTCTGGTTCCAGGCATGAGCTAACATCTAATGAAGCTGGGAGTTCTTATAGAGGCCTAAATGAGCTGACAAGCTTCAGCTGGCCTCATCAACTCCCTGCCTGCACGACGCCCAGCCCTCTCCCTAGAGGTATGAGTCATCCATGAGCCCACTAGCCTTAGCTGGGCTTATACAACTCTCCACCTAGTTGTATAAGTCGGCGTAAAGCCTGAATCTGGGCGAAATATATCTACCCCCCTGGATGCAACCAGGTGACTTTACCTTCCTGCTGTCACAGTATTAATTTATTTTTTGTCGGTATATATTGTAAGAAGATAAGTTAAGTCACAATTATGTGAAGACGATTTATTCCTTGTAAGCTTTTGTTATTCCTTTTCCTGTATAAAAGAAAAAACTGAATGTAGCGGGGTCCTCAATTTAAGGGAAGTGTTTGGGAGGTAGTATTTATCAGGGTTTACAACCATTTTATCCACAGGGAGAGTATCGGTGTACAGTTCCCTGTGGCCTATGGGTGGCACTGCCATGGTAGGCTAGGGTTGAACCGCTGGTACAGGGCTGTGCTTTTTGTGTTCCCTCTTGGCACACGTACGGTAGGGCGGGGTTAACCTGCTGTGCGTGCTGGGAGAGGAGATAAAAGGGGCAGACGCTGCCTGTTCGGGGTTAGTCAGTGTGGTCCTACCCCTGGTTCTGGTTCCAGTCCGTCCTGGGCGCTCTAGGCCCAGGGGCGGGTGTTCTCTGTTCCTGTTCCATCCAGGGCACCTTTAGTCCCAGGGTGAGGTACTACTCTGCTGTTCCTGTCCATCCTGGATGCGAGGACTTGGGAATTGCAGCAAAGGCCTGGGCCCAGCACCTTTGGCTGGAGCCCATCGGGGATCGAGGTGTCTCAGGGTGCCGCCTTGCGAGGGGACCCGTATCTGAGTAGAGGAGGCTGGGGGAGGAACCATTCCGAAGGACTGATGCGGTAGTCACGGTGAAGGAAAGGGTCCCGGTAACTCTCCGGAGGGATGTCTTCTTCTCCCTAGGCAGAGGTCAAGTTTACCAGGTCTGTGATAGAGCCCTTGAGTAAAGCGTGAGTGTCATTTGGCTGCTAGTCTTGTCCTAAGTAGATGATCTATTTGAGGCTGGGGCTGTTCAAGAAGCTGAACAGTGAGGTGCCTGAGATTGTGCCTGGACCGTTCCCCATATCTTGTGCTATCCTTTTCTTGCTGCAACCTTTGTTTCTATCAAGAGACTGTTATTTGCTAAGAGAAGAAATAAACTCTCTGTTGGAGTTCTAGCAAGTGTGGACATTTTATTTACTGGGGAAAACAAGTACTCAAATCTGTTATCCACAGAGGTGAGAAAACATTTTCTGGCTCAACTGTGAAATGACCCACCAACAACGCTGCTCAACCTCTTAATTCAGGAGGGTACGGGCTTGTAGCATGGTGTGCCCCTTCTTCCTGCGAAGAGCCAAAGAACAAGGCAGGTAAAAGGGGGTCTGTGTGCTACATGAAAAAGAATGAAATTGAAAAAAGAAAGAAAAACTCTGGTACCCTCCATGCACATAAAAATATAGTCTGCCATTAATTCAAATCTCTAAATATCATTTAACAATTTTTGGGGGTTCCATTGGTAGAACCCATAATATGCAAATAAGTAACTTTCTAAGAACACTTGACAAGTCTAGGGATTAAAAACACATTCTAAAGCTGGGTCTAAACTGGTCAAAAACGGTTGGTCCAGCTGTTTGTACAGCTCTTTGTTCGTCTGAACTCGGATTCA
Source organism: Rana muscosa (assembly GCA_029206835.1). NCBI lineage: Eukaryota > Metazoa > Chordata > Amphibia > Anura > Ranidae > Rana > Rana muscosa. Next base: position 417,563,656 of record CM055121.1, read on the forward strand.
ACCGAGCATGTTGGAAAACCAGCATCCGATCAGCACTCGCAGATTACTGGATCACTGTGTTCTGACGAGAGGAGGGGGGGGGGGGGTTGCAATAGCTCACTAACAACGGATGTGTTATTGCGGCGATCTGTCATTTTTTTTTCATGCAGCTTGCTGGGTTGAGCAAAAAATAAAAATCCTGTGTGTACCCAGCAAAAGGCAGTTTCATACGGGCACCTTTGGTTCAGATCAGCTGGGGATCTGTGAGCTGATCCCCTGCTGATTGGAGCATAGAGGGCAGATGAAAGGTCCATGTCCGCTGAGTTTGTGCAGAGTGGACATGGAAAGACCCCACTCTGGTCTATGGGCGGCTGGGCGTAAATGGACTCCGCTGTCTGTCTACACCCAGCTACCTTCGATCTGCTCTGCCAAAAACGGAAGAGGACACGGTCCTCCTCAGTTTTTTTAGCGAGTCTAATCAGATCCATTTACAAGTCCGTTTACACCTGCCGGTCCACAGGAATACATGGACCTTCTGATCAGGTCTGCCTGAAACAAGCAGACTTGATCAGATTGCCCATGTGAAAGGGGCCCAAGGATTTTAGTTTTGGGAGAAATGGTAAGGTATTTGAACCTGTTTTACAATCTTGTGCCCCGTACACACGGTCAGATTTTCCGACAAGAAAAGTCCGATGTGAGCTTTTGGTCAGAAATTCCGACCGTGTGTAGCTCCATTGGACTTTTGCTGTCGGAATTTCCACCAACAAAAGATTGAGAGCAGGTTCTCTATGCTTCCGATGGAAAATCCGATCGTCTGTAGCAATTCCGACGCGCAAAATTCTGACGCATGCTCGGAAACAATTCGACACATGCTCGGAAGCATTGAACTTCATTTTCTCTGCTCCTCGTAGTGTTGTACGTCACTGCGTTCTTGACGGTCTAAAGTTCCGAGAACTTGTGTGACCGTGTGTATGCAAGACAAGCTTGAGCGGAATTCCGTCGGAAAAACCATCCAAGGTTTTTCGGACAGAAAATCCGATCGTGTGTACGCGGCAAATGTCCAAAAATGGGAGTTCCCTCAAGTCATCTCCTCCTGAAGGCGAATGGGAACACAGTTCCTTCATTGCCTAAGCAACCCTCACTCGGGAAACCAAGCAAGCAAGGCTAGAATTACAAGTACAAGTACATCTAAACCCTTTGCTTCTCTGAAAAGCAATCCACATTCGGAAACACTTTTCAGAGACAACCGACAGGCAGTGATGCATTTTTGCTGAACATATGTGCTACACCGTGTGCATTGCGAACGATTGTGGGGCATTTTCATCGCTTCCCCATGCTCTTGAATGGGTTGCATTTGGGGAGCTTTCCACAGCCCAGTGCTCCAGTGAGCGCTGGAGGGGCAGAGCAGAGAGCCGGTGACCAACAGTCACTGCTCTGTGCTCAGAGTGGACCTGAGAACTGATTGATTATCGGTCTTTGATCGCTCAGAGCCGATAAGGGACAGCTGCAGCATCAGATTGATGCTACAGCCATCTAGGTGAGTATGAATGTTTTTGTTTTGTTTTTCATCCCCACACTTCTCTATTAATGCAGATGAACAAAAGCAGTTTGTAATCCAACCTTGGCGGCAATCATGGCTCCCACTATATAGTTTGGAGAAATGATTGTTGTCACCCTAGGACAGGAAGTGCGTTAATTGCTGGATTCCCAGGTGAAAATATAGGCAGAAAGAAGCCTTTAGCCCTGGTTCAAATTGGTGTGTTTTGACATGCGATTTGACATGTCAAATCGGCGGCAATTGCCGGCAATGGCACTGTCCATATTTTCTGTACTACTTTTTGCAATTTCGGGGTGCGATTTCTATTGACATCTGTGCAGAAACCTGCACAGATGTCTGTGAAATTGCCGCCAAAATCGGGACTGACATGTGGGAGTGAAGTCATGCGAGTTCTGCTTCATGTGTGAACAAGGGCTTAAAGCGGAGGTCCGGCTTTAAAAAAAAAAAAAAAAAAAAGTCAGCAGCTACAAACACTGTAGCTGCTGACTTTTAATAAGCACACTTACCTGTCCAGGTTGCCTGCGATGTCGGCCGCCCGAGGCAGATCCGTCGCTTCGGACCAGGTCCCGGCGCCGCCATCCTCACTAAGAGAAACAGGCAGTGAAGCCTTACGGCTTCACTGCCCGTTTCCTACTGCGCATGCGCGAGTCGCGCGGCTATTTGTGAATGGAAACACCGTCCTGTGTGTCCCAGGAGGCTTCACGAGCAGAACACAGAACCTCACCGCGGAAGAAGCAGATTAGGACGATCTGCCTAGTAACAGCAATTTCTGGTAAGTATAGAATTTTTTCACTTTAAAGAGAAAACAAAAAGCAGCCACCGCACTTAAAGCGGAGATCCACCCAAAAGTGGAACTTCCGCTTTAAGCACTCCTAGCCCCCTTACATGCCACAGTTGGCATGTAATTTTTGGGGGGGTGTGACTGGGGGTTTCAGTAGGAGTGGGACTTCCTGTCCCACTTCCTACTTCCACCTAGGGACCCCCTAGGCGACTCCTCCTCTGCCCCTAGCTCTAGGCGATCTCCTGGGACACGTGACAGGTCCCAGGAGATCGCCTGTCCATTCCAGGAGCGCATGCGCAGTGTGTGCCCGGCCGTGAAGCTGAAAGCTGTCACGGCAGGGTGCCCAGAATGTGAATGGAGGCGCCGAGGAGAGGAGCGGGGAGAGGAGCGACGCTCCGGGCGGCCGCATCGCTGGACCGTGGAACAGGTAAGTGTCTGTTTATTAAAAGTCAGCAGCTACACTTTTTGAAGCTGCTGACTTTAATAAACATTAAAAGGCTGGAACTCCCCTTTAAAGGACTGGTAAGCTGCACTAGATTACATTTTATTTTCAGGGTTTAACCACTTCCCTACCCAGCCATAGTCAAATGACGTCCACAGATGGGATCTCCCATCCTGGGTGGACGTCATATGACGTCCTCGGCTTTGTAGGGGGATATCTGAATGATGCCTGCAGCTAGAGGCATCATTCAGATATTCTTTTCTTGGGCCAGCGATTCTGTGCACCATAAGAACAATCATAGCGGCGGTTTCACCGCTTGATTGTTCTTATAGGCGGCGGGAGGGGACATCCCCCCCCTCCCGCCGCCATCCGGTGCTTCTCCGGGCTCCCCCGTGCGATCGGGGACCCGGAGCGAATCTTCCGTCGTCGTTGGTGGGTCACGTGATGAGCATAGAGATGACTGGTGACCAGATGGTCACCAGTCATCTCTATGATCGTCGGAGGCCCGGGCGCGATGTGATGACGTCACGCCCCGGCCTCAAATGTAAACAAAGCCGCCATTGCGGCTGTAAGTATGAGATCAGTGAAAAAAAAATTCCCTGATCTCATGCTTTCCAGCCTGGAGGAGAGATGTGGGGTCTTATTGACCCTGCATCTCTCCATAAAGAGGACCTGTCACACACATTCCTATTACAAGGGATGTTTACATTCCTTGTAATAGGAATAAAAGTGATCAAAAAAAAAAGTAAAATAATTGTAAAAAAAGAAATAAATAAGTAAAAATAAAATAAAAAATTAAATCAGATCAGAAGCGAATGCACACGTAAGTCGCCCACATATGTAAACGCCGTTCAAACCACGCATGTGAGGTATCGCCGCGTGCGTTAGAGCGCGTGCAACAATTCTAGCACTAGACCTCCTCTGTAATTCTAACCTGGTAACCTGTAAAAAAAATTAAAGCGTTGCCTATGGAGATTTTTAAGTACCGAAGTTTGGCGCCATTCCATGAGTGTGCGCAATTTTAAAGCATGACATGTTAGGTATCTATTTACTCGGCGTAACATCATCTTTCATATTTTCCCAAAAAATTGGGCCAACTTTACTGTTTTGTTATTTTTTAATTCATGAAACCATTTTTTTTTTTTTAAAAAAAGGCGTTTGAAAAATTATTGCGCAAATATCGTGCAAGAAAAAATGTTGCAATGACCGTCATTTTATTCCCTAGGGTGTCTGCTAAAAAAAACATATATAAATGTTTGGGGGTTCTGAGTGATTTTCTAGGAAAAGAATGATGATTTGTACATGTAGGAGAGAAGTGCCAAAATAGGCCCGGTATTGAAGTGGTACAAAAAGCCCGGTGTTGAAGTGGTTAAATACACTTTTCTATGGCAATTTGCGAAGTGTGTAAAACCAGAAATCAAACATCAGTATTATGATAGTAGAAGGTGATTCAGTACTTTGCTTTGTTAGATTTGTATCTCCCCAAGGTTGTCTCCCTTGCTCTACTGGATAGCCAGACAACAAGTCCGCTGTGTGTACAATAACATGAAGAGAATTTTATTTCAGCTGTCTTTAATCCAGTATGTCCTGAAATGTCTGCTGACATCCCCGTAAATGTTATTTTCTCTATTATGTAAACCATGTAGTAAACATTAAGAATTTCGATTTAGAGGCCTTCAAATGGCAGAAGAGAGAAGTGCTTGTGAGGTGAAGATAAGCCAGGAATGTGGGGCCTGCGAGCTCAAACCGACGTGACTGGACCTGGTCCGATTAAGCATGAAAAATTGAGCATATGAAAGCTGCATAAGCTGCACAAGACTCATCTTTCAGATAAATGTTTCTATGACTACAATTTATTTCACTGATGTGACACCAGAAGAATGGAATTTTTGCTTTTACAGATGCAGAAGGACAATTTGTTTATTTGCAAAAGCACGTGTAATCCAGCAAGTCTGTGCACGTGATTTGGACCCTATACGGCTCGTTCAGGAAGGCGGTACAAGGATGCACTTTGCAAGTCATCTTTGCTCTTTCCACCTTCATGCTGAACAAATACACTCACCGGCCACTTTATTACGGTAGATACAGTATCTCACAAAAGTGAGTACACCCCTCACATTTTTGTAAATATTTTATTATATCTTTTCATGTGACAACACTGAAGAAATGACACTTTGCTACAATGTAAAGTAGTGAGTGTACAGCTTGTATAACAGTGTAAATTTGCTGTCCCCTCAATATAACTCAACACATTAATGTCTAAACCACTGGCAACAAAAGTGAGTACACCCCTAAGTGAAAATGTCCAAATTAGGCCCAATTAGCCATTTTCCCTCCCCAGTGTCATGTGACTCGTTAGTGTTAGAAAGTCTCAGGTGTGAATGGGGAGCAGGTGTGTTAAATTTGGTTTTATCACTCTCACTCTCTCATACTGGTCACTGGAAGTTCAACATGGCACCTCATGGCAAAGAACTCTCTGAGGATCTGAAAAAAATGATTGTTGCTCTCCAGAAAGATGGCCTAGACCAGGGATATGTAATTAGCGGACCTCCAGCTGTTGCATAACTACAAGTCCCATGAGACATAGCAAGACTTTGACAGCCACAAGCATGACATCCAGAGGCAAAGAAATGATGGGACGTGTAGTTTTGCAACAGCTGGAGGTCCGCTAATTGCATATCCCTGGCCTAGACTATGAGAAGTTTGCCAAGACCCTGAAACTGAGCTGCAGCACGGTGGCCAAGACCATACAGCGGTTTAACAGGACAGGTTTCATTCAGAACAGGCCTCGCCATGGTCGACCAAAGAAGTTGAGTGCACGTTCTCAGAGTCATATCCAGAGGTTGTCTTTGGGAAATAGACATATGAGTGCTGCCAGCATTGCTGCAGAGGTTGAAGGGGTGGGGGGTCAGCCTGTCAGTGCTCAGACCATACGCCGCACACTGCATCAAATTGGTCTGCATGACTGTCGCCCCAGAAGGAAGCCTCTTCTAAAGATGATGCACAAGTACGCCTGCAAACAGTTTGCTGAAGACAAGCAGACTAACGACATGGATTACTGGAACCACGTCCTTTGGTCTGATGAGACCAAGATAAACTTATTTGGTTCAGATGGTGTCAAGCGTGTGTGACAGCAACCAGGTGAGGAGTACAAAGACAAGTGTGTTTTGCCTACAGTCAAGCATGGTGGTGGGAGTGTCATGGTCTGGGGCTGCATGGGTGCTGCCGGCACTGGGGAGCTACAGTTCATTGAGGGAACCATGAATGCCAACATGTACTGTGACATACTGAAGCAGAGCATGATCCCCTCCCTTCAGAGACTGGGCTGCAGGGCAGCATTCCAACATAACGACCCCAAAACACACCTCCAAGATGACCACTGCCTTGCTAAAGAAGCGGATGGTAAAGGCGATGGACTAGCCAAGCATGTCTCCAGACCTAAACCCTATTGAGAATCTGTGGGGCATCCTCAAACGGAAGGTGGAAGAGCGCAATGTCTCTAACATCCACCAGCTCCGTGATGTCGTTATGGAGGAGTGGAAGAGGACTCCAGTGGCAACCTGTGAAGCTCTGGTGAACTCCATGCCCAAGAGGGTTAAGGCAGTGCTGGAAAATATTGGTGGCCACACAAAATATTGACACTTTGGGCCCAATTTGGACATTTTCACTTAGGAGTGTACTAACTTTTGTTGCCAGAGGTTTAGACATCAATGGCTGTGTGTTGAGTTATTTTGAGGGGACTGCAAATGCACACTGTTATACAAGCTTTACACTCACTACTTTACATTGTAGCAAAGTGTCATTTCTTCAGTGTTGTCACATGAAAAGATATAATAAAATATTTTAAAAAATGTGAGGGTGTACTTACTTTTGTGAGATACTGTACACCTGTTCAATTGTTTGGTAACACAAATTGCCAATCAGCCAATCACATTGCAGCAACTTAATGCATTTAGGCATCTAGATGTGGTGATCACAACTTGCTGAAGTTCAAACCGAGCATCAGAATGAAGAAAGGGGATTGCCTTTGAACGTGGCATGGTTGTTGGTGCCAGAGAAGCTGGTCTGAGTATTTCAAAAACTGCTGATCTACTGAGATTTTCACACACAACCATCTCTGGAGTTTACAGAGAATGGTCCGAAAAAGAGAAAATATCTAGCAAGCGGCAGTTGTGTGGTTGAAAATGCCTTGCTGATGTCCGAGGTCAGAGAAGAATGGGTTTGAGATGATAGAAAGGCAACAGTAACTCAAATAACCACTCATTGCAACCAAGGTATGCAGAATACCATCTCTGAACACACAACACATCCCACCTTGATGCAGATGGGCTACAGCAGCAGAAGACCACACCGGGTGCCACTCCTGTCAGCTAAGAACAGGAACCTGAGGCTACAGTTCACACAGGCTCACCAAAATTGGACAATAGAAGATTGGAAAAACGTTGCCTGGGCTGATGAGTCTCAAATTTCAGCTGCAACATTCAGATGGTTGGGTCAGAATTTGGCGTTAACAACATGAAAACATGGATCCATCCTGTCTTGTATCAATGGTTTAGGCTGGTGATGGTGGTGTAATGGCGTGGGGGATAATTTCTTTGCACTCTTTGGGCCCCTTAGTACCAATTGAGCATCGTTTAAAGGCCACGGCCTACCTGAGTATTGTTGCTGACCACGTCCTTCCCTTTATGACTACAGTGTACCCATCTTCTGATGGCTACTTTCAGCAGGATATTGCACCATGTCACAAAGCTCAAATCATCTCACCATTGGTTTCTTGAACATGACAATGAAGTCACTGTACTCCAATGGCTTACACAGTCACCAGATCTCATCCAATAGAGCATCTTCAGGATGTGGTGGAACGGGAGATTCACATCATGGATGTGCAGCCGACAAATCTGCAGCAACTGTGTGATGCCATCATGTCACTATGGACCAAAATCTCTGAGGAATGTTGCCAACACCTTGTTGAATCTATGCCAGGAAGAATAAAGGCAGTTCTGAAGGCAAAGGGGGGTCCAACCCGGTACTAGCAAGGTATACCTAATAAAGTGGCCGGTGAGTGTATAGATCAGGTTTTTTCCATTAAAGTGCAAAGAGCAATAGTCCATAGTAATGAGATTTCATTGGAGCACAGAGTTTTGATATACTATAATACTATAATCTACAGATCTCATCGTCATAGGTGGTTACAGCAATAGGTGACCCTATACCCATGAAGAAGCAAATCACCTGGAAAACTTAGGCTGTTCTAGACAAAAAGACAGAACTGGACAAATTCTGTCCCATATATAAGGAAAAGGAATCAAATTATTCAATTCTGCTTAGATTTTTTTTATCCATTTTTGCCAACAATCCCATGCAGCAGCCAGCTCTGTAACTCCTTGCCAAGCTCTAGTGTGGCATGATCCAGCCTGTATATGAAGAGCCAGCCACCCATGGTGGGCATGCTTCCCCACTGTAAACTAAACACACTCTGTGTATGTTTTATTGACTGGCAGCAGCTAACACAAATTGTCGCCCAGTGAATAGCTTGGCTTTGTTATGTTAAACAGCCTTTTCAATGATTCTTTACATATGCATGAAAAAAAAAATAAAAAAATCAGCAAAAGGAAAACAGCCTTATCAATGTTTTAAAAACTAATGTAGTTTGTAATTATATATGGGGCAGCCCCCCTATGTGCTCATCATATTTAAGTATATTCCTTCTAACCCCATTATCTTACTCATTTAAAACAATGTAGTCTTTAATGATATCAAATGACCACAATGCTCCTAGGCAGCATTTTTATATTCATAGTAAGAAATAGGTACTCTTTCACGTAAGTTAGCCATAGACGGATCTCGGCTTGTTCAGCAAGGACCGGCTGAGATTCCACCCACGTATGGGCAGGCTGATTGTACCCATCGATCGTGATGAGTTCTATGTAGTCTTTAATGATATTGTGATCGACTTGGGTACAGCACAACCAGCATGTCGAATTTCTAGGATACGAGTATTGCCAGCGGCTATAGCTGCTAGCAAAAATCACTTTTTTTCCAGCAGGGATTACTTCCCCCCCCCCCCACACAGGGAGAACACAACAGCTCCCCAGGCGGTATTCCCCCCTCAGCACTGACTGTGTTTTCTTTCCTGCAACCCGTGGTTGCTGACATGTGCTCTATTGATTTAGGTGTGGTTTACTTTTAACTAATAGGACCACTTTAACATACAAAAAAAAAGAATATTAATATGCTGATGCTGCAGTCCTTGTTCATTCCAGTATTCCCCTGCAACCCCGCCCAAGGCAGTGTTTAGTGCAGAGGCAAAAGGAGTGACTTTCACATGACTTTCACATGAACATTCACCATCCAGTACATGAGAGTTCTTAGCCCTAAATGGGTATTAAAGGTGTTATAAAAGGTTCCGGTTTTATTTTTATTGAAATAACAAACATATCATACTTCCCTCCACTGTGCCGTTCGTTTTGCACAGAGTGGCCCCGGACGTCCTCTTCTGGGGTCCCACGGTGGCTCTCGCGGCTCCTCCCCGCATTAGACAACCCCCTCTGGGAAAGCTCTCTCCCGAGAGGGTTACCTATGCGGGCGAGCTCCTGTGTCATACACGCTGCGTCCATAAGAAGGAGTGTATGACTCGGCCCCGCCCCCCCCCCGGCGGCCGCATCATTGGATTTGATTGACAGCAGTGGGAGCCAATGGCTGCGCTGCTATCAATCTATCCAATGAAGAGCCGAGAAGCCGTGGAGAGAGCGATGCGGGTATCGCGCCCACATAAATTCCCACGTAAAATTCGGGGCTTAGGTAAGTAAAATGGGGGGGGGGGGGCTGGGGGGCCGGACAGTGCAAGGTGTTTTTTCACCTTAATGCATAGGATGCATAGGACAAAAATGTGACTTGGCCACGCATTTTTACTGTCACCTAACCAAAGCCTTACTGGCTGGATCACTGGGTGAAATTAAAGGACAAAAAATGAAAACAAATGCAGCCAGCACTTTTAAGCAACGGTAGGCTGCAATATAGTCAATGTTTGTTTTTGGGGTTTAAGCTGCAATAGGCAGCGGACAGGGATTTTAACATGTATATAGAAAAAGAAGTCATAGGCAGTTATTTTGTTGGGCCGTATGCTCTCCTATGGTCTACTAGTATCCACGCGGGGTACCCTGTTGGTGCAAGATCCGATCCCTGTCCTCAGAGCCTCCCAGGTGATTCCACAGGCATTTCTGTACATGTGCTTTGTCTAATTTAACATAGTAATAATGTATATCTCCCACAGTGCCTCCAATTGTTAAAACACGATCTACGCTTTCTACCCATAGGTAAGAGTGATAGGACTATAGGTTTTCTGTTCCCTCTCTTCCTGTTTTAGCAACTATTATTTATGGTCAACTTATTATTTATTATAGATACTCCTAGTGAACAGCTGCTCCTGATGAGTGGAAACATCCACGAAACGTGTCAAGCTTTTATTGATGCTATGTTACAGCAATCATGCGTTTACCATGGGTTTTTACTTGTTTGAATCATGAATCAATTATGTATTACCAATCATGTTTGTACATATTTGGGTATACTTACGTTCTGTTAAAGCGGCGTTCCAACCAAAAATGGAACGTCCGCTTTTCGGATTCCTCCCCCCCTCCAGTATCACATTTGGCACCTTTCAGGGGGGAGGATGGAGCAGATACCTGTGTAATCCAGGTATTTGCTCCCACTTCTGGGCATAGATCGCCGCAGTAACTGCGGCGACCTACGTCACGTCCGGCACCTCCTCCGCCCCCCGCTGTCTTCAGGGAGACACGCAGGTCACAGAAGACAACAGGGACCAGTGGAATCGTGCAGCGCGACTCGCGCGTGCGCAGTAGGGAACCAGGGTGCATTGCTGGTCAGTTATGTTACACGTGCATGAGCATATACAAGCAAATACGCATGTATATTACGCATACGTCACACTCACCTAATAAGAATAAAGGATTGTTTCATGTGTGTAAGCTCACACACATACGTACAAGTACACGCAAGTGCTGTACAGCCCGTCCTCAGATTCCTTCTGCCAGGAATGTCCGATGTTCATACATAACTACAGGGTGCATGTACCCTTACATGGGCTCAACTAAAAAAAATTGGCGCACCATTCCAGCTGACACTTTACAAGCAGTTAAAACAAACAGTTTTTTCTTTCCTTTTAGCATAAAAGTTTTACATAAATAAATAAAAACTGATCACCCACCCCTGTCAGTGTTAAATGCTTTGTATTAACCCTCTAATTGCCACTTTTGATGGACAGCCTGGTCTGTTAAAGGAAAATAACAGAATTACTGGCTGGCAGGCAATACCACTGCCTAATGCGACTCATTTAAGTGAATGGGGCTGCATTACAACTTCATGCATTGCATAAAAGTAGTGCAGGCTTTTCAGGGTTTAGATAGGCAGTGAGGAGGTGACATATCACCTCCCAGCCACCTGTCAACTGTCCTCTGAGAAGCAATCTGTTGCAGATTGCTTCTCAGAGGGATGACAAGGACTTCTGCCTGTGTAAAACAGCCCTTAGTCTCCACTGGAATCCCATGTAACAGCGTGACAACGCAGGAGTAAAATTGGAAGACAGGGACAGAGTGTTGTCACTGTATAACAGGAAGTGCCTAAACAAGAACATAAGTTGCAGGATCACCAGGTGTTATCTTTTAATGAAAGCAAAGATTTAAAGTGGTAGTAAAATCATGTATTTAAATTTTTTTACCTACAGGTAAGCTTATAATAAAGCTTACCTGTAGGTAAAATAAATATATTCTAAATGTGCACCGTTTAGGAGATATTGTAGTGAGCAGCAGCCGGTGACATCACCAACGCATGCGCTCTGACGTAACGACATACCTGTGCCGTGGCCGAGACTACCGCGCGCATTGAAGGAAGACCGAGTGAAGATGGAAGCCTTTGAAGCAATGGCAGCACGCTGCTGGAGGGCTTCGTTTTAAGGTAAGTCTTTCATAACGTGTTAGTATGCAGTGCATAATAGCACTTTATCACATTGCCGTGCCGGGGGAAGCGTATTTTTGTATATAGACTTTACTACAGCTTTACCAGATTGCCAACCGCCTCACTTAGGAGTATGGCGGCAGAACAGCTCTCCTGCGCTGGATCACGTATTTAATACATGATCCAGCTCTCCCAGGTAGTGGGTGCGCACGTGTGTGGCCGCTGTGCTGTGATTAGTCACAGCACAAGACAATCAGAGTATCCCGGCCAATGATTGACCGCCAGAACCCGCTAGACAGAGCTCTCTCCTGTCAGCGGGGATGTGCTAGTTTTTGTTTCCCTGCAAAGCCCAGTGTCCTTAGTACAGTGACAGTCCATATTTTTAGTACTGTTCACTGTATTAGTGTCACTGGTTCCCGCAAAGTGTCAAAAAGTGTCAGATATATAGTCCGCCATACTATCACAGTCCCGCTATAAGTCGCTGATCACCACCGCTACGAGTATAACAATTATAAAATAAATAAAAATTCCAGTATATATCTCGTAGATTGTAGACACTATAACTTTTGTGCAAACCAATCACTAAGCCCAAATTTATGAAGAAATGCAACTTTTTTTTAATGGACATGTTTTTTTTTTTAATTTTCGTTCTTTTTTTTTGTTTTAAGCGCAAAAGATAAAAAACCTAGCGGTGATCAAATATCAGGAAAAAAAAAGAAAAAGCTCTATTTTTGTGAAAAAAAAAAATGATAGAAATTCATTTGGGTACAGTGTTACATGACCGCGCAATTGTCAGTTAAAGAAACGCAGTGCCAAAAAACAAAAAATGGCCTGGTCATGAAGGAAGGGTGGTAAATCTTCCGGAGGTCAAGTGGATAAAGCAGAACTCCACTCTCCAAATCAGCACTGACTAATTTTAATCCTTATTCTGCTACCATTAGTATACATGAAAGTACATCATATTTACTTCTTTTAAACTTTATTTTTTTTTTACATTTCTACAGTTACTTCTTGGTTATTGACCTAGTCCAAAATAATGTCATACATCCCAGGAGTCTTCAGGAGAGGAGGAGGGGATTTCTCCTGCCTGCCTGCATGTCTGAGCTATGGGCAGGTGGATTTCAGGAAGTAAATGCTACAAGAATCATTTGCCCTTACTCAAGATGGCCACTATCAGAAAACCTAGGGGGGTGTTTATCAAAGTGATTTCTCAACAAAATAAAGCTTTGAGATACGGATAGATGGGTGAGATTGCTTTGAATGTTAAAAACAAATTAAATAGCGTTTTTAGTTTGCGGTGCTCAGATGCAGTGCAGTTCTGCTTTATAAATATTGAAAAATTACATTTAGCATTATATCTATGACAAGCGTTGGTTCTATATTCCATCCTACGGCCGATGGAGCGGCAACAAAAGAATTGTGTTGTGCCCAAAGAATTACTGATCCGCAGATTACAACAGTGGATCCTACTACAGGTTTGAATGGAATATTTAGTTATACATAGACGAGTAATTCCTGGATGCCTGGAACTGGTTCAGTCTAAGGCAAGGGTGTCAAACTGGCGGCCCTCCAGCTGTTGCGGAACTACAAGTCCCATCATGCCTCTGCTTGTGGGAGTCATGCCTTGTAATGCATCATGGGACTTGTAGTTCCGCAACAGCTGGAGGGCCGCCAGTTTGACACCTGTGCTCTGAGGTCAGTACAGACCCGGTCCAGCCAACTTGTCAGGTGGGGCAGTTTTGCCAACAACCAAATTAAGCAGATCAACACGCAGATGAACACAGAATGTAGACCAGTGTCCTGTCAGAAAGCCACTACCCATCAGAAAATGTGACGGAAGTGACGTTCCATCACGGCCATCTTGGTACCCCTGCACTTGCCTTCAGTAAGCCTACAGTCAGAAGGCCGCAAGCAGGCATCTTTTTACACCCACCAAAGTCTTGCATTTCAGACTTATTTTTACCAGTATACGGAGCTTATATAGTGAAATACAGTATTTTGAAATCCGTGACACTGTTTTGATAATACATTTTAAAAGCAACAGCAAGCCTGCTGATCTCACAGGTTTGTTAATCTGACAGAACACCGCTGCTTTTAAAGCGGAGCTCCACCCTAAAGTGGAACTTCCGCTCATCTGATTCCTCCCCCCCCCCTCCGGTGCCACAATTGGCACCTTTCGGGGGGAGGGGGGACAGGATACCTGTCAAAGACAGGTATCCTTACCCACTTACTGGAGTCCGGCCGCGGCGGTGAAGTCGCGCGAGGCTCCCTCATCCCCTGGTCTAATAGGAGAGAGGAGCGGGGCCTCGTGCATGCGCAGTAGGGTTCCCGGCGTGAAGCCGAAAGTCTTCACTGCCGGGTTCCCTTACCCGCAATGGCGACGGAAGCACCGACAGCTGATGTGAAACAGTCAGCTGCGGTGCCGACATCGAGGGACACCAGGACAGGTAAGTCTCCATTTATTAAAAGCCAGCAGCTGCAGTATGTGTAGCTGCTGGCTTTTAATTATTATTTTTTTGCCCGGGGTTGCCTGGAACACCACTTTAAGTTTCAACATCAAAACAGCTTGACGGATTTCAAAATCCTGTATTTCACGATATAAGCTCCGTTTACTGGTAAAAATAAGTGTGAAATGCAAGACTTTGGTGGGTGTAAAAAGATGTCCACTTCAGGACTTCAGACTGCAGGCTTAGTGTGGCCGAGTGCGGGTGTACCAAGATGGCCACAAAGGAACGTCACTTCGGTTGCACTTCCTGTGAACACCTATGCGATCCGATTCCAGTGTGGGGACAAAAAAGGTTCCTGCACCTTTTTTTTGCGAATGCAATGCGAGTTCAGCCATACAACTGTATGGCTGAATTCACATTGCACAGACATCGCATGTGATCTGCACAGCAATGCAGGTGCAAATCACATGCGATGTCTGTGTTCGCAATAGTGTGAACCCAGGCTAAATGCCAGTTTGCTTAGTGTTAGGCTGCGTTCACACTTTCGTGCACATATAAGCGCTCAAATTCATGCATATTCATGAAACATGCAAAAAGCGCTTGTCACGTTTGTGTTGCCATTCATTGTTAACATGGCAAAAAAAAACATGTTTACCACACACACACAATAAAAAAAACACGAGTGACAAACACAGCAAAGTGTGCGGTTAAAAAACACACTTTGTAATTAAATCATTAAAATAAATAGACTGTCTTATACACGTGGTGCAAAAACGCACACAAAAACACAAAAATTAGATTTTGCACACATTCACAAAACGCCAAATATGATTGCAGCCTTTAGTGTGTTATTTTCCATCAATTGTTTATTCACTTTCAGTGTGCCTCTGAACTTGCTAGAAAAACTGACGAATCAATTCCCTGGAAAGAAAAGTTAGTGACCTGGCGTTTCCCAATTTGCAGCCTAGAAGACAGAGATAGGTCTCCTCCCATTTCTCATGTCGGACTTTCCTGGAATTTCCAGGGATCCGGGACACTTTTCAGATCCTAGTGCTAAAATGTTAGTACACAACAAAGGAAAATTTCCCCAGGGAGTTTTTTAGGCAGCAAAACATTGGAAAGGTTATATAAATTTGTTGAATAATTTGAATAAAGAAATTGGGAATAAAATGAATACATTTATTAAAATGCAAGCTCTGGTTCATGATACAATCAACAGCACAAAACATCATTCATGACAAAGAGGCCTCCAGGAGAACATGACTGATCAATTATATTGCGACATTAATATCCAAATGAACACCCCAATGCATTTCGACCCATTCTGGTCTTCTTCAGGGGCTTTAGGGTTCTAGGAAAATATATCAAAGAATAGGATTTAATTCAAACCATTTGACAGTATACGAAAATATCATTGTATCATTTAAAGTTGTACAAAAACCATGTATCTCCATCTACATGGAGATGTATTTACCATTACATGCAAAGGTGGAGATGCATCACACAGACCAGATAGCTTGAACCATTCGCGCTCGACAACCCACCGACCAACCCAAACTAATGGTGAAATTATGCAATCAAACCCATAGGTTCAACCAATATGAATAATTATCTAACTTAATATGTGCCAGTTCACAGTCATAAAAAACTACACAAAATATTAATTCATATATATACTTGACCAAGTTCTCTCCATGACCAGTTGCAGGTGCCTTGCCCACCCCCCCCCCCCCATCCTACCCTGTAGCTCCAAGTGCTTGGCTCCTTGCAAGTCCAATGGAATGTGGATCCGCCTGGTGGGTGCGGAGGGGACGTGCAGAGCCGGTGGGTTGTCGAGCGCGAATGGTTCAAGCTATCTGGTCTGTGTGATGCATCTCCACCTTTGCATTTATTTAATGGTAAATACACCTCCATGTAGATGGAGATACATGTTTTTGTACAACTTTAAATGATACAATGATATTTTCGTATACTGTCAAATGGTTTGAATTAAATCCTATTCTTTGATATATTTTCCTAGAACCCTAAACCCCCTGAAGAAGACCAGAATGGGTCGAAATGCATTGGGGTGTTCATTTGGATATTAATGTCGCAATATAATTGACCAGTCATGTTCTCCTGGAGGCCTCTTTGTCATGAATGATGTTTTGTGCTGTTGATTGTATCATGAACCAGAGCTTGCATTTTAATACATGTATTCATTTTATTCCCAATTTCTTTATTCAAATTATTCAACAAATTTATATAACCTTTCCAATGTTTTGCTGCCCAAAAACCCCCCTGGGGAAATTTTCCTTTGTGGTGTACACTTCTTGGGTTGTGCAGCCCCGGGTACTCTCGCATATGTGTTCTTTTCTTCCTAAAATGTTAGTACAAGCACCCAGCTCCACTATTATGCCTTGTACACACGATGGACTTTTTCCATCAGAAATTCCTACCGTGTGTGAGCCCCATTGGAGAAATTCCGATGAATTCCATCGGAGTTTAAATATAGAACATGTTCTATTTTTCTCCGATGGAATTCCGATGTAAGTTTGGTCAGACAAAAGTCCGATCGTGTGTACGCGGAGTTAGAAGAGATTTCCTGCCCAAACGTACATCTGCATATTTTTGCGATTATGTCACCACACAGGTAGTGGTGCAGTATAAGGATTGATCTTTGTTAAGTAGGTATTGGGGGGAGGTTATTTTTATTGCTGCTGACCACAAATGCTTTTGAGTGGGGTGAGGGAAAGACCTTAAAGCCACCTACTACCAATGGCTTTACACTGCCACGGACCAGTAATGACAGAAGCCGTCATTTACATACTACAACTGTATCTACACACTGTGCTGTATGTACTTCTGACTGCTTCACTCTGTATGCTGTACATTTATTATTATTATTATTATTATATGGGATTTATACAGTGCCAACGGTTTACACAGCACTTTGCAATAAAAAGGGGGACAGTATAATTACAATACGGTTCAATACAGTAGGAATAGGTGGGCCCCGCTCATGGAGCTAACAATCTAAAGAGAGGTGGTACAAAAGTTAATAGCTGTGGGAGATGATCTTATGGAGGCACAGTTTTTAGGTGGAGGTGGGGTAGGCTTCCCTGAATAAATGATTTTTAAAGGGCTGCCTAAAGGTGGACACGGTAGGGGCTGATCAGACATACCGGGGCAGGGAGTTCCAGAGGATGGGAGAGGCTCTGGAAAAGTCCTGGAGGTGAGCATGGTAAGAGGTAACAAGGGAGCTAGGGAGCAGGAGGTCTTGGGAGGAGCAGAGAGAACGATTTGGGCGAAATCTGCAGATGAGGGTACATCACACATTCCCTGCACTTTACATTGTGTTATATTGACCCTCCCTTCTAGACTGTAAGCTCTAACAAGCAGGGCCCTCTGATCCCTTTGTATTGAATTGTATTGTGACTGTACTGTCTTCCCTGATGTTGAAAAGCGCTGCGCAAACATTTGGCGCTATATAAATCCTGTATAGTAATAATAATAATAATAATAATAATAATAATATGCTACACACTCCTGACTATTGTACTTTCCATGATCTGTTGTATGTTACATATACACTCAACACATTACGTCACTTCTGACGTTGTATTCTGTCATACGAAAATTTTTGTATATTTACATTTTTATGTTTCTTTGGAGTATGGCACATTGCTTTGTGCACGCTGCATGTTAAAAAAAAAAAAACAACAAAAAAAAAAAAACGTAAACAAATGAAAAAACAGCTTCAACGGTTTGTAATGATGTAAAGCACCCAAATTGCCCCTGTGGCCACAAATCATGTGATTTCTGCTGTCTAGGTTTAGACATAAGAGCTGGGAGAAGCATTTCTTTATTCTTGGTAAGAGGGAGGAACTTTGTTTACTCAAAATAAGAAAGTGGTTTTTGGTAATGCTGCTGCAGCCTTTTGATTCATGTGAAGTGTGAACTGTAGGCCTCAGGCACACTGGACGTTTTTGGATGTTTTTTACAGCAGCTGTTTTTGTCTTCAGATGTTTTTTTCTACAGTCAATAAACTCCCCATCATGTTATCCTATGGCCCCTTTCACACTGAGGAGTTTTTCAGGCATTTTAGCGCTAAAAATAGCGCCTAAATACCGCCTGAAAAACTCCTGCCCTGCAGTCTCAGTGTGAAAGCCCGAGGGCTTTCACACTGAGGCGATGCGCTGGCAGGACCGCTCCAAAAGTCCTGCTAGCCGCTTCTTTGGAGCGGTGTGTATACCGCTCCTGCCCATTGAAATCAGTTGGGACAGCGCGGCTATACCGCCCGCAAACCGCTGCTACAGCGGTTTGCGGGCATTTTTAACCCTTTCTCGGCCGATATCGGGGGTTAAAAGCGCACCGCTAGCAGCCGAAATGCGCCGCAAATCCGCCCATAGCGATGGCGGTAAAAATAGTGGCGTTTTCCCGCCAATGCTATGAGCGCCCCAGTGTGAAAGGGGCCTATGTGTCCATGGACACATAGGCTGTTATCAACAGTTTTTGGCTGGGGCGTTTTTTGGCTTTAACCACTTCAACCCCAGGCTTTTTTTACCACCTCAATACTGGGCCTATTCTGGCACTTCTCTCCTACATGTACAAATCATCATTCTTTTGATAGAAAAAAACTCCGAACTCCCAAACATTATTTATGTTTTTTTAGCAGACACCCTAGGGAATAAAATGACGGTCATTGTAACTTTTTTTCTTGCACATTATTTGCGCAATAATTTTTCAAACGCCCTTTTTTGAGAAAAAAATGGTTTCATGAATTAAAAAAAATTACAAAAAACAGTAAAGTTAGCCCAATTTTTTTGTAAAATGTAAAAGATGATGTTACGCCGAGTAAATAGATACCTAACATGTCACGCTTTAAAATTGCGCACACTTATGGAATGGCGCCAAACTTCGGTACTTAAAAATCTCCATAGGCGACGCTTTTAATTTTTTTACAGGTTACCAGGTTAGAGTATGTCTAGTGCTAGAATTGTTGCACACGCTCTAACGCACGCGGCGATACCTCACATATGTGGTTTGAGCGGCGTTTACATATGTGGGCGGGACTTACGTGTGCGTTCGCTTCTGATCGCGAGCTACCGGGGACAGGGGCGTTTACATTTTTTTTTTTTTATTCTTTTTTTTTTTTTATCACTTTTATTCCTATTACAAGGAATGTAAACATGCCTTGTAATAGGAATCTATTGTGACAGGTCCTCTTTATGGAGAGATCCGGGGTCAATAAGACCCCACATCTCTCCTCCAGGCTGGAAAGCATGAGATTGTGAAAAATGTTTTACCGATCTCATGTTTACTAGCCGCAATGGCGGCTTTGTTTACATTTGAGAACCCGGGCGTGAAGTCATCACATCGCGCCCGGGCCTCCGACGGTCATAGAGATGACTGGTGACCATCTGGTCACCAGTCATCTCTATGGTTCACTTCCGGCGCCGGACGATTCATTCTCCGGGCCCCCGATGGCACGGGAGAGCCCGGAGAAGCACCGGATGGTGGTGGGGGGGGGGGGATGTCCCCTCCCGCCGCCTATAAGAACGATCAAGCAGCGGAACCGCCACTATGATTGTTCTTATGGCGCACATAATCGCCGGCAGAACAGAAGAATATCTGAATGATGCCTCTAGCTGCAGGCATCATTCAGATATCCCCCCACAAAGCCCAGGACGTCATATGATGTCCACCCAGGATGGGAGATCCCATCTGTGGACGTCATTTGACTATGGGCAGGTAAGGAATTGGTTAAAAAAAAAAACTAGTGGGTTCTGAGAGACGTTTTTCAGCCGTTTTCAGCTGCAATAAACGCTCTAACGTAAAAAAATGTGGATAAATGCAGATAAACGCTCAAAAACGCAGTTCACCAGCGTTTAACGTTTTTGGTCCATGAAAAAAAGAAATACATTTAAAAAAACGCTAACGCGGGAAAACGCAAAAAATGCTAATAAACCCTAAAAAACGCTATTGCAGAAACGTTGAAAAACTCACTGCAAAGCTACTGCCGTTTTTATAATGTTATTTTAACGTCCTTTAGGCCCCTTTCACACTGGGGCGGGCATATGCGGTGGCGGTATAGCGGCGCGATTTTCAGCGCCCTATACCGTCGTGTTTACCGCAATATTCGGCCGCTAGCGGTGCGGTTTTAGCCCCCGCTAGCGGCCGAAAAAGGGTTAATACCGCGGTGTCCTATTGATTTCAATGGCAAGGAGCGGTATACACACCGCTCCAAAGATGCGGCTTGCAGGAGATTTTTTTGTCTCCTGCCAGCGCACCGCCTCAGTGGGAAAGCCCCTCGGGCTTTCACATTGAGACTGCAGGGCAGGAGTATTTCAGGCGTTATTTATGCGCTATTTTTAGCGCAAAAACGCCTGAAATACGCCTCAGTGTGAAAGGGGCCTAAGGATAACATCTCTTTTCCTATAGGCATGGATGTATATATAACTAGTTACCTCTGCCTTTACTTTCCCTGTTCTTCAACAGCTGTCATCACAGTATAAATATTTGCATTTGCCTCACATTTCTGTATAATTTAAAGCTAAACTCCAGAGCTGCCATTTAAATATACTCCTCAATAACCACAAATGATATAAAATCTACTTTGTGTGAAACAAATGGCTTTGCAAACCCAGATATTACCTTGTAAAAGTAGTGGTGACGTCATTGCTGTGTTGTATATAGTCCGTGCAGAGAGAAGAGCTGTGGGAGGAACAAACTGGTGCTGACCCCTTCTTAAAGCGGAGGTCCGCCGAAAATTAAATATTAAAAGCCAGCAGCTACAGCTACAGCAGCTGCTGACTTTTAATATATGGACACTTACCTGTCCTGGAGTCCAGCGACGTCCGCAGTAGAAGACGAGCAATCGCACGTCACTCTGCTGCCCCCACCGCCATCCTCGGTGAGGGAACCAGGAAGTGAAGCCTTGCGGCTTCACTGCCCGGTTCCCTACGGCGCATACGCGAATCGCGCTGCGCCGTTCTGACTGGTTCCCGTGTGTTCTGGGAGCCGAGTGTCTCCCAGAACACAACGGGTATTCTGCGGGAAGTGATGTGCTTCCGGTAGATTTCCCACAGAGAGGACTCCCGGAAGTGGGTGCAAATACCTGTCTAAGCCCAGGTTCAATCGCCGAATTGACATGTCAAATCGCATGTCAAATCGCACCAGTGTGAACCAGGGCTTAGACAGATATCTGCACCCCCCTCCCCCCTGAAAGGTGTCAATTGTGACACCGGAGGGGGGGAGGGTTCCGATGAGCGGAAGTTCCACTTTAGGGTGGAGCTCCGCTTTAAAGTGGTTGTAAACTCTGTTACACCACTTTTACCTACAGGTAAGCCTATAACAATTCTTACCAGTAGGTACCTTGAATATCTCCTAAACTTGCACAGTTTAGGAGATATTCAGTATATGTGCTGCTGCCAATGTCATCTGCGTATGCGCACTGAAAAAACGGGCCTAAAGGCTTATGGCTTCACAGACGGCTGCTCACTGTGCATGCGTGTGCTGTGCTATCTGAATGGTCCTGCAGCTTTCTGGGGGATGTGATGTGTCCCAGAAGGCTGCAGAGTAAGGAGGGGTCAAACTTGCAATCAAATCGTCGCAGCGATCCAACCAGGAGCCGGTACCTGTCAAAACCAGGTATCTGCCCCCCCCCCCCCCCCCCACACACACACACACACACAAAATATGATGTGCCAAATGTGGCACAGGAGAGAGGGGGGGGGGGGGGGGAAGCGGAACTTTCCCTTTTGGGTGAAGTTCCACTTTAAGAAAGTAAGGCTCATGTCCCACTAGAGGTCCTGTCACTGGTGAAAAATTGCCACCAACCCAATCACTAAAAATACTACTTACCTACTCCTAGGACTGCAGAATATCACTTGGCAGAGAGGCAGCAGTGACAGAGCAACACTCCGCTGGTTCAGACAGCGAGGGAATTGTGTGTCATGGCCCTCACATCAAGGACCGAATACTATTTACAGGTCTATACACCAACAAGAAATACGGTTATCCAAGGCTGCCAACCATGTATAACAGTCTAGTTGTCAGTTGTCGTATAACAGTCTAGTCGTCAGTTGTCGTATAACAGTCTAGTCGTCAGTTGTCGTATAACAGTCTAGTCGTCAGTTGTCGTATAACAGTCTAGTCGTCAGTTGTCGTATAACAGTCTAGTCGTCAGTTGTCGTATAACAGTCTAGTCGTCAGTTGTCGTATAACAGTCTAGTCGTCAGTTGTCGTATAACAGTCTAGTCGTCAGTTGTCGTATAACAGTCTAGTCGTCAGTTGTCGTATAACAGTCTAGTCGTCAGTTGTCGTATAACAGTCTAGTCGTCAGTTGTCGTATAACAGTCTAGTCGTCAGTTGTTGTTGTATATCTGTATAATAAATAAGTATCACTGAGCCTTCATTTGAAAAATAGTTGTAATGCCGCGTACACACCCCCGTTTTTAATGTCATTGAAAAAAACAAAGTTTTTCTCGACGTGATTTTTCGTATTTCCTCTCAAGCCTGCCTTGCCTACACACTATCGTGAAAAAAAATGCTTGAGCAAAGCGCGGAGACGTACAACGCGTACGACGGCACTATAAAGGGGAAGTTCTATTCGGATGGCGCCACCCTTTGGGCTGCTTTTGCTGATCCTCATGTTAGTAAAGTTTTGTGAGAGCCGATTCGCGCTTTTCAGCCTCATGCTCTTCAGTCCGTTACAGCGTGACGAATGTGCTATCTCCATTACGAACGTTAGTTTTGCCAGAAGGAGCGCTCCCGTCTCATACTTGATTCTGAGCATGCGCATTTTTTTTCCCCTCGTAAAAGCACACACTACCATTTTTCACGACGTTAAAAACGACGTGAAAAAATAGAGCAGGTTCTATTTTTTTTTTAGGCCATTTTTCACGTTGTTAAAAATGCTCTGGAGCCTACACACAGTCGTTTTTAATGACTATATTAAAAAATGGCATTTTTGACGCCATGAAAAACGGTCGTGTGTACGCGGCATAAGAACCAAGACCAAAAAATACAATAAAACAACAGAGAGACCGAGCCAGACTATGAAGATTGTTCCGCTTCAGAGAAAGGCAAGTCAAATCCAAGTTGGCAGGGGCAGGGGACACAACTTGCCCAGAGATGGTCTTTAAATATGACCAGGCATTTACACTTGCCTGTCCAATGGATGAAGGCACCTTCCAATCAGGTCCTCCTGAAAACTTGACAGGCGGGCCTGATCGGAACACCCGCGTGAAAGGGATCTTAGTCGGGTTGACAAAGTCCATCTATTTCCACCAATAGAAAAAATAAATAAAAAATTCCACTCGATTACCTCCAAGCCTATCTAGGTCCAAAAACAAAAACAGAAAAGGTTTGAGTCTATTTTATGCAGACCTAAACGTGATGGATCAGAGGTAAACGGATGCAAGTGTACATCAATCTGCCCGTTTGCTCACAAGTTGGAGGAAAATAATGAACAAACACTTGAGTCATAAAAATGACATCAGCTCCATTCAGCTGGGGATCTGTTCATGGGTTCCTTACTGGTCTGAATGGAGTATGGCTGCCTTAACCACTTCAGCCCCGGACCATTTGGCTGGCCAAAGACCAGAGCACTTTTTGCTATTCGGCACTGCGCCGCTTTAACTGACAATTGCGCAGTCGTGCGACATGGCTCCCAAACAAAATTGACGTTCTTTTTTTCCCACAAATAGAGCTTTCTTTTGGTGGTATTTGATCACCTCTGCGTTTTTTTTTTTTTGCGCTATAAACAAAAAAAGAGCAGCAATTTTGAAAAAAAAACAATATTTTTAACTTTTTGCTATAATAAATATCCCCAAAAAATATATTAAAAAAAACTATTTTTTTCCCCTCAGTTTAGGCCGATACGTATTATTCTACATATTTTTTGTAAAAAAAATAAAATCGCAATAAGCGTTTATTGATTGGTTTGCGCAAAAGTTATAGCGTCTACAAAATAGGGGATAGATTTATAGCATTTAAAGTGGCAGAAAAACAACAAACAATCCTGCGCCCGAGATGACCATCAAACATTCAGTAATCTATGACGATGACACCGGATAGTTTTATAGCATTTTTATTAATATTTTTTTTTTTTTTTACTAGTATTGGCGGTAATCAGCAATTTTCATTGTGACTGCGACATTATGGCGGACACATCGGTGCTATTTTGGGACCATTCACATTTACACAGCAATCAGTGCTATAAAAATGCATTGATTACTGTGTAAATGTGACTGGCAGTGAAGGGGTTAACCAGGAGAGGGCGCTGAAGGGGTTAAGTGTGTCCTAGGGATGTGTTCTAACTGTAGAGGGGATGGGCTACGTGTGTCATGACACTGATCACCGCTCCCGATTACAAGGAGCTGTGATCAGCGTCCCGTCACTAGGAAGAATGGGGAAATGCTTGTTTACATAAGCATTTCCCCGTTCTTCCTCTCCATGAGACGATCGCGGGTTTTCCCGCGGACGTCGAGTCCGTGGTATCCGCGGTCGGACTCACGGAGCTTGCGGCGGGCGGGCACAAGCGCACAATGCTGGTTCCTAATGGCGATGTATATATACGTCGGTCTGTCCACAGGAGCCATTCTGCCGACGTAAATATACGTGAGCCGGTCCTTATTAATAAGACTTAGGCTAGGTTCACACATGTCCAGTGGGAATTTCCAAAGCAGCTGTTCAGCGGTTCAGATGCAAATTTTTGAAGCAAGCAACCATCAGCGTCTTTAACAGTAGCTGGTTGTTAAGGAGCGGGCCAGGAAGCCGGCCGGCGCATTTCTTAACTGCGGATAACTCGCTCATCAGCTATCAGCAGGGTTCCCATTGACAGTAGATTGTAAAAAAAAAAAAAAAAACATTGATGGCAATAACAAAGTTGTGAAAAAAAATGGCGTTGGGGTCCCGCCCCCCCAATCCCTACAAGGCCCTTTTGGCATGCCCCCCCCCAATCTATACCAGACCCATAGGTCTGGTATTCATTTTGAGGGGAACCCCCATGACGATTTTTTTTTTTTTTTTTTAATGGCGTGGGGTCCCCCCTCCAAATCAATACCAGACCCTTATCCGAGCATGCAGGCCAGGAAAGGGGGGAGGGACTAGCAAGCACCGACCCCCCCCCCGCACCATACCAGGCTACATGCCCTCAACATGAAGGGGGGGTGTGATTTCGACAGGGGGGCTCTGCCTCCCCCACCCCAAAGAACCTTATCCCCATCAGTGGTTGTGGGGCTCTACGGGCAGGGGGCTTAGCAGAATCTGGAAGGCCCTTTTAACAAGGGGGCCCCCAGATCCCCCCCCCCTTTGTGAATAAGTATGGGATACATCGTACTCCTACTCATTCATCCAAAAAATTTTCAAAAAAAAAAAAAAAAAAAAAAAACACAGACACCATTTTTGGACAATTCCTTAAAAACGGTCGCCGCTGACCTGAAAAAAAAAAAAAAAAGCTCTGCTCACGTTGAAGGCTCCTGTTTCGCCATCTGGCATTTCTTAAATAGCTAAAGGGCGGGGCCACCCGGCGACATTACCTGTGGCACTGCCCCCTTGTGAGATCACTGACCCAGCATGCACCACTCAATGACGTTACAAGGGGGGGCGTTGCCCCGCCGTGCTCAAAAAACACACAGGACTTTAATTTGCAGCTAATTTGCACTGCCGCAGCACCGCATATATCAGCTCCATAGAAAGCTAGTTTTATTCACGTGTCATGTGAATCGGATGCGGTTCAAAATGCACGAAGCCTAAAGCTAGCCATACCAGCCTCAAATTTTGGGTAATTCGGGTCATGGGGTGCCCACATCAGCAAAACCTGGCTCAACAAATGTCAAATGAGCCGAGTGAAAGATTCTTGGTCAATCAGTGACTGCATCTTATCAGATACGGTCACTGTTAAAGTATTCAGGCAACGCCATGTGTCATGGCTTCCTGTATACAATAGCAGACATAGGAGATTCCTCCATCCATGTGTTTAGTGTGGATGGGGGAACCAAGAGAAATCTGAACATGTATGGCTTGTGACTGTCTGGTTCCTAAACGATATGTAAATTTGTCCACCACTGATAAACAAATCCTCTAAGGCTCTGTTCACACTTGCAAATGGGGCCAATAGCCCCACTAAAAGCAATGGGAGGTTGACAGCTCCAGCAGCTAATCGTGACCGCTCGCATATAATTGCTTATGGAGCGATTGCCTGCAAATGATCGACTCTTTCTGCTAATAATTACACTTATCTTTTTTTTTTGTTTATTTTTAATGGGGCTAATGTTAGAACCACGAGTCAAGCATTTTTCTTGAGGCTGTGGTGCAGCCTCATTAACTTGACTGAGTGAGAATGGCAGGCAGTGCCACTTGCACAGATATGCCATGAGACTTTTCCAGGTCTATGGGGCACACTGCAGGACTTTGTGCGCCATCATCCTGGCCTAGGCTGGGATTTTGGCCCTTTTCGCACAGGAGGACTGATCAGGTCCACCTGTCAGTTTTTCAAGCCGACATTGTTTTCTATGGAGCGGCAGATGTCAGCAAACATGTATCTGTTGACACCCGCCGACATCCGGATCCGATCGGAAGACAGTCGGGTGTAAAAGGACAGGCGGCCCATTTCCATCTGACAGTCTATAGAGGACAGCGGGCTGTGTCTGTGTCCACTCTGCTAAGCAGAGAAAGCAGGAAGATCCGCTGGTAGACTCTGCCAGTGTGAAAGAGGCCTAAGGCTGTATTCACACAGGAACGGATAGCTGCTGTACATCTCCGGCAGCTGTCAGTTCCCGTCTGCAGTAGGGGGCAGTGTGTTTTTTTTTTTTGTTTGTTTTTTTTTTACCAGCTGGTGTGCGGCAGCAGTAGCTGATTGAGGACCTGCAGGGAGCCCCGGCTGTATCGCACCCTCTCTTTTTTTGTTTTTTGATTTGTACAAACTTTATTTGAAGTATACAAACATACACTTGAATCATTTTGTTATACAGCAGTACAATGTGCTGCGATGCTGTACAGTGCTCTGCAATAAAATGCAGCATGTCTGCATTTTATCGCAGCAGGCTGCAGAAAACCTCTAGGCTGCATTGCAGTGTGAATGGGACACACAGGAAACAATAATTTTTTGGATGCCCTTGGGATGACAGGCATTTTACAATGCTGTATGAATTAGGCCCCTTTCACACTAGCGGACCGTATGTCCGCTTTTTCATCCATCCGTTTGCGGATGAAAAAGGGACATATATGAGATTGCGGGTGTCAGCGGATGAAACATCCGCTGAGACACAATCTCCTCAGTGTCCGCTATGCTCCGTTTTTCTGGATAGAAAAATTCCTATTTTTCTATCCGTCTGCGGAGCGGATCAGATGAACATGGACAGACGGTCCGTGTTCATCCGATCCCCCCATAGGGGAGAGCAGAGATCTGACAGAGCGGTCCCTGCACAGTGTGGGGGGACCGCTCTGTCATCCGCCAGCTCAGCGGGGATCAACGGAGCGATCACCGCTGAGCAAGTGGAGGTTCACGGGGCGGATCATTACTGATCCATCCCGTGTGAAAGGGGCCTTAGCCCTTTAAAAGAAAAACAGAAAAAAAATTTTACTTTTTAAAAAACATTTATTTATTTTTATTTTTTTGCTGAAGGAGGCAGGAGAGAGAACCTTGAAAAAAAAATAGGTCTTTTTTTTTTCTAAAACTATATATTAGGAACTTTATTTAGATATTTTATATTAATTAAAGTATTTTTTTTTTTTTTTTTTTCAGTTTACAAATGACTACATGGTTACATTTCAGTGATGTCTATTTCGAATAATCATCCGACAGATGACCGCATTGTCTCCAATGTACATAGCTGGACTGTAGAAATCTCCAGATCAGCCCATACTCAGCCTGGGTCAATAAACCTGGAGACATATAACCCAGGGCAGTGTGCAGGATAAGTAGACGGTCTGCAGGAATGTGTTATAAGCACACACAGCTCCTGGAACAATATACACTGGGCAGCTCTGTGCAAGGGATGGGATAGAACTCCCCCCATGTAACACAAAACCCCTAATTGTGTCCACACAATGGCCTGCCATGAATCCTATGCCATTTCATTATAATAATAGGGAAACAGTGAAGAGCAGCGCTCACACGTCATACAATGTAACCTTACTAAACATCCCAGATATACCAAACTGGATACTTTTAGAAGGAGTAGCAACAATGTATTCAGCGAGCCGCCAGGATTTATGGATATATCAGCAATACTCAGAGGAGAGAGTTAGTGGCTCCCCCATAGACATCTCCAACCAAAGCTCACTTGGCAAAGGGTATTCAGCCTCCAAGATCTCATGTTCAGATACTGATATAATGGACCAAGGAAAGAAGGGCTATGGATGTATGATCTTCAATACGAAGGCTGGCCATACATTCATTTTCTCGTACAACTTTCCTTTTAGATTTACCAAAAACCATATTATATGAGGTCAAACCTAAACAACACTTTCAATTTGTATGCAATCATATGGCCCCAGCACTACAAAGCGGAAGGTGAAACTTAAAGCGGAGCTCCATCCAAAAGAAGAATCTCTGCTTGTCTGACCCCCCCCCCCCGCTCTGCTGCCACATTTGGAACCTTTTTTGACAGGTACCTGCTCCCACTTCCAGCTTAGAGTTCGCGACAGCGAACTGAGATGGAAGTTGTCCCCCCTCCCCCCCCAAGGGTCTTCTGGGACACTTCATAGGTCCCAGAAGACTGTGGCCCATTCACAGAGCACCACGCACTTCGCACATGCGCAGTAGAAAACCGGCTGTGAAGACGCATGGTTTCACTGCCGGTTTCCCTTAGTCAAGATGGCAGCACCAGCACCCAATAAAAGAATTGGCTCAGGTGAGGACACTGCTGGATGCCTGGACAGGAAAGTGCCCTAATAAAAGTCTGCAGCTACAGTATTTGTAGCTGACTTATTTTATTTGGGGGGGAGCCTGGAGCTCCTATTTAAGGAACTTATACAGAAAAGAAAAGAAAATTGTATGGCAATGTATGGCAAGCTTAAAGTGGTGCTAAAGGGTCAAGGTTAGTTTGTTTGGATTTATTAGATAGCGGACTTGTCAGGGGAAGCCCCAAAAGCGACAAGGTCTGCGGCAAGTACTTACCCTGGTTCACATACACCGTATATACTCGAGTATAAGCCGAGTTTTTCAGCACATTTTTTTGTGATGAAAATGCCCCCCTCGGCTTATACTCAAGTCACCTTTTTGCGCCTGATCTCCCGGACTTTGGGGACCCAGTACCGGCCGGCCGTAGGTCCCCTGAACCCCAAACTTGGCACACATGTAGCCCTATTTCTCCTTTACAGTGAGGCATGCAGATGGACACCCTAGGCTTATACTCGAGTCAATACGGTTTCCCAGTTTTTTGTGGTAAAATTAGGTGCGGCTTATATTCGGGTCGGCTTATACTCGAGTATATACGGTATGTGGTTTCCAACGGCTGCGTTTGCTCTGGCACAGCAGCCTATTCACTTAAATGGTCTGCTATACCTTCTGCACCTCTTCCAAAAACATGACCGCAGGAAAACCATATAGTGCAGTGCGGTTCCCAGAACGGGAAACCATGCTGCTGTTTCCAGGGAGTGAGGAGGTCATTAGGATTAATGGTTCACTCCTAATCAGCAGTGCATTTTTCTCTGCAGGTGCGGGAAAGTGTGCAATTACACGCCGTCCCGCACCCACTCAGATGTGAGCCTTACCTTAGGACTAAAGTCTTGTTTTGTTTGTTTTATAAAAAAAAAATAAGAAACATATTATACTTACCTGCTCTGTGCAGTTGGTTTTGCACAGGGTAGCCCAGATCCTCCTCTTCTAAGGTTCCTCTTCGGCTCTACTGACTCCTCCCTCCTGTGAGTGCCCCCACAGCAAGCAACTTGCTATGGGGGCACCCAAGCTGAGCCATGCTCTGTGTGTCCATTAGGACATGGAGCCACGGCCCGGCCCGCCCCCCCCCCCCAACCTCTCCTCATTGGTTTACTGACGTTGATTGACAGCAGCGGGAGCCAATGGCGCTTTGCTGCTGTCTCAGCCAATGAGAAGGGAAAGTCCCGGACAGCCGAGTCTCTAATGCAACATTACTGGATCGAGATGGGGCTCAGGTAAGTATTAGGGGGCTGAGCGGGGCACAGGAGTTTTTTTTATCCTGCCTTTACACCCACTTTAAGCTGAACTTCAGGCAAAGAGCTACAAACACAAATGAAATACATATAAGGGAACAGTTTTACCTTCTTGAAGATTTGTATGTGCGTCCATCCAGTCCAGAGATTTACACAGCTCGATCATGCAGTACAGCTCTGTCTGGCAGGGCAGGCACTCGATTTCTCTGCTGCAGTTAGGCAATGCCTACAGGTCCTGTCCCTCCCCCAGGCTGTGGCTGGACAGTGAAAAGAGTAGCGCAGCAGATTGATGAGCTCATCATCTCTCTGTCACTCTGCTCTTTTCTCCTATCAGCATGTTTCTTCCACTGAAGCACAATTGAATGGTTCCTGGTGCTGCTTTTCCCTCCCTCCCTCTGTACTCTGCTGTACAAGGACTGTAAGAGGCTGATTTAAATCCAGCTCACTGTTTACATTTAATAAAATCCATTCATTTTACGTAAATGAATACAGAGGTGCATCAATCTGCAGGTCTTATATCTGCCTAGAGTTCAGCTTTAATCCAAATGAAATCAACTGACTAGAGAAGAAGTCATCACATGTCTATGGGTGGTAAAACACTGTCCTAACACCGGCGACACAACCTACTGCTAATACCTCAAAGCATTTTACAGTATTGATGAAAACCTCTGCTGGTTAGAGAGGAACTGCAGTCTGCTCACATAATTTGTAATAAAAACATCTTTTCCATTCTGAAGCTTCCCTCCAACCACTCTGCATATTATTTTATATATACTGGGATTCTGTACTTGCCAAATATGCTGCAGAAATCTCCCTCCACCGAGTCTGGCTGCAGCCATACTGTGGGCAGCTGAAGCTGCTGCCTGCTCACTTCCTGGATTTACACATACACACAGAGTCACACCTTCAGCTCTGCAGCTCTCATTGGCCCTCTTATGACTTAACCCCCCTCCTTCCTGGCAAACTCACCAGAGTGAGAGAGAGAACCTTACATGATGTAATAAGCCTAGGCCAATGACCAGACAAGAAATAGGAAGTGGGCTGCGCCTGCGCAGTATGGAGCACTACGGTGCTGCCGAAAGGCTCCGAACATGAACAGCTGTACATGGTGCCTGCGCACAGCAGACGGCTTAGTGCCGCACGCTCCTGATGCTCGTGCAACTCTGCAAGGGGCGGATATAACGTTGATTAAAGCGTGGGAGGGGCGGATGCCTACAGAAGAGACTGTATTTAATAATGATGGGCTGAGCTGATAAATTGGGGGTGGATGTCTCAATAAACTACACGGCCTTCTCAATAATACATCCGCCCCTCTTCTGTATGCATCTGCACATGCAGAGTTCAATGAACAATACACCCGCCCCTTGCAGAGTTCAATGAACAATACACCCGCCCCTTGCAGAGTTCAATGAACAATACACCCGCCCCTTGCAGAGTTCAATGAACAATACACCCGCCCCTTGCAGAGTTCAATGAACAATACACCCGCCCCTTGCAGAGTTCAATGAACAATACACCCGCCCCTTGCAGAGTTCTATGAACAATACACCCGCCCCTTGCAGAGTTCTATGAACAATACACCCGCCCCTTGCAGAGTTCTATGAACAATACACCCGCCCCTTGCAGAGTTCAATGAATAATACACCCGCCCCTTGCAGAGTTCAATGAACAATACACCCGCCCCTTGCAGAGTTCAATGAACAATACACCCGCCCCTTGCAGAGTTCAATGAACAATACACCCGCCCCTTGCAGAGTTCAATGAACAATACACCCGCCCCGTGCAGAGTTCAATGAACAATACACCCGCCCCTTGCAGAGTTCAATGAACAATACACCCGCCCCGTGCAGAGTTCAATGAACAATACACCCGCCCCGTGCAGAGTTCAATGAACAATACACCCGCCCCGTGCAGAGTTCAATGAACAATACACCCGCCCCGTGCAGAGTTCAATGAACAATACACCCGCCCCGTGCAGAGTTCAATGAACAATACACCCGCCCCGTGCAGAGTTCAATGAACAATACACCCGCCCCGTGCAGAGTTCAATGAACAATACACCCGCCCCGTACAGAGTTCAATGAACAATACACCCGCCCCGTGCAGAGTTCAATGAATAATACACCCGCCCCTTGCAGAGTTCAATGAACAATACACCCGCCCCGTGCAGAGTTCAATGAACAATACACCCGCCCCGTGCAGAGTTCAATGAACAATACACCCGCCCCGTGCAGAGTTCAATGAATAATACACCCGCCCCTTGCAGAGTTCAATGAACAATACACCCGCCCCGTGCAGAGTTCAATGAACAATACACCCGCCCCGTGCAGAGTTCAATGAACAATACACCCGCCCCGTGCAGAGTTCAATGAACAATACACCCGCCCCGTGCAGAGTTCAATGAACAATACACCCGCCCCGTACAGAGTTCAATGAACAATACACCCGCCCCGTGCAGAGTTCAATGAATAATACACCCGCCCCTTGCAGAGTTCAATGAATAATACACCCGCCCCTTGCAGAGTTCTATGAATAATACACCCGCCCCTTGCAGAGTTGTACGAGCATCGGGAGCGTGCGGCACAATGTCGACGTCATTGCGCAGGCGCCGTGTACAGCTGAGCAACAGCTGTTCATGTTCGGAGACTTTCGGCTGCTCCGTTTTGCTCCGTACTGCGCAAGCGTTGCGCCTGCGCAGTACAGGGCGGGCATTATTCGACGGGGGACCTTTCTCGTCAAAACACCGGCACCGCTGTGCCCCGAGAGGAAGTGGGAACTGGATACCTCTAAAAAGAGAGTATCGCCCCGCCCCCCCTCCGAAAAAAATGACATGCCAAATGTGGCATGTCAGGGGGTCACCTATACTTAAAGCGGAAGTTCTATTTTTGGGTGGAACTCCGCTTTAAGCAGTGGAGTATGAAAGCCATGTACTCCAGGATACATATACAACCCCTAGTTTAGGAATCTGGTGTTTACAGTTGTCGGCAGAGAGTGACACAAGTGACAAAAGTGACACTTTCACATATGTGAGGACTCAACTACAATGTGACTTTACTTCACGCCACCAACACAGCTAATAACACAGATGGGCCCTGCAAGAGCCAGAGACACAACAGGGAAAAGCTGGAGTTAAAGTGTACGTAACCCCTAACAATCAACTTCTCTTATTTGCTCCCTTTGGTCTGTAAATATACAATTGAAAGTGTTTTTTTATATCTGTTAAAAATACCTGTTGATGAGAAGTTCAGAGCAGTCCTTTGCATACTTTCTGTATTATCTCAAACAGTCTAATTACCCCTCCTAGTTCTTATCTTGAGACTACAGAACAATGCTTTCCTTTGTTGTGGAGATGAGGACAAGGAATCCAGTTAGGTTGGCCATAGATAGTTTGGAATCTCAGCCCAGTCAACAGAGACTGGCCTAGATTTTAACCATCCATGGGCAGGCTGATTGTACCCAAGTTGATCTATCAATCGACTTGGGTACAGCCAGCATGCTGGATTTTTACATGCAATTATTACCAGCGGCTATAGGCTCTAGCAATAATTACTGTGTTCTCCAACCCAAAAAAATTGCATCTTCTATGGCCTTCCTTAGGTCAGCCATACACGGCTCAAATCTTGGCCGGTACAGCAGGAACCAGCCGAGTTTCAAACCCTTAATGGGCAGGCTGGTTGCTATAGCCGCTAAAGATAATCACTGTCTTCTCCTGGTGGGGATGGCTTCCCCTGCCCGCCCCCACCGGGAGAAGACAATTTCTGATTCTCCTGTTGATTGGGGAATTGTGCAAATTTCTTTCCTGCAACACATGTCCAGTGCAAATTGTATGTACACTTTGAGTACGAATAAAAGAAGTGCTTTTAGCGGTTTTGGTGCATTTTTGATGCGTTTATGATGCAAATTTGCAAGGTTCAAGACCAGCTGCGATTTCAGTGCTGGCCAATACATACTAGTAGATAAAGGGTGTCAACTCCTGTAGTAGGAGAGCAACCTGTGCCGAAATCCTGAACTGAATCCTGTACACAACTGAACACATGTGCGATACAGAAGCGTTCCCATAGAACTCAATGAACCTGGAATTGGCACCTGAGCCATACTGTAGCTCAGAAAACGCACAGGACTCTTTTTAAATTTGCTCTGCAGATGCACCACATGTATGTGAATTGTGACCATCTTCAATGGAAATCAATGTTATTTCACATGTCATGCGAATCGGATGCAGTTCAAAACGCCTCCAATTCGCATATATGTAAACCGAGCCAGAAAGTTTCTCTATTAGCAACTGTAGCCAATCAGTGTATTCTGTCAGCAAGGGTTACAGTTATCAGATTATAATTTCCTAGTAAGACCCCTTTCACACTGGGGCGTTTTTCCAAAAATAGCGCCTGTAAAGCGCCTGAAAAAACGCCTCCCCCAAGGGCTTTCACACTGAGGCGATGCGCTGGCAGGATGTTAAAAAAACTCCTGCAAGCAGAATCTTTGGAGCGGTGTATACACTGCTCCTGCGCATTGGAATGAATGAGCAGCGCGGCCGAACTGCTGGCAAAGCGCCGCTCCAGCTCCAGCGGGTGGTTAAATACGCCCCACTAGCGGCCGAATACCTCCGCAAAAACAACGATAAAAAGGGCCGCTAAAAATAGCGCCGCTTTACCTCCGATGCTTTGGTGTGAAAAGGCTCGAAGGGAAGGGGGGAGAGGGAGGGATTCCTCCATCTATCTCATTTTGGTGCATGGAGGAGGAGTCTGTTCATCTTTTTTTTGTTTTTGT
Organism: Rana muscosa; assembly: GCA_029206835.1. Lineage (NCBI taxonomy): Eukaryota > Metazoa > Chordata > Amphibia > Anura > Ranidae > Rana > Rana muscosa. The sequence continues at coordinate 417,598,725 of CM055121.1, forward strand.
TTTTCTTCAGACGATGAGTTTAACAACGAAAAAAGAACCATGTATGGCCAGATTTACAGACCTTTAGCAGTCTTTTGGAGAAATTCTGCAGCCAACAATATAAAACAGGTATGAGTGATATATCACTGTTGTTTCAGTAAACATCCATGGGGGAAGCGTCTTCTAGCCCTATGTCCAGGGGGAAGCGTCTTCTAGCCCTATGTCCAGGGGGAAGCGTCTTCTAGCCCTATGTCCAGGGGGGAGCGTCTTCTAGCCCTATGTCCAGGGGGGGGAGCGTCTTCTAGCCCTATGTCCAGGGGGGGGAGCGTCTTCTAGCCCTATGTCCAGGGGGGAGCGTCTTCTAGCCCTATGTCCAGGGGGGAGCGTCTTCTAGCCCTATGTCCAGGGGGGAGCGTCTTCTAGCCCTATGTCCAGGGGGGAGCGTTTTCTAGCCCTATGTCCAGGGGGAAGCGTCTTCTAGCCCTATGTCCAGGGGGAAGCGTCTTCTAGCCCTATGTCCAGGGGGAAGCGTCTTCTAGCCCTATGTCCAGGGGGAAGCGTCTTCTAGCCCTATGTCCAGGGGGAAGCGTCTTCTAGCCCTATGTCCAGGGGGAAGCGTCTTCTAGCCCTATGTCCAGGGGGAAGCGTCTTCTAGCCCTATGTCCAGGGGGGAGCGTCTGCTAGCCCTATGTCCAGGGGGGAGCGTCTGCTAGCCCTATGTCCAGGGGGGAGCGTCTGCTAGCCCTATGTCCAGGGGGGAGCGTCTGCTAGCCCTATGTCCAGGGGGGAGCGTCTTCTAGCCCTATGTCCAGGGGGGAGCGTCTTCTAGCCCTATGTCCAGGGGGGAGCGTCTTCTAGCCCTATGTCCAGGGGGAGCGTCTTCTAGCCCTATGTCCAGGGGGAAGCGTCTTCTAGCCCTATGTCCAGGGGGAAGCGTCTTCTAGCCCTATGTCCAGGGGGAAGCGTCTTCTAGCCCTATGCCCAGGGGGAAGCGTCTTCTAGCCCTATGCCCAGGGGGAAGCGTCTTCTAGCCCTATGCCCAGGGGGAAGCGTCTTCTAGCCCTATGTCCAGGGGGAAGCGTCTTCTAGCCCTATGTCCAGGGGGAAGCGTCTTCTAGCCCTATGCCCAGGGGGAAGCGTCTTCTAGCCCTATGCCCAGGGGGAAGCGTCTTCTAGCCCTATGCCCAGGGGGAAGCGTCTTCTAGTCCTATGTCCAGGGGGAAGCGTCTTCTAGTCCTATGTCCAGGGGGAAGCGTCTTCTAGTCCTATGTCCAGGGGGCACCACCAGATGTTTTACTAGAAAGCATTACAAAACAAATCCAAAAAACACTCAGAACCAACTATGAAATACCTAGAGTGGGAAAACCAACAATAGGCAATGCACATAGGGCTGGGGGGGGGGGGGGGGGGAGCACACACTGAGCTTTGGATAAAAGTCCATAAAACTCACTAAAGATGTGGGCAAGTTGGAGCACTTCATCCTTATCTGCCATCAGTACTCTAAGCTACATATAGACATTAGATAGAACAAATAAACCTGCGTACACTTAAAATCACTCATTCAAAAGATCTCTCTTGCATTAACATGACATAGAAAAATAGATCTAGGGAACTGAAAAATGTCACCCTATCTCCACCAAATTAGGTGAAAGTGCAGAACAGTATGTGATAAAAGGGTACCACATCCAGATCCAAGAGACATATGAAGAATACGGACTTAAAAAAAAAAAAAAAAAAAAAAAAGGTACACATGACACAACAATAGTACTAAAAATATTCATTTTTTTTAAATAAAATATTCAATAATGATGCATAAAACAAGAGCGACATAGCTAATTCACACATCACACACACCCTTATTACCATATGTTCCCACCATAGGGATCCCCACATCACCATCTGTTTTTTTTTTTTTTTGTATCACTGTAAGCTGCTATAAGTGATCAATGGAATATGTGACTGATTCATTTCAGATATCTAAGATCAGCAGAGGCTAGTGGGGACATATTGTGATATCTAAGATCAGCAGAGGCTAGTGGGGACATATTGTGATATCTAAGATCAGCAGAGGCTAGTGGGGACATATTGTGATATCTAAGATCAGCAGAGGCTAGTGTGGACATATTGTGATATCTAAGATCAGCAGAGGCTAGTGGGGACATATTGTGATATCTAAGATCAGCAGAGGCTAGTGGGGACATATGGTATTGGGGGTATGTGATGATGTGTTTTAAAGTGGGAGTTCCACCCAAAAATGGATCTACGCCACTTCCGGCGCCTACTCTGTACCCCCGCTGCCTTCTGGGAGACACACAGCTCCCAGAACACAGCGGGGACCAGTAAAGACGCGTAGCGCAACTCGCGAATGCGCAGTAGGTAACTGGGAAGTGAAGCCGCAACGCTTCACTTCCTGATTCCCTTACCGAGCATGGCGGTGGCAGCAGCCGATCCTCGAGCGACAGTTTGGCTTCGGCTGCCGACATCGCGGGCGACCTGGACAGGCAAGTGTCCATATATTAAAAGTCAGCAGCTGCTGTATTTGTAGCTGCTGGCTTTTAATATTTTTTTTTTAGTGGGACCTCCGCTTTAAATCATATTGTTCTATCATGGGTACCTTTTAAAAGTTTTTTTTCCCCCCCCTTCAGATTTCTCTCAGATCCACTTTTCATCAGACAAATTATTTTTTCCCCATGTCTAATTCTCTATCTGCAGATAATCAGATGATTGTACAGAAAACACAAGAACATTAAGGGCTCTTTCACACGGTGGTCCGTTCAGGTCCGCCTGTCAGTTTTTTAGGCGGACCTGAAACGGATCCTCCATGCACCCCTATGGAAGCACGGATGTCAGCGGTGACATGTCCGCTGACACCGGCTCAGCTCCAAAAAAGTGTGACGGAGGAAAATCCTATTTTTCCTTCCGTCTGCGGAGCGGATCGGATGACAACGGACTCTACGGTCCGTCGTCATCCGATTCCCCATAGGGGAGAGCGGCGCTCTGACAGGGCGGTCCCTGCACAGTGTGCGGGGACCGCCCAGTCATCCGTCGGCTCAGCGGGGATCAACGGAGCGATCCCCGCTGAGCAAGCGGAGCTTCACGGGGCAGATCTTCACGGATCCGCCCCGTGTGAAAGAGGCCTTAGGGTCCTTTCACACGGGGCGGATCCGTGCAGATCCGCCCCGTGAAGCTCCGCTTGCTCGGCGGGGATCGCTCCGTTGATCCCCGCTGAGCCGACGGATGACTGGGCGGTCCCCGCACACTGTGCAGGGACCGCCCTGTCAGAGCGCCGCTCTCCCCTATGGGGAATCGGATGACGACGGACCGTAGAGTCCGTTGTCATCCGATCCGCTCCGCCGACGGAAGGAAAAATAGGGTTTTCCTCCGTCACACTTTGGCGGAGCGGAGCGGATGTCAGCGGACATGTCTCCGCTGACATCCGTGCCTCCATAGGGGTGCATGGAGGATCCGTTTCAGGTCCGCCTAAAAAACTGACAGGCGGACCTGAACGGACCTCCGTGTGAAAGGGGCCTTAATGTTCCCGCAAACATCATATGAATATTATCTGACATGGTTGTTTGTTTTCTTTTTACTTTTAACAAACACTCTTTAAGAAAGAAAGTTACTCTTATACAAATATTTTGAATACAGTAGAGTATACATACAGAAGATCATTCCCAAGTTTAGTGAGCATTGTATATGGTAGCCTTTCCTAGTCAGGGTTCCTTGAGCAATGGAGGATTATACTCCCCCCTGATGGTGCCTGCATAGTTCTGGCACCAATGCCACTTCCACTGACCACCAATGTAATGAGCATTCTTCCCACTGACCACCAATGTAAGACGCATTCCTCCCACTGACCACCAATGTAAGAACCATTCCTCCCAATTTTTCTTTATTAAAAAAGGACTTGCAATCAATAAGCATAAAAACAATATATATACATATTTACATAAAAATGAAAATAAATATATCAAATCTGCTCTCAAACAAAAAAGCCTTTACAGCAAAAGCAAAAATCATCTAATTACTGGAAAATAAGTCTTACTACAACTCACACCAACACAGAAAAAGAAAAGAGCTCCTCACCCAGAGATGGGCAGATCACCAAAGGCAGGTCTGATATGCCATCAGGATGATTGGGGGAGTCGTTTCTTAACCCTTACCACACTATCATCCCCAGAAACAGCTCTCTTAAGACTGCGTGACTCCCCCTTATCCATAGATGATAAAGAGAAAGACACATCTGACATTTCATCACCCGACAGAACAGAAAAGGTGTTGCCAAGAGGAACCCCACCTGGGTCCGACTCTGAGGAAGAAATGACTGCTTTTCTTGTCTTCCTTTTTTTTTTCTTCCTCCTAATCTTCTCCCACCCCTCATCATCTGAATCCCCATCAACAGAGCGTGAGACATGGGGTATGGATACCCTTCCATCAGCCCCACCCCCATCCAGCACCCCCACATTCCCCTGACCACGCTTGCGCTGCCGAGGGGCAGGGACTGGAGGCTGAGTGGGAAGATCCGCTAAACCCGCCCCCCCCAGCAGCTTCCGCCAGTCTGGAGGATCTACGTACCACAGGGAGGGACAGACTCAGGGACCACATTACTATGGGAAACAGAATTAACAGATGTCACAGACACAGGAGGGACAGACTCAGGGACCACATTACTAGGGGGAACAGAAACATCAGCTGTCACAGACACAGGAGGGACAACAACAGTCTCAGCGGCCTCATCCTCCTTATCTAGCCTCTGCAGCTCAGCCTCCAATCCCGGCAAGTTATGTAATGCCTCCGGGCATTGACTATAAAGGATGACCGAGCTTTTGGCACAAATTGCACCGAATATCGGTACAATCCTTAGCCAAATGGTCCATATCCTGGCAAATCAAAAGCAAAAATATCTGAAACACTAAACCCCATTTTCAGAACCAACTCTGCCACCCTCCCCCTTACTGGTGGGGTCCCCTCCCCCTTCAACTGGACCACATTTCTCCTCTTGTACCCACTAACCATCCCCCCACCAAAACTCCCCAAATTGTGACAACTAACATTTGCAGCATTCCCCCCACCCTCCATGGTGCGACTCCCCAAAATGGTCGCATAGCTGCCAGTGCTCACAGACCTCCCTGCAGAGGATCCAGTTGTGCGTTTAGAAACGTCTGACACAACTCTGGCAGATGACAATTGTACACCTGATGAGTCTTTCCTCTGCTGAGCAGGAGGAGAAATGTCATTTTTACCTATAGCAGCAAAATTAACCCCTTCACCACCACCCACCATGTCCATTGCCTTATCCATATTATTGCTGTCATTATTTTCTGGCACATTCATAGTTCCTGCCGTGTCCATACTCACTGCTGTACCCATAGATACTTCACCTCCAGGCAGACTCTTCTCCATCAGGACAGGACTGTCAGCTAAGCAAGATTGTTGTGATACAGCAACAGGTGAATCATTGCAGGAGACTTCCATGGCTGCTTCCACTTCACATGCTGCACTGTGCTGCTCCCCTCCCCCGCCTGCATCAACCAGCCCAGATAAGGGTGAAACAGGCTCTTTGGAGCTGGCAGCCATCTTGCTTGTGGAACTACAAGTCCCAGCAGTAGCAGCAAAATCCATGTGCGGAGGGCATGATGCAGATCCATCCACATTGCTCTGGTGCTGCTGATCCACAGAACTCACCGATGTCTGGCTGACAAATCTCCTCTCATAGGTAAACTTTTCTGCCAAAGCTCCACTTTTGTCTTTTAATTTCTCCAACAATAAAGATTGCTTCTTTACCTTCTCCTCCATCTGCTGTAACTCAGGCTTCATGGCCAAACGATTCTTACTCCAGGCCTGGCAATACTTGGCCCTGAAGTTTTTATGTTCAAATTTTAAACATTTAAGTTTCTCCTCAGCTCTTCTGATCGCCCGGAAACGATCAATGATCTTCTGTCTGTAGACATCAACATTCTCACCAGGGCCTGGACCCACAATCAGATCCTCCACCTCCTCCTCCTCCTCCTCCTCCTCACTAGGCCCCGTGTCATCAGGGGGATCCCTCCCAGGATCAGGCATTATTCCTGGGCCAAGCTAGCAGTCAAGGCCCAGGCTTGAAAAAAGGCTGGTTCTCTCAGAGAGCTCTTTGTGTGTGTCCTCCTCCTTCTTCCCACTGACCACCAATGTAAGGAACATTCTTCCCACTGACCACCAATGTAAGGAACATTCTTCCCACTGACCACCAATGTAAGGAACATTCTTCCCACTGACCACCAATGTAAGGAGCATTCTTCCCACTGACCACCAATGTAAGGAGCATTCTTCCCACTGACCACCAATGTAAGGAGCATTCTTCCCACTGACCACCAATGTAAGGAGCATTCTTCCCACTGACCACCAATGTAAGGAGCATTCTTCCCACTGACCACCAATGTAAGGAGCATTCTTCCCACTGACCACCAATGTAAGGAGCATTCTTCCCACTGACCACCAATGTAAGGAACATTCTTCCCACTGACCACCAATGTAAGGAACATTCTTCCCACTGACCACCAATGTAATAAGCATTTCTCCCGCTGACCATTAATGTAGGGATCATTCCTCCCACTGACCACCAATGTAAGAAGCATTCCTCTCACTGACCACCAATGTAAGAAGCATTCCTCTCACTGACCACCAATGTAAGAAGCATTCCTCTCACTGACCACCAATGTAAGAAGCATTCCTCTCACTGACCACCAATGTAAGAAGCAATCCTCTCACTGACCCCCAATGTAAGAAGCATTCCTCTCACTGACCACCAATGTAAGAAGCATTCCTCTCACTGACCACCAATGTAAGAAGCATTCCTCTCACTGACCACCAATGTAAGAAGCAATCCTCTCACTGACCCCCAATGTAAGAAGCATTCCTCTCACTGACCACCAATGTAAGAAGCAATCCTCTCACTGACCACCAATGTAAGGAGCATTCATCCCACTGTCCCCCAACGTAAGGAGCATTCTCACCACTGTCCCCCAACGTAAGGAGCATTCTCACCACTGTCCCCCAACTTCAAGCTGATCTCTGGAAAAAGTAAAAATCCTCCCTTGTAGTAGATCAGCCCCCACGCTGGAAGGGTTAACTGCTTGTTTGGGTCTAGGACACTGGGAATGGGCGGAAGCTGAGGTTCTCTTATTCTTCTCCCCTAGGCTGTCCCTTGGTGGTCTCATGTCCATCGCTCTCTTCTTCTTCTCCCCTAGGCTCCAGCAGTGGACTGTCCCTTGGTGGTCTCACGCCCATCGCTCTCTTCTTCTTCTCCCCTAGACTCCAGCAGTGGACTGTCCCTTGGTGGTCTCAAGCCCATCGCTCTCTTCTTCTCCCCTAGGCTCCAGCAGTGGACTGCCCCTTGGTGGTCTCACGCCCATCGGTCTCTTCTTGTTCTCCCCTAGGCTCCCAGCAGTGGACTGTCCCTTGGTGGTCTTACGCCCATCGCTCTTTTCTTCTCCCCTAGGCTCCAGCAGTGGACTCGCGCCCATCGCTCTCTTCTTCTTCTCCCCTAGGCTCCAGCAGTGGACTGTCCCTTGGTGGTCTCACACCCATCGCCCTCTTCTTCTTCTCCCCTAGGCTCCAGCAGTGGACTGTCCCTTGGTGGTCTCACGCCCATCGCTCTCTTCTTCTCCCCTAGGCTCCAGCAGTGGACTGTCCCTTGGTGGTCTCACGCCCATCGCTCTCTTCTTCTTCTCCCCTAGGCTCCAGCAGTGGACTGTCCCTTGGTGGTCTCACGCCCATCGCTCTCTTCTTCTTTTCCCCTAGGCTCCAGCAGTGGACTGTCCCTTGGTGGTCTCATGCCCATTGCTCTATTCTTCTCCCCTAGGCTCCAGCAGTGGACTGCCCCTTGGTGGTCTCACACCCATCGCTCTCTTCTTCTCCCCTAGGCTCCAGCAGTGGACTGCCCCTTGGTGGTCTCACGCCCATCGCTCTCTTCTTCTCCCCTAGGCTCCAGCAGTGGACTGCCCCTTGGTGGTCTCACGCCCATCGCTCTCTTCTTCTTCTCCCCTAGGCTCCAGCAGTGGACTGTCCCTTGGTGGTCTCACGCCCATCGCTCTATTCTTCTCCCCTAGGCTCCAGCAGTGGACTGCCCCTTGGTGGTCTCACGCCCATCAGTCTCTTCTTCTTCTCCCCTAGGCTCCAGCAGTGGACTGTCCCTTGGTGGTCTCCTGCCCATCGCTCTCTTCTTCTCCCCTAGGCTCCAGCAGTGGACTGTCCCTTGGTGGTCTCACGCCCATCGCTCTCTTCTTCCCTAGGCTCCAGAAGTGGACTGTCCCTTGGTGGTCTCACGCCCATCGCTCTCTTCTTCTTCTCCCCTAGGCTCCAGCAGTGGACTGCCCCTTGGTGGTCTCACACCCATCGCTCTCTTCTTCTCCCCTAGGCTCCAGCAGTGGACTGCCCCTTGGTGGTCTCACACCCATCGGTCTCTTCTTCTTCTCCCCTAGGCTCCAGTAGTGGACTGCCCCTTGGTGGTCTCACGCCCATCGCTCTCTTCTTCTTCTCCCCTAGGCTCCAGCAGTGGACTGCCCCTTGGTGGTCTCACGCCCATCGCTCTCTTCTTCTTCTCCCCTAGGCTCCAGCAGTGGACTGCCCCTTGGTGGTCTCACGTTCATTTGAGGTCTGTACGCTTGTCTGGGTGAGCATAGGAGAGAGGCTGTGGGCACCGGTCTTGGAGGGGGCGGAGGACTGAGTAAGTTAAACACATTTTGTCGCCCCCCTAGATCTAATCCAGAATTTAACCCACGCAGTGCCAGGGCAGCCTCACTAGTAGGGGAGATGTAACCATTCTGATCCTGAGCTCTTTCCTTCTACTATGGCTTTCTAAGCACACGTATATAAGAATAATGTTGCAGACATGTCCCCTGTGTGTGCCTGGTGTCACCTCCTCCCTGTACAATGGCAGGCATTGTGATGATCTTACACCAGGCTAGCCCTAGGAGCTCCTGGAGCCTGCCCTCCCTCTTCCTCCTTATCTGGTGACCTCAGCCGCTCAGCCTCTGAAGGAGGGGGAAGAGTCCGGACTATAGAGGGGTTCCATCATCACAGGCAGCACCCCAACACACAACAAGCACCCACCTTTCACTTTAAGCCTGCTGGGGGGGAAAGATGGAGGTCCACATCTAGCTCAGGACACCATGGAGGCCCCCAGAGAGGACACACATACACACAGCAGATAGGGACACTCACGACCAGTCCTGACCCGATCAGCCTTCGCGTCTACTTACCGGCACCAGCAGAAGAAGAAGAGCCTCCAGCAGCTTGATGCAGTGTCCGCTCCGCACATGCGCAGTGCAGGCTGATGCCTGGATAATGAGCAGAGCCGATGATGCTCTCAGAAGATGGAAGAGGCTGAGCCTGGGAGGAGGAGCCCCGGAGGAGGGGGCGTGTCTATGTGTGTGTGTGTGTGTGTGAGCTGTCTTTGGAGGATCATTGCAACATTTCTTCTCCTACACTGATACATTGTATCATCACACGTGATCATAGACACATAGCATGACAGCTGTCACAGATCAGCCTCTGATGAGACTTTATTATTCTTATCATTTTCTGTAGGTTAGAATAATAAAATGTATGGGGAAGCCAGGATGTTAGAGAGGAACTTCAACCCCCCCATGAATAAAAACCCAGAAGCAAGTAATTGTGACTTGCTAAGCTCTTGCTAGACTTGTTGCACAATTGCAGCAAATCTGCATTGCATGACTCCAGATCAACTTTCTTTGCAAACATTCTGCAAGCCTGCTGCAAGTTCTGCTTCAGTTATGTTGTGTAATAGTCATCCAGTGGCGGCTGGTGCTCCAAATTTTTTGGGGGGGGCGCAAACAAACTGAAAAAAAAAAACATCAATCGCAGCCACTGTGCCCATCAAACGCAGCTACTGTGCCCATTAATTGCTGCCACTGTGCCCATCAAACGCAGCCGCTGTGCCCATCAAATGCAACCACTGTACCCATAAATTGCCGCCACTGTGCCATCAAACACAGCTACTGTGCCCATCAATTGCTGACACTGTGCCCATCAAATGCAGCCAGTGTACCCATAAATTGCCGCCACTGTGCCATCAAACGCAGCTACTGTGCCCATCAATTGCCGCTACTGTGCCCATCAATTGCAAACAAACTGAAAAAAAAAAACATCAATCGCAGCCACTGTGCCCATCAAACGCAGCTACTGTACCCATTAATTGCTGCCACTGTGCCCATCAAATGCAGCCACTGTGCCATCAAATGCAGCCACTGTGCCCATCAAACGCAGCCGCTGTGCCCATCAAATGCAACCACTGTACCCATAAATTGATGCCACTGTGCCATCAAACACAGCTACTGTGCCCATCAATTGCTGACACTGTGCCCATCAAATTCAGCCACTGTGCCCATAAATTGCCGCCACTGTGCCATCAAACGCAGCTATTGTGCCCTTCAATTGCCGCTACTGTGCCCATCAATTGCTGCCAGTGTGCTCATCAATTGGCACTACTGTGCACATCAATTGCTGCCAGTGTGCCCATCAATTACCACTACTGTGCCCATCAACTGCTGCCAGTGTGCCCATCAATTGCCGCTACTGTGCCCATCAACTGCTGCTACTGTGCCCATCAACTGCCGCCACTGTGCCCATCAATTGCAGCTACTGTGCCCATCAATTGCCGCTAGTGTGCCCATCAAATGCTGCCAGTGTGCATCCCCCGCCCGGCACTAACCTTGTCTTGGTGGGGCAGCGGGTCACGACAATGTCCTCCACGCTCCTCGATGTCTTCTCCCGTCCTCTCTTCCCGTCCTCTGCTATGATTGGACGCCTGATAGGCGGCGTCCAATCACAGCGCCTGTCGTTTCAGCCAATCAGGTGACAGGTAACGACCCGAGCATCTGATTGGCTGAGAGGCGGTTCAGTGTTAGGAAAGCGAATATCTATTCGCTTTCCTAACACAACGCTGAGTGAACAGCGAGCGCCCAGCATGGCGCCCACTGTTCACCTTTTTGGACACCTACAGCTCTAATCAGGTGCTACCAAAAAATACCCCGGTGCTGTAATTCAGGTGCCTGGCGCCCGAAAAGGGGTCGGGCACCTGAATAGGGGGTGGCAGCGGCGACCATAGATAGATTCATGCAATGCATGAATCTATCTATGGCAGTGGTTCTCAACCTGGGGGTCGGGACCCCCTTGGGGGTCGAATGATGATTTCCCAGGGGTCACCGAATCCTGGGCTGTTCTTGAAGCCCGCACCTCTCTCTCAGCCTTTTTGCGGCTGCCCAGCAGGGCTGTCCCTGGAGCCTGTGGCCGCCCAGCCAGGCTGCTCCTGGAGCCCGCGGCCACATCCACTCAGCCTCTTCACAGCCGCCTATTCAGTTCACGGCATGGCTGGAGGGCAGAGACTAGAGGTAAGCTCACTGGTGAGGAATGTGAAGTGGGAGGGACTGGAGTATACCCCATCTCCTGATTTTGACATAGGTGTCACTGCTACGAGACACCACAAAGTCAGAGACACAGTGAGTAACATTACCTGTTATTATAGTTGCCATTAAAATTCCCCACTACAGTTCTCATATCAGCAGATGACCTTGATCAAGAACACCTAAGTTGGCTGATCAGAACTCCCCGCAGCATTGCCACTCATCCCAACTCGCCGCCAGCATTGCCACTCATCCCAACTCGCCTCCAGCACTGCCACTCATCCCAACTCGCCTCCAGCACTGCCACTCATCCCATTCCCCCCACCGAGAAGAAGGAATAAAAATAGAGAATACATGGAAGGAAGAGGAAAAGAGGGGGAGTAACAAAGAAAAAGGGAGAGAAAGAATAAGAGAACAAGAAAGATGACTACAGGGGGGGGGGGGGGGGGGGACAAGAAATTAGGATAGAGAGAGATAAAAGAGAAAAAAAGGAGAACAAAGACAGCGTGGTACATCCTAAAATGTACCATAATGGGTTTTAATACTGTACGAGTAGAAGGGACTCAGGGAGCACTAAATGTCCGTGGGCTAGGGGCGCAAATGACTTGTCTTGGGTGCTGACAACTCACGCTACGAAAATAAGTTTACTGTTAGGGGTCCCCACAACTTGGGAAATTTTATCAAGGGATCACAGCACTAGAAAGGTTGAGAACCACTGATCTATGGTGATAGAGAGGGGGCAGCGCCCATGCACCCCTTATGGATGCACCGCCACTGTAGTCATCCCACCACAGGGGGCACTGTGGCTGAATTTTCATCATTGCTCCCTGCTGTGTGTAAGGTTTTTCTTTAATTGGTGCTGGGGCGTGGTGTGCAGAGAGGTGAGTGGTATCCATGAGATCTGATATGGAGCTCAGAGAGGTAGAAATCAAGGAGTGACTAACCCTAATATCCAATTGGTGGAGCCCAATTTGGAATGTTCTATTTTTTCCTTGTTTATATGCTAGCAGCTCACCTTAACCACTTCAATACCAGGCACTTCCGCCCATTCCTGCCCAGGACAATTTTCAGCTTTCAGCGCTGTCACACTTTGAATGACAATTGCGCGGTCATGCAACCCTGTACCCAAACTTCCCACAAATAGAGCTTTCTTTTGGTGGTATTTGATCACCTCTGCGTTTTTTATTTTTTGCTAAACAAACGAAAAAATACCAATATTTTGGAAAAAAATGTTTTTCTTTGTTTCTGTCATAAAATTTTGTTTTCCCCTTCACTGATGGAAACTGATGAGGCAGCGCTGATCGGCACTGATGAGGCGGCACTGATGTGTCAGCCTCTGACAGGTTCTTATCACGATCGGAGATGCGGCATGTCAGACTGACACGCCGCACTCGCGATCGCCGCGATGCGCGCCCTCGCGGGCGCGCTCCGCCATGTTATCCTGCTGGACGTCAATAGACGTCCAGTCAGGATAACAGAACCACTTCCCGGACATCAATTTGCTATTGACTGGGCGGGAAGTGGTTAGGCAAAGACCACAACAGGTCTAGTGCCGCTTTTAAAAGCGGAGAGTGGCATGTGATATTCCATAAAGGATCCATATAGCAAAGCCTTGTCAGACCAGCTGTGGATTTCAATGCAGAAGAGGGGAGGAGAGCGGAACGTGAACTGCCATTAACCACTTGCCGCCCACCCATGTCAAATGACGGAGGGGCAATGCGGCTCTCGTTCTGGATGGACGTCATATGACGGACGCCCAGAACGGCCGCTCTTGTGCGCCCCTGTTGCTAGGATACAGCGCGACCCCGAGCTTTGTAAAGAGCCACGGCCGCAGCTTTTTAACCATGTGATCGGCTGTGTCTAATCACAGCCCCGGTCACATGTAAACTGACAGCGTGTGAGGAGAGGAGAGCTGATCAGTGGCATCTCCTCACAGAGGACATCTAGGTATGTACAATAAAGCCCCCACAGTGCCAGCAGTAAGTGCCCACCAGTGCCAGCAATGAGTGCCCACCAGTGACAACAATAAGTGCCCATTAGTGATGCCAGTCAGTGCTGACTATCAGTGCTGTCCATCAATGCCCATCAGTGCCGCCCATCAGTGCCACCTATCCATTACGGCTATCAGTGCCCACCAGTGCCACCTATCTGTGCCCATCAGTGCCACCTATCAGAGCCCACCAATGCCACCCATCAGTGCCACCCATCAGTGCCCACCAGTGCTGCCTATCAGTGCTCATCAGTGCCACATATCAGTGACCATAAGTGCAGCATATTCGTGCCTCCTCATCAGTGCCACCTAATCAGTACCCTTCAGTGCCACCTATCAGTGCCCATAAGTGCCATATATTAGTGCCACCTATGAGTGCCCATAAGTGCCGCATATTCGTGCCTCCTCATGAGTGCCACCTAATCAGTGCCCATAAGTGCCACCTATCAGTGCCCATAAGTGCGGCATATTCGTGCCTCCTCGTCAGTGCCACCTAATCAGTGCCCATAAGTGACACCTATCAGTGCCCATAAGTGCCACCTCATCAGTGCCCACGAGTGTAGCCTATCAGTGCCGCCTCATCAGCGCCCATCAGTGAAAGAGAAAAATTTATTTACAAAATTTACTGACAGAAACTAAGAAAAACTTAAATTTTTTTCAAGATTTTCGATCTTTTTTTTTTAGGAAAAAATTTAAAACCTAGAAGTGATTAAATACCACCAAAAGAAAGCTCTATTTGTGTGAATAAAATGATTAAAAATTCACATGGTTACAGTGGAGCATGATCGCACAATTGTCACTCAAACGCCTCATACACACGATCGGACTTCCATCGGATTTTGTGTGGATTTTGGTCCAAAGGGCGTTGTCCGTGAACTTGGTATGCATACACACGGCAGGACATTTTCAGCCAACTTTCACCTAATCACGTGTTTTTTTCTGCTCTTTACCGCCACCCTTTGGGCAACTTCTGCTATTGTTGTCTGATCTTTAGCATTGGTTCAGATTTTGCTCCATCAGATATTTGTTGCCGGAAAGTTTGTCTGTTTTGACACCGAACATTTGTCCGATGAAAAACACAAAACATTTGTCCGATGGAGCATACACACGGTCGGATTGTCTGCTAAAACAGGTCAGTCGGACAATTGTTGTCAAAAAGTCCGATCGTGTGTACGGGCCTAAAGTGTGACAGCGCTGATAGCTGAAAAATGGCCTGGGCAGGAAGGGGGTGTAAGTGCCCTGTATTGAAGTGGTTAAAGTGGAGCTCCACCCTAAATAGCAACTTTTGCTATTTGGATGCCTCCCCCCCTCCGGTGTCACAATTGACACCTTTCAGGGGGGAGGGGGGTGAAGATACCTGTCTAAGACAGGTATTTTCACCCACATCCGGGAGTCCTGTCTCCGGGAATCTGCGGGAGTTACGTCACTTCCCGCAGACTTCCCTTGGTGTTCTGGGAGACACTCGGCTCCCAGAACACAGGAGCACCAATCAGAACGGCGCAGCGCGACTCGCGCATGCGCCGTAGGGAACCGGGCATGAAGCCGCAGGGCTTCACTTCCTGGTTCCCTCAGCGAGGATGGCGGAGGGAGCAGCAGAGCGACGAGCGGTCGCTCGTCCTCTGCTGCGGACGTCGGTGGACTCCAGGACAGGTAAGTGTCCAAATATTAAAAGCCAGCAGCTGCTGTAGCTGTAGCTGCTGGCTTTTAATTTTTTTTTTCCGGTGGAGCAACCCCTTTAAGGATTTGTATACCAAAGCGCCACTAGACCTGTTGTGGTCTTTGTTTAAGGTGAGCTGCTAGAGCACACTCCTGGTGGATGCCTGGATGGTGGGAAAAATTGTGTTCACAACTTTCAAGAACTGTTTTTTGAGCACGTGATCTTCACATCTCATCACTTTTTGATGCACATGCACTTTATTTTTTGGGACTTATTTTATTGTTTTTTATGTAAAATCAGATCAATACCTGCTTTTGATTCAAGCACTTTTATAACTGTTTCACATATTATCGCATATTATTGTATTTTTTTTTTTTTTAAATATGGGATAGTCATTTATGCATATTTGTCTTTATCACTGTTTCACATAGTATATTACTGCCATTTTTGTTTTGTGTGTTTTTTTTATTGTATAATTATTATTGTTTTTGAGAATGTTCTTTTTCATATTATAAATGTTCTTTTTTATGTTTTGTTTTGTTAAATGTTCACCCTAATAAAAAAAAAAATAACTAAGATGTAATAGAGTGTTATGTATTGATATTATTCAATTTTTTTAATAAATGTTTTTTTATCAAGATCAGTTTTGTCTTAATGCACCATTCAGTGAACTGAGGTACATTTTTTAAGACAATGAAAAAATATAGGCCAAAAAAGCTGAACTAAAAATATTTCAATGAGCGCTTTTTTTTTTTCTTCTACTTCGGACACTTTGGCTTCGATTTTTCTGACAATTCACCTCTTTTCCCGTATTAGTGAATAGACCCGATAAAATCGGACACTTGGACAAACAACAACAAAAGCTTGTGCCAAAGATATTATTGGAAGATTGAGGGATTAAATAAGATTGCTGCCACCTAAGTACCGGTGAATCACCAGCATAGGTGTGTGTAACCCATTGCATTAGGATGTGCACCCCAAAGATCAAACACACATGCGTGTGTGAGATATATATATATATATTATATACATATATATGTATATATATAATTATATATATACGTACACATACAGACACAGACACACACACACTCTTATGGTAGAGCCGATGTGCTATCATTCTTGCTCCCCTATCAGATAGTGCCCGGGCCGTGCCACGGAAATGTCTGAAAATAAACATCTGTTCCGCTCTCTTCAATCAGCTGTTGGCCGCGCTTCCTGCTGCTCGCTCCCGACGCTCGTTCTATCAGATGGGGGACCTATCGAGATGGGTCCCCCATCTGATAGAACGAGCGGCGAGAGCGAGCGCAGGGAGCGCTGTTGTATCTATCGAGATGGGTGCCCAATACAATACAATAGCGCTGGCCACGCTCAATCAAATAAAAGGGGCGGGTGTATTATAGAGCAGAGATTTTTTATAGCATGCATTTCACAATAAACTACACGTCTGTGGGGCGTGTCAAGGGGCGTTTTCACATAACGCTAGGGATCACTCAATACAGCAAGGGGTAGATGACTTTATAAAAGGGGCGGATCTATTTTTTATAGGATGCATTTCACAATAAACTACACGGGGGGGGGCGTGTTTAAAGAACTAGGGCGAGTTGAGATGGGTCCTCCATAATACACCCCCGGCCAGCGCTGTTCTATCTAAATGGGTCCCAATCTGATAGAACGAGCAGCGGGAGCGAGCGTGTGTTAACTGTGCATGCTCCAACAACAGCTGATGTGAAAAAAATTTCGTCTCAGAGATTTCCGTGATCTCCGATTGCACATGCGCAGTCCTCCCCGGGGTCTATCTGATAGGGGGACCCATACTGTTAGAACACCGGTACAGTGAAAGAGAAGAGACAGGGATTGCCGCTCCAGACAGATCCACCCTGATAATAATCTCCTTTCCAGGAACCGAGGGTGCTGGCAATGCACAAGGCAATTGAAATAATGATGATTAGGACAGCCGCACTCCAATCAAACGTGGCTTTTATCAATGTAAAATAAACAGTGAAAGAGAAGTACGGTGGCACTTCATGAATGGCAGACCTGGTCAGAGTGAGATATTTCCCATCTCCCTGCCTGCACACAGAGTGATAATGCTAATGCACTTGGGGTGATTATGGTGTGCATTTTGCAATCCCAGGACAAAATCCAAGAAGTGATAATAATAATCTTGGATTTGTCCTGGGATTGCAAAATGGCCTGCAAATATTTTGAACACATATGAATTTTTGATGCATGCACTTTCTTAATGAATAATATTTTCTTGCACTAAGCACTTTTTGTTCACTGTGTCAGCACACCATCTTTTCTTTTGCTCTTTTTTTTAACTGCATTTGCACTTGTTTTGTTTCATAGAAACAAATCATTTTTGTATGATAGATGATTTTTTTTATGCAATGACACAGGGTTTATGATTACAGTATATATGATTGTTGGGTTGAATGTATTTCACACGTGTACAGTAAGGAATTAGGCTAATAGTAGTGGGTTCACTATCACCAAATTGTGGGATTATAGATTTGCGCTGCTTGCTTCTTTTTTCTTGCCAAAAATGCAGATTTGCATAACTCTTGCTGTAGACTCACCACTGCAAATTTGCTCTTGCTAGAGACTTGACATGCAAATTTGCTACAAATTGGAAAAGTGTCAACTAGAACTTGTGCTTCAAAGTGTATAACTTGCCAGGGAAGATGTGCAGCAAGTTCACAAGATTTACAATTCAATATTGCCACAAATGTGTGTGGCAAGTTATCCTTGCTATCTGGCAAAGAAATCCCCTTATGTATTCCAATATATATATATATATATATATATATATATATATATATATATATATATATATATATATGTATATGTATGTGTGTGTATATATAGATAGGTACCTATCCCCACTGCTGTCGGACCTCGCCATGGCGAGGTCCGTCAGAGGTTCGGCCCCCTCCTCCTTCCCCACCGCTGGGCCATTTAGACAGCGCAGAGCGCTTCACGCATGCGCAGTAGGGGATCGCCTGTGAACCCGCAAGACTTTACTCCTG
This sequence comes from Rana muscosa, assembly GCA_029206835.1. NCBI lineage: Eukaryota > Metazoa > Chordata > Amphibia > Anura > Ranidae > Rana > Rana muscosa. The sequence continues at coordinate 417,616,785 of CM055121.1, forward strand.
GTTTCCCTTACAGGGTATGGGGGCGGCAGCTCCCAAGAGCCGATAAAAACATCGGCTGGGGTGCCGACATCGCTGGATTCAAAGACAGGTAAGTGTCCTAATATTAAAAGTCAGCAACTACAGTATCTGGGCTGGAGCTCCTCTTTAAAGAGTAAGTAAACGTCCTTGGATTGTTTTTACCTATAGGTAAGCCTATAATAAGGCACCCGTTTAGGAGATAATTACTGTATATGCTGCCGATGACGTCATTGGCGCATGCGCTCTTAAGGAATGGCCACTTGTGCCGTTTCTTCAGAGCCCACTGCCGTGACCAGCGGCTCCCACGCGCATGTGCAGGAGTGACGTCGCGCGGCTCCGGCCAGTCACACAGCTGACGTCCACAGGCTCGGAAGGAAGACGGGCAAAGATGGATGCAGCCACCAGCGGGGACAACTAGGGCTTTGTTTGCAGGTAAGTTTCACATAATGTGCTAGTATGCGATGCATACTAGCACATTATGCTTTTACTTTGCAGGTCAGGAAAAAAAAGCGGAAGTGTTTGTTCCTCTTTAAGCTATTGATAGACTTGCCAGGCTTCACAAGTTTGTTGCACAATTGCAGCAAGTCCGCATTGCATGACTCCAGATCAACTTTCTTTGCAAATGTAGCGGCCTCACCTCTCTCTCTTTCTTTGGTGGTTATATGGCTGTTGTCTAGGGGTACCTGGGAGAGAGAGAGAAACACACCATGGCCCATGTCCTCCGTAACTGAGAGGTGAAGGCCAGAGATTGGGCTTTTGTGTAGGTGTCCTAGAGTCAAGTCCAGTCCTTCGTCCCCGACTCCTTTGCTTTAGTAACCCAAGTTCCACACAGTGAATAGGTACAACTCATTTTTATTCTTCTTGCCAAGCAATAAAATAATCTTTCTCCTTTGGAAAATGAGGGGACAGATTGAGGCACAATCCTTTCCCTTCTTGCTGCTGCCCACTGTGCTCTCACCAGTGGTGAATAGTCACTGCCACTGACTAGGTAATATAGAACGTGAATTACCTTCGCTCACTTTGCCCCTGTCAGGGGAAGAAATCCATCCAAGGGAGAAATGGAGGCCTCTCTGTCACCAGCGATGCTGCGCCGGGCTCTTCAGAGAAGTTACTGCGCGCCAGTCCTCACAAACTCAGACACGGGCACCCAAGGAGTTAGGGCCCCCTCGGATTCCTCCACCCTCGCAGAACTCAGTCGAAGGTACTGAGCCCCAGGCATCCGCCATAGTACCTCACCCCAGGCTAAAGGTGCCTGAGATGGACTCCATCCCTGCTCCAGCTAGGCCAGCACCCAAGCTAAAGGTGCCTGAGTGCGGCCGCGTCCTCTGACTCTCCTCCCAAAACAGGGCGTCCGCCCCTTTTGTGACCTCTCCCTTTGCGTCCCAGCGGGTTCCCCGTCCCGCTGTACCAGCTCCAGGGGAGGACAAAAAGGCACGGTTTGCGGTGTGAGTTCAACTCCGGCCCCAGGCAACAACGCCACCCAGGGACCCCAAGGAACCTCACACCACCAGAGTCCTCACATAATTCAAATACCCGCTATACTCTCCCCCTGGTGATTTGACACTGGTCCCCAGTGTCTGGTACAAACTCACATCCCACAAAGAGTGGTGTCATAAGTTCAGCCTAGAAACCAACTACATAATTTAGCCCTGAATTGTGCCAAGACCTGAATGGGAAGGGGGAAACTTAAAACAATACAACTATAAAACTTTTCAATAAAACACTTTAAATATCCCACACATTTACATTCCTCCCTCCCTCTGGCTGTCTAAGGACCACCCACTCTCAGTAGTCTTGACAGACGAGTCTCCTGCAGAGGGAAAGAAAAGAAACATACATCCTACCACATGTGCTGCCGCATTTAGGTGAGGTTAAACCTCCCTCTCCTGAATGCGGAAGAATTGTTTTCAGGATAGGAACAATTTGACCGCCAACTGCAAGAAAACGCAAATCGCCGTAAAATCTCAGAAAAAAACAAGATTTGCATTTTTGCCATGTTTTGCATTTTCCCATGGCAGGGTAGGCTAATGCACATGTAGCCTAAAGCCTAGTACACATGGCCACATTGGCCGATTCAATAAAAACCTTTGGGCAGTGCATATGGCAGACAGTCTGACAGAAGCCAGCTTCCTTTAGCTGGCCATCATTCTTCAATCCAAGAAAAGGAAGCAGATGCATCATGAGAGTTTAGACTCCATCTTTAAGTCTGAATAAAGGAAACCGCTTGTGCCGCCCCCTTGTGATGTCATCGCCCCATCATGCCCCGGACGGTGACGTCACAAGGGGGTGGGGTATCTGGATGACATCACCGGATGACATGCCCCCATGGTTATATAAGAAATTGCAGACCGCGAGAGCCGACACATCAGTGGGAGCCAGCGTCGGGAGAAGACATCAGCGGAGGCAGAAGAATCGGCAGAAGAACCAGAAGAAGAAGACAGCAGAGGAAGAAGAACTGGAGAAAGAACCAGGGGAAGGAAACATCAGCGGAGGGAGAAGAACTAGAGGAAGAAGACATCACCAGAGGGAGAAGACACATTGGAGCTACGACGGGGGACATTCTTCATTTTTAATAAAGGACTTTGTCAAAAACCTGTTTACTGTTTTTATTTATTATTGACACTTTTTTGGGGTGAACAAAGGGAAAGGTGCTTTGGGGTGGGGGGCGCAAAGCCCCTCTGCCCCAAGGCACCCACCCCCCATGTTGAGGACATGTGGCCTGATATGGTTCAGGAGGAGGGGGCGTTCGCTCTCCCCCCCCTTTCCTGACCTTCCGGGCTGCGTACTCGGATAGGGGTCTGGTATGAATTTTAGGGGGACCCCATGCTGTTTTTTTTATCTTTTTGGCGTGGGGTTCCCCTCAAAATCCATATCAGACCGAAGGGTCTGGCATGGTCTCGGGGGGCACACCTTTTTTTTTTGTGGTGTGGGGTTCCCCTCTTAAGATTTAAGATCCCGTTCATTGAAGTCGCATGGAAGTCGGACATGAATACATAGGGCAAAGTCGGATCGGAAGTCGTCCAACTTCCATGTCAGAGCTGTGTGAACCCGGCCTGGGAGGAGATCTTCTTTAAGGCAAATAATCTTAAAGGAACCACACACCTGTTACTTCTTTCAGTGTGTAGTATTCTAAAGAGACAATACATTGGTAACTACTTTGTTACTTTGGAAATTGACTTGTTTCTGTGCAGTCGTCCAGAGCCCCAACACAGAATTCTGAGCTCACCAGCAGACAAGTTTGGGACTTTATATAATGTATTGATGCTAATAACTGCAGAAATACATTCTTTGGTTGTTATTAATGAACTCTTTCCATAGAACACACATTTAAACAAGCACAAATCTGAGCACAGAGCCACTGTGATAATGGACTGGGTGCTGAGTTCAGGGTCTTTAACATCTGCAATGACCGCATTTTCTGGAGCAGTACTGATGTAGAGGCTCCTTTGTTATTTGTGCTTTAGTGAACCTCAATGGATCTGCATAATAAACACAAACTGCAGGGAGAGAAGAATGTCAAAGACACTGCCCGTGTCTCTAAGCAACAAAGTTGGTGATCATTAGAAGAAAAAACATATTCTGTACATTTGCTCACCTTTTATTATGGCTCCCTTTCTAATATACAGCATTCAATTAAATTGCATTGGATGCACCATGCCGAGATGACTGTTCTTTTATATGTGACCTTGTGACAGAAGGTTTACTTCATGTCATTTGTTCTTACATTTACCAATGAGTAACTGCTTCATAAAATGCTTAGTATTACTGTGTTTTGTGCTTGCTGTGGTGCAATAAGTGTAATAGTATGCATGGTATGGTGCGCTGTGTGTAATGGTGTGCATGGTACAGTGTGCTGTGTATAATGGTGTGCATGGCATGATGTGGTGTGTGTGTGTAATTGTATACATGGCATGGTGTGCTGAATGTAAAAGTGTGCATGGTATGGTGTACTGAGTATAATGGTGTGCATGGTATAACGGTATGCATGGTATGATGTGGTGAGTGTAATGGTAGGCATGGTATGGTGTGCTGGCTGTAATGGTGGGCATGGTATGGTGTGCTGAGTGTAATGGTTTGCATGGTATGGTGTGGTAAGTGTAATGGTGTGCATGGTATGGTGTGGTAAGTGTAATGGTGTGCATGGTATGGTGTGGTAAGTGTAATGGTGAGCATGGTATGGTGTGCTGAGTGTTATGGTGTGCATGGTATGGTGCGCTGAGTGTCATGGTGTGCATGGTATGGTGTGCTGAAAGTAAAGTTGTGCATGGTTTGGTGTGCTGAATGTAATGGCGTGCAAGGTATGATGTGGTGAGTGTAATGGTGTGCCTGGTATGGTGTGCTAGATGTAAAGTTGTGCATGGTATGGTGTGCTGAATGTAATGGTGTGCATGGTATGGTGTGCTGAATATAATGATGTGCATGGTATGGTGTGCTGAGTATAATGGTGTGCATGGTATGGTGTGGTGAGTGTAATAGTGTGCATGGTATGGTGTGGTGAGTGGTAGGGTGTGCTGAATAGTACAACAAAAAATACTCCTGCGCTCCGGTGTTTCACTGCATGCGGATAGTGTAGACCTTTCCTTTGTAAAAAGGCAAAAGCTAGAATCTTGCAGCCCTCCTCAGAACAATGGGTGTTCATAAAACTCCAAGAAAAGAAAAAGAAAGGAGGGCACACCGACCTAGTCCATTACCAGATAAAAAACTTTATTAAAATGTGTAAAAACAATGGTCCTACGCACAAAGAGAGCTTTCATATAGGCTTTTCTGGATAACCAGAGGGTCGGACCCAAATTTAGCTGGATGGCTGACACGTTTCCGGGGCCCACCCCTTTCCTCAGAGCCTAAACGGCTCGGGTGTGCAGAATGTAATGGTGTGCATGGTATGGTGAGTGTAATGGTATGCATGGTATGGTGTGGTGAGTGTAATGGTGTGCATGGTATGGTGTGCTAGATGTAAAGTTGTGCATGGTATGGTGTGCTGAGTGTAATGGTGTGCATGGTATGGTATGCTGAATGTAATGGTGTGCATGGTATGGTGTGGTGAGTGTAATGGTGTGCATGGTATGATGTGCTAGATGTAAAGTTGTGCATGGTATGGTGTGCTGAGTGTAATGGTGTGCATGGTATGGTATGCTGAATGTAATGGTGTGCATGGTATGGTGTGGTGAGTGTAATGGTGTGCATGGTATGATGTGCTAGATGTAAAGTTGTGCATGGTATGGTGTGCTGTGTGTTATTGTGTGCATGGTATGGTGTGCTGAATGTAATGGTGTGCATGGTATGGTGTGCTGAATGTAATGGTGTGCATGGTATGGTGTGCTGAATGTAATGGTGTGCATGGTATGGTGTGCTGAATGTAATGGTGTGCATGGTATGGTGTGCTGAATGTAAAGTTGTGCATGGTATGGTGTGCTGAGTGCAATGGTGTGCATGGTAATGGTGTGCTGAATATAATGGTGTGCATGGTATGGTGTGCTGAGTATAATGGTGTGCATGGTATGGTGTGCTGAATGTAAAGTTGTGCATGGTATGGTGTGCTGAATATAATGGTGTGCATGGTATGGTGTGCTGAGTATAATGGTGTGCATGGTATGGTGTGCTGAGTGTAATGGTGTGCATGGTATGCCTAAACATCAGGGTGCTACATAATAAACAAACATGAATGTCATCATGCACATACATAATCACAAACTATACACAGAACAACGTTTTTAAGGCAATAACACAAGATTACTTTCTATTAGTAGGATCAAAATCTAGGACCCCTTGTTTTCCATTTCCATGCTAACCAAAGGATGCAAAACATGCACAATGTTGGTTGGTTGCCTGGGTCGGCGTTAACATTACAGATGGTCTTGGCAGCATGAAACTTGACCAGAAACAGTCAGATTTTACATTGCTCATAATTAGTAAGATCAAAACCTAGGACCCCTTTCTTTTTTCTTATCTGTGATAACCAAAAGATGCAAAACAAGCATAATATTGGTTTGTTGACTGGGTTGGGGTGAAGATTACAGATGGTCTTGACAGCATGTGGGCGGGGCCTACTCACCCTGCACACGGGGTTACCTTTCTCGTGGAGCTCGCTCATTAATGCCCGGGAACAGGCGGAGACTGCAGTCATGTAAAAAATGTAACATTAAGGCAGTTCCCTGACTTAGAGATGATCCTTTACTGTGTACAGTACAGCAAAAATGTAGAGTTCCTCTTAAACCTGCCTTGTCCAATGTTACTATACACTGTATCTGATATACAGTGCCTTAAAAAAGTATTCATACCCCTAAAAACGTAAATGTATTTTATTGGGATTTTATGTGATAGACCAACACAAAGTGGCACATAATTGTGAAATGGAAGTAATTATAAATGGTTTTCAATTTTTTTTACAAATAAATATTTGAAAAGTATGGAGTGCATTTGTATTCAGCCCCCTTGAGTCAATACTTTGTAGAACCACCTTTTGCTGCAATTACAGCTGCAAGTCTTTTTGGGGATGTCTCTACCAGCTTTGCACATCTAGAAAGTGAATTTTTTGCCCATTCTTCTTTGCAAAATAGCTCAAGCTCTGTCAGACTGTGAACAGCAATTTTCAAGTCTTGCCACAGATTCTTAATTGGATTTAGGTCTGGACTTTGACTGGGCCATTCTAACACATGAACATGCTTTGATCAAAACCATTTAATTATAGCTCTGGTTGTATGTTTAGGGTCATTGTCCTGCTGGAAGGTGAACCTCCGCCCCAGTCTCAAGTCTTTTGCAGACTCTAACAGGTTTTCTTCTAAGATTGCCCTGTATTTGGCTCCTTGCAACTTCCCATCAACTCTGACCAGCTTCCCTGTCCCTGCTGAAGAAAAGCATCCCCACAACATGATGCTGCCACCACCAAGTTTCACGGTTGGGATGGTGTGTTCAGGGTGATGTGCAGTGTTAGTTTCCGCCACACATATCGTTTTGCTTTTAGGCCAAATTGTTCAATTTTGGTCTCATCTGACCAGAGCACCTTCTTCCACGTGTTTGCTGTGTCCCCCACATGGCTTCTAGCAAACTGCAAATTAATTTCTTATGGCTTTCTTTCAACAATGGCTTTCTTCTTGCCACTCTTTCCTAAAGACCAGATTTGTGGAGAGCACGACTAATAGTTGTCTTGTGGACAGATTCTCCCACCTGAGCTGTGGATCTCTGCAGCTCCTCCAGAGTTACCATGGGCATCTTGGTTGCTTCTCTGATTAATGCTCTCCTTGTCTGGCCTGTCAGTTTCGGTGGATGGCCATGTCTTGGTAGGTTTGCAGTTGTGCCATACTCTTTCTATTTTCAGATGGTGGATTGAACAATGCTCCGTGAGATGTTCAAAGCTTGGGATATTTTTTTATAACCTAACCCTGCTTTAAACTTCTCCACAACTTTATCCCTGAACTGTCTGGTGTGTTCCTTGGCCTTTGTGATGCTATTTGTTCACTAAGGTTCTCTAACAAACCTCTGAGGGCTTCACATAACAGCTGTATTTATACTGAGATTAAATTACACACTAGACATGTGCACTGCCAAAAAATTCGTTAGTTTTCGTTTTCGTTTCATTCGTTTTTTTTTTTTTTCGTTTTTCGGGTCATTCGTTATGATCGCAATTCGTAAATTCGTAAATTTGTACATTCGTAAATTTATACATTCGTAAATTTGTACATTCATAAATTTATACATTCGTAAATTTGTACATTCGTAAATTTGTACATTCGTATATTTCCGAATTAACGAATTTGTCGAAATTCGTTAAAAAACGAATTCGGAACGAAACGAATTGCACATGTCTATTACACACAGGGGGACTCTATTTACCAATTAGGTGACTTCTGAAGACAGTTGGTTCCACTAGAATATAGTTAGGGGTAACAGAGTAAAGGGGGCTGAATACAAATGCACGCCACACTTTTCAGATATTTGTACACAATTTAAAAAATCATTTATGATTTTCCTTCCCCCTCACAATTATGTGCCACTTTGTGTTGGGCTATCACATAAAATCCCAATAAAATACATTTTTGTTTTTGATTGTAACATGACAAAATGTGGAAAATGTCACTGTGTACATACCATGGACCTCATGCGTGTACTTGTTAACTCCTTTACTTCCTGTACTTCATGACCAGGCCATAGATCTCTGTAATGTGGGTTCGGATCTGGTTGCAATTGGATATGGACTGCTAGGGAGGGAGCCAGAACATTGACCACCTCGCTACCGGAGGACCTGTCACCTTTACCATGCCTAACTACGTTGCTTTGTGTCTCAAACTTGTCCTTGGTTACTCTTAGCAACTACACTCCTGTTTTCTTTGCCAAGTTAAGCCTTCTGTAAGCAGTGTTGCTTCGTACACCGTAGTGCTTTACAGACCCTGGTTCTTTAGATACGCCAAAACTAACATGCACCCCTTTAAATAACTTCAGACAAGGCTCATAACTGTTAATGTAACTTTACTAAACATGTGTGGTATAACAGTTCATTATGAACGTCTTTCCCCTAACGCTAACTATGGTGGTGTAGCTGCCCAGGCATAACTCTGTGACGCAAGAGTCCATGGCTTGGCTGTCTCCAAAAGTCCTGTGTCTTCAATCCCACCTCCACGTACAGACAGCTAGGAAAGTCAAACCAAGCAGGTAAACCCCCAAGAAGAGCCCAGGACCTCAGCTTTCCCCCTTTTTAGATCACAGGTGGGCCAACTAGGACCAAAAAGCCCAGGAACAGAACTTTCTCAAGTTAACCCCTTCCTCTGGCCTGGGCCAGCTGCTAACTCACTACAACCATACATCATTCAACTTGCCTACAAGCATTGCAACTTGATCAACCTCAGACAGATTTTGCACTGCTCATGTACTTGTATGGTCAAAACATCACAAGAAATAAAGATTCAGCTTATCATACATGGTCGTGTCGGGTGAAGGACGATCACTCAAGGATCTGATTATTTTCTTCATAATAATCAGGTTCCTTTGTGTATAGACACATTTAGCATATCATACATGTAGATTACAGGAAATAAGATCATTACTTTACAAGCGAAGGGCACAGATTAACTACATAGATTTACATCTTCCACTGTCTTATTGTGATTTGAGCACTTTTTCAATTAATGTAGATGGGCAAAAGATGATGTTCCTGTCCCCGCAGTAATTAGCCCTGCACAGCTGGCAAGTATAAATACATGTTTAGCACTGAAATGATGCTTGTCTGCTGTAAATTACCTTAGAAACAGGACTCTCATCATTGACGTCAGTACTGACTATAGAATGTGCCTAGGTATTGAGGCTCTGACTGTCATGCCTTCGATATGATGTACTATATAAGTGTAGCGGGGTCCTCAATTTAGGGGTAGTGTTTGAGTGGTAGTTATGCTCAAACACCTAAATTGTTAGGACATTATCAACCATTTTGTCTGCAGGAAGAGTATCAGTGTACCGTTCCCTGTGGCTTGCAGGTGGCGCTGCAATAGTGGGCCAGGGTTGAACCGCTGATACAGTGCTGTGCCTTGTGTGTCCCCTCTCGGCAAACATACAGTGGGAGTGGTCGGCCTGCTGTGTATGCTGGGAGAGGATATAAAAGGGGCAGACGCTGCCTGTTTGTGGTTCGTCTTCGGGAGTCCTACTCCCAGGGAGTGTGTGTTCCTGTCCGCCCTGGGCACCTTTGGCCCAGGGGCGGTGGTCGGTGAATCAGTCCCAGGCACCTTTAGCCCTGGGACTGCAACTAAAGGCCTTGGGTCCAGCACCTTCGGCTGGGGCCCATCAAGGTACGAGGAATCTCAGGGTGCCGCCTTGCGAGGGGACCCGCATCTTAGACGAGGTGGCCGGGGAACAACTGTTCCGAGGGACTGGTGAGAAGTCACAGTGAAGGAAGGGGCCCGGTAACTCTCTGGAGGGATGTCTTCTCCTTACAGAGACCAAGTGCACCAGTTTGTGTAGTGATTGTGCGGTTAGTTAAAGTACCATTTTGGCTGCTAGTCCCTATCTAGGGAGACTATCCAAATGGGCTAAGTCTGCTTGAGAAGCCAAGCAGTGAAGTGTATTACGTTTGTGCCTGGACCTCTCCCACACCTTATGCTGTAATGTTCTCTCTCCAACCTTTCCTATCAGAGACTGTCTTTTAAGAGAAATAAACTCTACGTTGGAGTTACGACTGGTGTGGACATTGAAGTCATTGGGGGAAATAGAGACTTGTCTTCTCTCTGGAGAATCTGGCTGTGGAGACCCATCAAAACACTGCTCAACCTCTTCACACAGGAGGGTACGGGCATATAGAGCTGGGTGTGCCCTCTCTTCCTGCGAGAAGCCAAAGACAAGGAGGAGAGGGTGGTAAGCGCTACATAAGTGTCACACTTCATCTAGAATTTGTATTGTCAATGACAAGCACAAAGACGTTTCAACTTAGGTTTAACTACCATGTAAAGTTCAATTTCTGTCCCCCTTATAAAACTGCTTATTACCTGTCTTCTGTCTGTAATACTTTGAGTCACTTACCCAGACTGGGCATACAGATTAGAAGTCAGAATTCAGCCAAAATTCCTGATCTGCATATGTTGCTCCAGGTCATTGACTCCAAAAAAAGCAAAACCATTGGATTAGCATGACAGCCATTTAGTTCATTTTGAACGGGTTGTCAATGCACTTAATAATAGATCTTGCATGATTATTGTAAGTGCAGCGCAACGCACAGGGTATTGCTTTTCACTATAATGTGGGTGTGTGCGTTGCAATGCATTGTAGATGTGCATTGGGATGCAATAATCTAAAATTACAAAGCACAGTGTTTTACTTTGTGGTAACGCATATTTTAAAGTGTGCTATGGTTTGTCCACGATTTTTGCAACTGAATACAGGTGCTAGTTGTTTTTTTCTGCATTGCTAGATTCAGTTTTCATTCATTACTGTTCTATTTTTTATTGCCATTTATAGATGTCCAATTTTTTTAATATTTTGGACATTTTATTTTATCATTATTGCAAGCACGTCATTATTGTATAAATGATGCTCTCTCAGGGTAATATGTACCATTATGTTCTCTTTGAACCAGACCTAGGGCAGCATGGTGAGAGGGGGCAGCATTACAGCTCATCAGAGAGAAATTACGGTGCAATTAGATAGATTTTAATCTCTACAGTACTCCAGTCCCACTGTTACATTATATAACACCTTTTCCCCTGGGGTCACAGTAAATTACATTACGGAATGCCCTCAGATTGTTTTCTCGAGAGATCTACAAGTCTCCATCCCATCTTATGGTGATCATGACCCTACAGTGAGGCCAGACAAAAGAGTGCCAGTCACTCTAATAACATTTGAAAAGTTTTTTTTTGGGGGGGGGGAGGGAATGGGAAAGAGAATGAGGGCTTAACAAGATGATGCTCTGCAGGCTCAGGGACATATCTATAGAGTGTATCTTTGGTGTCAGTGGGAGGAATAGTACCCCATCTATAGTGTCAGTGGGTGGAATTGGCTCATTATTGGTGTCAGTGGGAGTAATTATGCTGTATCAGTTGTGTCAGTGGAAGGAATAATGCCTTTTTATTTGTATCAGTGGGTGGAAGAGTGCCACAAGGGCAAAGGTAAGCATGGGGCCACATCTGGCATGCGGATTGCAGTTTGGGGACCACAGTTTTAAAATGTAAGTCCAGCCAAAAATGTTTTTAGTATTGGATAGACTGGGTAACATCAGAACCCTCTTCCATTTGAACTTTTGGAGGGTCTTGGAGTTACATCGTTTTTTTCTCTCCCACCTCCACATGACTTTCTCCACAGTCTGACTATGTTTGAGACATATTGCACTGATCCAGGAGTGTTACCTCATCCTCTCTGAAAAATGTGTTCCCTGTTGGTAACACACACAGACAGCTATCAATTGCCCTTCCTCGAAAAATGGGAACTAGACTTGGAGAGGACATTTAAGGCGGACCAAAGGAGTAACATTATTCGGTTTGCCTTGAAGTCCTCAATCTGTATGAGAGTATAGGAAACCAATTTAAAATTTTTGACTTGTGGTATTATACCCCTTCTCTCCATCATAAATATTTCCCAAATGTTACGGATCGCTGTTGGAGGTGCCAGGTGGAGCAGAGGACGCTGCTACATATCTTTTGGCCCTGCCCCAAGCTGGAAAGGATTTTACTGGAGGATTTCCCAAACATTTACTAACTACATTATACTGGATGATCCGGCATTTTTTCTCCTTCATGTTTCCACTATACCAGTCAGAACATACAAAAAAAATTTATATTACGCCACCTCTTGAACATCGCCAAATGCATTCCTCTTACTTGGAAAAACTCTCAGCCGCCGTCCATTGGACTCTGGCTTAATAAACTTGAATAGCTAAATCAAATGGAAGATCTGGTGCTTTCTGCACAACATAGAAAAGAAGCATACTCTAAAATGCCCTTCCCCCTCTTTAGTCCCCCTTATGGTCTAATTCCAGTATATAGATTTCCATGCTGGTTTGGACTTTATTTGCATCCTTCATGAATGAATGCATGCATTCATGGATAGGGATGAGCCGAACACCCCCGGGTTCGGTTTGCACCAGAACCTACGAACGGACCGAAAGTTCGTGCGAACCCTATTAGTTACAATCGACGCAAACGTTCGAAATCTAAAGTGCTAATTATAACGGCCAATATGCATGTTATTGTCATAAAAAAAGGTTTGGGGACCCGGGTCCTGCCCCAGGGGACATGTATCAATGCAAAAAGAAGTTTTAAAAACTGACGTTTTTTCTGTAGCAGTCATTTTAATGATGCATAAAGTGAAAAAAAAGGTGAAATATTCCTTTAAATATGGTACCTGGGGGGTGTCTAAAGTATGCCTGTGAAGTGGCATGTGTTTCCCGTGTTTAGAACTGTCCCTGCACGAAATGACATTTCTAAAGGAAAAAAAGCCATTTAAAACTGCTTGCGGCTTTAATGTCATGTCTTGTCCTGGCAATATGGATGAAAATCTTTAAGAAAAATGGCATGGCTACCCCATCAACCACCCCCCCCCCCACCCCAGCCCATTACCAGCCCCTTTGGGTCTTGTATGGATATTAAGGGGAACCCCCCACCCAAAACAAAAAAAGGCCCTATATACTTTGAACAGCAGTATACAGGCGGTGCAAACAAGACAGGGACTGTAGGTTTGTTCTTAAGTAGAATCTGTTTGTAATTTTGAACAGGTACATTGTTTAAGTGTAGCTCCAGCCAAAAAATATATTTTTAAGCTTTTTGACAAACATAGGGAAGGGTTATCACCCCTGTAACATTTGTTTTGTTGTCTGTGCACCTGTTTAGAACATTTCACCTCACTTTCCGTCCCAATGACAAATGTTTTTGGAAAAGTGGGGTTTTTATTGAAACAAGGATTGGTGATAAAGCATCAGTAGAGAGGAAATACCTTTTCCCCAAATTAAATCTAACAGGATAGAATTTCCCTTCCTAGGGGTAGATTTCCTCTCACTTCCTGTTTTCTCCTTCCGTTTGCAAGTAGGAGTCGTTTGTAAGTTGGATGTTTTAAAGTAGGGGCCTGCCGTATATACTTTGCAGAAATTTGCCCCATTAGATGTTGGTGTTGCCACAACACTGTAAGCCCTCACAGCTACTCTTGGTGGGCGCTGTAACGCCCTGCTGTGAACTATTATATCAGGAATTGTAATTACATGCCATTGTTGAACAGTGGTAGGAAAAATTGGGCCTTTGGTGGTGGTGCTGGTGCTACAACACTGTAAGCCTTCAAAGTTACTCTTGGTGGGCGCAGGAATGGGCCCTGCTGTGAATTATTAGATCAAGAATTGTAATTGCATGCCCCTGTTGAAAAGGGGCAGAAAAATTGGGTCTTTGGTGGTGGTGGTGGTGGACGGTGTTGCCACAACACTGTAAGCCCTCACAGTTACTCTTGGTGGGCGCAGGAATGGGCCCTGCTGTGAATTATTAGATCAAGATTTGTAATTACACGCCCCTGTTAAACAGGGGCTGAAAAATTGTGCCTTAGGCACTGATGCTGGTGCCACAACACTGCAACCCCTCACAGATACTGTACTTGGAGCACAGCAATGAGACCTGTTGCAAAGCATTGCATAAAAAATTGTAATTACGGGAGGTGGGAGGGGCTGGCTCCGTGTATGGCTGCTTGAGCTGTGAGCCCCACTCCAGCCTCATACAACGGTGCCCATTACAGCCCGCACGGTGAACGGATTTTCACGAAAATTTCTAGGCAGACTTCTGGGGGGTCCGGGCACATTACATTAGAAAGGACCCAAAAGCTGCAATTCGTCCCGGTAATCGCAGCTGAAAATCCAAGATGGTCACCACAGCACAGCCTACTGTGTCAGGTACCATTCTCCTCACAGACCTCAGACAAAATATCTCCTCAGAGGGTCTGCCTATTTCCTCAGAACTTAAAGCAGGACTACTACAGACACCTAATACAGAACCTCTTATTTTTTTCACAAAGCCCGACAGTATCCATTCTTCCACAGGGCACATTATTGCCTCTCATCCCAGTCCTATTACCTCAGAAATTATTTCAAGAGACCAGGCATTTCAGATGGCAGACCTGTTCCAAAAAAATTCTGAACTCCTGGACAGGGGTTTAGCTCAAACTGCAGCCAAAATAACTAGTGATTTAAAAGCTGACTTCCACAATCTAGGAACAAGAATAGACTCTATTGAATAAAAATTGGAAGAAACAGTGGCTTCCACTAACCAAACTGCTAAAATTGTATCCTCGGTACAAGAACAACTGGATTATGCTAATTCAAGAATCGATGACCTCGAGAACAGGTCACGCAGGTATAATCTCAGAATCAGAGGTTTACCTGAATCTGTGCTGGATGTCACACTAGCAGTACAAAACCTAAATAAATCTCTTCTACCTAATATCCCCCAGCAGCGCCTTGAGCTGGATAGGGCTCACAGAGCTTTGGGTCCTCCTAGAAAGGATGGAAAGCCAAGAGATATCATTGCTAAACCCCATTTCTTCTCAGTAAAAGAAGAGGTCATGAAACAAGCTAGAATAACCCCTCAAATACTATGTCAAGGACACCCAATTCAACTTTTTGCTGATTTATCTCCTTCTACAATCCAACGCAGAAGAGCACTTAAACCCCTGCTACTGACCTTGTCTCAGAAAGACATTAAATACAGATGGGCCTTTCCCTTTGCAGTGAAATTCTCTGAAAATGGTAGACCTTACTCCTTCTCAAGCCTACAGGAAGGAGAGCGGATCCTTCTCCAACTCAAACTTATTTCTACTGAAGCTGACATGGACACCTCTACAACTGGTCCTGGTTCTACTAAAAGACCTACTCCAGCAAGCCCACAATCTCCCCTTTGGAACAAAGGAAAGAAAAAGAAGATTAAAGACAATAGCCCTACTTGACATTGCTCTTTTTCACCTCTTTTGTTACTGCCTTTTTTTTCCTCGGATCTAAAATCCGAGCACAGATTTTTCTGTACCTCAGGTGTTAGGATAAATCCATCCTAAATTCAACCTGCTCTCTGGTTCAATTCTCAGTTTTTCTGTTTTTTCTATAAAGCTCTATGTTCCCTTTTTTTAAATCTAGTATCATATTACTTACTAAAATGTTATGATAATTCTACTACTGTAAAGTATTTTCTAGGTTATAGAGCTTTACATAAGCCTACTCTAGTTTTACCATGCAAAAAAAAAAAAAAAATTATTAGATTTTTTCTATGGGTGCCCTGTATGGGGGTGGTCCACGTGTGTACCCACCAATCGTCTGGAAATCATCGGGTCTTCAGGGGATAGGTTGTCTGGCCGTCTTAGTCCAGACTCTTTTTTTGATCTGGTTAAAAGGATTCGAGAGGAGTCTCCTCTCTCGGGTCCTAACCTTACATGTTAGGAGACTTCTTTTCAATATTCCATCTCTTTTCTTACTTTTTTCTATGTTATGATATTTTTTTTTCTTTTCCCTTGTGTGTCTAACCCAATTGTCTCTTTTAGAGTTGCCAGCTCTCGGATCAATGATGACCATTAAACACCTCAATCTCCACTTGGAAGTACACCTGATCAAGCCTCAGTACCAAGGTCCTCTAAGGGTGAGTGGGGTCAGTAATAGCGGATATGCCCCCCTTGAATCTCATGGCTAGCAACCAACAAACACACCTTAAAATAGCCTCTCACAATGTGCAAGGCTTGAATTCTCCTGTCAAAAGGAGAAAATTTTTAGATTACTATAAATCCCTTAAAATAGATATTCTTTTGCTCCAGGAAACGCACTTCCCTATACGATACAGTCCTAATTGTATTCACCCTCTTTTTCCGCAATTCCACCTTGCTAGTGCGGAAAATAAAACGAATGGAGTAGCCATTCTATTTTCCAAATCCTGCAAATTCGAGAAGTCTTTCGACTATGTTGATCCAGATGGAAGAATTCTGTTATTACAAGGTTCAATTGATGGTCAACTATACACCCTAGTCTCATATTATGCACCTAACAGAGGCCAAGCCCCATTCTTCAAAAATATGATGAATACACTGAGCCCTATGTTAGTAGGAACGGTCATTTTGGGGGAAGACTCGAATGTTGCTTTTGACCAGGCTCTGGATAAGACCAAACCCTCCAAAGACCAATTGACCCGCCCGACCAATGAAAGCCGCAAAATCGCTAAAATTCTTTCGAATCACAATTTAGCAGACGTTTGGAGGGAATTAAACTCTTCCAAACGGGACTTCACACATTATTCACACCCCCACAACACATACGCAAGGATAGACCACATCCTTACCCCTTCACACCTCATTCCGCTCATACTAAATGCCCACATCAAGGATACGGCCCTATCAGATCATTCGTTGGTAATTATTTCCCTAAACTCCAGTTCTCTTAGAAGCTCGAAAGGGTTTTGGAAACTTAATAAATCAATCCTTACAAATCCAACCACAAATGAGATAATAAATAAAGCCTTACATGAATATTTTTCCCTCAACGACACGGAGGATATCTCCTCTGAGACGCTTTGGGCGGCTCATAAAGCCTTCATCCGGGGAAAAATCATTCAAATCTCTACCCAAACTAAACGCAACCGCAAAGCTCAAATAGAACGTTTGGAAGAAGAGTACATAACCCTTAGAAATCGTCACAAACAAGATCCTTCTAAGTTCCCCATATCACTCATAGACAAGGCAAAACTTGAATTAAATTTAGCCCTTACAACGCTAGCGGAAAAAGTGATTAGATGGAGTTGCAACAAATTTTACACAAATGCAAACAAAATAGGGCCATTACTTGCTACAAAACTCTCTCCTAGAGTTAGAATGAATTCTATACCTAAAATCTGTATAGCAGGTCAACCGCTTACTGCAAACCCCGTCAAAATCCTAGAAGCATTTCAAGAGTTTTATTCTAAATTGTATGACACTCACTCGAAGCCAGACAAAGATGTTCTATCTAGGTATTTAGACGATCTTCCCATTCCTTCCATAACCCCCTCACACAAATGTTTACTTGAGGCTCCCTTCACAATAGAGGAGGTTATGGGGGTTATTAAACACCTCAAAACCGGATCAGCCCCTGGCCCTGATGGTTTATCCATACCCTATTATAAGACTTTCGCCAACACCTTAGCCCCCCTATCTAACCATTTTTTTTAATGACAAAACAAATGGCTTACCATTAGACACACATCTTAATACGGCATTTATTACAATTATACCCAAACCAGACAAAAATCCTGAAGACATCAGTAATTATCGCTCTATTTCCCTAATAAACAACGATATTAAAATTATGACAAAGATCATGGCCAATCGATTAGCATCTTTTATTAAACATTATATACACAAAGACCAGGTGGGCTTCATCCCAGGAAGACAGGGCCCAGACGAAATCAGACGAGCAATAGATATTGTATCTATTCTGCAATCCAACTGGGAGGGAGGAGAAAAACAACAAGGCTTACTACTGTCACTGGATCTGCAAAAGGCCTTTGACTCAGTGTCATGGCCATACCTGTTTTCCCTAATAGATCGATGGGGCTTTGGAGTTCGCTTTAAGGGCCTCTTACATTCCCTTTATTCTCACCCTCAGGCTCTTATCCGTTTACAGGGTCAATATTCCAACCCAATCAATATAGCACGAGGCACTAGACAGGGATGCCCGCTTTCCCCTCTCATATTTGCTATTGCCATTGAAACATTAGCCATAGCCATCAGACAAAATCCCAATATTAAAGGAGTATCCTGTGGTAATCAAATTCACAAATGTGGCCTATTTGCAGATGAAATCTTATTGTTCGTGACGTCTCCGCTGATATCCCTTCCTAACGTCTGCCAGGTTATGAAGGCCTTCTCTGGAGGTCTCAGGCCTTAGGGTAAATTACTCAAAATCACAAGCTCTAAATGTTTTGCTTCCCTTGTCTAGTGTCTTGTTGCTTAAACAATCCTTTGGATTTGAATGGACAGACACCTCAATCAAATATCTGCGCATTACCTTAACAGCCCGCATTGAGACTAGAGGTCGACCGATATATCGGCCGGCCGATATATCGGCTGATATTTAGCCTTTTTAAAGAAATCGGCATCAGCCGATTATTATGTAAAGAGGCCGATTGTTTGGGATCTGAGGCAGGGGCGTGCTGGGTGGAAATCTCCCCCCCCCCCCCCGGCCACCAACCATCTATTCTAAACGGCTGCTATCACGGCCGCTGCCCGCTGACTTTTTTTTTTTTTCCCCAATGGAGGAAGTCGGCAGCGACGGCCACCGTCGATTGGCTGTTCCCGGCCGCGCTGCATTCTGGGGTTTGTAGTCTGGAGGCTGGGCGCGCAGCACGTCAGGGGACGAATGGAACAGTCTTTGGCCATGCAAGGGTACAGAAGGGAGTCGGGAGCGCTCCGCTGGTGGGCACTGATGAGGTGGCAGTGAATGACAGCTTGGCACTGGTGAGCTGGGCACTGGTGGGCACTGATGAACTGGGCACTGGTGGGCACTGATGAACTGGGCACTGCTGAGCTTGGCACTGCTGAGCTTGGCACTGGGCACTGCTGAGCTTGGCACTGGGCACTGCTGAGCTGGGCACTTGTGAGGTGGGCACTTGTGAGCTGGGCACTGGTGGGCACTTGTGAGCTGGGCACTGGTGGGCACTTGTGAGCTGGGCACTGGTGGGCACTGGTGAGCTTGGCAATGGTGGGCACTGATGAGCTGGGCACTGGTGGGCACTGATGAGCTGGGCACTGGTGGGCACTGCTGAGCTTGGCTTTGGGCACTGCTGAGCTTGGTACTGGGCACTGCTGAGCTTGGCACTGGGCACTGCTGGGCACCGATGAGGTGGCACTGATGGACATTGATAGGCTGCACCCCACCTCTCCACCCTAAACAATAACCTCCTCCCCACCTCTCCACCCTAAACAATAACCTCCTCCCCACCTCTCCACCCTAGATTTTTATGAGATGAAGGAAAAAGAAAAAAAATCGGCCTAAAATATCGGCCGCAAAAATCGGCAACATGTATCGGCCATCGGCCGCCCCGATTTCTAAATATGGGCATCGGCCAGAGAAAAACCCATATCGGTCGACCTCTAATTGAGACCCTTTTTTTACATAATTATCCACCTTTATTCAAAAAATTAGAGAATGATCTAGCATCTTGGTCCAAAAACGAATTCTCTTGGTTAGGTAGAATTAATTCTATAAAAATGACTCTGCTCCCTAGAATCCTTTATTTCTTTAGATCTCTTCCTATTCCCATTACTAAGAATCACTTGAAAAAGCTCCAAAGTAAAATCATCAAATTTATCTGGGGTGCTTTAGGTTACCGCATCCCCCAAAACACATTACTTCGTCACAGAAAACAGGGAGGTTTAGGTCTACCTGACCTACATAAATACTACTTAGCAGCTAGACTAGCCCAGACTTCTTTGATTTATTCTGCAACAGAAAAACCAGACCGGATCAATATTGAAAAAGAGGCTACACCAACACTATCCTTAGAATACCTTTTATGGTGCCCCCCCAAAAAAAGACCCCCATAAAGTCCCCGACTCTATCTCAATCGTTTGCACTATGGGATTCCCTAAGAAACCTCCAAAACCTTATATCCTCTGAAAGACCTCTTTCTCATTTATTCAATAACCCTGACTTCCCCCCTGGTCTAAATGTAGAGGCATTTAAATGGTGGATTGATAAAGGATTGTATCGTATCGTATAGGACAATTTTTTAATCCTTGAGGGCCTATATCCCTTAGTTACTGCATCAAACATCTGAAACTTCCAGATTCTGAAAAACCGCGGTTTAATCAAATTTTCACATTTTTAAACCAAATCTGGAAGGAAAAACTCCTTCCTCCCCAATTTACGAAGTACGAGTTATGGTGCAGCCAGGCCGGTTCACAAAGTGGAGGCATATCTATGGTATATTCATGCCTCACTCACCCTACATCAAAATCTTCCTATATGTAGGCTTGGGAAAAAGACGCCCAGTTTTGTTGGAATTTGGATACCTGGCACTTAGCCTTCTCTAAATCTTTCAAAGGGATTCTTAATGTCCCTTTAATGGAGGCAAATGTTAAAGTTATAACCAGATGGTATCTAACTCCTTCCAGACTGGCATCTATATATCCAGCATCAGATCCAACGTGTTTCAGAGGTTGCCAACTTTACGGCTCTATGCCTCATATTTGGTGGGAGTGCACCAGAGTTCGCCCCTTCTGGAGAAAAATATTTTTATTAATTTTTAAGGTAACAGGTTTTCAGGTCCCTAGGTCCCTACCAGTAGCCATTTTGAACGCTCATATTCCTCACATACCAAAGGTTTCACAAAAATTGATACACTTTATCTTTACAGGCGCCAAAATCACAATTGCCAAATCATGGAAAAAACCAAAACCTTTCCTGTCAGATGCCAAAACCAAAATATCTTGGATACTAACTCAGGAAAAAATTAGCTAGCATCTTATCTAATACCATTCCCAAATTCGAAAAAATATGGGAACCTTGGGCCAAATATATGAGGATTTCGATTGGTGAAGATGCTGTTTTACCTTCTATTCAACATTAAGTTGGACACATACCCATCCCTTTCCCTCCGTCCTCTTTTTTTACCCGCTGTCTTTATTTTCTTCTTCTTTTCTTCCTTCTAAAAAGGATTTATGGAAACTCTTTTTCTGGGAATTCTAGTTTCCCATTACAAGTTATGTCTCTTTTATTTAGATTTAATGGGATACTATCAAATGTTTTGTTCGGCCTTGTTTAGTCCTTTCCGATCTGTTGGCCCTGATAATCTTCTCGGGGCCTAAGAGTCAGAAGGAGGTCTCTATGCCTGGAGCAGTTAGTTCCCGATAAGGGGCTCCAGGTTACCAAGGAGAGAGGGTTTCCCTTCTCCCTTCCATTATATTATAAGGATGAAGAGATCTCCCCCTGACAAACTTTTGATTGCTTACATGAATCTATCCTTTTTTCTAGGATGTTTTTATTATTTTATCCATTTATTGACTAATGTTTGTTTATTCTTAAACATAATCTTTTTTCTTTATTTTTATTTATTTTTAGATAACATGATGTAATGTTCTGTATTACAAAAAATGAAGGTTTGGGACTTTATATGAGGCAAGGACCAGGATTAGTCCATGCCTCCATCCCTATATACTAGAAAAAAGGGGGGAGGTTTGGGACTTTGAATGAAGCAACGCAGTCATCGGTGAGGGGTCAAAGCATAGTAGGTTTATTGACCAAAATTTAATACAAACAACCAATAAATAATCGCACAATATAATTTCATAAATGTACAGAAGGGAACATGATTACATGACAGTGGAAGGGATCTACCCACACAAACTGAGAACTTCCCATTGTATCAAAATTAAAAATGCTGATCATATAAAAAGATGCATGTAAAACATGTTGGTGACTTGATCAGTATAAAACATTGCAATTACAAGGCTCTACGCGTTTCGTGAAGCATAGATATTCACTCATCAGGAGCAGCAATGTCAGTATCTAAAAAATACAAAAAAAAAAACAGTCATAACCTGGGAAATGGAACAAGCACCAAAGGAAGAAAAAAAGCCCATAGGGGCAATACTCACATCCAACATGTGGAAATGCAACAAAGAGTGAGTGAGTGAGTGAATAACTTGTATAGCGCTACAAATGCGAACTAAATCGCCTCAAGGCGCTTTGCATCCAGTGACATCCTGACCCTTCAGAATAGGTGGGTCTTAAGTTTTTTCCTGAAGGCCCGGTGGTTTTCTTCCATGCGGATGTTGGTGGGTAGAGCGTTCCATAGCCGTGGTCCTTGGACTGCAAATCTTCGTTCTCCCTTTGATTTGTAGCGGGACTTGGGGATGTGAAGGAGGTTTTGGTTGGTTGATCGGAGATTGCGATTGGGGGTGTAGTGTTTTATCTTCTCGCATAGATATTGTGGAGCGTTTCCCTGTGTGCACTTGTGGGTGAGACAGAGGGTCTTGAATGTGATCCGATCCTTTACGGTTAGCCAATGAAGGGTCCTTAGTGATGGGGTGATGGATTCCCAAGGTTTTTTTCCCGTTACCAGCCTGGCAGCCGTGTTCTGGATGACTTGTAGGCGCGAAATCTGGTATTTGGGTAGTCCGAGGTAGAGGGCGTTTGCGTAATCGAGTCGGGAGTTGATAATTGTTCCAACTACTACTGCTGTATCCTCTTTTGGGATGAAGAGGATGAGTCTACGTAGTAGACGGAGGAGATGGTGAGCTCCGCTGACTACTGATCCAATTTGTGCGTCCATCGACATCTCTGAGTCAAAGATGACTCCGAGACTTTTGACTTTGGTGCTCGGGGTAACGGTCTGTCCAAGGATAGTGGGGAGTGTCCAAGAAGTCTTAGTTTTTGTCTTTCGGTTTGCGTTGAGGAGAAGGAGTTCTGTTTTGGATCCGTTGAGTTTGAGGGAATTCTCAGTCATCCATTCATCGATCAATGTGAGACAGGTTTCCAATCCGTGATATTGGTCTTTTTTCCCGGTGATACGAAAGTAGAGTTGGGTGTCGTCAGCATATGAGTGGTAGCACAGGCCCTGTTTGCTGATGATTTTGAGGAGTGGGCGGAGGTAGATGTTAAAGAGCACGGGTGACAGGGGTGATCCTTGGGGGACTCCGCAAGAAATTGTGCGAGTTTCAGAGGTGAAGGCTCCTAGTTTCACTGTCTGGGAACGATTGTCTAGGAAGGATGCGAACCAGTGTAGGTCAGGGTCTGCGACTCCGGCTACTTCTTTAAGGCGAATGAGTAGAGTTTTGTGGTCTACTGTGTCGAACGCTGCACTGAGGTCCAGCAGCACCAGGAGACATGATTCTCCGTCATCTGCTGCTTCGAGGGTGTCATCCCATATTTTAAGAAGTGCTGTTTCTGTGCCATGGCCTGGGCGGAAGCCTGATTGTAGTGGATCCAAGAGTTTGTGGGTGTCCAAATAGAGTTGTAGCTGTTGTACTACTGCTTTCTCCATGATCTTGGAGATGGTGTTGAGGCTTGTTACCGGTCTGCGGTAGTTTGGGTCTTTGGGGTCCAGGTTGGGTTTCTTTAGGAGGGGTTTGATTATGCCTTGCTTGAGAGAGATTGGAACAATACCTTCTTTGAATGATTGATTTACGAGGTGTGTTATGGTGGGTGCTAAAATGTCGGTACATTCTTTCAGGAGTTTTGTAGAGATTATGTCATTTGGAGATGTGCTGTCTCTGAGGCTTCTGATTATATTTTTGGTGGTGTCGATGGTGATCGGGACCAGCGAAAATTTTGTCAATTGTATAGTGTTCATATTGATTTCCTCTATTTGCTTTGGCAGAGCAGGGTTGGTTGTTTTTTTCTGTTGAATTGATTCTCGAATGTTTTCGATTTTGTCGATAAAAAAGTCCGATAGCTCATTACAGAACTCTTGTGTTTCGTTTGCTGAAGGTTCTAGGCAGGTGGGGTTCATAGTTTGAGTTACTAGTTTGAAGAGTTCACGAGGTCGGTTTAGGCCTTTTTTGATGGTGTTTGAGAAATGTTCCTTTTTTGCTTTGAAAATTGCTTTGTGATATTTCTTAGTGAGTGCTTTGTAATTAATGTGGTTTTCCTTAGTTGGGTTTCTTCTCCAGGCTCCTTCGGCTCTTCTGCGTTCTTGCTTCAGTAGGGTAAGAGTGTCATTAAACCAGCCGGAGTTGTTTCTGTGAATGAGGGCCCTGCGTCTCGGAGCGACTGTGTCTGCTGTTTGTAGTAATGCTTTGTTTAAGGAGTTGAGTGTTTGTTCCGTTGAGTGGTTGAGATTTTGCGTTCCTATTTTATTTGATAGAGTAGTTTTGAAGAGTTCCGAGTGTAGTTTCTTCTGAGATCTTGTCCATTTTGTTGTTATTGAGTGTTCTGATTTTTGGGAGATGGTGTTGGTGGTAAGTTTAAATTTGATAGCGTGGTGATCCGTCCATGGTAACGGCATGTTGTCCACTGTGTTGATGTCCAGATTTTGTTTGAAGATGAGGTCCAGAATGTGCCCCGATCCATGCGTGGGGGCATTTATCAGTTGCTGCAGACCTAATTCTTCCAATTGGTTGATGCAGGAGGTGGCGATGGGGTCCTGAGTGGAGTTAGCCCAGAGATTGAAGTCCCCGAGTAATAGGAAGTTTTTGGTTTTTAAAGTGTATGTCGAGATGAATTCGGTAAAGGGTGTGAGGAGATTTGCCTTTGGTCCTGGCGGTCTGTAGCATAGCAGTATGTGAATGGTGTCCTGGGGTGTTGTTTGGAGTTGCAGAGTGAGTGTCTCCATGAACGGCAATGAGTTCTGTAGAGTTGGTTTGATGATAGAGAGGTGAGATTTGAAGATCACTGCTAGGCCTCCTCCTCTTTGTCCTGTTCTATGCTCAGTTAGGATGGAGTAGTTCTCAGGCACCAATTCTGTTAGGATGGTGTTACAGTCAGGTGTTAGCCAGCTTTCCGTGATAAAGAGGCAATCTATGTCGTTTTGCGTGATGAAGTCGTGAATTTCCTGTCTGTGCTTGACTGCCGATCTGGTGTTGATCAGGGCGCAAGCTATATGTTGTAGTTGAAGTGGTGTTTTCGTGTTTTTGATAGTCGATTGTCGATTGATCCTTAGCAGTTGTTCTTTTCGTAGTATTTTTTGGGTGGAGGTTGGTAATGTTGAGGCAGTATTCCTTAGCCTCTGGAGGGTGTCCGCTGAGTATTTAAAGTTGCACATGATGGGAAGAAAAAAAAAGGTGGTGGGATGGTGAATAGGGCCCAATGACCTAACCTCCCCCCTGTTGGTCCAGAGGAAGGCGAAAAACCCCAGCCGAGTCAGGCCAATTGCTACAGCAGGGGAAAATTCCTTCCTGACCCCTCGAGAGGCGATCGGGTAAACCCTGGATCAACTTCCTAGAGGTAGGAGGTGCCCGAGTGTGCTTACCAGGTCACCACACACGGGCCCGCTGGAGCGCGAAACGGGGAGAGGGTGATGGGATGGTCGGAGTTAAGCCGCAGTCGCTGTCTGTCCTGCAGGTCTAGTAGTCTAGAGGCGGGTGCCAAGATGGCGGCAGGGAGCAGTCAGCGGCTGCGGACAACGTGATGGTGAGCTGGGTGATCTGAACTGGGGGAGAGTGTGGTCCAGGGAAAGCCCCAGGTCATCAGGTTTACGTTTGTTAGGGGAGCGAAAATGGAGGAGTCTAGGGAGGGTCCTGGATGGCCAGAGCTCCTGCCACACACGTCCGTTACCCTAGACCGTGCGTGTGGATTGCTCTGTGCAGCGGTGAGGTCAGAGCTCCTGCCACACACGTCCGTTCCCCTGGACCATGTGTGTGGATTGCTCTGTGAGGCGATGAGGTTAGGGGTCCTGTTACAACGTCCGTTTTGCTCGACCGTGTGTGAGGATCTGGGAAGATGGTGCAGTAGCGGTGGTCGGAGCTGTAGGTTGGGTAGCCTGAGTGCGACGGGTGGGGAAGAACCGTAATGAGTGGAAAAAGCGTTTTTAGAGGTTTTGTGAAGAATAGTGGTGGGGTGGGAGGGAGGGGGGGCAATAACAGTAGGATATATAGAATGAGAGAAAAAAAAAGGTTTTTTTTTTTTTTTTTTTTTTTTTAGTGTGTCAGTGATTGAGGCCAACTCCTGGGTGTACCAAAATGGCCGCTGCTTGCCAGGCCGGATCTTTGCTTCGTCCTCCTGGCAGCCTTTTGGGAGTGATCCAGTGGGGGACACGGGCACTTGGTTAGTGAGGGGGTGCCATCCGGTGGTTTACCGGGTCGGAGTGATCCAAGGGGGCCGGGAGAGGGTGTTAAGGGCCGAGGCTGGGTGGCTCAAGATGGCCGCCGGGGCTAGGCCGAAGCCGCAGACTATCCTGTCGGGCCAGGAAGCTGCTAGTGCTGCTTCGGGAGCCCTCTGGCGCCTGGGCTTGGCTCTGGACCTGGGGGGGGGAGCGGCTAACTGAAGGTCCGGCTGTAGGAGAGGGGATACTTAAGTTAAGGCGGTGTCCGGCCGCAACTAGGCCGCAGCCGGGGACTTTCCTGATGGCAGCTGCGGGTGGAGGTGATGCCGAGTGCGGCGGGTGGCGGCTGGTGAGCTGGTCACTGTGCTGGAGCAGGGGATGCGCCTGTAGGGGGACCGATGCCCGATGGTGCTAGGCCGCAGCCGTGGTCTTGCCTGACGGCGACTGCGGGGGGGGGGTGCTCGGCGGCAGAGGGTTTCGTGATCGTTTTGTCTGTCCTTTCTATGAAGGGGTGGGGGGACCAGGGGGAGAGGAGGAAAGCACGGGGGAAAGCCAGGGAGAACTGGGAAGAGAAAGCAGTGCAGCCCTGGATGCCAGGAGCTGCTGTACGCACGTCCTCTCTCTGTCAGCAGCAGTACACACGTTTACTAGGTTCTACCAGGTGGACGTTAGAAGTCAGGAGGATGTCGCCTTTGGGCGCAGTGTGTTGCAGGCCGCAAAAGAGAGCTGGAAACTCCCCATGAAGGGGACATCCTTTCCGGGAGCTATGGCAGCGTGAGGCGTAGAGGGACCTCCACATGGCCGCACTAAGGCAGGAATAGATGATGGTCTCAGGTGTGTAATCATGGGTATTAACAGCATTGTCTTGAGAGACTTCTGAAAGGAGTATAAATGATAACCATTACCATTTAGGCCCAGTGATCTGTGAGTTGACAGAGCAATGGGACTGAGCAATAAATAGCTGAGTATTACCTCATAATGGAACATATACGAGACCGTGGTATAGTAGAAATGGTTGGACCTGCTGTGCAGAGTTCCAATATGCCAAATGTGCTGACCGCAGTGCGACCTATAAGGGCCCGTGCGCCAATGACCTGCCATCCGTCACGTTAGCGTGCCCATTGTGGGGAAGGCGCCAACATCAGGGCGATGAACCGCCCAGTGTTTGGCGCCAAAGGATAATCCCCACCGGCCGCAAATGGATTGCAACTAAACGGCGTTGCGGCGTCAAATGACGTCGTACATACGCCGTGTGCAGCGTGACGCCGATGCACAGCATGGAGGAAGCCATCCGCCCCAGGAAGGGGAGGTGAGTTCCCGTGGTGTGTCATCAAACTCCCGGAAATGGATGTGGGTCAAAGCCCAATGGTACCAGATCAAGGTGCACTATCATCACAGGAAGTGACGATTGTAAGTTAGGGTGGAAAGATAAAAATGTGCTGGACAAAATTGAGGTGAATGTCCAAATCACAGGGTGACATAAAGATGAAAAAGTAAAAAATAAAACTGATAAACGAAAGTAACAATTGTACCCAAATGTGAATTGGATATACCAATTGGTAGTTTTGACCAAACACTAAGAAGACTGCGTGCCTCCATCCCTATGCAGAACAAAAAATGAAGGTTTGGGACTTTATATGAGGCAAGGACCAGGATTAGTCCATGCCTCCATCCCTATATACTAGAAAAAAGGGGGGAGGTTTGGGACTTTGAATGAAGCAACACAGTCATCGGTGAGGGGTCAAAGCATAGTAGGTTTATTGACCAAAATTTAATACAAACAACCAATAAATAATCGCACAATATAATTTCATAAATGTACAGAAGGGAACATGATTACATGACAGTGGAAGGGATCTACCCACACAAACTGAGAACTTCCCATTGTATCAAAATTAAAAATGCTGATCATATAAAAAGATGCATGTAAAACATGTTGGTGACTTGATCAGTATAAAACATTGCAATTACAAGGCTCTACGCGTTTCGTGAAGCATAGATATTCACTCATCAGGAGCAGCAATGTCAGTATCTAAAAAATACAAAAAAAAAAACAGTCATAACCTGGGAAATGGAACAAGCACCAAAGGAAGAAAAAAAGCCCATAGGGGCAATACTCACATCCAACATGTGGAAATGCAACAAAGAGAGCTGGAAACTCCCCATGAAGGGGACATCCTTTCCGGGAGCTATGGCAGCGTGAGGCGTAGAGGGACCTCCACATGGCCGCACTAAGGCAGGAATAGATGATGGTCTCAGGTGTGTAATCATGGGTATTAACAGCATTGTCTTGAGAGACTTCTGAAAGGAGTATAAATGATAACCATTACCATTTAGGCCCAGTGATCTGTGAGTTGACAGAGCAATGGGACTGAGCAATAAATAGCTGAGTATTACCTCATAATGGAACATATACGAGACCGTGGTATAGTAGAAATGGTTGGACCTGCTGTGCAGAGTTCCAATATGCCAAATGTGCTGACCGCAGTGCGACCTATAAGGGCCCGTGCGCCAATGACCTGCCATCCGTCACGTTAGCGTGCCCATTGTGGGGAAGGCGCCAACATCAGGGCGATGAACCGCCCAGTGTTTGGCGCCAAAGGATAATCCCCACCGGCCGCAAATGGATTGCAACTAAACGGCGTTGCGGCGTCAAATGACGTCGTACATACGCCGTGTGCAGCGTGACGCCGATGCACAGCATGGAGGAAGCCATCCGCCCCAGGAAGGGGAGGTGAGTTCCCGTGGTGTGTCATCAAACTCCCGGAAATGGATGTGGGTCAAAGCCCAATGGTACCAGATCAAGGTGCACTATCATCACAGGAAGTGACGATTGTAAGTTAGGGTGGAAAGATAAAAATGTGCTGGACAAAATTGAGGTGAATGTCCAAATCACAGGGTGACATAAAGATGAAAAAGTAAAAAATAAAACTGATAAACGAAAGTAACAATTGTACCCAAATGTGAATTGGATATACCAATTGGTAGTTTTGACCAAACACTAAGAAGACTGCGTGCCTCCATCCCTATGCAGAACAAAAAATGAAGGTTTGGGACTTTATATGAGGCAAGGACCAGGATTAGTCCATGCCTCCATCCCTATATACTAGAAAAAAGGGGGGAGGTTTGGGACTTTGAATGAAGCAACGCAGTCATCGGTGAGGGGTCAAAGCATAGTAGGTTTATTGACCAAAATTTAATACAAACAACCAATAAATAATCGCACAATATAATTTCATAAATGTACAGAAGGGAACATGATTACATGACAGTGGAAGGGATCTACCCACACAAACTGAGAACTTCCCATTGTATCAAAATTAAAAATGCTGATCATATAAAAAGATGCATGTAAAACATGTTGGTGACTTGATCAGTATAAAACATTGCAATTACAAGGCTCTACGCGTTTCGTGAAGCATAGATATTCACTCATCAGGAGCAGCAATGTCAGTATCTCAAAAATACAAAAAAAAAAACAGTCATAACCTGGGAAATGGAACAAGCACCAAAGGAAGAAAAAAAGCCCATAGGGGCAATACTCACATCCAACATGTGGAAATGCAACAAAGAGAGCTGGAAACTCCCCATGAAGGGGACATCCTTTCCGGGAGCTATGGCAGCGTGAGGCGTAGAGGGACCTCCACATGGCCGCACTAAGGCAGGAATAGATGATGGTCTCAGGTGTGTAATCATGGGTATTAACAGCATTGTCTTGAGAGACTTCTGAAAGGAGTATAAATGATAACCATTACCATTTAGGCCCAGTGATCTGTGAGTTGACAGAGCAATGGGACTGAGCAATAAATAGCTGAGTATTACCTCATAATGGAACATATACGAGACCGTGGTATAGTAGAAATGGTTGGACCTGCTGTGCAGAGTTCCAATATGCCAAATGTGCTGACCGCAGTGCGACCTATAAGGGCCCGTGCGCCAATGACCTGCCATCCGTCACGTTAGCGTGCCCATTGTGGGGAAGGCGCCAACATCAGGGCGATGAACCGCCCAGTGTTTGGCGCCAAAGGATAATCCCCACTGGCCGCAAATGGATTGCAACTAAACGGCGTTGCGGCGTCAAATGACGTCGTACATACGCCGTGTGCAGCGTGACGCCGATGCACAGCATGGAGGAAGCCATCCGCCCCAGGAAGGGGAGGTGAGTTCCCGTGGTGTGTCATCAAACTCCCGGAAATGGATGTGGGTCAAAGCCCAATGGTACCAGATCAAGGTGCACTATCATCACAGGAAGTGACGATTGTAAGTTAGGGTGGAAAGATAAAAATGTGCTGGACAAAATTGAGGTGAATGTCCAAATCACAGGGTGACATAAAGATGAAAAAGTAAAAAATAAAACTGATAAACGAAAGTAACAATTGTACCCAAATGTGAATTGGATATACCAATTGGTAGTTTTGACCAAACACTAAGAAGACTGCGTGCCTCCATCCCTATGCAGAACAAAAAATGAAGGTTTGGGACTTTATATGAGGCAAGGACCAGGATTAGTCCATGCCTCCATCCCTATATACTAGAAAAAAGGGGGGAGGTTTGGGACTTTGAATGAAGCAACGCAGTCATCGGTGAGGGGTCAAAGCATAGTAGGTTTATTGACCAAAATTTAATACAAACAACCAATAAATAATCGCACAATATAATTTCATAAATGTACAGAAGGGAACATGATTACATGACAGTGGAAGGGATCTACCCACACAAACTGAGAACTTCCCATTGTATCAAAATTAAAAATGCTGATCATATAAAAAGATGCATGTAAAACATGTTGGTGACTTGATCAGTATAAAACATTGCAATTACAAGGCTCTACGCGTTTCGTGAAGCATAGATATTCACTCATCAGGAGCAGCAATGTCAGTATCTAAAAAATACAAAAAAAAAAACAGTCATAACCTGGGAAATGGAACAAGCACCAAAGGAAGAAAAAAAGCCCATAGGGGCAATACTCACATCCAACATGTGGAAATGCAACAAAGAGAGCTGGAAACTCCCCATGAAGGGGACATCCTTTCCGGGAGCTATGGCAGCGTGAGGCGTAGAGGGACCTCCACATGGCCGCACTAAGGCAGGAATAGATGATGGTCTCAGGTGTGTAATCATGGGTATTAACAGCATTGTCTTGAGAGACTTCTGAAAGGAGTATAAATGATAACCATTACCATTTAGGCCCAGTGATCTGTGAGTTGACAGAGCAATGGGACTGAGCAATAAATAGCTGAGTATTACCTCATAATGGAACATATACGAGACCGTGGTATAGTAGAAATGGTTGGACCTGCTGTGCAGAGTTCCAATATGCCAAATGTGCTGACCGCAGTGCGACCTATAAGGGCCCGTGCGCCAATGACCTGCCATCCGTCACGTTAGCGTGCCCATTGTGGGGAAGGCGCCAACATCAGGGCGATGAACCGCCCAGTGTTTGGCGCCAAAGGA
The DNA here is from genome assembly GCA_029206835.1 of Rana muscosa. NCBI lineage: Eukaryota > Metazoa > Chordata > Amphibia > Anura > Ranidae > Rana > Rana muscosa. The sequence goes on from CM055121.1 coordinate 417,648,413, forward strand.
TAATCCCCACCGGCCGCAAATGGATTGCAACTAAACGGCGTTGCGGCGTCAAATGACGTCGTACATACGCCGTGTGCAGCGTGACGCCGATGCACAGCATGGAGGAAGCCATCCGCCCCAGGAAGGGGAGGTGAGTTCCCGTGGTGTGTCATCAAACTCCCGGAAATGGATGTGGGTCAAAGCCCAATGGTACCAGATCAAGGTGCACTATCATCACAGGAAGTGACGATTGTAAGTTAGGGTGGAAAGATAAAAATGTGCTGGACAAAATTGAGGTGAATGTCCAAATCACAGGGTGACATAAAGATGAAAAAGTAAAAAATAAAACTGATAAACGAAAGTAACAATTGTACCCAAATGTGAATTGGATATACCAATTGGTAGTTTTGACCAAACACTAAGAAGACTGCGTGCCTCCATCCCTATGCAGAACAAAAAATGAAGGTTTGGGACTTTATATGAGGCAAGGACCAGGATTAGTCCATGCCTCCATCCCTATATACTAGAAAAAAGGGGGGAGGTTTGGGACTTTGAATGAAGCAACGCAGTCATCGGTGAGGGGTCAAAGCATAGTAGGTTTATTGACCAAAATTTAATACAAACAACCAATAAATAATCGCACAATATAATTTCATACATGTACAGAAGGGAACATGATTACATGACAGTGGAAGGGATCTACCCACACAAACTGAGAACTTCCCATTGTATCAAAATTAAAAATGCTGATCATATAAAAAGATGCATGTAAAACATGTTGGTGACTTGATCAGTATAAAACATTGCAATTACAAGGCTCTACGCGTTTCGTGAAGCATAGATATTCACTCATCAGGAGCAGCAATGTCAGTATCTAAAAAATACAAAAAAAAAAAACAGCCATAACCTGGGAAATGGAACAAGCACCAAAGGAAGAAAAAAAGCCCATAGGGGCAATACTCACATCCAACATGTGGAAATGCAACAAAGAGAGCTGGAAACTCCCCATGAAGGGGACATCCTTTCCGGGAGCTATGGCAGCGTGAGGCGTAGAGGGACCTCCACATGGCCGCACTAAGGCAGGAATAGATGATGGTCTCAGGTGTGTAATCATGGGTATTAACAGCATTGTCTTGAGAGACTTCTGAAAGGAGTATAAATGATAACCATTACCATTTAGGCCCAGTGATCTGTGAGTTGACAGAGCAATGGGACTGAGCAATAAATAGCTGAGTATTACCTCATAATGGAACATATACGAGACCGTGGTATAGTAGAAATGGTTGGACCTGCTGTGCAGAGTTCCAATATGCCAAATGTGCTGACCGCAGTGCGACCTATAAGGGCCCGTGCGCCAATGACCTGCCATCCGTCACGTTAGCGTGCCCATTGTGGGGAAGGCGCCAACATCAGGGCGATGAACCGCCCAGTGTTTGGCGCCAAAGGATAATCCCCACCGGCCGCAAATGGATTGCAACTAAACGGCGTTGCGGCGTCAAATGACGTCGTACATACGCCGTGTGCAGCGTGACGCCGATGCACAGCATGGAGGAAGCCATCCGCCCCAGGAAGGGGAGGTGAGTTCCCGTGGTGTGTCATCAAACTCCCGGAAATGGATGTGGGTCAAAGCCCAATGGTACCAGATCAAGGTGCACTATCATCACAGGAAGTGACGATTGTAAGTTAGGGTGGAAAGATAAAAATGTGCTGGACAAAATTGAGGTGAATGTCCAAATCACAGGGTGACATAAAGATGAAAAAGTAAAAAATAAAACTGATAAACGAAAGTAACAATTGTACCCAAATGTGAATTGGATATACCAATTGGTAGTTTTGACCAAACACTAAGAAGACTGCGTGCCTCCATCCCTATGCAGAACAAAAAATGAAGGTTTGGGACTTTATATGAGGCAAGGACCAGGATTAGTCCATGCCTCCATCCCTATATACTAGAAAAAAGGGGGGAGGTTTGGGACTTTGAATGAAGCAACGCAGTCATCGGTGAGGGGTCAAAGCATAGTAGGTTTATTGACCAAAATTTAATACAAACAACCAATAAATAATCGCACAATATAATTTCATAAATGTACAGAAGGGAACATGATTACATGACAGTGGAAGGGATCTACCCACACAAACTGAGAACTTCCCATTGTATCAAAATTAAAAATGCTGATCATATAAAAAGATGCATGTAAAACATGTTGGTGACTTGATCAGTATAAAACATTGCAATTACAAGGCTCTACGCGTTTCGTGAAGCATAGATATTCACTCATCAGGAGCAGCAATGTCAGTATCTAAAAAATACAAAAAAAAAAACAGTCATAACCTGGGAAATGGAACAAGCACCAAAGGAAGAAAAAAAGCCCATAGGGGCAATACTCACATCCAACATGTGGAAATGCAACAAAGAGAGCTGGAAACTCCCCATGAAGGGGACATCCTTTCCGGGAGCTATGGCAGCGTGAGGCGTAGAGGGACCTCCACATGGCCGCACTAAGGCAGGAATAGATGATGGTCTCAGGTGTGTAATCATGGGTATTAACAGCATTGTCTTGAGAGACTTCTGAAAGGAGTATAAATGATAACCATTACCATTTAGGCCCAGTGATCTGTGAGTTGACAGAGCAATGGGACTGAGCAATAAATAGCTGAGTATTACCTCATAATGGAACATATACGAGACCGTGGTATAGTAGAAATGGTTGGACCTGCTGTGCAGAGTTCCAATATGCCAAATGTGCTGACCGCAGTGCGACCTATAAGGGCCCGTGCGCCAATGACCTGCCATCCGTCACGTTAGCGTGCCCATTGTAGGGAAGGCGCCAACATCAGGGCGATGAACCGCCCAGTGTTTGGCGCCAAAGGATAATCCCCACCGGCCGCAAATGGATTGCAACTAAACGGCGTTGCGGCGTCAAATGACGTCGTACATACGCCGTGTGCAGCGTGACGCCGATGCACAGCATGGAGGAAGCCATCCGCCCCAGGAAGGGGAGGTGAGTTCCCGTGGTGTGTCATCAAACTCCCGGAAATGGATGTGGGTCAAAGCCCAATGGTACCAGATCAAGGTGAACTATCATCACAGGAAGTGACGATTGTAAGTTAGGGTGGAAAGATAAAAATGTGCTGGACAAAATTGAGGTGAATGTCCAAATCACAGGGTGACATAAAGATGAAAAAGTAAAAAATAAAACTGATAAACGAAAGTAACAATTGTACCCAAATGTGAATTGGATATACCAATTGGTAGTTTTGACCAAACACTAAGAAGACTGCGTGCCTCCATCCCTATGCAGAACAAAAAATGAAAGTTTGGGACTTTATATGAGGCAAGGACCAGGATTAGTCCATGCCTCCATCCCTATATACTAGAAAAAAGGGGGGAGGTTTGGGACTTTGAAGGGATGTCCCCTTCATGGGGAGTTTCCAGCTCTCTTTGTTGCATTTCCACATGTTGGATGTGAGTATTGCCCCTATGGGCTTTTTTTCTTCCTTTGGTGCTTGTTCCATTTCCCAGGTTATGACTGTTTTTTTTTTTGTATTTTTTAGATACTGACATTGCTGCTCCTGATGAGTGAATATCTATGCTTCACGAAACGCGTAGAGCCTTGTAATTGCAATGTTTTATACTGATCAAGTCACCAACATGTTTTACATGCATCTTTTTATATGATCAGCATTTTTAATTTTGATACAATGGGAAGTTCTCAGTTTGTGTGGGTAGATCCCTTCCACTGTCATGTAATCATGTTCCCTTCTGTACATTTATGAAATTATATTGTGCGATTATTTATTGGTTGTTTGTATTAAATTTTGGTCAATAAACCTACTATGCTTTGACCCCTCACCGATGACTGCGTTGCTTCATTCAAAGTCCCAAACCTCCCCCCTTTTTTCTTGTATTATTTATCTTATTAAAATAAAATATTTTGAAAGTAAAAAATTGTAATTACACGCCCCTGTTAAACAGGGGCTGAAAAATTGGGCCTTAGCCACTGGTGGTGGCACCCAGAAACAAAAATGTTCTTCCAAGCTATCATCAGGATCATTGAGGAGGAAGAGGATAGTCAGTCAACATAACAGGACAGTCACTCAGCATCAGAATAGGCAGTCTTGAAGGGATGTGACATTTCAAAATAAATTATTCTGTTATATCAGCCTCAGGTGCTTGGTAGCTGGTGGTGATCCAAGACTGGTTCATCTTTATGAAGGTCAGTCGATCAACCGAGTCGGTGGACAGGCGCACCCTGTGATCCGTGACAAAGCCTCCAGCAGCACTGAATGTGCGTTCCGAAAGAACGCTGGATGCAGGACAGGCCAGTAGCTCAATTGCATACTGTGCAAGCTCTGGCCAGTGATCCATCCTCAAGACCCAGTAAGCCAGAGGATTTTCAGTGGGAAAGGTGTCCAAGTCTGACCTTGCCCCTAGGTATTCCTGAACCATGTATATCAGACGCTGGCGATGGTTGCTGGAACCGATCATACCTTGGGGCTGCGGACTAAAAAATTGTCTGAACGCATCGGTCAGACGTCCACCTTCCCCCCCGCTCCTTCTGCTACTGACCGAAGCCTCAGCAACTCGTTGTCCAGGACCAGCAGTTTGTAACCTCCCAGTCTCTGGGAACGCATTGCACAGACCTTTCTGCAAGGCCTCCCAGAGATGTCTCATCCTCTGCTCCCTCTGCGACAGCAAGATAAGGTCCGCAACCTTACCCTTGTACCGTGGATCAAGGAGAGTGGCCAGCCAGTAATGGTCCCTCTCCTTGATCCGAAGAATACGAGGATCCTTCCGCAGACTTTGCAGGATCAGGGAGGCCATGCAGCGTAGGTTAGCTGAGGCATTCAGTCCGGAGTCCTCTGGGTCACTAAGGACGACATGATCCGCAGCCACCTCCTCCCAGCCACGTACAAGTCCACCGGTTTCTTGGGACTGTAAATCATCCCTAAAAGACTGCTGCTGATGATGCTGAGTGGCAGGCTCCACCTCCATGCTGACACAATCCTCCTCCTCATCCTCTTCCTGTGTGATGGGTGGGAGAGAAGGAACACTGTCTGGATAAAGGGGGCCTTGAGAGGCAAGGAAGTCCTCCTCTTCCTGCCTCTGTTCTGCCTCAAGTGCCCTGTCCATTATTTCACGCAGCGTATGCTCCAACAGGTGGACAAGAGGTACAGTGTCACTGATGCATGCACTGTCACTGCTCACCATCCTCGTGGCCTCCTCAAATGGTGACAGGACAGTGCATGCATCCCTGATCATGCTCCACTGGCGTGGTGAAAAAAATCCGAGCTCCCCTGACCCTGTCCTGGTGCCGTAGTCGCATAGGTACTCATTGATGGCCCTCTGCTGCGTGTGCAGTCACTGCAGCATGGCCAACGTTGAGTTCCACCTGGTGGGCATGTCACATATAAGGCGGTTCTTGGGCAGGTTCAACTCCTTTTGCAGCTCAGCCAGCCGAGCGCTGGCATTATATGATCGGCAGAAATGCACACAGACTTTCCTGGCCTGCCTCAGGACATCCTGTAAGCCTGGGTACCTGCCCAAGAACCGCTGCACCACCAGGTTAAGGAGGTTAGCCATACAGGGCACATGGGTCAGTTGTCCCTGTCGCAGGGCAGAGAGGAGGTTGGTGCCATTGTCACAAACCACCATTCCTGGCTTAAGCTGGCGTGGCATCAACCACCTCTCGGCCTGCCCCTGCATAGCTGACAAAACCTCTGCCCCAGTGTGGCTCCTGTCCCCCAAACACACCAGCGCAAGCACGGCATGGCATCTTTTTGCCTGCGTACTTGTGTAGCCCCTTGAACGCCTACAGAGCACCGCTGGTTCCGAGGACAGAGCACTCGAAAAGGCTATGAAGGAAGAACCTCCAACACTACTGCACCTTGTCCTGCATCCTTCCCAGCTGCCAAAAGAGTGACCCAATGGGCCGTGAAAGATAGGTAACGTCCCTGTCCATGCCTGCTGGACCATGAGTCAGCGGTAATATGCACCTTACCGCTGACCGCCCTGTCCAGCGAGGCCAAGACATTGCCTTCCACATGCCAGTAGAGAGCCAGGAATCGCCCCCTGAAAAGGCAGCAGTTGAAGTGCTAGCAATTTAGCCAAGCTAGCATTCAACCGCTGGGCATGTGGATGGCTGGGAGTGAACTTCTTTTGATGGCCCAGCAGCTGGGGCAGGGAAATTTGCTTGGTACAATCGGACGTCGGTGTACTGCTAGCAGAGTGCCCGCAAGTACTTGGCTGTGACACACCTAATTCTACACCTTCATTCCTCTCAGTGCAGCTTTCAGAGAGGACTGAAGGTATAGTGGGGTTGGAGATCCCAGCTGATGAGGAGCAAGGAGAGGTCCGCTTTGTTCTTTGGTGTGGGTCTTTAACCACTTAACGACCGCCCACCGCCGATTTACGTCGGCAGAATGGCACGGACAGGCAGAATCACGTAGATCTACGTGACTGCCTTTGTACAGTTGGGGGGTCCATCCGGACCCCCCTTCTGTGCCGTGAGCGGTCGTTACTTCACCGGGAGCGATCCCAGATGAGGGGGCGGCCTTTCGATTCCGGCCCCCCCCTCGCGATCGCTCCTGGCGAATGGAAATGCCTCCTCTGTCTGTTTCAGACAGAGGAAGCAGGAGGAAGTGATGTCATCTCTGGTGCGGTGCTCACATATACCGAGCGCCGTACAAGAGAAGACATCAGGTCAGTGAGCACAACACTACACTGACACCAGGACACATAGGAACACTAATCGCCCCCCCCCAGGACCCCCAGACCCCCCCAGATCACCCCCCAGATCACCCCCCAGCCCCCAGTCACAGTGTCACTGATTGCAGTGACCATTTATTTAGTGATCACTGCAATCAGTGACATTTGTGACTGTGAAAGTGTCACTAAAGTTTAGTTTTAGGTCCAGTGTAGCCCCCTAACCCCCCCTAATAAAGGTTTAACCCCCTGATCACCCCCCAGATAACCCTTTCACCCCCTATCACCGCTGTCGCTATGCGATCATTTTTCTGATGGCTGTCTTAGCATCAGTGATGGCGATCGGTAGCCAGTAATTTTTTTTAGGTTCGCCGCAGGTTTTTATAGCGTCGGGTACCCCAATATATTATCTAATAAAGGTTCAACCCCCTTGATCGCCCCCCAGGTAACCCTTTCACCCCCTATCACCGCTGTCGCTAATCGATCGTTTTTCTGATGCTGTCTTAGCATCAGTGATGGCGATCGGTAGCCAGTAATTTTTTTTAGGTTCGCCGCAGGTTTTTATAGCGTCAGGTACCCCAATATATTATCTAATAAAGGTTAAACCCCCTTGATCGCCCCCCAGGTAACCCTTTCACCCCCTATCACCGCTGTCGCTATGCGATCATTTTTCTGATGGCTGTCTTAGCATCAGTGATGGCGATCGGTAGCCAGTAATTTTTTTTAGGTTCGCCGCAGGTTTTTATAGCGTCGGGTACCCCAATATATTATCTAATAAAGGTTTAACCCCCTTGATCGCCCCCCAGGTAACCCTTTCACCCCCTATCACCGCTGTCGCTAATCGATCGTTTTTCTGATGCTGTCTTAGCATCAGTGATGGCGATCGGTAGCCAGTAATTTTTTTTAGGTTCGCCGCAGGTTTTTATAGCGTCAGGTACCCCAATATATTATCTAATAAAGGTTAAACCCCCTTGATCGCCCCCCAGGTAACCCTTTCACCCCCTATCACCGCTGTCGCTATGCGATAATTTTTCTGATGGCTGTCTTAGCATCAGTGATGGCGATCGGTAGCCAGTAATTTTTTTTAGGTTCGCCGCAGGTTTTTATAGCGTCGGGTACCCCAATATATTATCTAATAAAGGTTTAACCCCCTTGATCGCCCCCCAGGTAACCCTTTCACCCCCTATCACCACTGTCACTAAGCGATCGTTTTTCTGATCGCTGTCTTCGTGTCGGTGATGCCAATCGGTAGCCAGTCATTTTTTTTAGGTTCGCCGCAGGTTTTTATAGCGTCAGGTACCCCCAAATATGATCTAATAAAGGTTTTAACCCATCTAATTGCCCCTAGTTAACCCTTTCACCAGTAATCACCATATAAGTGTTACGGGTGACGCTGGTTAGTTAGTTTGCTTTTTATAGTGTCAGGGCACCCGCCGTATATAACCCAATAAAGGTTTAACCCCCTGATCGCCCGGTGGGTGATATCAATTAGGTTTTAGCGTCAGAGAGGGTCTGCGTCACACCCCAGGCAGCGTCAGGTTAGTGCCAGTAACGCTAACACCCACGCGTAAAGCATACACCCCCCTTAGTGGTATAGTATCTGAACAGATCAATATCTGATCTGATCAGATCTATACCAGCGGTTTAGGGTTCCCAAAAACGCAGTGTTAGCGGGATCAGCCCAGATACCTGCTAGCACCTGCGTTTTGCCCCTCCGTCCAGCCCAGGCCACCCAAGTGCAGTATCGATCGATCACTGTCACTTCCAAAACACAACACACATAACTGCAGCGTTCGCAGAGACAGGCCTGATCCCTGCGACTCCAGTGCTGTAGGAGGTGATTTCACCACCACAGTTAAAAAAAAAAAAGCATATATGCCGAAGCATGGGGGCAGCAGGGCGGAGGAGCAATTTTGCTCCTAATGCCGCATACATACGGTCGAAATTCCGACGGAGGCTTGCCCGTGGAAACGTTTGACCATGTGTGTGCGGCATAACTTTTTTGCGGGAGGATGCCCCCATGCTTCGGCATATATAAATGGTGCATGTATGCCCATCATTAGAAGTGGGTGGATGAAGGGCGGTATTCTAATGGTGGGCATACCCACCGATCAATCTCTTTTTTCGTTCAGCCAACAGGCTGCATGAAAAAAAAAGATTACAATACATGTCCAACAAGGACCAGCAACGTACTGGTATGTTGCTGGACTTTGAATGGTTATACCAGATTGATGCCTGCGGGTTTAGGCATCATCTTGGTATCATTCTTTTCAGCCAGCGGCCGGCTTTCATGTAAAAGCAATCACAGCGGCTAATTAGCCTCTGGACTGCTTTTACAAGCAGTGGGAGGGAATGTCCCCCCCCGGATATAAAAAGCGCCATTGGGAAATTGGGAAAGCATTTTATCACACCGATCTTGGTGTGGTCAGATGCTTTGAGGGCAGAGGAAAGATCTAGGGTCTAGAAGACCCCAGTTTTTTCAAAAAAAGAGTACCTGTCACTACCTATTGCTATCATAGGGGATATTTACATTCCCTGAGATAACAATAAAAATTATTAAAAAAATATATATGTAAGGAACAATTTAAAAATAAAATAAAAAAGCAAAATTAATAATAAAAAAAAAAAAAAAAAAAAAAAAGCACCCCTGTCCTGCCCTGCTCTTGCCCAATGGCGAACGCAAGCGTCGGTCTGGCGTCATATGTAAACAGCAATTGCACCATGCATGTGAGGTATCACCGCGAAGGTCAGATCGAGGGCAGTCATTTTAGCAGTAGACCCCCTCTGTAAATCTAACGGGGTAATCTGTAAAGGCTTTTAAAGGCTTTTAAAAATGTATGTAGTTTGTCGCCAATGCGCGTTTGTGCGAAATTTTAAAGCATGTCGTGTTTGGTATCTATGTACTCGGCCTAAGATCATCTTTATTATTTCATCAAACATTTGGGCAATATAGTGTGTTTTAGTGCATTAAAATTAAAAAAAGTGTATTTTTTCCCCAAAAAATGCGTTTGAAAAATCGCTGCGCAAATACTGTGTAGAAAAAAAAAATGCAACACCCACCATTTTAATCTGTAGGGCCTTTGCTTTAAAAATATATATAATGTTTGGGGGTTCAACATAATTTTCTTGCAAAAAAAAAATATGTTTTCATGTAAACAAAAAGTGTCAAAAAGGGCTTTGTCTTCAAGTGGTTAGAAGAGTGGATGTAAGCTTCCTAATGTTGTGTATAAAATGCCAGAACAGTTCAAAACCCCCCCAAATGACCCCATTTTGGAAAGTAGACACCCCAAGCTATATACTGAGAGGCATGTCGAGTCCATGGAATATTTTATATGTTGACACAAGTTGCGGAAAAAAGACAATTTTTTTTTTTAAATTTTTTTTTTGCACAAAGTTGTCACTAAATGATATATTGCTCAAACATGCCATGGGCATATGTGGAATTACACCCCAAAATAAATTCTGTTGCTTCTCCTGAGTACAGGGATACCACATGTGTGAGACTTTTTGGGAGCCTAGCCGCGTACGGGACCCCAAAAACAAAGCACCGCCTTCAGGCTTTCTAAGGGTGTAAATTTTTGATTTTACTTCTCACTGCCTATCACAGTTTCGGAGGCCATGGAATGCCCAGATGGCACAAAACCCCCCCAAATGACCCCATTTTGGAAAGTAGACACCCCAAGCTATTTGCTGAGAGGTATTGTGAGTATTTTGCAGATCTCGCTTTTTGCCACAAAGTTTTGAAAATTGAAAAAAAAAAAAAAAAAATTTTCTTTCTTCATTTTCAAAAACAAATGAGAGCTGTAAAATACTCACCATGCCTCCTCAGCAAATAGCTTGGGGTGTCTACTTTCCAAAATGGGGTCATTTGGGGGGGTTTTGTGCTATTTTGGCATTTTATGGCCTTAGAAACTGTGATAGGTAGTGAGGAGTGAAATCAAAAATTTGTGCCTAGAAATCCTGAAGGCGGTGCTTGGTTTTCGGGGTCCCGTACGCGGCTAGGCTCCTAAAAAGTCCCACACATGTGGTATCCCCGTACTCAGGAGAAGCAGCAAAATGTATTTTGGGGTGCAATTCCACATATAACCATGGCATGTGTGAGCAATATATCATTTAGTGACAACTTTTTGTAATTTTTTTTTTATTTTTATTTTTTGTCATTATTCAATCACTTGGGACAAAAAAAAAAAATATTCAACGGGCTCAACAGGCCTCTCAGCAATTTCCTTGGGGTGTCTACTTTCTAAAATGGGGTCATTTGGGGGGGGTTTGTGCTATTTTGGCATTTTATGGCCTTCGAAACTGTGATAGGTAGTGAGGAATGAAATCAAAAATTTAAGCCCTTAGAAATCCTGAAGGCGGTGCTTGGTTTCCGGGGTCCCGTACGTGGCCAGGCTCCTAAAAAGTCCCACACATGTGGTATCCCCGTACTCAGGAGAAGCAGCAAAATGTATTTTGGGGTGCAATTCCACATATAACCATGGCATGTGTGAGCAATATATCATTTAGTGACAACTTTTTGTAATTTTTTTTTTTGTCATTATTCAATCACTTGGGACAAAAAAAAAAAATATTCAATGGGCTCAACATGCCTCTCAGCAATTTCCTTGGGGTGTCTACTTTCCAAAATGGGGTCATTTGGGGGGGTTTTGTACTGCCCTGCCATTTTAGCACCTCAAGAAATGAGATAGGCAGTCATAAATTTAAAGCTGTGTAAATTTCAGAAAATGTACCCTAGTTTGTAAACGCTATAACTTTTGCGCAAACCAATAAATATACGTTTATTGACATTTTTTTTACTAAAGACATGTGGCTGAATACATTTTGGCCTAAATGTCTGACTAAAATTGAGTTTATTCGATTTTTCTTATAACAAAAAGTAGAAAATATCATTTTTTTTCAAAATTTTCGGTCTTTTTCCGTTTATATCGCAAAAAATAAAAATCGCAGAGGCAATCAAATACCATTAAAAGAAAGCTCTATTTGTGGGAAGAAAAGGACGCAAATTTCATTTGGGTACAACATTGCATGTCCGCACAATTTACAGTTAAAGCAGCGCAGTGCCGAATCCCAAAAACAGGCCTGGTCCTAATGGCCCGAAATGGTCCGGGGCTTAAGTGGTTAAGGTACGCTTGCCAACGAGCTGCATGGCAGGTCAACATATGTCTGGTCATGCTTGTGGTGCCCAAGCGGCTGATGTTTTGGCCATGCGAGATACGCTTGAGACATATGTTGCAAATAGCAGCGGTGCGATCTGATGCACTCGTCTCAAAAAAGGCCCACACCAAAGAACTTTTGTAATAATGTGCAGAGGCAGCGCCCTGCACAGGCGGACCTCTGCGGTGTGATTCAGTTGGTGTGCTGCCCTCAAGCTGGCCCCCGGAGGGCATCCTGCCTCATTGGAGATGTGCCGCCTCCTCCTCTCTCCGATCAGGCACCCACGTGGAGTCAGTGACCTCATCATCTCCTCCCTCTTCACCACTGGAGCAAACCTGGCAGTATGCTGCAGCAGGTGGAACATGACTGCCAGATTGCTGTCCTTGAGCATCCCCTCTCTCTGCGCTCACGCTACTGCCTTCCTCTAGCTGGGTATCATCATCAGAGCCTTCAAAACGCTGGGCATCCTCCTGGAGCATGTACCCAACACTGTGCTCAAACAGTTTGGGGGACTCCTCAGGAGGACATGGTGGGTCTAGGGAAGGGGTGACTGATGACATTGAGACAAGGGAAGAGTACGCTTTGTAAGCTGCTTTACCAGTACCCTGAGCCTGAGTGAGAGAGGATGAGGAGGATGAGAAGGGCTTGGTCATCCACTTTACCAAGCCATTCGAACATGGGTTCGAATCGAACACCGGGCCCATCCCTATTCATGGATATTTTATTGTGAGCTTTGCATCACTTGGTGCATACAGGTTATTGTCTCTGATCACTAGACTTGTTTGTTAGTCATGACTACCAGAAGTTTGGGGGGACTGTCCCTGTTTTGGAATCAAGTTCCCCTGTCCTTCTTTCCACCTCAATTTTTCCTCTTTTTGGTCTGATGTATAGACCTCCATAAATATGTACTATTTAACTAGCAAATGTGTTTTACTACACTTAGGGGTGTATTAATACAAATATAGCATAGATGTTCATCCATCAAAACAATATGTAAATGTGTTCTGTGACAAATCAAATGCTTCCAGATTCTGCAGATAAAATGTTAATTGAAAAAAATACAGTGTGAATGTGAAAAATAAAGCATTATGGCCTCTAGATGGTGCTGAGTATCAAAAGAAATAGGTATGTTCCTCCGCGCCATCTAGTTGCCATAGTACAATATATTCCCTATTTACACTTTTTTTTCAATGACTAACATTCAAACAACAGAGACTAAAGCCTGAAAACATTTAGCTTTGCCCTGTTTGCACAGAATTAGTTTACATGCAGTTACAGCTATACAAGTTTTTTTTTGTTTTTTTTTTTATAAATACACCCCTAAATCTTTTTATCTGTGAATTTATGCTTTTGCTAGTTAATACTTCACTATCCATTTAACAGGAGGCATTTGCCTACATGCTTTGCCTACGTGCTTTTTACATGCGTCCTAAAAAGTCGAGAGGTATAATTGAGGTTCCATTGTCTTCACCAGGCCAATTCAGTCCATGGTCTACTGTCCACAAACAGAAGCTACCAGTTCTGCAAAACACATGTACTTATGCCCTGTACACACGATCGGATTTCCGATGGAATAAAATCCGATGGATTTTTCCATCGGAATTCAGATGAAGCTGACTTTCATCAGTCTTGCCTACACACCATCAGTCAAATTTCCGACCGTCCAAAACGTCGTGACGTACAACACGTACGACGGCACTATAATGGGGAAGTTCAAATCCAACGACGCCACCCTTTGGGCTGCTTTTGCTGATTTTGTGTTACCGCGTGTTAGTAAAAGTTTGTTGAGAGCCGATTCTCACTTTTCAGTCTCCGTGCTTTTCAGATTGTTTTCTGGTGTTCAATTTGTGCTTATGGGTTCGTATCTGTCTTTCAGTGCGTGTAGTCAGGTCGTATCTGTTTTTCAGTGCGTTCTTGTCCGCTCGTTTACTGGTTTTCAGGTCGTTCTTCATAGGACTTGCTGTTCCTCAGTGCGTTCTGTTTAAGTTCGTTCTGACCAGCCAACCGGTTTAAAGCCATGTTGGAAGTACGTTCTCATCGTAGAGCTCGTGCTGCGTATGCGCTTGGTGTTGCGGTTAATACTTTGACCCAAGCTCAGTCCATGAACAGGGTGAGGAGGAGTTCATGAACCAAGAATTGGTTGCTCCAGCGGGACCAATTCTGTCATATGCCTCTGCTGTGGGAAATCCAGGAGAATAATCCTGATGACTACAGGAATTATCTCCGGATGACGGACCCCGTTTTTCACCGTCTGTTGGATTTGGTGTCCCCCTATATCACCAGGCAGGACACTGTGATGCGCCAGGCCATCACTGCCGAGCAGAGGCTCATCGCCACCTTGAGATACCTGGCGACTGGGAGAAGCCTGCAGGACCTCAAGTTCACGACAGGCATCTCCCCCCAGGCTCTGGGGGTCATTATTCTAGAGACCTGTTCTGCCATCATACAAGTTATGCAGAAGGACTATATTAAGGTAATTTTTCTCCTTTAACATCACATTCTATGTATATAATGCTTGCTAATGAATTGTACTTCTTTCATCCTTCCCTAATTACCCTGATTGTAATATGCTGTGAATGTCCCCTTATGTCCTTATGCATGCTGTACCCTTTTTTTTGGCCTACATGCATATTTGCCTTCACTAACCTCTCCAGCATGCTACCCTGGGCCCAAACACCCCTAGCCTAGTCACTTAACAATGTATTTTGTCAACTCCATTGTATTGCTTTACCCTCCCCCCTCCAATGTGTCCAAATGTTTTGTTTCTCATTACAATCAGGCAGAGTGGTGTAGTGTTTTTTTTTTTTGTAGGCCCAAACTCAGCTAGAACTTCCCCCCTGCCCCCAACCCCCGTAAAATGTGTAAAAATGTTTTGCTTCTCGTTACAATCAGGCAGAGTGGTGTAGTGTTTTTTTTTGTAGGCCCAAACTCAGCTAGAACCCCTCCTCCCCCTAAAATGTATGCAATGAGCCATCAGAGGGGGTGAGGAATGTGATAATTGTACCTTCTATTTGTGGCTATAACTACTCCCCAAAAAACAAATGATATACTGATGTTGGGCAAGAATGTATTTGTGTAATTTGCTTGCAATGTTATGTGCAAAAGTCCTAATTTTTATTTTTGTTTGACTCCACAGTTTCCTTCATCGCCACAGGAATGGCAGACTGTGGCATCCCATTTTGCAGAGCGGTGGGACTTTCCTAACTGCAGAGGGGCAATCGATGGGAAACACGTCCGCATAGTGCCACCACCCCATTCGGGGTCGTACTATTACAACTACAAGGGGTTTAATAGTATTGTGTTAATGGCGGTGGTGTCGGCACACTATGAGTTTATGTATGTGGATGTGGGGAAGAATGGCTGGATGTCAGATGGGGGAGTCTTCGCACAGACGGAATTTGCCAGATGTCTCCAGAGTGGTGGCCTGGCACTACCACATGATGAGGAGAACGTTGAGGGCCTTCCGTTTGTTTTTATCGCGGATGAAGCTTTCGGGCTGGGACCCCACCTGAGGACCCTCACCCCGGAGAGGAGGAGGAGGGTTTTTAATTACCGGCTGGCCAGAGCCCGGAGGGTTGTTGAGAATGCCTTCGGGATAATGGCCAGCCGGTTCCACCTGTTTCTTACCTCTATCCATATGGCGGAATACAAGATAAATCATATTGTTTTTACCTGCTGCATACTGCACAACTATTTAGGCAGAAATGCACCCACTTATCTGTTGGGCCAAAGGCCGGACTTGCAGACAATGCCCTGACGGGCCTGGATACTGACTGTATTGGCTTGGCCCCCCAAAGTGCCCGCGAAGTGCGGGATAAATATGTTGATTACTTTACGGGTAGGGGGGCCATTGCTATGCCAGACAATCTCTGATTTTATAACTTTTAAAAATAAAAAAAGTAAAATCTGTAAAAAACTTGATTTCTCATTATTGCTTGTGTTTCCTGAATCTGTCTCCCAGGTTTTCCTAGTACACTTGTAGTGCCAAGTGGCTTTGTCTTTAGTAAATAACCACAATTGTCATGGTAAACAAGAACATATTTTTCAAAATGGTATTGAGCATAGAAAGAAGAAGCCACACATTTTTGAGTAGAAAAATATTTTTACTCTGTGCACAGCATGTGCGTTCTAAATTTTTTTGGGGACATTCTAAACAGTGTCCCCCCCAAAAAAAAAGTTTTGGTTCTGGTTTTGCATAAACACGCATGTTAAAAAATATATATATATAAAAACAATGGAACTTACAAAGTTCAACCTTATAGAAAAAATGAAGGCAATATCAGACATTATATAGTATTTCAAAAATGTGTTGCTGTTGCCTTCATGAGATGGGGTGATGTCACCCCTGAACAAGGCAAATTTGGAAGATGCACACAAATTGTGGGTCAGAATGGGGATTTTCCTCCTGATCCCTTGCCAAATGTCAACATGTGCTATCTCCCATCATGGGGGATCAATGGACATGTTTTGGGGGTGCAAATCCTTCCTCTCACCTACTTGAGTTGCGAGGAAGGGGTTGCACACTCAAAACACATACATTGATTTTCCCTGATGGGAGATAGCACATGTTGACACACTGTGTGCATCTACCAAATTTGGCTTGATAAATCAGACAAAAATTTACAAACTTTTAGGCCAAAAAAAATTGAAATGGTGGCAAGAAAAACATCTTTATACTCTCCCCAAAACATCAATCATGTTTTTAATTTGTTGGTCAAAACAATACAGTTTGTGCGTTATAACGTCAATTTCTTGACTCATAACCATGAGATCCTGTATTATGATTTGTGCGCTCCCACTGGAGAAAGGAGGAGATTGATCTTCAACAAGCAGCACATCACCTAAAAAAATAAAAAAACGCATGTCTTAAAAATATGCATGCATGCATGCATCTAATCCCTGAATCTGTGGTGTATGGCACTGACCTGTTGTGGTGACAATCTCGCTCACTTCCTCCACATCTCCTTTCTCCACCTCTTATTCCTCCACCTCTCCTTCCTCCACCGCTCCTTCCGCCACATCCTGAGGTTGGGGTTCTCTCTGGTCCCCTTCTTTCTGAGGTTGGGGTTCCCTATGTTCTTTCTGAGGTGTGGGGTTCCTGGCCTCCTCAGAGTGGTGTGCTCCAAGTCTCCGCTCCCCTATGAGAATGAAACAAAAGGTATACTTATCACACAGATATTTGAGGTCAGAAATAGGAATATGAAACATTGCTTGGAAGTGGGGTACAATTGCCTTTTTTGGCAGAGTTACAAGCTGAAGACATGTTTTAAAATGTATTTCTAAACTGGAATCCTGACCTTTTTTGACCAAGTTACACACATGGAGACACCCCCAAAGTATCCACTCTAGCACCTGTGTGGGACACCCTAAAAAGTTTGTTCTGGTGTCCCACACAGGTGCTCCAGAGTACAGCTGTGGAAACAGCTGCTGAGTGTCCTCTCCTTTACACTGAATCAAGTTTGCATTTCACATTCTAGTTCAAAACATATCATCTAGATAACAATGTTAATAAACATTGTTTTAATAGAAATAGGCATGAGCAAATGTGGTTTACCTGTATATGCGCAAAATATCTAATTTTGAGGAGGATTGATGTTTACTACGAACAATTATACTTTGGCCACTACCCTGAAAGTGGCCATTTTCAAATATCCAACCAGTCAATCAAAGCACATGGAGCAAAACATGCACGTATAATAATCAAATTATTAATAACACAGGAGAAAAACTTACTTTTTACTAGCATTCTTTTGATCTTCATGGAATGCTCCGGCTCCATCAACTTCAGGTCAGACCACCTTTTACGGAGCTGCTCCTTGGATCTCCGGACCCCAAATTTATGGTACAGACTCCTCACCACTTTGCCCATTATTTTGGCCTTCCTGAGATTAGGGGTGTTGTATGGCCCATGCTTCCCATCTTAATCTCTCCTCCGCAAGATGTCCACCATCTCCGCCATCTCAGCAAAGGACATATTACTGGCCTTGTATCTTTCCTGGATCGGGACGTTTCCGGCTCCGGGCTTTCCTCGTCAGAAGTTATAACAACCCGCACCTGCTGTGTCACCGCCATGTCGTCTCCCACTGGGCGTCGAACGAGAAGGGGTGGGGAATATCCGAGGAAGAACGTCAGGGGCGGCTGACGTGGGCAGAGTTACACGCATGCGCAGGGAATATAATGATAACACGCATGTGTCGTAACGACGTTGTGTGCGCGGAGTAAGGTGGACCGGAAGTTCCGAACGCCACTGACGAAGGTAAAAATTAAAGTTGGGGCATCAGTGGCCTATACTGATTTTAAAGGGCTAGATAGTGATAATATTAGGACAGTTTAGGCTGACCTAGTGTTTTTGTCTTGTGTTTTATCTTGCAGAAAATATGCAGAGTTTCAAAGATCCGGTAATATTCAGAGCTTTCATAGATAAATATAGAGAGCTCACCAATTTATGAGAGCTTAAAAACCCATTATACCACAATCGTGATGTTAGGAGGGCAACAATTGAAAAATTGGTGAAATATATGAAGACCTGGATCCCAGAGGCAGACTATAACATGATTAACAATAAAATCATTAATATGAGGAACAGCTACAAAAAACAATACAAAGAAGTCTGTGCATCCCGGAGATCAGGAGCAGCAGCAGACCAAGTACATGTCCCCAAGCTGTGGTATTACAAACACCTGCGATTTCTGGACGACCAGATTGAAGCCAGGGAATCACTTTCCAGCCTTCCCTCCACCCTTCCCTCCACCCTTCCCTCCAGCATTCCCTCCACCCTTCCCTCCAGCGTTCCCTCCAGCCTTTCCTCCACCCCTGCAGAGGGTGCCGAGGAGCTATCTGACCTCGAAGAGCCGGATCTTCACATCTATAGTCAGGTATAGTATTTTTCAACATATTTATTGTCCTAGAATAATTGTTGGGAACTAGATGTTATTATTCAAAAAGAAAATAAATAAACCAAAACAAATTATAAATAGTGGGCAGAATTGTTTGGGACAAGAATGAAAAATACTGGGGTCAGAATGAGAATCTTTTCTATTTATTAACATTTAATTTGCAACAGTCATGAGCTGGAAATTGTGTGTGACTGATGAACCAAAAACTCAAACGATGTCCCTTTTTTATACACAGGATGAGGTCAGCCAGCAGGACGAGGCTCTGGAGTGTGGCACCCAGGAGGAGGCAGGGATGAGTAGCAGCCAGGAGGAGGCAGGGGTGAGTGGCAGCCAGGAGGAGGCAGGGCCAAGTGGCAGGCAGCAGGTGCCCAGGCCAAGTGGCAGCACACAGTCACAGGTGCTTCCCCTCCAGGTAAGACCGAAAAGGCCCAGGAGGTTGACTCTGGTGGAGGAGGAATCCCTGAAAATAATAAGGGAAGCAGCAGAGATCATGAGGGCCCCCCTCAACCCAGTCAAGTCCTATGGGTGCTATGTGGCCGATAAACTCCTTAAAGTGGAGGAGGGCCAACGTGCCCTCTGTGAGAAGCTTATAGCTACGGCCCTTCACAGGGCGGGGAGGGGCCAGCTGACAGAGGCCACACATCTTTGCGATCTGGCCCATCCTTCTCCTCCTTCTCCTCCTCCTTCTGCCACATTCCCACCACCAGAGCCACAGCCTGCAAGGGGGCGTGGAGGGAGCCGTGGAAGGAACGCTGCAGGAAATCGTGGAGGGAACACTGCAGAGAAGCGTGGAGGGAAGGCTACAAGGAAGACCAGAAAGTGATTCCCTGGCTTCAAGCTGCTCTGCCAGAAGTCGCAGTTTTTTGGAGTACCGCAGCTTGGGGACATGTATGACATCTGCTGCTGCTCCTGATTTCTGCGATTCGGAGACCAGATTGTGATCCCAATTCGAGGGACTCCTCATGTTATTGATTTTATTTGCCTTCATGTCTGCCTTTGGGGTGCATATATTCCACTAATTTCTCAATTGTTGTCCTTCATCTTTATTTGTTTTCCAAAATAAATGGATATTTGATTTAATTAAAATAGTTGCCTATGTGTTTTTCTTGTGAGTAGGAAGGTACATTTCATAAATACAAAGAACGCCCTGGAGCTAAAGGGAACCTCAGCGCAAGGTCAGCATGACTGGGGTGTAAGCTTAGGCATGTGCACCAGGAAGTGATGTAGGAGTGGGTGCAGTATTAGTGGGACACAGGGCGGGGTTTAGATTACCCATGCTGTGTCCATATAGGAGAGTGGGGGGCGGAGCCTTGGCATTTTGGCGTTGAGAACAGGAGAGGCATCACACAGTGCTAAATTTCCCCCCCTCCCTCCCTTTATGCAGTTGTCTGGTATGGGTGTGTGTTTGTTTTTTGCTGTTTTTTATTTCAGGTGTCGGTGGCAGGGGTCTCGGGTTCCTGATGGTCGGATGGTGGTGGTATATATATATATATAGTTATATGTATATATCAGTTATGGGTGGTAGGGGTTGGGGGCCTGTCTCGGGATGGGCATCTCCCCTATTTGGTCATGGGCTATTGGTCATCGGGCTGAATGGTGGAAGAAGGATTGAGTCATTGTCTCTGAGCTGTGGATCGCGGCTGGAGGCCAGAATACTGTGGAGATCGTGGACAGCCGATGAAATAGCAGTTGGTACCTTCTTTCAGGAACCCAGGCGCAGCAGTTAAGGAAAATCTGTTGGGAAAATGTTATGTGTTAAATATATATATATTTATGGAAAGATATATATATATTTATAAAAATTGTTATTTTTGATAAGTTATTTTATATGTTATCTTTTGGAATTAATAAAGGGGCCTTTGTTGGCCATTTAATCCAGAAGATGTGATGGTCTTTTTCAGAACTAAGTTAGCATAAGGATAAGGGGTTTGTTGGTAAGCAGCATGCACAATAGCATTGCACCAGTCATGTGTAATTTACAAGGGACACCAACACCAAGGAGGGAAAAAAAAAACTGAGATAATAATGTTGTTGTGATAACTTGACCATAAAAAAAAATATGGACATCACTATAAAATATTAAAAGGGCAGAAAAAAATTAGGAGATCTTGATTCAAAACAACAACAAAAAAAAAACATTTTTAGAATCCTGCCTTTAAAAAAAAATATGAAGATTCATGAGATCTCAAAGAAATAATTTTGTCAGATTTCTGTGTGAATATCCGCAACTAATTTTTTTTTTGGGAAAACCGTTTAGAAAGAAGAAAACAATGCGCTATATTTCACGATGCAAAAATTTGCAGCATGACGAATGTGCTATGTCCATTACGAACGCTAGTTTTACCAGAACGAGCGCTCTCGTCTTATAATTTAGTCTGAGCATGCGTGGATTTTTCTCTGATGGAGTTCCCCACAGACGATCGGAATTTGCTATCGTTTTTTTTTCCATCGGTAAAATTTTAAACAGGTTCTATTTTTTTATACCGATGGAAAAAAGACCGATGGGGCCCACACACGATCGGTTTGTCCGATGAAAAAAGTCCATCGGTCTTTTTTCATCAGAAAAACCGATCGTGTGTACGCGGCATTAGTGATGGAAAATCTCACACACTCTAGATTTCCAGTAGGGATGATGTTACTGGGAATTACTACAACACATCTAAATGGGCCTTTAGGGTTTGCAGTACCCTTTGCTTTGTTTGAGTGGTCTAGTAAGTGGTCCTTTGGACATAAATTATACTGAGCAACCTGGTCTACCTTAAACTGGTGTATGTTTGGAGCAACCTGCCCCAATCTGCTGCAAGTTCTGACCATGTAATGGTTAAGTAAGAAAGTTGTGTCCAGTTAACATCTAAAATTGTGCTGGAGGTCAGGTTTAGGTTTGATTGGTTACTTACTTGCGCTTCTATGATTGTAATGTGTACTGATGGTTGAATCACCAAGGACAAAATCCACCAAAGAGAAAGTCATATATCTTATATAAGATAGTATGAAACACACAACATTTGTAAAAATATCTGAATTATGCTTAAGCCCCGTACACACGGTCGGACTTTTGCCCAACAAACTTCGTTTTGAGCAAGTTGGACCAACAATCCGACCGTGTGTACGCTCCATCGGACAAACTTTTTTTCGTTTGGTTTTGGATTTCTTTGGACAAAAGTTGGGTCTGCAAACGGACAAACTTTTGCCCAACAAAAGTCTGATGGAGCAAAGTCCGACCGTGTGTACAGAAAACCATCGGACTTTAGTCCGATGGACAAAACAACTAATGTTAAAATCAACCAACAATAGCAGAAGTTGACCAAAGGGTGGCGGTAAAGAGCAAAAAAGAGCAGAAAAAACACGCAATGTTGTAAGAAGTTTTAAGAAAGTTTGCAGAAAAGTCAGAGCGTGTGTATGCTATGGGTGTTCCCAACCAACTCCGTTCGGACAAAAAAACACGGAAAAGTCAGATGGAAGTCCGACCGTGTGTACGAGGCTTTAGACTAATACTTAAAGGGGTTGTAAAGGCAGTGTTCACAATCACTGCCAGACCATCTGCTAGGGTAAAATGTACTATACAGTGTATGTTGTTTTTTAAAATTCTTTTTCCAAAATACCTTTTTTCTCCTCGCTGATCAGCGGTCGACGTGACAGCCCGCTGGTCTCTTCTCCGATGTATGCACTACAGAGGGAGGGGCCGAGGTCTCCCTCTGACGTCGGCTGGGCGGTCACATGTCCACTGATTGGCCAGGTGAAATAAGGTATTTAGAAGATGAATTAAAAAAAACAACATACAGTTTATAGTACATTTTATCCGAGCAGAGGGTCTGGAATGTAATTTAAGCAGTAATTTTACTACTGCTTGGAAAGGTGATAGAAGGGGAGGGGCGGCTCACACACAGGAGCTGACAGAGAGAGAGGAAGGGGGAGAGTGGAGTGCTGCGGGCTGACGGAAGCAGGTAAAGTGACCACGGTAATTATGGGTCAGCAGCCATGATTACCATGGTCAGGACACACAGGGGGACACAGGGGCAGGCAGAATCAACCAGGTTTTTACATTTTAGAAAATTAACAATTACACAGCACAAGCACTATATGGTTTATCATGCTTTAAAGGAACAGGATATTTGTTACAATCACTTTAAGTACCTGTTCACACCAGGGCATAGCAGAAACGTATTCTGCAAAAAGCATGAAAAATATGCTAAAGCGAGCAATGCGCTTGCAGTGTCATTATTTATTAATGGCACCGCAAAAGCGAGTAGCAATAAATGCGTGAAAACGCGCAACACAAAACTCACTTGGCTAAGTGGCAACATTTGGTATGTGAACTTCTTTAGTGTGTTTTTGGAGTGAAGGGACGCCCATTCAAATGAATGGTGCTGCTTTAAAAACACACAAAAATACAGCCAAAACGCAACGTGGTAGCGTGGCTCAGGTATTAACGGGGCTTTACTATCTTGTCCATTGTCAAAAATAAGCACAAGTGGAACATATCTCATCAATCCCATAATGAGAATATTGTTCAGTATGAGTTATAAGACATTCACAAGCAAAGCAGTAGGCGATGTTCAGCCTTCACCTCTATTTCTGTGAGCATTGGTCTTAAGGCAAATTACAGATTCTGCTGAAGATGAAAGAGACCACAGTGCTGGACATATTACAAAAATAACTGGTTTTCTAAAAACAGCATTCGGCAGCATTCCCCTCCCTCTGTAATTACTGGCAAAAGAGGACTAAGTGTCCCTGTGATCTTAGAACAACACAAGGCTGGAAATAGGGCATTGTAATAATCGCAGACTTAAGCCTCGTACACATGGCCGAGATTCTCGTCGAAAAAAACATGTCGTTTTTTTCGACGAGATTCTTGGACAAGAAACTTGTCCCGGCCGAGTGTACACACGCTCGATTCAAAGAACCCGCGGTTCTTTGAATGGAGCGTACGCGGTGGCGTCATCGACTACGACGAGCATGCGCTCGTCACATTCGATGCCGTTGCCGCCATCTTGGTATACCCTACCTATGCCTAGGAAGCTACCGCGCATGCGTCAAATTCATTTCGAACATGCGCGGGCTTCCGGGAGGACAGGTAAGTGTACACACACTCACTTTTCTCGTCGAGAAACATGCCAACGAGAATCTCGACGACAAAATAGAGAGCAGGTTCTCTAATTTCTCGTCGAGATTACTTGTCGGTTTTCTTGACGAGAAACCATACACACGAACGAGTTTCTCGGCAAGACATCTCTGCCAGCAAGTTTCTTGCTGGTTCTTGCCGAGAAACTCGGTCGTGTGTACGAGGCCTCATAGTGGTTAAACTTTATGGCAGGATTGAGGAGTTTTCAGAACACCGTAGCTGTAACTCATCATAAAATTATTTTAAACACAAACGTAAAAACAACAGTGAGGATAAAAGGAGAAAACTAAACTGTGCTTTTATCAGTGTGGTGCTAAATTAAATTTCACAAACTTTCTTTGGGTTCTGAATTAGGTTGTAAGCTCCTCAAAGCCAGGGACTGATGTTGAAGCAGCCATTCTCAATCTCAACTAGGGATGAGCTTCGAGTTCATCGACCGTTCGATCGTTCGCCGAAGATCGAACATTATGGGCCATTCGCACCAAATTAGTGCATTGCTGGCTGATGATTGGCCAAGCATGCACTATGACCCACATACTTTGGCCAATCACAGCGCCGTCAGCACAGAGAGCCATAATTGGCCAAAGGCAAGGTGCCTTTGGCCAATTATGGCTCAGGGGATTAAGTACACGCCCCACACTATAAAAGGCCGCCTGCACGTCGGCCTTGTGTAGTGTTTTGGTGGCGTTTAGAGAGATAGATAGAGAGAGAGAGAGTGTCATTTCACTTCATTTACTTTAAGCAGGCAGTTGATTCAGTTAGCTTCAGTGTATTTAGTACATATATGCATCCCGGTTTTGTATATATATATATATATATATATATATATATATACTGTATCCAGTTTAGCTAGATCTCACTGCAGACCGTTCCTGGTGTACTGTTCCTAATATACTACAGGCAGGCAGTTGATTCAGTATACTGTATCCTGTGCACAGTGTGCAGCTAGATTTCACTGCAGACCGATCCTGTTGTTCTCTTCCTAATATACTATAGGCAGGCAGTTGATTCAGTTAGCTGCAGTATATTCAGTATACTGTATCCTGTGCACAGTGTGCAGCTAGATCTCACTGCAGATTGTTCCTGTTGTTCTCTTCCTAATATACTACAGACAGGCAGTTGATTCAGTTATCTGCAGTATATTCAGTATACTGTATCCTGTGCACAGTGTGCAGCTAGATCTCACTGCAGACCGTTCCTGTTCTCTTCCTAATATACTACAGGCAGGCAGTTGATTCAGTTAGCTGCAGTATATTCAGTATACTGTATCCTGTGCACAGTGTGCAGCTAGATCTCACTGCAGACCGTTCCTGTTGTTCTCTTCCTAATATACTACAGGCAGGCAGTTGATTCAGTATACTGTATCCTGTGCACAGTGTGCAGCTAGATCTCACTGCAGACCGTTCTTGTTGTTCTGTTCCTAATATACTACAGGCAGACAGTTTATTTAGTTAGCTGCAGTATATTCAGTATACTGTATCCTGTGCACAGTGTGCAGCTAGATCTCACTGCAAAGAAAAACCCACCAGGGAGAAACCTAGAGAGTTGGACTCCCCCTGGATAAAGAAGCCACAGGTGGACCACGCCGCTTATGAAAACAGATAACTTTTAATGGTACAAAAAAATTTATTAAATAATAATAGAAAAATCAATACACAAATTACTGATGCTCAAAAAAACCCACACCAGCACCCACAGACAATTAAAATTAATATGATGACGTCATCAATATTAAAACCACAAACTACTTAAATGCGGACGCATGCATGCATTAGAGCAGGGTAATCAACTGGAAAATTGGTCCAGGTAATGGCCCTGTGTATAATAGGGCCAGTCAATAGGGCTAGACCAGTTCCAAAGGAACATGAAAAATGCAGATATAGCTGTGCAATGAAAAGCTGAAACTGGGATAAAAAAGTGACACCATGCAAAAAATACGGGTCTAATTGAGTATTTTGGTATGAAATAGCAATGATGAATGAAAATTGGATAGGTCACATTATATCAATCTATTCACTGGTTGAAGCAAGCAAAAAGCAGAAAAAGCAAAAATAGAAAACGCAGGTCAATGCAGGGCAGCAAATTGGCAGCAGACAGCAAAAAACCACTGAGTGTGGATAAGACAGGCAGTTGTGATCATCAAGTGGCTAGATGAAACAGCAGCATGAACAGCGGCCTGAATAAAGTGACATTGCTGGGACCGAAGGTCCCCTCACCCAGCCTGGGAGCAGCAGACACTTGTCCTGTGTTGCAGGGTTTGTCTTCTCTGTATCAATAGGAGGCATTCACAACAGATAATGCGGCCGTAATTGGCATGTTCACCCCGTGCGGGGGTCAAAGGTGCTGATTCTCCTAGATAAGAGGAATATTAGTGCCTTGTATAAGTCTTCCAGGCGTCAGTCATCCAGGATCGGGCAGAGAGCTAAAAGTCCCACTCCCACAATCACTCAAGCCGCATATAGAGAGCCTGCTACACAGCGTGATGCTTCAACTCAGCTCAGCTCAGTCCAGTCTCAGTGCAGAGCGCATGCGTCCATACAGCGTAGCTGTGTGTAACGGAGGAACGTTACTACAACATGTAATCCGACATGTTTCAGCCCATAGGAGGGGCTTTCATCAAGGGATAGGGAGGGGCATAAACCAGGTCCTTATATACATAAGTTTAAATCAACCTGTAAGTGGTACCAGCTGCGTTGCAAAGGGAATCCACTAGATGTCACTCCCTAGAACACTGTTATAGTAAAAGTTCATTCACCAGTCGCAGAGATCACCATCAGCAATGGATAGATAGCAAATTATAAAAATAAATTTAAATATTTCAAAATAAAAACATTTTTTTTATATATAAAAAATGAAAAAAAAAAAAAAAAACCCAGAGATAATGATATCACCCCTATAGGTATGTATAATAGCCATTACCCATATTCCTGCCACATGTCATCCATAGTAAACAGGGGCCCATTGCTAGAAGCCAACAGGGGCTAGATAATATAGTATATCCCCCTGTTAGGTTAGAACGCAAAATAAACGGCAGATAATATGAGTCAAACAGTTAATGTTCACCATGGATAGACATATAGACACGAACGTGGGCAATTAGATAGATAAATCAATCAAAATAAATCAGAACACTGGCAGTAAAAAGTAACCAATAAAGAAACAGGTAGGGAAATATAGCACTTGTAGGAGAAGATTTATTACCCCCCTATAGGTAAAGGTATAGGACATGGCTCCACCATAATAATCTACCTCAATAGACTCGATATGGATGTAGCCAGTCAGTAACCATTTAATGGTATTTAGCCATATAAAAACCTCAAGGAAGGAATAAAGGTATGTATCATCCTAGGCGTGAATTAAAATATTCCATACACATACTGGTATCGTATAGAGTGTAAGACACTAGTAGTTTATACAGTAGGTTATCTGGTCAGAAATGGCTGAAAGCTACATTCAACATTCAAGCCAATGGGGGCCATAGTACCAAGTTTGAAGATCCACATTTTTTCACGTTGTAGGAGGACTGTATCGAAGTCCCCTCGTCTGGCTGACAAGTCCAGAGTGTAGATTCCCTTGACCCTCAAGCCAGATATATTGCTGTCATGAAACTCGGCAAAATGTAAAGCTATCGGAGACAGTTCCTCTCTGGCCTTACCTTTAGAGAAATGCAGTTGACCTACATCTTTAACATATTTGGCCGAGTTTTTAATGCTCCGGAGATGTTCACCAATGCGAATGCGCAGCTGTCTTTTGGTCTTTCCAACATAGTACTTATGACAGGGACATTCAAGCATATAGATTACCCTGGTTGTTGCGCAATTAATAAATTTATTGATGGAAAACCGGGTGCTGCCATCAGCATTGGTAAACTCTGCTGTTTTTTCAACATGACTGCAGATCTGGCAGTGACCACAGGCATACATCCCTTTTAGAGGGGGAAGATCGGTCAACCAGCTAGTCGTCCGCTCCCTTGTGTGTTCTGAATGGACCAAGGTATCTCGTAAATTCCGAGCTCTCCTTGCCACCATCTGTGGGCAGGGTCCCACAATTTCATGGAGCAAGGGGGACCTTGTAAGTAACCCCCAGTGCTTTTCCAAGACCAACCTGACATCATTCCATTGTGTACCATAGGTAGTGACAAGACGTGGGAAATTATTTTTATTTTTATCTTTGTTTTTGACAGCTGTCTTTGATTGAGTTTTAAGGAGATCACACCTATTGGTTTTCCAAGCCTTTTTGTGTGCTCTATCTAGCAATTTCTGGGAATAACCCCGCTCTCTGAATCTGCCATGCATATCGACTGCCTCACGTTTGAAATCATTATCACTTGTACAGTTCCTGCGTAAACGCAGAAACTGACCCACAGGGATGCCCTTGATCAAGTGATCAGGATGGTGGCTTGAGGCCTGGAGAAGGGTATTGGCGGCAGTGGGCTTTCTGAAAGTACACGTGGTCACGCGGTTATCAACAATAGAAACATTTAGGTCCAGAAAGGAAATAGACTTAGAGTCAACAGTATAAGTAAGCCTAATGTTCCTATCGTTAACACCAAGCTCAAGTAGAAATTCCTGTAGTTGCTCCATATCGCCCTGCCACACCAAAAGGACATCATCGATGTACCTCAGCCAAAGAAGTGCATGGCTGAGGTACATCGGCATAGTGTGGACCACCTCCAGCTCCCACAGTCCAAGGTGGAGGCAGGCATATGAGGGTGCCCAGGGTGCACTCATTGCCGTGCCTCTGATCTGTTGGTAATAACACTCAAGAAACTGGAAGTAGTTATTGGACAAAGCCAGTTCCAGGAGCTCCAGGATGAACTCGTTTTGAGCTCCAAATTCTGGATAGTGTAGATCCAGGAAGAAGGAAACCGCCCTGAGGCCCCACTCATGAGGTATCGACGTGTACAGAGATTCCACGTCGATCCCGACGAGTAGAGCCCCAGGGGGGACCTCCAAGTCCTGTAGTTTGACAAGGACATCTCTGGTATCCCTTACATAGGAGGGCAGCTGGATGACCAACATTTTAATAAAGCTGTCCACAAATCTGCCCACTCGTTCTAGTGGGCCATTAATTGCTGACACGATGGGCCTTCCAGGTGGATCAGTAAGGGACTTGTGAAGTTTGGGGATCACATAGAAGGTGGGGTTATTGTATTCCCCCACCTTCAGGTAGTCCCGTTCTTTTAGATTAAGTAGGTTAGCCTCAAAAGCCAGAGAGATGGTTCGATTTAATCTGACAACCAGGGGAGGAAACGGGTTTGAGGTCAATTTGCGATATGTGACAACATCACTAAGCTGTCTGAAGACCTCTCGCTCATAGAGGTCACCAGACAGCAGTACCACATTACCCCCCTTGTCACTGCCCTTAATCGTCAGATCACCTGCCATTTCCAGTTCAGCTAGAGCAAGACGTTCCTCACTGGATAAGTTGTCTGGGCCACGTTTTTTCCAGTCAATACCTTCTAGGTCTCTCTTAACCACTTCAAGAAAAAGACGTATCCAGTGGTATTTATGTATCGGGGGCATTTTAAGAGATTTAATGTAGATATCACTTGGCCTTCTGGTTTGATCTGTATCTACTGATCCAGAAGGTTCAAGTTGTTCATCCAAGAGTGCCAGGAGGTTATCAAGGGCTAGTATTTCCTCCTGATCTCCCGGTGTCATTACAACCTGATTAGTCTGGGATGTATCAGTTTTGTGTCCTGTATAGAAAAGTTGAAAGACTACTTTACGTAAAAATAGATTAATGTCCTTGTATACAGTGAACTCATCCATTGAGGACACCGGAGAGAAGGACAGGCCCTTACTAAGTAAACTATAGTGTCTTTGTTCAAGTTTAAATTTGGACAGATTTATAACCTTCATATCACAAACAGGAGACACCTCAATGGGTCACTCACTATTTGGAGCTGCGGGTTCGTGTCTGTCTCTGATTCCTGCCTCTGAGATTTCCTCCTCCTCCTTCTCCCCCTAGGGGGGTAATAAATCTTCTCCTACAAGTGCTATATTTCCCTACCTGTTTCTTTATTGGTTACTTTTTACTGCCAGTGTTCTGATTTATTTTGATTGATTTATCTATCTAATTGCCCACGTTCGTGTCTATATGTCTATCCATGGTGAACATTAACTGTTTGACTCATATTATCTGCCGTTTATTTTGCGTTCTAACCTAACAGGGGGATATACTATATTATCTAGCCCTTGTTGGCTTCTAGCAATGGGCCCCTGTTTACTATGGATGACATGTGGCAGGAATATGGGTAATGGCTATTATACATACCTATAGGGGTGATATCATTATCTCTGTTTTTTTTTTTTTCATTTTTTATATATAAAAAAAATGTTTTTATTTTGAAATATTTAAATTTATTTTTATAATTTGCTATCTATCCATTGCTGATGGTGATCTCTGCGACTGGTGAATGAACTTTTACTATAACAGTGTTCTAGGGAGTGACATCTAGTGGATTCCCTTTGCAACGCAGCTGGTACCACTTACAGGTTGATTTAAACTTATGTATATAAGGACCTGGTTTATGCCCCTCCCTATCCCTTGATGAAAGCCCCTCCTATGGGCTGAAACATGTCGGATTACATGTTGTAGTAACGTTCCTCCGTTACACACAGCTACGCTGTATGGACGCATGCGCTCTGCACTGAGACTGGACTGAGCTGAGCTGAGTTGAAGCATCACGCTGTGTAGCAGGCTCTCTATATGCGGCTTGAGTGATTGTGGGAGTGGGACTTTTAGCTCTCTGCCCGATCCTGGATGACTGACGCCTGGAAGACTTATACAAGGCACTAATATTCCTCTTATCTAGGAGAATCAGCACCTTTGACCCCCGCACGGGGTGAACATGCCAATTACGGCCGTATTATCTGTTGTGAATGCCTCCTATTGATACAGAGAAGACAAACCCTGCAACACAGGACGAGTGTCTGCTGCTCCCAGGCTGGGTGAGGGGACCTTCGGTCCCAGCAATGTCACTTTATTCAGGCCGCTGTTCATGCTGCTGTTTCATCTAGCCACTTGATGATCACAACTGCCTGTCTTATCCACACTCAGTGGTTTTTTGCTGTCTGCTGCCAATTTGCTGCCCTGCATTGACCTGCGTTTTCTATTTTTGCTTTTTCTGCTTTTTGCTTGCTTCAACCAGTGAATAGATTGATATAATGTGACCTATCCAATTTTCATTCATCATTGCTATTTCATACCAAAATACTCAATTAGACCCGTATTTTTTGCATGGTGTCACTTTTTTATCCCAGTTTCAGCTTTTCATTGCACAGCTATATCTGCATTTTTCATGTTCCTTTGGAACTGGTCTAGCCCTATTGACTGGCCCTATTATACACAGGGCCATTACCTGGACCAATTTTCCAGTTGATTACCCTGCTCTAATGCATGCATGCGTCCGCATTTAAGTAGTTTGTGGTTTTAATATTGATGACGTCATCATATTAATTTTAATTGTCTGTGGGTGCTGGTGTGGGTTTTTTTGAGCATCAGTAATTTGTGTATTGATTTTTCTATTATTATTTAATTAATTTTTTTGTACCATTAAAAGTTATCTGTTTTCATAAGCGGCGTGGTCCACCTGTGGCTTCTTTATCCAGGGGGAATCCAACTCTCTAGGTTTCTCCCTGGTGGGTTTTTCTTTATATATCTATCTATAGGCCACAGAGACCGCACCTGACTTGGTGAGTCCGCCATCTAAACGTCACACTGTGCGTCTGTTAATTTTCAGGCATAGTGTGAGTGTATATACATAGTGAGCACTGGGACCTCTCCCCTTCTTTTCCTGGCTATATCCTTGGTCTGTGTACCACTTGGCCATATTGGCCATTTTTCTGGACCCTCTGCTCCTATAGGTATATTTTCTAATAAGAATTGAATTTTTCACATTTGATGCTCTGTAATTACCTTACTACCATAACCCAATCATTCACCAGTCGCAGAGTTTACACCACTGTATTGGTTCTTTAGTCTTTTATTTTTTCCATCCTTACTGGTATGGCCTATCAATTGGGTGATGATATTGACCTAGAAATCCAATCTGCCTTCACTAGGGAACCATGCACTGAGAAAGCAGATAACCAGCCCATTAAGGATCTGTTCAAACAACATAAAAAATTAACTATTAAATATTTAAATAGGAAATGGGACATTTCCTCCCTTGAATCCCATGTTAAATTCGGTGTCATTCCCAGAGGTCTACGCGAACGCGTTACACCTGCTGAACATTTACATACACCGAGATTTGTTGAAATATGGAAAGCCAAATGCCTAGAACATGGTTTATCGGTTATCCAGCTAATAGTAGTTGATGAGGAGAAGCTTCAACTGGAGGAACTCAAAACTGAACTGGATAAAAGTAGTGAACTTTTGGAACCATTTAAAGGTCAAGTAGATTTTGACAAACACAATGAAATTCTAAAAAAAGAAATAGATAGGACACAAAAACATCTGATGAACACTAAACAACACAAATTTCGACAGAATCTTGACGATTTTGAGAAAGGTGAAGTATTTGATCCTACTCTTCATAGAGGACGTAGCCTTAGTAGACATAATCAAAAACGATCTACGACACGCTCCCGGAATAGACAATATTCATCAGATAGTGATGCTGGTGATGCACAGAAATCTGTGAACTTTGTAGATACTGCCGAGACTGGTGCATCAACATCATCTGTTCACAGTCTAGCATCACCAGGGGATTTTCCCAGGGAAGATCGCAGACTGGATCTACGAAGCAGAGGAAGAGGAAGAGAAGGAGGAGGAGGAAATCTCAGAGGCAGGAATCAGAGACAGACACGAACCCGCAGCTCCAAATAGTGAGTGACCCAATTGAGGTGTCTCCTGTTTGTGATATGAAGGTTATAAATCTGTCCAAATTTAAACTTGAACAAAGACACTATAGTTTACTTAGTAAGGGCCTGTCCTTCTCTCCGGTGTCCTCAATGGATGAGTTCACTGTATACAAGGACATTAATCTATTTTTACATAAAGTAGTCTTTCAACTTTTCTATACAGGACATAAAACTGATACATCCCAGACTAATCAGGTTGTAATGACACCGGGAGATCAGGAGGAACAACTAGCCCTTGATAACCTCCTGGCACTCTTGGATGAACAACTTGAACCTTCTGGATCAGTAGATACAGATCAAACCAGAAGGCCAAGTGATATCTACATTAAATCTCTTAAAATGCCCCCGATACATAAATACCACTGGATACGTCTTTTTCTTGAAGTGGTTAAGAGAGACCTAGAAGGTATTGACTGGAAAAAACGTGGCCCAGACAACTTATCCAGTGAGGAACGTCTTGCTCTAGCTGAACTGGAAATGGCAGGTGATCTGACGATTAAGGGCAGTGACAAGGGGGGTAATGTGGTACTGCTGTCTGGTGACCTCTATGAGCGAGAGGTCTTCAGACAGCTTAGTGATGTTGTCACATATCGCAAATTGACCTCAAACCCGTTTCCTCCCCTGGTTGTCAGATTAAATCGAACCATCTCTCTGGCTTTTGAGGCTAACCTACTTAATCTAAAAGAACGGGACTACCTGAAGGTGGGGGAATACAATAACCCCACCTTCTATGTGATCCCCAAACTTCACAAGTCCCTTACTGATCCACCTGGAAGGCCCATCGTGTCAGCAATTAATGGCCCACTAGAACGAGTGGGCAGATTTGTGGACAGCTTTATTAAAATGTTGGTCATCCAGCTGCCCTCCTATGTAAGGGATACCAGAGATGTCCTTGTCAAACTACAGGACTTGGAGGTCCCCCCTGGGGCTCTACTCGTCGGGATCGACGTGGAATCTCTGTACACGTCGATACCTCATGAGTGGGGCCTCAGGGCGGTTTCCTTCTTCCTGGATCTACACTATTCAGAATTTGGAGCTCAAAACGAGTTCATCCTGGAGCTCCTGGAACTGGCTTTGTCCAATAACTACTTCCAGTTTCTTGAGTGTTATTACCAACAGATCAGAGGCACGGCAATGGGTGCACCCTGGGCACCCTCATATGCCTGCCTCCACCTTGGACTGTGGGAGCTGGAGGTGGTCCACACTATGCCGATGTACCTCAGCCATGCACTTCTTTGGCTGAGGTACATCGATGATGTCCTTTTGGTGTGGCAGGGCGATATGGAGCAACTACAGGAATTTCTACTTGAGCTTGGTGTTAACGATAGGAACATTAGGCTTACTTATACTGTTGACTCTAAGTCTATTTCCTTTCTGGACCTAAATGTTTCTATTGTTGATAACCGCGTGACCACGTGTACTTTCAGAAAGCCCACTGCCGCCAATACCCTTCTCCAGGCCTCAAGCCACCATCCTGATCACTTGATCAAGGGCATCCCTGTGGGTCAGTTTCTGCGTTTACGCAGGAACTGTACAAGTGATAATGATTTCAAACGTGAGGCAGTCGATATGCATGGCAGATGTAGAGAGCGGGGTTATTCCCAGAAATTGCTAGATAGAGCACGCAAAAAGGCTTGGAAAACCAATAGGTGTGATCTCCTTAAAACTCAATCAAAGACAGCTGTCAAAAACAAAGATAAAAATAAAAATAATTTCCCACGTCTTGTCACTACCTATGGTACACAATGGAATGATGTCAGGTTGGTCTTGGAAAAGCACTGGGGGTTACTTACAAGGTCCCCCTTGCTCCATGAAATTGTGGGACCCTGCCCACAGATGGTGGCAAGGAGAGCTCGGAATTTACGAGATACCTTGGTCCATTCAGAACACACAAGGGAGCGGACGACTAGCTGGTTGACCGATCTTCCCCCTCTAAAAGGGATGTATGCCTGTGGTCACTGCCAGATCTGCAGTCATGTTGAAAAAACAGCAGAGTTTACCAATGCTGATGGCAGCACCCGGTTTTCCATCAATAAATTTATTAATTGCGCAACAACCAGGGTAATCTATATGCTTGAATGTCCCTGTCATAAGTACTATGTTGGAAAGACCAAAAGACAGCTGCGCATTCGCATTGGTGAACATCTCCGGAGCACTAAAAACTCGGCCAAATATGTTAAAGATGTAGGTCAACTGCATTTCTCTAAAGGTAAGGCCAGAGAGGAACTGTCTCCGATAGCTTTACATTTTGCCGAGTTTCATGACAGCAATATATCTGGCTTGAGGGTCAAGGGAATCTACACTCTGGACTTGTCAGCCAGACGAGGGGACTTCGATACAGTCCTCCTACAACGTGAAAAAATGTGGATCTTCAAACTTGGTACTATGGCCCCCATTGGCTTGAATGTTGAATGTAGCTTTCAGCCATTTCTGACCAGATAACCTACTGTATAAACTACTAGTGTCTTACACTCTATACGATACCAGTATGTGTATGGAATATTTTAATTCACGCCTAGGATGATACATACCTTTATTCCTTCCTTGAGGTTTTTATATGGCTAAATACCATTAAATGGTTACTGACTGGCTACATCCATATCGAGTCTATTGAGGTAGATTATTATGGTGGAGCCATGTCCTATACCTTTACCTATAGGGGGGTAATAAATCTTCTCCTACAAGTGCTATATTTCCCTACCTGTTTCTTTATTGGTTACTTTTTACTGCCAGTGTTCTGATTTATTTTGATTGATTTATCTATCTAATTGCCCACGTTCGTGTCTATATGTCTATCCATGGTGAACATTAACTGTTTGACTCATATTATCTGCCGTTTATTTTGCGTTCTAACCTAACAGGGGGATATACTATATTATCTAGCCCCTGTTGGCTTCTAGCAATGGGCCCCTGTTTACTATGGATGACATGTGGCAGGAATATGGGTAATGGCTATTATACATACCTATAGGGGTGATATCATTATCTCTGTTTTTTTTTTTTTTTCATTTTTTATATATAAAAAAAATGTTTTTATTTTGAAATATTTAAATTTATTTTTATAATTTGCTATCTATCCATTGCTGATGGTGATCTCTGCGACTGGTGAATGAACTTTTACTATAACAGTGTTCTAGGGAGTGACATCTAGTGGATTCCCTTTGCAACGCAGCTGGTACCACTTACAGGTTGATTTAAACTTATGTATATAAGGACCTGGTTTATGCCCCTCCCTATCCCTTGATGAAAGCCCCTCCTATGGGCTGAAACATGTCGGATTACATGTTGTAGTAACGTTCCTCCGTTACACACAGCTACGCTGTATGGACGCATGCGCTCTGCACTGAGACTGGACTGAGCTGAGCTGAGTTGAAGCATCACGCTGTGTAGCAGGCTCTCTATATGCGGCTTGAGTGATTGTGGGAGTGGGACTTTTAGCTCTCTGCCCGATCCTGGATGACTGACGCCTGGAAGACTTATACAAGGCACTAATATTCCTCTTATCTAGGAGAATCAGCACCTTTGACCCCCGCACGGGGTGAACATGCCAATTACGGCCGTATTATCTGTTGTGAATGCCTCCTATTGATACAGAGAAGACAAACCCTGCAACACAGGACGAGTGTCTGCTGCTCCCAGGCTGGGTGAGGGGACCTTCGGTCCCAGCAATGTCACTTTATTCAGGCCGCTGTTCATGCTGCTGTTTCATCTAGCCACTTGATGATCACAACTGCCTGTCTTATCCACACTCAGTGGTTTTTTGCTGTCTGCTGCCAATTTGCTGCCCTGCATTGACCTGCGTTTTCTATTTTTGCTTTTTCTGCTTTTTGCTTGCTTCAACCAGTGAATAGATTGATATAATGTGACCTATCCAATTTTCATTCATCATTGCTATTTCATACCAAAATACTCAATTAGACCCGTATTTTTTGCATGGTGTCACTTTTTTATCCCAGTTTCAGCTTTTCATTGCACAGCTATATCTGCATTTTTCATGTTCCTTTGGAACTGGTCTAGCCCTATTGACTGGCCCTATTATACACAGGGCCATTACCTGGACCAATTTTCCAGTTGATTACCCTGCTCTAATGCATGCATGCGTCCGCATTTAAGTAGTTTGTGGTTTTAATATTGATGACGTCATCATATTAATTTTAATTGTCTGTGGGTGCTGGTGTGGGTTTTTTTGAGCATCAGTAATTTGTGTATTGATTTTTCTATTATTATTTAATTAATTTTTTTGTACCATTAAAAGTTATCTGTTTTCATAAGCGGCGTGGTCCACCTGTGGCTTCTTTATCCAGGGGGAATCCAACTCTCTAGGTTTCTCCCTGGTGGGTTTTTCTTTATATATCTATCTATAGGCCACAGAGACCGCACCTGACTTGGTGAGTCCGCCATCTAAACGTCACACTGTGCGTCTGTTATTTTTCAGGCATAGTGTGAGTGTATATACATAGTGAGCACTGGGACCTCTCCCCTTCTTTTCCTGGCTATATCCTTGGTCTGTGTACCACTTGGCCATATTGGCCATTTTTCTGGACCCTCTGCTCCTATAGGTATATTTTCTAATAAGAATTGAATTTTTCACATTTGATGCTCTGTAATTACCTTACTACCATAACCCAATCATTCACCAGTCGCAGAGTTTACACCACTGTATTGGTTCTTTAGTCTTTTATTTTTTCCATCCTTACTGGTATGGCCTATCAATTGGGTGATGATATTGACCTAGAAATCCAATCTGCCTTCACTAGGGAACCATGCACTGAGAAAGCAGATAACCAGCCCATTAAGGATCTGTTCAAACAACATAAAAAATTAACTATTAAATATTTAAATAGGAAATGGGACATTTCCTCCCTTGAATCCCATGTTAAATTCGGTGTCATTCCCAGAGGTCTACGCGAACGCGTTACACCTGCTGAACATTTACATACACCGAGATTTGTTGAAATATGGAAAGCCAAATGCCTAGAACATGGTTTATCGGTTATCCAGCTAATAGTTGATGAGGAGAAGCTTCAACTGGAGGAACTCAAAACTGAACTGGATAAAAGTAGTGAACTTTTGGAACCATTTAAAGGTCAAGTAGATTTTGACAAACACAATGAAATTCTAAAAAAAGAAATAGATAGGACACAAAAACATCTGATGAACACTAAACAACACAAATTTCGACAGAATCTTGACGATTTTGAGAAAGGTGAAGTATTTGATCCTACTCTTCATAGAGGACGTAGCCTTAGTAGACATAATCAAAAACGATCTACGACACACTCCCGGAATAGACAATATTCATCAGATAGTGATGCTGGTGATGCACAGAAATCGGTGAACTTTGTAGATACTGCCGAGACTGGTGCATCAACATCATCTGTTCACAGTCTAGCATCACCAGGGGATTTTCCCAGGGAAGATCGCAGACTGGATCTACGAAGCAGAGGAAGAGGAAGAGAAGGAGGAGGAGGAAATCTCAGAGGAAGGAATCAGAGACAGACACGAACCCGCAGCTCCAAATAGTGAGTGACCCAATTGAGGTGTCTCCTGTTTGTGATATGAAGGTTATAAATCTGTCCAAATTTAAACTTGAACAAAGACACTATAGTTTACTTAGTAAGGGCCTGTCCTTCTCTCCGGTGTCCTCAATGGATGAGTTCACTGTATACAAGGACATTAATCTATTTTTACGTAAAGTAGTCTTTCAACTTTTCTATACAGGACATAAAACTGATACATCCCAGACTAATCAGGTTGTAATGACACCGGGAGATCAGGAGGAACAACTAGCCCTTGATAACCTCCTGGCACTCTTGGATGAACAACTTGAACCTTCTGGATCAGTAGATACAGATCAAACCAGAAGGCCAAGTGATATCTACATTAAATCTCTTAAAATGCCCCCGATACATAAATACCACTGGATACGTCTTTTTCTTGAAGTGGTTAAGAGAGACCTAGAAGGTATTGACTGGAAAAAACGTGGCCCAGACAACTTATCCAGTGAGGAACGTCTTGCTCTAGCTGAACTGGAAATGGCAGGTGATCTGACGATTAAGGGCAGTGACAAGGGGGGTAATGTGGTACTGCTGTCTGGTGACCTCTATGAGCGAGAGGTCTTCAGACAGCTTAGTGATGTTGTCACATATCGCAAATTGACCTCAAACCTGTTTCCTCCCCTGGTTGTCAGATTAAATCGAACCATCTCTCTGGCTTTTGAGGCTAACCTACTTAATCTAAAAGAACGGGACTACCTGATGGTGGGGGAATACAATAACCCCACCTTCTATGTGATCCCCAAACTTCACAAGTCCCTTACTGATCCACCTGGAAGGCCCATCGTGTCAGCAATTAATGGCCCACTAGAACGAGTGGGCAGATTTGTGGACAGCTTTATTAAAATGTTGGTCATCCAGCTGCCCTCCTATGTAAGGGATACCAGAGATGTCCTTGTCAAACTACAGGACTTGGAGGTCCCCCCTGGGGCTCTACTCGTCGGGATCGACGTGGAATCTCTGTACACGTCGATACCTCATGAGTGGGGCCTCAGGGCGGTTTCCTTCTTCCTGGATCTACACTATTCAGAATTTGGAGCTCAAAACGAGTTCATCCTGGAGCTCCTGGAACTGGCTTTGTCCAATAACTACTTCCAGTTTCTTGAGTGTTATTACCAACAGATCAGAGGCACGGCAATGGGTGCACCCTGGGCACCCTCATATGCCTGCCTCCACCTTGGACTGTGGGAGCTGGAGGTGGTCCACACTATGCCGATGTACCTCAGCCATGCACTTCTTTGGCTGAGGTACATCGATGATGTCCTTTAGGTGTGGCAGGGCGATATGGAGCAACTACAGGAATTTCTACTTGAGCTTGGTGTTAACGATAGGAACATTAGGCTTACTTATACTGTTGACTCTAAGTCTATTTCCTTTCTGGACCTAAATGTTTCTATTGTTGATAACCGCGTGACCACGTGTACTTTCAGAAAGCCCACTGCCGCCAATACCCTTCTCCAGGCCTCAAGCCACCATCCTGATCACTTGATCAAGGGCATCCCTGTGGGTCAGTTTCTGCGTTTACGCAGGAACTGTACAAGTGATAATGATTTCAAACGTGAGGCAGTCGATATGCATGGCAGATTCAGAGAGCGGGGTTATTCCCAGAAATTGCTAGATAGAGCACGCAAAAAGGCTTGGAAAACCAATAGGTGTGATCTCCTTAAAACTCAATCAAAGACAGCTGTCAA
Source organism: Rana muscosa (assembly GCA_029206835.1). NCBI lineage: Eukaryota > Metazoa > Chordata > Amphibia > Anura > Ranidae > Rana > Rana muscosa. The sequence continues at coordinate 417,688,392 of CM055121.1, forward strand.
AAACAAAGATAAAAATAAAAATAATTTCCCACGTCTTGTCACTACCTATGGTACACAATGGAATGATGTCAGGTTGGTCTTGGAAAAGCACTGGGGGTTACTTACAAGGTCCCCCTTGCTCCATGAAATTGTGGGACCCTGCCCACAGATGGTGGCAAGGAGAGCTCGGAATTTACGAGATACCTTGGTCCATTCAGAACACACAAGGGAGCGGACGACTAGCTGGTTGACCGATCTTCCCCCTCTAAAAGGGATGTATGCCTGTGGTCACTGCCAGATCTGCAGTCATGTTGAAAAAACAGCAGAGTTTACCAATGCTGATGGCAGCACCCGGTTTTCCATCAATAAATTTATTAATTGCGCAACAACCAGGGTAATCTATATGCTTGAATGTCCCTGTCATAAGTACTATGTTGGAAAGACCAAAAGACAGCTGCGCATTCGCATTGGTGAACATCTCCGGAGCACTAAAAACTCGGCCAAATATGTTAAAGATGTAGGTCAACTGCATTTCTCTAAAGGTAAGGCCAGAGAGGAACTGTCTCCGATAGCTTTACATTTTGCCGAGTTTCATGACAGCAATATATCTGGCTTGAGGGTCAAGGGAATCTACACTCTGGACTTGTCAGCCAGACGAGGGGACTTCGATACAGTCCTCCTACAACGTGAAAAAATGTGGATCTTCAAACTTGGTACTATGGCCCCCATTGGCTTGAATGTTGAATGTAGCTTTCAGCCATTTCTGACCAGATAACCTACTGTATAAACTACTAGTGTCTTACACTCTATACGATACCAGTATGTGTATGGAATATTTTAATTCACGCCTAGGATGATACATACCTTTATTCCTTCCTTGAGGTTTTTATATGGCTAAATACCATTAAATGGTTACTGACTGGCTACATCCATATCGAGTCTATTGAGGTAGATTATTATGGTGGAGCCATGTCCTATACCTTTACCTATAGGGGGGTAATAAATCTTCTCCTACAAGTGCTATATTTCCCTACCTGTTTCTTTATTGGTTACTTTTTACTGCCAGTGTTCTGATTTATTTTGATTGATTTATCTATCTAATTGCCCACGTTCGTGTCTATATGTCTATCCATGGTGAACATTAACTGTTTGACTCATATTATCTGCCGTTTATTTTGCGTTCTAACCTAACAGGGGGATATACTATATTATCTAGCCCCTGTTGGCTTCTAGCAATGGGCCCCTGTTTACTATGGATGACATGTGGCAGGAATATGGGTAATGGCTATTATACATACCTATAGGGGTGATATCATTATCTCTGTTTTTTTTTTTTTTTTCATTTTTTATATATAAAAAAAATGTTTTTATTTTGAAATATTTAAATTTATTTTTATAATTTGCTATCTATCCATTGCTGATGGTGATCTCTGCGACTGGTGAATGAACTTTTACTATAACAGTGTTCTAGGGAGTGACATCTAGTGGATTCCCTTTGCAACGCAGCTGGTACCACTTACAGGTTGATTTAAACTTATGTATATAAGGACCTGGTTTATGCCCCTCCCTATCCCTTGATGAAAGCCCCTCCTATGGGCTGAAACATGTCAGATTACATGTTGTAGTAACGTTCCTCCGTTACACACAGCTACGCTGTATGGACGCATGCGCTCTGCACTGAGACTGGACTGAGCTGAGCTGAGTTGAAGCATCACGCTGTGTAGCAGGCTCTCTATATGCGGCTTGAGTGATTGTGGGAGTGGGACTTTTAGCTCTCTGCCCGATCCTGGATGACTGACGCCTGGAAGACTTATACAAGGCACTAATATTCCTCTTATCTAGGAGAATCAGCACCTTTGACCCCCGCACGGGGTGAACATGCCAATTACGGCCGTATTATCTGTTGTGAATGCCTCCTATTGATACAGAGAAGACAAACCCTGCAACACAGGACGAGTGTCTGCTGCTCCCAGGCTGGGTGAGGGGACCTTCGGTCCCAGCAATGTCACTTTATTCAGGCCGCTGTTCATGCTGCTGTTTCATCTAGCCACTTGATGATCACAACTGCCTGTCTTATCCACACTCAGTGGTTTTTTGCTGTCTGCTGCCAATTTGCTGCCCTGCATTGACCTGCGTTTTCTATTTTTGCTTTTTCTGCTTTTTGCTTGCTTCAACCAGTGAATAGATTGATATAATGTGACCTATCCAATTTTCATTCATCATTGCTATTTCATACCAAAATACTCAATTAGACCCGTATTTTTTGCATGGTGTCACTTTTTTATCCCAGTTTCAGCTTTTCATTGCACAGCTATATCTGCATTTTTCATGTTCCTTTGGAACTGGTCTAGCCCTATTGACTGGCCCTATTATACACAGGGCCATTACCTGGACCAATTTTCCAGTTGATTACCCTGCTCTAATGCATGCATGCGTCCGCATTTAAGTAGTTTGTGGTTTTAATATTGATGATGTCATCATATTAATTTTAATTGTCTGTGGGTGCTGGTGTGGGTTTTTTTGAGCATCAGTAATTTGTGTATTGATTTTTCTATTATTATTTAATTAATTTTTTTGTACCATTAAAAGTTATCTGTTTTCATAAGCGGCGTGGTCCACCTGTGGCTTCTTTATCCAGGGGGAGTCCAACTCTCTAGGTTTCTCCCTGGTGGGTTTTTCTTTATATATCTATCTATAGGCCACAGAGACCGCACCTGACTTGGTGAGTCCGCCATCTAAACGTCACACTGTGCGTCTGTTATTTTTCAGGCATAGTGTAAGTGTATATACATAGTGAGCACTGGGACCTCTCCCCTTCTTTTCCTGGCTGGATCTCACTGCAGACCGTTCTTGTTGTTCTGTTCCTAATATACTGCAGGCAGGCAGTTTATTTAGTTAGCTGCAGTATATTCAGTATACTGTATCCTGTGCACAGTGTGCAGCTAGATCTCACTGCAGACCGTTCCTGTTGTTCTCTTCCTAATATACTACAGGCAGGCAGTTGATTCAGTTAGCTGCAGTAAATTCAGTCAGTATACTGTATCCTGTGCAGCTAGATCTCACTGCAGACCGTTCCTGTTGTGCTCTTCCTAATATACTACAGGCAGTCAGTTGATTCAGTTAGCTGCAGTATATTCAGTATATATATACATCACAGCTTTGTATATATATATATATATATATATATATATATATACTGTATCCTGTGCAGCTAGATCTCACTGCAGGCCATTCCTGGTGTACCTATTATAATACATTACAAATACATCAAATACAGTATGTCTGGAAGGCCAACAAGGAGAGGCAGACATTCACAGGCCACTAAAAGAGGGCTAGCAGGCTCTGTGTCTAGAGCCAACAGTGCTGGTCATGGACACGGTGCATCCTCAGCATGTGGCCGTGGGGCACGCTTGTCCTTTTTTTCGGGAGTTGGCCGTGTTGAGCCACAACATGCAGAATAGTTGGTAGAGTGGATAACCAAGCCGTCCTCATCCTCCTCCTCATCCTCTGTCACCCAGGCTCAGAGTACTTTGGCTGCCAATGCAGCTGCCAAAGCGGCCTATTCCATCGGCTCCAGGTCATCACTTACTCCTTTCCTAGCCCCACCATCACGCACGGAGGAGTCCCCCGAACTGTTCGACCACAGTGTTGGGTACATGCTGCAGGAGGATGCGCAGCGTTTTTAAGGCTCCGATGATGGTACCCAGCTTGAGGAAGGCAGTAACGTGAGCCCAGAGAGAGGGGGTGCCCAAGAAGGACAACAAACTGGCAGTCATGTTCCCCCAGATGCAGCATACTGCCAGGTTTTCTCCAGTGACGGGGAGGGAGGGGATGATGAGGTCACTGACTCTACGTGGGTGCCTGATAGGAGAGAGGAGGAGGAGGAGGCACATCTCCAATGAGGCAGGATGCCCTCCAGGGGCCAGCTTAAGGGCAGCCAACTGACTGCATCACACCGCAGAGCTCCGCATGTGCAAGGCGCCGCTGACTCTGCGCATTTTTCCAAAAGTTCTTTGGTGTGGGCCTTTTTCAGACGTGTGCAGCAGATCGCACCGTTGCTGTTTGCAACATATGTCTGAAGCGTATCAAGTGTGGCCAAAACAGCAGCCGCTTGGGCACCACATGCTTGACCAGACATATGTCGACCTGCCATGCAGTCCATTGGCAAGCGTACTTAAAAGACCCACACCAAAGAACAAGGCGGACCTCTCCTTGCTCCTCATCAGCTGGGATCTCCAACCCCACTCTACCTTCAGTCCTCTCAGAAACCTGCACTGAGAGGAATGAAGGTGTAGAATTAGGTGTGCCAATGTCAAGTACTTGCGGGCAATCTGCTATTGCTACACCAACGTCCGATTGTAGCAGGCAAATTTCCCTACCCCAGTTGCTAAACCGGCAAAAGAAATTCGCTCCAGCCATCCACAAGCCCAGCGGTTGAATGCTAGCTTGGCTAAATTCCTAGCACTCCAACTGCTGCCTTTTCAGCTGGTAGACTCTGCCCCCTTTCGTGAATTTGGGGAATGTGTGGTACCTCAGTGACAGGTTCCCAAACGCCACTTTTTTTCACGGAAGGCTATTCCGGCTCTCTACTGGCATGTGGAAGGCAATGTCTTGGCCTTGCTGGACAGGACGGTCAGCGGTAAGGTGCATATTACCGCTGACTCATGGTCCAGCAGGCATGGACAGGGACGTTACCTATCTTTCACGGCGCACCGGGTGACTCTGCTGGCAGTTGGGAAGGATGCAGGACAGGGTGCAGTATTGTTGGAGCTTGTTCCGCCACCACACCTCCAAAATGCTGGTAGTGGTGATTCTGCCACACCTCTCTCCTCCACCCCCTCCTCTTCTTCTTCCCCTATGGCCTCTTCCTGTGCTGATTTGTCCTCGGAACCAGCGGTACTCCGTAGGTGTTCAAGGGGCTACGCAAGCACTCAGACAAAAAGATGCCATTCGGTGATTGAGCAGGTGTGCTTAGGGGACAGGAGCCACACTGGGGCAAAGATTCTGTCAGCTCTGAAGGGGCAGGCTCAGAGGTGGTTGACACCACGCCAGCTTCAGCCAGGAATGGTGGTTTGCGACAATGGCACCAACCTCCTCTCCGCCCCCCGACAGGGACACCTGACCCATGTGCCCTGTTTGGCTCACGTCCTTAATTTGGTGGTGCAGTGGTTCTTGTGCAGGTACCCGGGCTTACAGGATCTCCTGAGGCAGGCCAGGAAACTCTGTGTGCATTTCCGCCGGTCATATAATGCCAGTGCTCGGCTGGCTGACCTCCAAAAGGAATACAACCTGCCCAAGAACCGCCTAATCTGTGACATGCCCACCAGATGGAACTCAACGTTGGCCATGCTGCAGTGGCTGCACACGCAGCAGAGGGCCATCAATGAGTACCTGTGTGACTATGGCACCAAGACAGGGTCAGGGGAGCTTGGCTTTATCCAGACAGTGTTCCTGTGGGCCCGTCGATCACACAGGAAGAGGAGGAGGAATGTGTCAGCATGGAGGTGGAGCCTAGCACTCAGCATCAGCAGCAGTCTTCAAGGGATCGTTTACAGTCCACAGAAACCCATGGACTTGTACGTGGCTGGGAGGAGGTGGCTGCGGATCATGACGTCCTTAGTTACCCAGAGGACTCCGGACCGAATGCCTCAGCAAACCTACGCTGCATAGCCTCCCTGATCCTGCAAAGCCTGCGAAAGGACCCTCGGATTCGTGATATCAAGGAGAGGGATCATTACTGGCTGGCAACCCTCCTTGACCCACGTTACAAGGGTAAGGTTGCGGAACTTATCCAGCCATCGCAGAGGGAGCAGAGGATGAAACATCTTCGGGAGGCCTTGCAGAAAGGTTTGTGCAATGCGTTTCCAGAGCCTGGGAGTTTACAAACTGCTGGTCCTGGACAACGAGTTGCTGAGGCTTCGGTCAGTAGCAGAAGGAGCGGTGGGAAAGGTGGACGTCTGACCGATGCGTTCCGACAATTTTTTAGTCCGCAGGCCCAAGGTCTGATCGGTTCCAGCAACCATTCCCTGTGCCTGATTTACATGGTGCAGGAATACCTAGGGGCAAGATCAGACTTGGATACCTTTCCAACCGAAAATCCTCTGGGTTACTGGGTCTTGAGGATGGATCACTGGCCAGAGCTTGCACAGTATGCAATTGAGCAACTGGCCTGTCCTGCATCCAGCGTTTTTTTCACATTCAGTGCTGCTGGAGGCTTTGTAACCGATCACAGAGTGCACCGACTCGGTTGATCGTCTCACCTTCATAAAAATGAATCAGTCTTGGATCACCAGCTACCAAGCACCTGATGCTGATGTAACCGATTAATTTTTTTATGAATGAGATCCCTTCAAGACTGCCTATGTTGATGCTGATTGCTGAGTGACTATCCTGTTATGCTGAGTGACTATCCTATTCCTCCTCAATGTTCATGTTGATATTTTTGGTTCTGGGCACCAGCACCAGTGCATAAAGCCCAATTTTTCTGCCCCTGTTTAACAGGGACGTGTATAATTTAAATTTTTGCTGTAATATTTTGCAGCAGGGCTCATTCCTGCGCTCAAATATAATATCTGTGAGGGGTTGCAGTGTTGTGGCACCAGCACCAGTGCCTGAAGCCCCATTTTTCTGTCCCTGTTTAACAGGGGCGTGTATAATTTACATTTTTGCTGTAATAATTTGTAGCAGGGCTCATTCCTGCGCTCAAATAGAGTATCTGTGAGGGGTTGCAGTGTTGTGGCACCAGCACCAGTGACGAAAGCCCAATTTTTCTGCCCTTGTTTAACAGGGGCGTGTATAATTTACATTTTTGCTGTAATATTTTGCAGAAGGGCTTATTCCTGTGCTCAAATAGAGTATCTGTGAGGGGTTGCAGAGTTGTGGCACCAGCACCAGTGCCTAAAGCCCAATTTTTCTGCCCTTGTTTGACAGGGGCATGTAATTACAATTTTTGCTGTAATATTTTGCAGCAGGGCTCGTTCCTGTGCTCAACTAGAGTATCTGTGAGGGTTTGCAGTGTTGTGGCACCAGCACTAGTGCCTAAGGATCAATTTTTCTGCCCCTGTTTAACAGGGGCGTGTAATTACAATTTTTTATCTAATATTTCAAAGCAGGGCCCGTTCCTGCGCCCACCAAGAGTAACTGTGAGGGCTTACAGTGTTGTGGCACCACCACCACCAAAGGCACAAATGTTATGCCCCTGTTCAACAGGGGCCTGTAATTACAATTCTTGATATAATATTTCACAGCAGGGCCCGTTCCAGCGCCCACAAAGAGTAACTGTGAGGGCTTACAGTGTTGTGGCACCACCACCACCACCACCAAAGGCCCAATTTTTCTGCCCCATGTTCAACAGGGGCATGCAAATACAATTCTTGATATAATATTTTACAGCAGGGCCCGTTCCAGCGCCCACCAAGAGTGACTGTGAGGACTTACAGTGTTGTGGCACCAGCACCACCACCACCAAGGGCCCAATTTTTCTGCCACTGTTCAACAGGGGCATGTAATTACAATTCTTGATATAATAGTTCACAGCAGGCTTATAGTGTTCTGGTACCACCAACACCTAAGGCCCAATTTTATGCAGAGTATATAGGGCAGGCCGGATAGTATATATATATATACAGGCGGTCCCCTACTTTCAAACATCCGACTTACAAACGACTCCTACTTACAAAGGGAGGGAGACAACAGGAAGTCAGAGGAAATCTACCCCTGGGAAGGGAAATTATCTCCTGTAAGGCCCCTTTCACACGGGATGGATCCGTGTATGTCCCTTTTTCATCCGTAAACGGACGGATGAAAAAGCGGACATACGGTCCGCTAGTGTGAAAGGGGCCTAATAGTTAATATGGGGAAAAGGTGTCTCCACTGATTCTTTATCACCAATCCTTGTTTCCCTAAAAAACCCAAATTTTAAAAATCAGTTTTAAATTACTTTTATTCCTTTAGAAATTTAATTTTGTGCAGCGACTATTCTAAACACGGTAAACACGCGCAACTTCACAGGCATACTATAGACACAGGTATGATATTTAAAGGAATATTTCACTTTTATTTTTTCACTTTAAGCATCATTAAAATCACTGCTCCCGAAAAAACGGTAGTTTTTGAAACTTTTTTTTGCATTGATACAATGCAGGACCCGTTCCCCACAACCTGGAGCAGGACCCGGTCCCCACAACCTTTTTAGGACAACAACTTGCATATTAGCCTTTAAAATTCGCACTTTTGATTTCTCACGTTCAAGTCCCATAGACTTTAACGGTGTTCGGAAGTTTGAGCAAACTTTCGGTCCGTTCGCATGTTCTGGATGCGAACCGAACCGGGGGGTGTTCGGCTCATCCCTAATCTCAACCATGGTTCCATGGATCCCTAGGTTTCCTTCAGAGACTGCTAAAGTTGTAAATGATTTGCCTCCCATTTGATGATGCATGCATAGTTCTGGATCGAACACCACTATGCAGAGCCACCAGCATGACACCAATGATTTTTTAGCTGTCTGTATGGGTGGCATTCTGACCTTCACTGTATAAGTCCATTGTTTCCATTAACAATTCATTTAAGGGGCATCTTCTCAATGACCATTGATTAATTTATGTTAGCAGGGGATCCTTATGAACTGAAAATAGTTTTAATGGTTCTTCTGCTGTTCAAAGGTTGAGAAAGGCTGGTTCAAAGAATCAATCTACCAAAACTGATATTTAAACATATATTGTTTTAGTAGATTCTGCATGGGCTGGTTCAAGGCAGGATAACTAACTGCCCCAGTAATTGTGTTGGGGATGGGAAGTGTCCAACGCGGGCCAGAGCTGGTCCTGCCTCCACATCACCAAGCTATCTTCTGCACTATGCAGGACCGGACTGTTAAACTTATAGGCAGGTGTTCAGATTAAGTTCTGAGTTTGTGTACCGGTATTTATTCTGCAATGTGTTACTGTTACTTTAAAGTTTTGGCTGATGCTGTAGGGGTCAAGTTATGACACAGTGCATGCCACTTCCCCTTGTGAAGGTAATAAATGCTGGGGAGCTGACCTCATGAAGGGGTCTGGTGGAGGACGCAGTCAGAGAGGACCTGTATCACCATGTCGTTTTTCTTCAGGCCATAGCATCCTCCAATGGTACCCGGTCTTTAGGGAAACATTGTGTTATAGACTTGATCCTATGGACTACTACTTCTGATGTTTGGGTAACATCATGTACTTATGCACCATTTTCTGTATGCACCACTAGGGACAGTGTAATTAAACAACACCACAGCCAAACAGTACAGCCAAATAATGTCAATTGACTCTTATGGGTTTAGATGTGTAAAAAGACGATTATGTATTTATTTTGACTTCAATGTACAACTGTATGTTACTAGGAAATGTGTTGGTGCTATTTACTGGGAAAGAGTACCTAAGATGCAAGAGTCTGTTTAACGATGGTGTATAGAAAATAATTTTATTTCTGGGAGTCAAAGCCATGCTACCCTCTGGATTCAGAAGATTCAGAGTTCTTGAAGGGACAAGTGTACCAAGTTACTTGAAGGGACAAGTGTACCAAGTGTGAGGGGGTTAACTCGGTAGCGGGTGTGTGTGACCCCCTGGTTGGGCTCCCCACACAAAAACAGGCCCAGCAGACGGAGGTTGTGGTTTTCAAAATCAAAAGGTGCGGTTTATTTCTCTATTTACAGTGACAAAAACACAGCAAAGCAAAAAGAAACATAAACAAAATAAATCCTGGTCAGCTTGACCTCTGACTAAACATGCAGGTTTCCCTAACTAACAACTGGGATCAGCCTGGTGCTGTCCTAGTCCCTAAGTCCCTGGTTTAGTAAGTGTCCAAACAAATAGCCACACAGGCTTTGTCTCACCGCACAGGGGTTCACTCTCCCTAGACAGTCCACACAGGTCTGGGGCCAGGCATGAGCAAACACCTAATGAATCTGGGAGTTTTTATAGAGGCCTTAAACGAGCTGACAAGCTTCAGCTGGTCTCATCAACTCCCTGCCTGCACGACGCCCAGCCCTCTCCCTAGAGGTATGAATCATCCATGAGCCCACTAGCCTCAGCTGGGCTTCATCAACTCTCTCCCTAGTTGTATAAGTCGGCATAAAGCCTGAATCTGGGAGAAATATACCTACCCCCCTGGATGCAACCAGGTGACTTTACCTTCCTGCTGTCACATACCCCCCCTCTTGTTTTAACCTTGGGGTTGGAACACCAGCAATCAGGCATTCATGTACTCGAGACAAAGCATCCACATTCCCCATTTGAACGCCAGGGCGATGCTTTACTGTGAAGTTGAATTCCTGTAGGGCCAGGAACCACCTATTTACTCTTCTATTTGTCTCCTTGTTTTGAGCCATCCACTTTAACGGAGCGTGATCCGTAACCATGTCAAAGTGCCTACCTAGCAGATAGTACCGAAGGGAATCTAGAGCCCACTTCACCGCTAAACACTCCTTTTCAACCGTGGCGTAATTTACCTCATGGGACTTCAACTTCCTGCTGAGGCAAATGACTGGGTGCTCTTCCCCGTTCCAGACCTGGGACAATACTGCTCCTAACCCCACATCTGACGCATCACTTTGTACGACAAAGTCTTTAGAGAAGTCGGGTGAGTACAACACTGGCTGGCTACATAAGGCTTGTTTCAAGAATTGGAATGCTGCCTCAGCCTCGGGGGTCCATTTAATCATGACCGACCCTTTCCCTTTCGTCAGGTTGGTTAGGGGCACAGCCTTAGAAGCAAAGTGGGGAATGAAGCGCCGATAATAACCCGCGATTCCCAGAAAGGCTCGTACCTGCTTCTTGCTGTTGGGACGTGGCCAACTCTGGATGGTCTCGACTTTGTTGAGTTGGGGTTTTATTACTCCCCTGCCAATGGTGTACCCAAGATATTTGGCCTCCTCCTGCCCAATGGTACACTTCTTGGGGTTAGCCGTAAACCCCGCTTCCCAGATAGAGTCTAGGACTGCTTGCACTTTTGGCAGATGTGAGGCCCAATCTGTGCTATGGACAATTACGTCATCCAGGTAAGCCGCAGCATACTTCCGATGGGGCCTCAGTATCTGGTCCATTTTCCGCTGGAATGTGGCCGGCGCATTCTGTAACCCGAACGGCATTCTCTTATATTGGAACGCCCCGTCTGGGGTTACAAATGCGGTTTTCTCTTTGGCCGACTTGGCCAGGGGAATTTGCCAATACCCTTTTGTGAGGTCAAGAGTCGTCATGTATCGGGCTGTTCCCAGCCGGTCGATCAACTCATCTATACGTGGCATGGGGTAGGTGTCAAATTTTGTAACTTTGTTCAACTGACGAAAATCGTTACAAAATCGCCAGCTCCCATCCGGTTTAGGCACCAACACAATGGGACTAGACCAATCACTTTGGGACTCCTCTATCACCCCTAAGTTCAGCATTTTCTGTACTTCCTCCCGTATTGCCTCCCGTCGGGCCTCTGGGATCCGATAGGGTTTTAACTTCACCCTTTCACCGGGCCGGGTAATAATATCATGCTCTACCCCAGATGTTTGTCCCGGCAGCTCAGAGAACACCTCCTTGTTGCGAAGCACAAACTCCTTAACCTCCTGTTGTTGGGGTTGTGGCAAGGTGTCTGCTATTCCAACCTCCGGAATCACGCAACCAGTTTGAGCTGGTGACCAAGTTTCTGCGACTAGGGACTCTCTATCCCTCCAGGCTTTCAACAGATTAACGTGATAGATCTGTTCGGGCTTTCGCCTTCCTGGTTGTCTGACCTTGTAATTCACTTCGCTCACTTTTTCCATTATCTCGTAGGGGCCTTGCCATTTGGCAAGGAATTTACTTTCAACCGTAGGGACAAGTACCAATATCCTATCCCCCGGGGAAAAGGTACGGGTCTTGGCTCCACGGTTGTACACTCTCTGCTGTGCCAACTGCGCTTGGGCCAAATGTTCCTTCACGATGGGCATTACCTGTGCAATTCGATCTTGCATCAGGGCGACATGCTCAATCACACTCCTGTGGGGAGAACTCTCACTTTCCCAAGTTTCCTTGGCAATATCCAACAGCCCTCTTGGGTGTCTCCCATACAGTAACTCAAAGGGGGAGAATCCCGTAGAGGATTGGGGCACCTCCCTAGTAGCAAACATCAAATAAGGAAGTAGACAGTCCCAATCCTTTCCATCTCTATCCACCACTTTCTTCAACATTTGTTTTAGGGTTTTGTTGAATCTTTCAACCAGCCCATCGGTTTGGGGGTGATACACAGACATACGCAATTGCGTCACTTTGAACAATTTACACAGCTCTTTCATAACCCGGGACATAAAGGGTGTACCTTGGTCCGTAAGCAGTTCTTTACAAATACCCACCCGGCTAAAAACAAGAGATAGCTCTTTGGCTATGGTTTTGGCCGAGGTATTTCGGAGAGGGATCGCTTCTGGATAACGGGTGGCATAGTCCATTATAACTAATATGTACTGGTGCCCCCTAGCGGACTTGATTATAGGACCTACCAAATCCATTGCGATCCTCTCAAACGGGACCTCAATGATGGGTAGAGGGACCAGCGGGCTACGGAAATGTGGCATCGGGGCCGACCTCTGACACACAGGGCAGGAGGGACAATAATTTTCTATGTCCTTCATCACCCCAGGCCAATAGAATCTCTGTAATACCCTCTCTCGGGTTTTCTCTGTCCCCAGATGACCTCCAAGAATGTGCCCATGGGCCAACTCCAACACCAACTTCCTGTAAGGTTTGGGCACCACAAGCTGCTCAACGGTTTCTTCTGCCCTTTTTGCCACCCGATACAGTAGGTCCTTCTCTACGCTGAAGTATGGGTAAGTGCAGGTATTATCTGGGTTCACTAACTCGCCATCTATTTCCACTACGTTTTCCCGTGCCTTTATTAGGGCGGGGTCTTTTAACTGTTCTGTGGCAAAATTTTCCCTGTGAACCTCAAGATCAGAAAACTCCACAGACGGTAGGTTTTCGTCTGAGGAGGTGGGCTCCTCTCCAGTTTCTTGAGTCTCGCCTGCCAATACTGACAAGGGAAATTCTGGAGAGTCCCCACCACTCTCAGAGGAGTTCTGGCTATCACCTTCCTGGTACATAGGGGCACCAGTGGGGGGCTCAGGATCATCCCACAGTTCCCAGAACTTCGGAAAATCCCTTCCCACAATGGCATCATGCGGTAATTGAGATACTAACCCCACTGGATGAGAGAGGGTACCTTTGGGGGTCTTGAAACACACTGTAGTCACTGGATACTCTCGGGTGTCCCCATGCACACAAATAACAGCTACCTTGCTATTCCCAGAGACCTCTGTTTTAACTAATTCAGCCTTTATCAGGGTCACAAGGCTACCTGAATCCAGTAATACCACAACATTTCTACCATTAATACACATTTTGCATAAATGTTTCTCAGTTCCCCGAATGGCAGTGCATGCGACTGTCGCACACAGCGACTGACGTCTGTCCGTCAGAAAGTCACATTGCATGGGTTCCTCCACAACCGGGCAATTTGCTGCAATATGTCCCGCTTGCCGGCAGCGGTAGCAAACAATCCATTTGGCTGCCTCTTGAGCCCCTGACTTCCCAGGCTGTTCTCGCCAAACTTTGGGTAGAGCTCCCACCCTCTCACTCTCTCCACCCTCACCCCTTGGAATCCTCTTATCCGCCCCTGGGGATGGTCTGGTCTTAGGGTGGAAAGTCCGAGAGTCTCTGGAAGAGGCCGTCAGGTTCTCTGTAGCCAAGTATTTCTCTACACGATCCACAAGACCACCGGCCGTCTCTGGGTCTCCATGGCTTACCCACTTTTGGATGGCAGTAGGAAGAGCTCTCAAAAACCGATCCATTACAACACGTTCCACAATCTCTGGTGCGGACAAAGTCTCTGGCTGTAGCCACTTCCTGCTCAGGTGAATGAGATCATACATTTGAGACCTGGGGGGTTTTCCAAGCTGGAAAGTCCAGTTATGCACACGCTGAGCCCGGACAGCCAGGGTGACACCCAGCCTTGCCAATATTTCAGCTTTTAGCATCACATAGTCTTTTGCTTGGTCAGGCTCTAGGTCATAGTAAGCCTTCTGCGATTCACCAGTTAACAGAGGAGCCACCAGTCCAGCCCACTGCTCCTCAGGCCACTTTTCTCTTTCAGCAGTCCTTTCAAATGTGGTCAAAAATACCTCTGGATCATCCTCTCCAGTAATTTTTGTCAATAAACGACTCACCCCAAAGGACGCGGTATTAGTGGGACGGCTTTCCTCACTGGTCTGCGGACGTTGCTGCATTACTGCTTCCATTTGTTGTAGTCTCTGCTCTTGCTTCTGTAACAGGTCTATGAAGCGGGCCTCAGATTGCTGCTGGGCTGCAAGGCTCTGTTGATGAGCTTGCTGCTGGGCTGCGAAGCTCTGTTGTTGAGCTGCAAGGCTCTTTTGCAAACCTGCATTTGTCTGCTTTTGATTGGCATTTGCTAGAGCCAGCTGTTTCAGTATCTCCTCCATGCTGGCTTAAAAAAAAACTGCCACTGGTTCTCCACCAACTGTGAGGGGGTTAACTCGGTAGCGGGTGTGTGTGACCCCCTGGTTGGGCTCCCCACACAAAAACAGGCCCAGCAGACGGAGGTTGTGGTTTTCAAAATCAAAAGGTGCGGTTTATTTCTCTATTTACAGTGACAAAAACACAGCAAAGCAAAAAGAAACATAAACAAAATAAATCCTGGTCAGCTTGACCTCTGACTAAACATGCAGGTTTCCCTAACTAACAACTGGGATCAGCCTGGTGCTGTCCTAGTCCCTAAGTCCCTGGTTTAGTAAGTGTCCAAACAAATAGCCACATAGGCTTTGTCTCACCGCACAGGGGTTCACTCTCCCTAGACAGTCCACACAGGTCTGGGTCCAGGCATGAGCAAACACCTAATGAATCTGGGAGTTTTTATAGAGGCCTTAAACGAGCTGACAAGCTTCAGCTGGTCTCATCAACTCCCTGCCTGCACGACGCCCAGCACTCTCCCTAGAGGTATGAATCATCCATGAGCCCACTAGCCTCAGCTGGGCTTCATCAACTCTCTCCCTAGTTGTATAAGTCGGCATAAAGCCTGAATCTGGGAGAAATATACCTACCCCCCTGGATGCAACCAGGTGACTTTACCTTCCTGCTGTCACACAAGTTAAAGGGTTTGTAAAGGTTCCGGTTTTCTTTTTTTTTTACTAAACATGTCATACTTATCAGCTCTGTGCAATGGTTTTGCACAGAGCAGTCCCAATCCTCCTCTTCTTGAGTCCCCCCCAGGTGCTCCTGCCCCCCCCCCACTGAGTGCCCCCATACCAAGCTGCTTGCTCTGGGGGCACTCGTGTGTGCTCACTACCAAGCCACTTCTGTGTGTCTATGAGACACACAGAGAGGCACCCCCCAATCCCTCCTCCCTGGCTGTGATTGACATCAGCAGCCAATGGCTCCCACTGCTGTGTCTCAGCCAATGAAGAGGCAGAGACCTGGGATAGCGTCTGCTCTCATGCACATCGCTCAATCAGGATCAGGCTCAGGTGAGTAAGGCTGACCATACATGTCCAATTTTCTTGTACAATTTTCCTTTAGAGTTACCTTTGAACTATGTAGTGCAAGAGCCTGCCTAATTGCATACAATTGAAAGTTGTTTAGTATTGACCTCATATTATATATTTTTTGGTAAATCTAAAGGAAAATTGTACAAGAAGATTGAACATGTATGGCCAGACTAAAGAATGCATGAAGGTAAAAAAAACTTCAGCCCTTAGAACCACTTTAACCCCTGCAGTTAGAAGCATGTGAGTTAACATCTCAAACAACCATCTTGGGTGCAAGAGTAGAGGTAAAAAAGGCTTAGCGGGAAGCCAGTGATGGTGACAGCAGCCATCTAGTAGCTTGGTCTCCATCTTGGAGCCAGCTGTGGTTCAGGACTCCCCTAGGGACATAAGGTCATGGGTGCAAAACTTTGCTAATCAGAAGAAGGGTGGCTTCCCTGTGTGCCCTAGAGCATAAGGTGTCAAGCCAAGTGTAAAGTAAATATGTGAATTAGGAGGTGTAAAGAGGACCTCTGCCCTGAAGGTGTTATTGCTTACACAGAACAGTAAGTCAGAATGCTACTTTAATGGCTTGCAGTGGCCCCTAGGGGGTGAATTGCTTCCCAACATCTCCCCAGCAAACTGACAACTCATCCAAGATGAGGTGGGGCAATAAGCTGGATATGAATCCTCTACCAGTAAAAATAAGGACTTCAGTGGAGCTAAATGGCTTGGGTTTGGAAGCTCCCCACATACTATAGGACCCTCAAAATACACATCACCCAGACTGAGTAGTCTATATACAGTTGCTCCAAACAAATAATCCAAGAGTTGAAAATGTATTTAATAGTTCAGTAAGTTACATAGTTACATAGTTACATAGTAGGTGAGGTTGAAAAAAGACACAAGTCCATCAAGTCCAACCTATGTGTGTGATTATATGTCAGTATTACATTAAATGTCCCTGTATGTTGTGGTCGATCAGGTGGTTATCTAATAGTTTCTTGAAACCATTGATGCCCCCCCCCCCCCCCGCTGAGACCACTGCCTGTGGAAGGGAATTCCACATCCTTGCCACTCCTACATCCTTTCCTCATTACTAATATCCTCCAGACCCTTTTATTAGCTTTGTTGCCCTTCTTTGTACTCTCACCATTTCCAGTACATCCTTCCTGAGGACCGGTGCCCAGAACTGGACATCATACTCCAGTTGAGGCCGGACCAGAGTCTTGTAGAGTGGAATAATTATAGTTTTATCTCTGGAGTTAGTCCCCCTTTTAATGCATGCCAATATTCTGTTTGATTTGTTAGCAGCAGCTTGGCATTGCATGCTATTGCTGAGCCTATCATCTACTTGGACCCCCAGGTCCTTTTCCATCCTAGATTCCACCAGAGGTTCTCCCCCAGTGTATAAATTGCATTTGTATTTTTGCCACCCAAATGCATTATTTTACATTTTTATACATTGAAACTCATTTGCCAGTAAGTGACCATGGAAAGAACAGCAGGAAGCCAATTAGATTTGGGGGGAACAAAGATCTCCTTTCTCATGGCTACATGATAGATGTCCAGACAACCTGTTCTCTGTGAATCTCAAAAAACCTTATTAAAATGTATTTTTTTTGCCAAAGTTTCTTTTTTTTTGCCAAAATACACCTTCGCACCTCCCTAGGTCTTTCTTCCGGAGGTTGGAGGGTGTGTTGTTATCCTTTGTGTGGGCTGGACGACCCCCCAGAGTGGCAAGACAGATTCTTTTTTTTTTTTTTTCCCCTTTTTCATATTTATCCTTTATTTTATTTATTTGGTCATTATACATTTTCAAGATACACCTGTATTCATTTACTCAACTTTAACAGTTTAGTTCAAAGTCCGTGAGATAACTTATAATAACTTATACTAACTAAAAACAAAAATTATCTCATTTTCCAAAAATACAATCTCTGTTTCTCATCATTGACCAAGAAGTGTTATTCCATCTTACCCGAAAAAAAAAAAAAAATACCCCCCCCCCAAAAAAAAAAAAAAAAACCCCAAAAATAAATAAATAAACCCTTGCAAAACAATAAAAAAAAGAGAGAAAAAAAAAGGGGGGGGAGGGGGACCAAACACGTCGGAGACCAAGATTCCTAAGGATCCTTCTAATTATTATCATAGAGAATTTTCCCTTCTTCTGATATTACAAAATCATTCCATTGTGACCATCTTCTATCGTATAATTCCCGTTGATGTCGAGCTAAAAATACCAAGTCTTCCAATCTACTAATTTCTTTAACCTTATCTAGCCACATCCTTACCGTCGGTGGCAGTACTGATTTCCACCTCAGGGGAATACATGCCCTTGCCGCCTCCAAGAGGTGGCCTATAATCGATTTTTTATATATTTCCTCTGGTATATATGATTTATGAAAAAGGAAAAAGGCCGGATCCTCTGGTAGCATATGGCCAGTAAATCTCTGAAGCGTATGTCCCACTACTGTCCAAAAGTGTTTTAGTTTAGGACAATTCCAAAATATATGGAGAATAGTACCTTTGCTTCCTTGGCATCTCCAGCACAAATCTGAACATTCCGGAAAGGCTTTATTCAGTTTTTCTGGAGTTTTATACCATCGGCTAAGAATCTTATAGTTTATTTCTTGTAATTTTACACAAATTGATGTTTTATGAGTAAGCCTAAAAATCCGCTGTCTTTGTGTGCTATCCCACGATGTTCCTAGGTCCTGTTCCCATTTTTTAATAAATCCCGGTACGTATTCTTCCCCAGGCAAATTTAGCAATTTGTAGTTTACTGATAATGTATGGGATGTTGCCTCTCTCTCATAGCAATACTTCTCAAACGTAGTCAGAGCTCTATTAAACACTTCTGGATTCGCAAGAGTCTTAAAAAAATGTGTGATCTGAATAGAACTCCATAGTCTTAATTTATATATATCTGCTTGTGTCATTAACTCCGTAATCTTTACCCATCTTCCTTCTTTTATATATGATAGTACTTGTGTGTATCCTGCCTCTAATAAATGCCGGAAACTTATATCTTCATACCCCGGTGAGAAAAGGGGATTTCCCAGTATCGGGTATAAGGGAGATGTTTCAGGTATTATACCTATACTAGGTAATAAATCAAAACAAATTTTTACAGTGTTCCCTATCAAGGGATGATTTTTTATTTGTTTCGGGAGAGAGGCATAACACCAAGGGGCTCTGCCCAGAGGTATCAAGGATTGTACACATTGCATCTGAACCCAGAGTTTAGTATCTTTGTGCCTATTCCAGTCAATTACCCTACTTAAATGAGTTGCTAAGTAATATTTTCGTATGTCCGGCACTGCCAATCCTCCATTTTCTTTTGGATTCATTAAAACCCTACGTTGTATCCTAGGATGTTTATATGCCCAAATAAAATCAAACATTATCTTTTGACTCTGTTTAAAGTAGCTAGGCGGAATCCGTATTGGCAGTGTCTGAAATAGGTACAACAATTTAGGTAGTATGTTAATTTTAATAATACTACATCGTCCTAGCCAAGAGTGAAAGCCCGTATTCCAACCAGATAACAATGTCTTAATTTTTAGTAATAGAGGAGGGAAATTCAGCTCAAAAACTTTTTCTATTTTAGGAGGGATCAACGTACCCAAATATGTCAGTGCTTTATCCGTCCATTTGAATTTAAAATTTTGTTTCAGTTGTTTTACTAATTCTCAAGGTAAATTCACCCCCATTGCTTCTGATTTTGTAAAATTGATATTGAGGTTGGAAAGTGAGCCATATTTCTCAAATTCTTTCATCAAATTTGGAAGTGTAGTCACTGGGTTCCTTAATGAAAATAGCATATCATCGGCATATGCCGAGATTTTATGCTGACTCTCTCCTATCTGAATCCCTGTAATATTTTGGTTTGATCGAATAGTGCAGAGAAATGGTTCCAATGACAGGGCGAACAGGAGAGGCGAGAGGGGACATCCCTGCCTCGTTCCATTTATAATTTTAAGAGTATCTGACAAAATCCCATTTACCCGTTTTTGGGCCGTTGGGCGGGAATAAATAGCAGTAATCCATTGTAACATTTTATTTCCAAAACCGCCATATTTTAGGACTGCCAACATGAAATTCCAGTTCACCCTGTCAAAGGCCTTCTCTGCATCTGTATTCAAAAGTATACATTGGGTCTGGGATACATTAGTCTTCTGTAATAAGTTCAATACCTTTATAGTATTATCCCTTGCCTCTCTTGTGGGTACAAATCCCACTTGATCTAAGTGGATCAGTTTTGGGATATGACGTTGAATTCTATTGGCCAATATCTTGGTAAAAATTTTAAGATCTAGATTAAGTAATGAAATTGGCCTATAGTTTCCACATAAGGTCAAATCTTTCCCTTCCTTAGGTATCATCGAGATATAGGCCAATAAGGTTTCTGTTGTAAAAGATGCGGAGGAACCCAGTGCGTTGAAGAATTATCTAATTTAATTGTTCTTACTGCTTCTTGGAGTTCTTCTATTGTTATAGGATCTTCCATTTCATCTCTGTCTGTATCTGATAACTGAGGCATTGAAGATAGAGTAAGATATATAACTATTTGTTCTTGAGCATGAGGTTTAACCTTCAGATTATAAAGTGATTCATAGAATTCTTTAAATTCCTGTGCTATATCATATGATTTTACAATCTTCGGTCTATTAGGTGTTATCAAATAAGGAATATAAGTCTTTGATTTTTGTCCTTGTAACGTTCTAGCTAATACCTTTCCACATTTATTCCCAGCTTCATATGAAAATCTTTTACATATCTGTAACGCCACCTTTGCTTTATACTGCAGGAGATCTACAATTTGTTTCCTTTTAGTCAAAAGTTCTTTCTCAACCCCTTCAGTTTGAGCTTTTTTATGTCGATCTTCTAATTTAGCTAGTTCTTCCATAAGTAGTTTTAATTGTTGTGTTCGTTTCCGTTTTATTCTGGCTCCATGCTTGATCAGGACGCCCCTGATAACCGCCTTATGAGCCTCCCAAATAATCCCGGGGTCACAATCAAGAGTATCATTAGTTTCAAAATAAAACCCCATTTCCCTGACTACCTCTTCCCGTACTTCTTCATCTTGTAAAAGACTTTCATTCAGTCGCCAATGGTTGGACCTTGTCAGGGGAGAGTCTTGTAAGGTGTATATCAGGGACATCGGTGCATGATCTGACCAGGTAATGGAGCCAATAGTAACATCTTGAACTGCATGAAGTTGGGCATGTGGAATAAGAAAATAGTCGATACGAGAATATGTTTTATGGGGAAAAGAATAAAAAGTATAGTCCTTTTCTGTGGGGTGAAGTAGTCTCCATACATCAATTAATTGATTTTTATAAAGAGATTGGGCTATGTTTTTACGTGCCCTATCAGAAATGGTTGACCCTCCAGTTGATGTATCTTCTACTGGTATTAGGGGGATGTTTAAATCTCCACCTATAATCAATTGTCCTATTTTAAACTCCATCAATTTCCTAAGTGTTTTATTTATAAAAATCTCTTGGTGTTCATTAGGAGCATACAACGCTGCCAAAGTAATTTCCGCTTCTTCTATTGTGCCTTTTACAAACAAAAAACGTCCTCCTGGGTCTTTGATTGAATCTATATACCCCCATGGTACTTTACTTGATATAAGGATCGAAACCCCCTTTGACTTTGCTTTCTGATTAGTTGAATGATATGTTACCGGAAATGACCTACTTTGCAAGCTAGGTATTTTATCTTCTCTAAAATGTGTTTCTTGTATAAAAACAATATCAGTTTTAGATCCTTGCATATCATGTAAGAGCATCCGTCTCTTCTCCGGCGTGTTTAGCCCCTTTACATTAAACGAGGTCACTTTAATGGCCTCCATAACAAAATCTCAAAGAGGAGAAAAAAAAAGGAAAACCCTTTCTCTACTATTTAGCACAGTATTGCTAGCTACGCTCCTCGGTTCTGATCCGATATTAAGCGCCAACCTAATTGGGGGTTGTGTCTGCAATAGGCGGGTGCGGAGCTCCCCCTCCCCCCACCCCCTCCCCCAGCTTCAAAACATCACCTAATCACTTACAATAGGATAATACAAAAAAAAAATGTTTTATTAACCGTCATATTGTCTCTCATATGTCATCCAATAGTACCAAAGCCAACTTCCAAGGACCCTATCTTTGGTCTTGTAATGAACAGTATGGTTAAATTACCACAACAAAAACAAAAACCAAAAAAAAAAAAAAAGGGGGGGGAGAAGGGGGAGGGTCATAGAGACCACCTTGTAAAAATAAACCAAAAACTTTCGCTTTTTCTTTTCTTTCCCCTTTTTCCCCCTTAGGGTTCTCTGTCTAATCTCTGTACTATTCTGCGGGATCCCCCACGGTATTCTATACCTCTCCCAGCCTAGACAAAATCCAGCGGTGACGCTAGAGGCGGTCAACTTGGGCTCCTATGCAGCTCTGAGTAACTTGCCATTCCGAGGCCTTAGGGCTAGTTCCTCCATGACGTCACTTATGCGCACCACGGTGAAGGTCTGGCAAGAGGCTAGGGCGATTTATAGGCGGCCACACCATGTCTCCCCGCATGTCCCTTTGTGGGGCAACCCTGTGCTGCCCCACTTCGGCAGTATTCCGGATCCATCCCTGTGGGCAAAAAAGGGGATCACCACTGTGAAACACATAGTCCTGGATGGTAGGCTCAAGACCTTCTGGGAACTGCGAAGCACCTACTCTTTACCGGCCTCCTTTCAGTTTAGGTATTGGTAGCTGAAGCATGCCTTCAGAGCCCAGTTTCCCGAACCCCTGACCCTGGAGTGGGACTCTATTGAGCGCCTCCTGATCTCTGACGTGATGGGGAGACCTCTCTCCTCCCTGTATCTATATCTCACAGTGGCGTACGATACTAAACTCACTAAAACCTGGGATAAGTGGAGGACGGATATACCGTCCCTGGGGGAGGAAGAGTGGGAAGAATGCCTCTCCGCATATATTACCTCTCTGATTGCTGCTAGGGATAGATTCGCTCAACTTAAGTTCTTAAATAGGGCTTACTACACCCCGCAGAGACTGGCGCGAATCTACCCCCAGAGGGATCCCAACTGTTCGAGATGCAAACAGGAGGTCGGCACTTTCTGGCATATGGTCTGGTCTTGTCCTAAACTCCGACCCTACTGGGCGGCTGTGGCCTCCACACTCAGTGATATCTGCAAGATCAGGGTACAGGTTGACTCGAAACTCCTATTATTGAGCCATTTGGAGGATGTAGAAGGGGAATAGGTACTGTAACTATGCTTGACCTTCACATTATACTATGCTAGATGTGATATACTGCTGAAATGAAAGTCGGGGGATCCTCCCACGCATGACTCCTGGCAGCGGTCAGTGACCTTGGTGTAGCTTCTATACCGGCTGACTTATGAGAGCAGACAATGTCCGGGGAAGTTTGACAAGATATGATCTACATGGATAGATGATTGCGATGTTCTTGACCCCCCATCTGAATACAGCTGGTAATCCCGCTTGTGGGGTATAGCCTCCCCCCTCCCCCTTTCACCTTACCAGGAAGGTAAGTCGCAGGGCTGGGGGGACAAACTGGCTGTATATGGGGACAAACTGGCTGTTTTTGGGGACACACTGGCTGTATATGGGGACAAACTGGCTGCATTTGGGGACAAACTGGCTGTATATGGGGACAAACTCGCTGCATTTGGGGGGAAACTGGCTGCATTTAGGGACAAACTGGGGACAAACTGGTTGTATATAGGGACAAACTGACTGGCTGCAGCCAGTTTGTCCCCCCAGCCCTGCACTTACCTTCCTCGGGTCAGCGCCATCCTTCTTCCGTCCTCGATGTCTTCTCCCTGGCTGCATTTGGGGGGAAACTGGCTGTATATGGGGACAAACTGGCTGCATTTGGGGACAAACTGGCTGTATATGGGGACAAACTGGCTGTATATGGGGACAAACTGGCTGTATTTGGGGACAAACTGGCTGCATTTGGGGGGAAACTGGCTGTATATGGGGACAAACTGTCTGTATATGGGGACATACTGGCTGTATTTGGGGGGAAACTGGCTGCATTTGGGGGGAAAATGGCTGCATTTGGGGGGAAACTGGCTGTATATGGGGAGAAACTGGCTGCATTTGGGGGGAAACTGGCTGCATTTAGGGACAAACTGGCTGTATATGGGGGCAAACTGGCTGTATTTGGGGACAAACTGGCTGTATATGGGAACAAACTGGCTGCATTTGGGGACAAACTGGCTGTATATGGGGACAAACTGACTGGCTGCAGCCAGTTTGTCCCCCCAGCCCTGCACTTACCTTCCTCGGGTCAGCGTCGTCCTTCTTCCGTCCTCGATGTCTTCTCCCTGGCTGTATATGGGGACAAACTGTCTGTATATGGGGACATACTGGCTGCATTTGGGGGGAAACTGGCTGTATTTGGGGACAAACTGGCTGTATATGGGGACAAACTGGCTGTATATCGGGAGAAACTGGCTGTATTTGGGGACAAACTGGCTGTATATGGGGACAAACTGGCTGCATTTGGGGGGAAACTGGCTGCATTTAGGGACAAACTGGCTGTATATGGGGACAAACTGGCTGTATTTGGGGACAAACTGGCTGTATATGGGGACAAACTGGCTGCATTTGGGGACAAACTGGCTGTATATGGGGACAAACTGACTGGCTGCAGCCAGTTTGTCCCCCCAGCCCTGCACTTACCTTCCTCGGGTCAGCGCCGTCCTTCTTCCGTCCTCGATGTCTTCTCCCTGGCTGCATTTGGGGTGAAACTGGCTGTATATGGGGACAAACTGGCTGTATATGGGGACAAACTGGCTGTATTTGGGGACAAACTGGCTGTATATGGGGACAAACTGGCTGCATTTGGGGGGAAACTGGCTGTATATGGGGACAAACTGGCTGTATTTGGGGGGAAATTGGCTGCATTTAGGGACAAACTGGCTGTATATGGGGGAAACTGGCTGCATTTGGGGACAAACTGGCTGCATTTGGGGAAAAACTGGCTGCATTTGGGGGGGAAACTGACTGCATTTGGGGACAAACTGGCTGTATATGGGGACAAACTGGCTGTATTTGGGGACAAACTGGCTGTATATGGGGACAAACTGGCTGTATTTGGGGACAAACTGGCTGTATTTGGGGACAAACTGGCTGTATATGGGGACAAACTGGCTGTATATGGGGGGAAACTGGCTGTATTTGGGGGGAAACTGGCTGCATTTGGGGGGAAACTGGCTGTATATGGGGACAAACTGGCTGTATATGGGGACAAACTGGCTGTATATGGGGACAAACTGGCTGTATTTGGGGACAAACTGGCTGTATTTGGGGACAAACTGGCTGTATATGGGGACAAACTGGCTGTATATGGGGACAAACTGGCTGTATATGGGGGGAAACTGGCTGTATTTGGGGGAAACTGGCTGCATTTGGGGGGAAACTGGCTGTATATGGGGACAAACTGGCTGTATATGGGGACAAACTGGCTGTATTTGGGGACAAACTGGCTGTATATGGGGACAAACTGGCTGTATATGGGGACAAACTGGCTGTATATGGGGAAAAACTGGCTGTATTTGGGGGAAAACTGGCTGTATTTGGGGGGAAACTGGCTGCATTTGGGGACAAACTGGCTGTATATGGGGACAATCTGGCTGTATATGGGGGAAACTGGCTGCATTTGGGGACAAACTGGCTGCATTTGGGGGGGGAAACTGGCTGCATTTAGGGGGAAACTGGCTGCATTTGAGGGGGCAAACTGGTGGCGTTTGGGCACAGTGGCTGCGTTTAATGGGCACAGTGGCGGCAATTGATGTTTTTTTTTTTTTCAGTTTGTTTGCGTCCCCCCAAAAATTTTGAGCACCAGCCGCCACTGTTGGCCATAGGTGGAGATGCTGTCAAGTATTGGAGATGTCTCACTGCCCATCATTCTATAGCTACCATTAGACATAGGATAGTAGAAACCTTTAATCCTCTAAGAATGG
This sequence comes from Rana muscosa, assembly GCA_029206835.1. Lineage (NCBI taxonomy): Eukaryota > Metazoa > Chordata > Amphibia > Anura > Ranidae > Rana > Rana muscosa. Next base: position 417,713,882 of record CM055121.1, read on the forward strand.
TAATAAGAAGTTCATGTAAAAGTATTTCTATATCTGGAATTTTTCAGCCATCTTTTGTTTAATGAACAATCATTATATAAGTCTATCTGTCTTGAATAGGGTTGAGCGAACCCGAACTGTAAAGTTCGGGTCCGTACCGAACTTTAGCTTTTTCCCGAACCCGAACCTGAACCCGGACTTTGCGCGAAGGTCCGGGTTCAGGTTTGGGATCAGCAATCTAATGGCGCAGTTAGAAATGCTTCAGGGGCCAGCCAATCACCTTTTGATTAGCTGGTGTGCCCTTAGAAGCCATCATAGCCATGCCTACTAATGGCATGGCTGTGATTGGTCAGTGCAATATGTGACCCAGCTTCTATATAAGCTAGAGGCACACAGCACACACGTCACTCTGCTTCAGAATAGATAGGGAGAGGATCTTGTCTGCTGCTGCTGCTTTTAGGGAGAGATTGAAAAATACATGAGTTAGTCCTGATTCTGGAATCTGAGGGAAAAGATAGAGAGACAGTGTAGTGTAGGGCCAGGTTCCTGTTGGTGCTTTCAGGGAGAGAGATATATTATATAGGAATAGGAGTCCAGATTCAGAGATATAACTCAGCGATCTGCATAGGTTTACCTGTTTGTGTTGCAGTGCAGTCTTTTTACACTGCCATGAGCCCAGTGTCAGAAAAAAATCTACCTTTTATCTGCAAGCTCAGTGCACCAGCACTGCATATATTACGTTGAGAGATACACCGTTTCCATACTGTGGGTGTATTCTGCTCTTGGAAAAAGATCCATTTAGGGCAAAAAAAAGGCACTTTATTGTGCTCTTTTCCAAAAGACCCATTAAGGGCAAAAAAAATAAATAAAAAAAAAATTGCACTTTAATGTACGCTTGCAAAAAGACCCATTTAGGGCCACAAAAAATATTTTGCAGTGTGTTATACATATGTGGAGGCATGTGAAATAAACCATTTCTATATATTTGTCTTCTACTGTGCTATACTAAAAAAACAACATTTTTTTTTAATAGCATTTTCTGCAGTTCTGTAGCTGTGCGATTCAGCGGTTACGTACTGTGGGTGTGTTGTGGTCTTCCAAAAAACGCCATTTAGGGCCACAAAAAATATTTTGCAGTGTGTTATACATATGTGGAGGTGTGTGAAATAAACAATTTCTATATAGTTTTCTTCTACAGTGCTATACTAAAAAAACAACATGGTTGAGCAGTATGTGTCTACAGGCCTACACGTACTGGATGACGGGTCTGCCCCCTTTAACTTCTGGGTCTCCAAATTGGGCACATGGCCTGAGCTTGCCCTTTATGCCTTGGAGGTGCTGGCCTGCCCTGCAGCCAGTGTATTATCTGAACGTGTATTTAGCACGGCAGGGGGCGTTATCACAGACAAGCGCAGCCGCCTGTCCAGAGCCAATGTGGACAAGCTCACGTTCATTAAAATGAACCAGGCATGGATCCCACAGGACTTGTCCGTACCTTCTGCAGAATAGACATGTATACCGGTGTTGTGACAAAAACTGTCCAGACATCGGATTGTGTCTCGCCCATACTGCGAAGGCGCAGCGCTTGTGCAGTACAGAGGACAAGGAGATTCACAAAATCTCCGAAGATGAACGGCGCCTGCGCTGTGAGTGCAGGCTCAAGCCCCACCATCCAAGTGGACATACGGTAGCACATAGTAACAGGGCCCCTCACGGGCTCGGTTCGATCGCCACGCTTCGGGCACGCCCTCACTTGGCTCGGCTTGAACCACGGATGGTGTGGCCTTCACCTGAACTCACCACGCAGGCGCCGTTCATCTTGGGAGATTTTTGAAATCTCCTTGTCCTACATACTGAGCAAGCGCAGTACAGGGTGGACACTATTTGACGGGGGACAGAATTCGACACATCACCGGCCTTACCCAGCCATTGTTGTATTTTTGAACCAGTGTTGGCTACCTCGTCCTCCTCCACCGCCGCTTCCACCTACACAGCCACATCCACCGCCACCTCAACCTCCTACTCCATATGGACCTCGTCCTCCTAGGTCAAGATTATAATTTTTATTTTATTTTTTTGTAGTGCACAGATCCTTTCCCCCTTACCTGCCTTTATGTTGTTGGCTCCTCGCAGGAGGGAGAAAGGCACACCGCACTACCAGCCCGTACCCTCCTATATAAAGAGGTTGAGCGATGTACTTGACGGGCCGTGTCCACAGCCGGAGTCAAAACTCCTCCAGAGGATGATTCTCACCTCTACTGTAGGTAGAGGCAAGTCCTTTAATTCCCAGTAAAGTCAATGTCCACACCAGCTGAAATTACAACTCTTATTCTCTCATGGCAAAATAAACTCTACTCGGATAGAAAAGGTTAGAGCAAAGAAACAGGACAGCTTAAGGTGTGGAGGAGGTCCAGGCACAAACGTAGCACATTCACTTCACTGCTTAGGTTTCTCAAACAGTTTTAGGTGCACGGTCTCTGCCACAGACCTTGAGGTTGGTCTCTGCCACAGACCGGGTGTACAAGGCCCCTGCCACGGACCTGGAGAACTTTGGTCTCTGCCACAGACCAGGGTGTATAAGGCCCCTGCCACGGGCCGGGTGAATAAGGCCTCTGATACAGTCAAGATGACCTTGAGCTTCTCCTTCTAGGAACCTAGCCCATATCAAGGGGAAGACATCTCTCCAGGGAGTCAACAGACCCTTCCTTCACCGTGACTCCCGCATCGGTCCATCAGAATGATCCTCCCTTCCCTGGAACATGGTCCCCTACACGAGGCGGCACCCTAAGACTCCTCGACCCTTAGCGGACTCCAGACGAAGGCTCTGGACTCCAGGCTTTACTCCCGCACCTAGGCCTCCATACCCAGGGCAGCAGGAACTCCAGGATAGTACCTCACCCCGGGCTAAAGGTACCCGAGATGGAACAGGAACACATGCACCCAGGCCGAAGGCACCTGGGCGTGGACCCCACTGGACATCAGCCCCCAGGCCAAAGGTCTGCCCCTTTTATATGCTCTCCCGGCATGCACAGCAGGTTCCCCGCCCCGCTGTACTACTGCCAAGAGGGGACACAAAAGGCACAGCACTGTATCGGCGGTTCAACCCTAGCCTACCATGGCAGCGCCACCTGTAGGCCGCAGGGAACTGCACACCAATACTGTCCCCCGAGGACAAAATGGTCCATGAATCCTACAGAATTAGGGTGTTTGAGCATATTTACCACTCAAACACTTTCCTTAAATTTAGCACCTCGCTACATTTTTATTTCAAAGTATTTTATTTTCCCACTAGCTTATCCATTAAATTGAATAATTTATTCCAGAAAGGGCGTATTCTGGGGCATTCCCACCATATGTGTGGCATCGTGCCGTTGAGTTTCTGAGGTTCTTAATGACTTCCCGTACCTCTTCTGCTGAAAAAGGGGCCTCCAGCATATTTTTTTTTTTTTTTTATGTCATTTCAAGTTATTTTCCTATCCACATTTGTTTGCAGAGCACTTGCCATGCTCTTAACAACATTTTTCTGCCATTTGCAGCCCTCTAGCCCTTTCCATTACTTTTTTAGAGCCTTTTTAGTCCTTAGAAGTCCGGGTCCCCATTGACTTCAATGGGGTTCGGGTTCAGGTTCGGGTTCGGGTTAAAGTTCGATCCCGAACCCGAACTTTTTTCCGAAGTTCGGCCGAACCCGTCGAACCCGAACATCCAGGTGTCCGCTCAACTCTAGTCTTGAAATGATGAGAGAATGACCACTTTCCTGCACATTTCCTGAACCTGGTAGTATGAATATGATACACTCTCAAACTGGAGCATGTGTATTTTTATAAGGTATATTATTTTTATTGCAGATAAGTCACAAGTCTGGTGAGTGCTGTCTTATATCTAGCTCAAAATCCAGTTCCTATAGCTTACAGGCTGAATGTGGTGCATGTGGTGCATCAGTCTCGTTACCTTTCTTAAAGCAGAACTTTACCCATGACAACTTGATAAAAAATTATATTCTTTAGTAAGGAATATACATTCCCCAATTATAATTATGCTACCAATATTAGTGTGTGCTGTTAATTGGCTGCAGCATTGCTCCTATTTTTTCTTGCTGGAGGCTGCCATTTTTCTGAAGCCCAGATCCCCTGAACAGCAGTAAATCATAAAGCAGAACTAAACCCATTGATTTAACAGTTTAAAAAAAAGGTACATTCCTAGATTGCTAACTGCCACATTTGCTTGTGTCCTCATCTAAACTGTCAAACCATCAAATGGCTGGTGTCATAACTGATCACATGTGCAGCACCATTGCAGTTGCAGATCAAACAGAAGCAGCTTCCTTGGCTGTAAATAGGAGGGTATTTGCTTTTATGCATATATGGTCTGTAATATGTGACTGACAAGTTCATTTTTTTTTTTTACATGTGCCATGTCATGGTGTCATGTTTTTCTTTGTTCAAAAGGAATTAAACGTGTTTTTTTTAACATTGTCCCATCTTTTAGCCACTAATACTCACCTCATTTAAAGTCCCAAACCCTCTATTTTTTGTACATAGCTACAGGGATGGAGACAGGTAATCCCGCATGTCTCATTCAAAGTCCCAAAACCTTTCTTTAGTCATTTCATGCACTGGGCGCACTGCCATTGTGCAACAGGCAATATGTGCAAAGTACAGCACTGAGGAAGCAAAGGTCAGTTGTGGTTGATGAACATTCATTGTTTTGTGATGTAATAGTAGGATGTGGTGACGTTCTGCCTTTTCGATTTTCAAATTCTAAAAACAAATGTATTTACAATAAACAGTGCATGTGGAATCTGCAGAATCGTTTCTGGCAAAAGATCTCAGATGAAAGGGATAAAGTAAAACTCCAGCTGCATTTTTTTTAAGTTGACAGAGTGAAAAGGGCTAGAACATCTGTCTGGTTTTTAAAGCGGAGTTTCCCCTGAAACAAAAAATATTAAAAGCCAGCAGCTACAAATACAGCAGCTGCTGACTTTTAATATATGGACACTTACCTGTCCTGGAGTCCAGCAACGTCGGCAGTAGAAGACGAGCAATCGCTCGTCACTCTGCTGCCCCCACAGCCATCCTCGGTCAGGGAACCAGGAAGTGAAGCCTTGTGGCTTCACTGCCCAGTTCCCTACGGCGCATGCACGAGTCGCGCTGCGCCGTTCTCACTGGTCCCTGTTGTGTTCTGGGAGCCGAGTGTCTCCCAGAACACAATGGGTATTCTGTGGGAAGTGACACACTATCCGCAGAATTCCCACAGTGAGGACTCCCGGAAGTGGGTGCAAATACCTGTCTTAGACAGGTATCTGCACCCCCTCCCCCCTGAAAGGTGCCAAATGTGGCACCGGAGGGGGGAGGGTTCCGATGAGCGGAAGTTCCACTTTAGGATGGAGCTCCGCTTTAAATTTACCTAGCAGCCTACTCTAACTAGGAGTGTGCTACACTTGCTTGGAGTCTTTTGCCCTTTGCTGACTTTTGTCAAACAAATATCTTATAGGGTTCGTCCAGCTTTGTGGCAGTAAAAGCAACAGTTTTACTGTCCCCTGAACTCCCACCTAAACCAAGACATACAGCCGCTAAGGATTGATCATATACGGCCTCAGCAAAAATGAAACCCCCTGTTGAATTCAGTGGGCAGTACTGCCATCAAACACAACCCATTCAAGTCAATAAGGAGGCGGCACAACCGTCCTGCAGCTGTGTACAATGCCCATGGTTATGGCATGATGGTTTAGCCTTTTGAGGGTTAAAGCGGAGGACCAGCTTTAAAAAAATTTTTTTTAAAAGTCAGCAGCTACAAACACTGTAGCTGCTGACTTTTAATAATCACACTTACCTGTCCATAGTGCCCGCGATGTCGGTCGTCCGAGGCCGATCCGTCGATCGTGGCAGGTCCCGACGCTGCAATCCTCACTAAGGGAAACAGGCAGTGGAGCCTTGCGGCTTCACTGCCCGTTTCCTACTGCGCATGTGCGAGTCGCGCGGCTATTTGTGAATGGGCGGCTGACTTCTGGGAGACACACAGTTCCCAGAAGTCAGCGCGCCCCATTCCCCAGAAGACAACGTGAGGAGGACGAGACCGAGGAGAACCGCGGACAAGGAAGGGGAAGATTAGGAAGATCTGCCTAGTAACAGCCATTTCTGGTAAGTATAACATTTTAATTTTTTTTTTCAATTTTTTTTTAGCCTTTTTGGCTATTTTTTTTTTTTTTTTAGGGTGGACCTCCACTTTAAAAGAGGCACCAAAGGTTGCCACACTTCTGAAATGGCCCTAAGGCCCCTTTCACACTACTGCGACTTCAAAGTCGCATGATTTCCTCGATTTGCCTCGATTTTGCCACGATTTTAGGGAATGCCTGTGTAAGGCCCCTTTCACACTTGTGCTACTCCAAAATCACGCGATTTTGCCGCGATTTCGCAGCCGCGATTTTGACAAGACAGTCATACGACTGTGGATCCGACTTTGCCCCACGACTTGAAGTACGACTTCAATGAGCAGGGATGCGACTTTGATCCCCCAATAATTAGAGGGAACTCCAAGCCAATTTAAAAGAAAAAAAAAAACGTCATGGGTTCCCGCTTCATGAGCATACCGGGCCCTTCGGTCTGGTATGGAATTTAAGGGGAAACCCACGCCGAAAAAAACGGCGTGGGGTCCCCCCAAAATCCATGCCAGACCCTTATCCGAGCACCAGCCTGGCCGGTCAGGAAAGGGGGTGGGGACGAGCGAGCGCCCCCCCTCCTGAGTCGCACCAGGCCGCATGCCCTCAACATGGGGGGTGGGTGCTTTGGGGCAGGGGAGGCCCCCAGATCCCGGCCCAATACATCGCATCCCTACCCATTTACCTGGGGGAAAAAGTGTCAATAAAAAAAACACACTAGACAGGTTTTTAAAGTAATTTATTAGGCAGCTCCGGGGGTCTTCTTCCGACTTCGGGGGTCTCTTCCGACTTCTCCCGCTCTCTGGCGTCTTCTCCCCGCTCTCCGGTGCCTTCTGCCAGGCTCCTCCGCAATTTTCTGCCAGCTATTTTACTAGCGTTGGCCCGGTCTTCTCCATCGTCTTCTTCCCTCTTCTCTTCTTCCGATGTTGACACAACGCTCTCTCCCACTGTAATGCCATGTGCAACGACTTTTATAGGCATGGGGCGGGGTCGCCGGGTGATGTCATCCGGTGACAACGCCCCCTTATGACGTCACCCGCCCGGGGCATGCTGGGACTGTGACGTCATAAAGGGGCGGTGTCACCAGATGACATCACCCGGTGACCCCGCCCCATGCCTATATAAGTTCTTACGCACCGCGCACACGGCATTACAGCGGGAGAGAGCGTTGTGTCAATATCGGAAAAAGAGAAGAGGGAAGAAGATGACGGAGAAGACTGGGCCAATGCTAGTAAAAGAGCTGGCAGAAGATAGCAGATGAGCCCGGCAGAAGGCACCGGAAAGCGGGGAGAAGAACCGGAGAGCGGGAGAACAGGCTGGAGAGCGCGGAGAAGTCGGAAGAGACCCCCGAAGTTGGAAGAGACCCCCGGAGCTGTCTAATAAATTACTTTAAAAACCTTTGTAGTGTGTTTTATTTTTGACACATTTTCCCCAGGTAAATGGGTAGGAGTACGATGGGTAGGGGTACAGATTCCGATAAGCCCCCCGCCCGCAGACCCCGACAACCAACGGCCAGGGTTGTCAGGAAGGGGCCCTTGTCCTCATCAACATGGGGGCAAGGTGCTTTGGGGTGGGGGGGTGCAGGGCCCCATCTGCCCCAAAGCACCCACCTTTCCTAAACGGCCGGGCTGGTGCTCGGATAAGGGTCTGGTATGGATTTTGGTGGGCCCCACACTGTTTTTTCCGGCGTGGGGTTTCCTCTTAAAATCCATACCAGACCGATGGGCCCGGTATGCCCATGAAGGAGGAACCCATGCCGTTTTTTTTTTGTTTTTTTTTAATTCGAGTGGAGTTCCCCCTAATTATTTGGGGGATCAAAGTCGCGTCCCTGCTCATTGAAGTCGTACTTCAAGTCGTGGGCAAAGTCGGATCCACAGTCGTATGACTGTCTTGTCAAAATTGCGGCCGCGAATCGTGTCAAAATCTTGGTAAAATCGTGCGACTTTTAAGTCGCACAAGTGTGAAAGGGGTCTAAGGCTTGGTTCAGACCTATGTGTGCACATTTGTGCACGTATGTGATGTTCAGGCAACCCATTTATTTCATTGCCCTGCCCTAACCATGAGAAACATGGGAAAAGAAGTCCTAACCCTTTGTATAGAAAAAATCTGCGATTTTGTACGTGTTCCATGCACGCATAGATCTGAGCCAAGCCTTACAAGGTCACTTTGTTTTGTTTTAGTTTATCTGATTTATATGTGTAGAGTTTTTGTTTTGCAAACACGGTTTTGTGTATACCTACATTGTTTATAAAAAGATATAAGACCAGAACATTACTATAAGACCAGAAACTACTGCTATTTTCCAGGCACATTCCCTTGCATATTTCTTTTATGAGTTGCAATGAGTGCTTAGTATAAATACTGGCTGTAGGTATACACTGGTGTTTCATTAGCTTGCAGTTTTCTAGTACACATTATAGGTCCTTTATTTGAACTGATTCTGCCATCTAGTGGTCAAAATGAAGAAAACAGAATAAAAGATACACTATATTTCCAAAAGTATTGGGACGCCTGCCTTTACACGTGTCGCACATGAACTTTAATGGCATTCCAGTCTTAGTTCGTAGGGTTCAATATTGAGTTGGCCCACCCTTTGCAGCTATAACAGCTTCAACTCTTCTGGGAAGGCTGTCCACAAGGTTTAGGAGTGTGTCTATCGAAATGTTTGACCATTCTTCCAGAAGTGTGGTCAGGCACTGATGTTGGACGAGAAGGCCAGGCTTGCATTCTTTGCTCTAATATCATCCCAAAGGTGTTCTAATGGGTTGAGGCCAGCACTCTGTGCAGGCCAGTCAAGTTTCTCCACCCTAAACTCACTCATCCATGTGTTTATGGACTTTGTGCACTGGTGAGCGATCATATTGCATATTGCCTTCCCCAAGCTGATCCCACAAAGTTTGGAGCCTGAAATTGTCCAAAATGTCTTAGTATGCTGATGCCTTAAGATAAGGTGACCAGATTTTTTAAATAAAATCCAGGGAAATATATATATTTTTTTATTGGCAAATGGTAAACTACTTTATAAGCATATTTTCCTCAAATAATATATGCAGTGTATATGGTATGTGTTGGTATGGTATGTCTAAATCAAGTTCCCCACCAGATCCTGCTGACTACTTGAAGTCGGAAGATCCACTTGGACTACAAAGGGGATACCACCCCACAAGCTGTCATATACTGTAAAAACACACAGCATACTTGAACCAACATCCTGGGAAGACGTAGAAAAACTGCCGAAACATGAAGCCAAAAAATGGAGAAAAGCAGCAGAAGAAGAATTAAAGTCACTTCAAGAAAATTAAACCTGGACACTCACAGAGCTCCCTCTTAACCGCAGAACCCTAGGAAGTAAGTCAGATACAGAAGGGAATATCCACAAATACAAAGCCAGACTAGTTGCCATTGCCAAGTATCGTAAAACACCATTAGAGCGCTTCTTCGTGTTGCAGCTGGGAAGGTCAAACACATAGACGTTAAAACTGCTTTCCTGTATGGAGACATTAACCACTTCTCTACCGTGCACGAAAACCCCCTTCCTGCCCAAGCCATTTTTCAGCTTTCAGCGCTGTCACAATTTGAATGACAATTGCGCGGTCGTGCGACGTGGCTCCCAAACGAAATTTGTGTCCTTTTTTTCCCACAAATAGAGCTTTCTTTTGGTGGTATTTGATCACCTCTGTGGTTTTTATTTTTTGCGCTATAAACAAAAGAAGAGCGTCCAGTTTGAAAAAAAAACACTATTTTTTACTTTTTGCTATAATAAATACCCATTTTTTTTTAAAATAACATTTTCCTCAGTTTAGGCCGATACGTATTCTTCTACATATTTTTGGTAAAAAAAAAAAAATCGCAATAAGCGCGTATTGATTGGTTTGCGCAAAAGTTATAGTGTCTACAAAATAGGGGATAGATTTATAGCATTTTTTTTTTAATTTTTTTATTAGTAATGGCGGCGATCTGCGATTTTTTATTGTGACTGCGATATTGCGGCGGACACATCGGACACTTTTGACACATTTTTGGGACCATTCACATTTATACAGCGATCCCTGCTATAAAAATGCATTGATTACTGTATAAATGTGATTGGCAGGGAAGGGGTTAACCACTAGGGGGCGGGAAGGGGTTAAATATGTTCCCTCAATATGTTCTAACTGTGGGGGGAGGGGACTGACTGGGGGAGGTGACCGATGGTTGTCCCTATGTACAAGGGACACACCATCGGTCCCCTCTCCCTCACAGGACGTGGATCTCTGTGTTTACACACAGAGATCCACTTTCCTGCTCGTTTCCCGGGCAATCGCGGGTGCCCGGCGGCAATCGCGGCCGCCGGGCACGCGCACCGGGGCCTTGTAAACGCGGCGCGCGCGCCTCCTAGCTCGTTTTAAAGGGAGGACGTCATATGACGTCCTCCCAGAACGAGAGTATCCTCCGCCCACCGTCAATTGACAGTGGGCGGGGGACAAGTGGTTAAAGAAAACCTCTACATGGAACAACCACCAGGGCTTGAGCAAGGAGACAACCTTGTGTGTAAACTTCAGAAGAGCATCTACAGTCTTAAGCAATCTGTAAGGATGTGGAATGAGAAAGTGAATGAAGTGCTTACCAGAGAGGGATTCTCAAGAAGTAAAGCAGACCCCTGTCGCTACTCCAGGAATCAAGGAGACAGATGGATATATATCCTTATCTATATTGATGACATTATAACCTGTTTTGAACAAGAAGGGGATTACAATCAGATGGTTCACAAGCTGAAAGAAATTTTGAACTCAAAGAGCTAGGGAACATTAGCTACTATCTGGGAATCCAAATAGAGAGAGAAGTTATCTTCTGAACCAAATTTAGAAAATCTCCAAAATGTTGGAACAATTTCATATGCAAGATGCAAAGGAAGTGACAACTCCTATGGAACCAGGCTATCAAAAGAGCAATGAAACAGAAAACTTGCTACCCAACAATGACACGTATTGCAGAGCAATCAGTAAGCTGCTATATGTTGCCAATGTGACAAGACTAGACATAGCTGCAGCAGTGGGCATACTATGCAGGAAAGTGTGACTAGAATGCAGTAAAAAGAGTGATGCAGTACCTCAAAGGAAAAATTCAGAAGAAGTTACGTTTACCAGCAACATCAAATCCAAAACTGGTCAGATATGTGGATGCTGATTGGGCCGGTGACTGCACAGATCACAAATCCACAAGTGAATTCATCTTCCAGTATGGTGAAGGAACCATAAGTTGGTCTAGTTGAAAGCAAGCAAATGTTGCTCTATCTTCAACTGAAGCAGAGTACATTGCAGAAGCATACGCTTGTCAAGAAGCAATATGGATTTGTCAACTTTTTGTGGACATTGGAATAGAAATGTCAAAACCAATTACCATTTTTGAAGACAACCAGGAATGTATAAAGCTTACACAATCAGAAAGGGTCAATCCTAGGACTAAACACATCAACGTCAAGTTCACCTGCTGAAGGACAATCAAGAGCAAGGTGTTATTGACATTCAATACTGCCCGTCAGAAGAGATGACTGCTAATGCACTCACCAAGTCTTTGTTAAAGGAACGTCATAGTTATTTCCAGAAGAAGCTGAATATAATTTGACAAAGCACATGCTGTTGAGAAGGGGTGTTGGAAGAACAACAACATGTAATGTAAAGTCGCTTATATAAACTGACAATATATATATGCATTATACCTTTCTACTCAGCAGGTGGCACTGCAGTGTTATAATGTGTATTTTCTGTGGTTATAAAATAATAAGCTGTATTGTCTGTATCTAAGTGTACTTGTATGTACTTGTATCCTCTTGTTTCCTGTAAGACATGCATTGCTAATCCTCCATGAAAGTAAAGTATTCTCTGCATACAACAAGCTTCCAAGCACATGATTCAATAACCTGCTAATACCAGGGACATCCTGGCACCATAACAACTTAATTTAGATGAATTTGTTTTGATGCCAGGAGTGTTCATTTAATATTCCAAGCACATGCCCTTTTTATGGGACAAGTTAAAGCTAAAAGCTGAAGATCTATTTGTGATTAGATCATAGGATTAATACATATAGAACTTATAGTGGAGCAGTTTGTATAAATGCAATCAAAACCATAAATATATTACTTTCTGTCTAACCCTGGTTTTATACCTGGACCCTGGTGGTCTAAGTCTAATGCCTTGTACACACGATTGGATTTCTGATGGAATAAAATCCGATGGAATTTTCCGTCGGAATTCTGATGAAGCTGACTTCCATCAGTCTTGCATACACACTGTCAGACTAAATTCCGACCGTCCCAAACGTGGTGACGTAAAACACTACAACGAGCTGAGAAAAAATAAGTTCAATGCTTCCGAGCATGCGTCGACTTGATTCTGAGCATGCGTGTATTTTTCTCCGATTTCTCCGATTTAAAACATGTTCTATTTTTTTACTCCGATGGGGCCCACACACGATCGGAATTTCCGATAAAACAAGTCCATCGGATTTTATTCGATTGGAAATCCGATCGTGTGTACAAGGCATAAGAGCTAGATGTAAGAAAAGTGAGTAACATAATAAATATATCACTGCCATTTAAGAAACTAATTATACAGAGTCATTTGTATTCTGTTACATTAAGTTAAAGTTAATCAGTTGCTACTGTATAAGTCATAACTGCAGACAACTAACCTCTGGAATCGGGACAGGTCGGTGGTTGACACATACATTGTCAGGCAGCTTCTTCCCTCTCATTCTCTCACTTACTAATGAGCATTATCACGTGGAATTGTAGCGTGCATCAAGGTCGGGAGGACCAGGATTCATCTATCCTCCCTTAACCTCCTTGGCGGTATTCCCGAGTCTGGCTCGGGGGGGGAAATTTCAGTACCATTAGCGGTCACCCCGAGCCACACTCAGGATTGATCGCTGGATCCTGGAAGATGTGACTTACCTTGTCCCTGGGATCCCGCGATGTACTCCGGCTGCGTCCGCGATGCCGAGATGCTCTGTGTGTTCTGGCTTCCCTTCCCTTGCGACGCAAGGGGGTGGAACTTGTGGCAGATTGGAAATGTGTAAAACACAACACACACAATACATTGTAATCTTATTGGATTACATTACTGTATCAAATCATTTGACCTCAGTTTGCCCCCCAGTGCTTTGTCCAGTGCCCTTGCCTGCAGTTTTACTGTACTTTCTGCCTGGAAACTGGAGAACGACCATGGCATCCAAAAAGCATGCCTCTACATCAAAAGCGGTTTATGACCTGCTGGAAAACAGCGATAGCGATACAAAATCACTTGCAAAATTTGAGGGATAGCAATTCGTGGGGAAATTCGTCATCAGACACAGAAAGTGATTTCAGCGACGATCCTGCGACTGAGCTCAGTGATGCGCGGACTTGGTGCTTTATTGACTGCGGTACGGATCACACAGCGCCCCCAAGATTCCCATTTACTGGAGCACCTGGTATGAAAATGGATGTTGAAGATGAAAACCCCTTGGCATGCCTCCAACTATTTTTGACCGATGAGGTTATTGAAAAAATTGTTACAGAGACAAACCGCTACAAGCTACTACGCATCAGAAGTTTTCAAGGAGCAGAAAGTGGGAAGCAGTGACCAAAGAGGACATTTGGAAATTTCTGGGCCTAATAATTCTTCAGGGAGTGGTGGGGAAACCCCTGCAAAAGTGGTATTGGACAACTAACAAATTACTTGCCACTCCGTTCTTTGGCACGGTCATGTCAGAGTACAAATTTTCCCTGATAATGAAGTGTAGCAACCAGACCCCTTTTCCCTACCTTAGGCTCACTTGTAGGAAAAGGGGCACACCATGCCACATGCCCATACCATCTTGTGTGAAGAGGTTGAGCAATGTAAGTGTAACTGGGTCTCTATGGCTAGGTTCTCCAGAGAATGGTTCCCGTCTTCACTGCAATAAAGACAAGTCTCTGTTTCCCCCAATAAATCCAAGGTCCACACCAGTTGCAACTCCAACGTAGAGTTTATTTTCTCATATGCACAGTCACTAGATAGAAAATGGTGGATAGAGAAAAGGACAGCAAAAGGTGTTGGAGCAGGTCCAGGCACAAACTAATTTACTATTCACTACCTGTATCTTCAAGTAGGCTCAGCTCACCCGGATAGTCTCCCATTAGAGTGGATCCTAACAGCCGGAGTGATGCTCGAATTCGATTACACACAGTCTCTGCATAAACTGTTACGGGTGAACTTTGGGTCTCTGCCACAGACCTGGTAACCTTTGGGTCTCTGCCACAGACCTGGTGAACTTTGGGTCTCTGCCACAGACCTGGTGAACTTTGGGTCTCTGCCACAGACCTGGTGAACTTTGCTTGTGGTATTAAGCCTCTTTCAGGGAGATGACATCCCTCCAGAGAGTTACCGGGCCCCTTCCTTCACTGCGATCTCTCACCAGTCCCTCGGAACGGTCCTCCCCCAGCCTCCTCATCCAGATACGGGTTTCCTCGCAACGCAGCACCCTGGGATTCCTCTTCCCTCGGTGGGCCCCAGCCAAAGGTGCTGGACCCAAGACCTTCAGTTGGAGCGCCAGGGCTAAAGGTGCCTGGGACTGATCCGCCAGTGTACCGGGCCAGGAACCCCACATCAAGGCTAAAGGTGCCCGGGGTGGCCAACGAACAGAGCAACACACTCCCTGGGGTAGGACCCCCGGGAATCACCCCCTACAGGCAGTGTCTGCCCCTTTTATATCCTCTCCCGGCATGCACAGCAGGCCGACACGCCCACCATACCACCGCCGAGAGGGGACATCCAAGGCACAGCACTATACCAGCGGTTCAACCCTAGCCTCCAATGGCAGCGCCACCCACAGGCCACAGGGAACTATACACCAGTATCCCACCTGCAGTATAAAATGGTTTAGCAAAGCCCTATCAAATAATGTGTCTGAGTACAACTACTACTCAGACATTCCCCTAGATTTAAAGACCCCGCTACAGAAGTATTTGCACTTTGAAAACAATGAAGAATTTGATGAGACTAGTCATCCAGCACCAAAACTCAAGAAGATTTGGGAAGTATATCAAATGATTTCCAACGGAGCTATGTGCCAGATAGAAACATCAGCATAAATTAAAGTCTAATGGCCTATAAGGGAAGGCTCAGCTGAATACAATACATTGCATCAAAGAGAGCACGATTTGGCATAAAATCCTTCATGCTATGTGAATCGACAACTCGTTACATTTAAAATTCGGTCCTATACACCGGGAAAGGAACCAAATTCAACCCAAAATACAGTAATAATGGAATGGCAACATCTTCCATCCTTTCACTGATTGAGCCATTGCTTAATCGGGGCTATTTTGTAACTACAGACAACTTTTACACATCTCCTGAACTTTATGAGTTCCTTCTGCAGATTGCAGAACAAAACGGATGACTATGGAACTGTTAGGGCTAACCGACATGACATGCCGCCAATCTTTGCCAATAAGAAGCTCAAGACAGGAGAAATGGTTGCCTGGCAGAAAGGCAAAATGATGGCACTGTGATGGCGTGACAAAAAAGATGTGTGCCTAATGAATACAATCCATAATCCCTCCACTGTCATGGTACGCACAAAAGGTGGGCAAGACATCATGAAGCCACAGGTAGTGATAAGCCTCGTACACACGGTCGGACTTCCATCTGACTTTTCCGTGGATTTTTGTACGAACGGAGTTGGCCGGGCACACCCATAGCATACACACCACAGGACTTTTCTGCAAACTTTCCCAAAACTTTTTGCAACATCACATGGTTTTTCTGCTCCTTTCTGCTCTTTACCGCCACCCTTTGGTCAACTTCTGCTATTGTTGGTTGATTTTAACATTAGTTGTTTTGTCCATCGGACAAAAGTCCTATGGTTTTCTGTACACACGGTAGGACTTTGCTCCATCGGACTTTTGTTGGGCAAAAGTTTGTCCGTTTGCAGACCCAACTTTTGTCCGATGAAAACAAAACCAAACTAAAAAAAGTTTGTCCGATGGAGCGTACACACGGTCGGATTGTTGGTCCAACTTGCTTAAAACTAAGTTTGTTGGGCAAAAGTCCGACCGTGTGTACGGGGCTATAGACTACAACAAAACCATGGGAGGTGTTGACAGAACCGACAAAGTAATGACATTTTATCCAGCAATGAGTAAACAAAATAAAAAGTATTTATTAGTTTTATTTTTATTACTTTTCTTCTGCTTTCTGTACCCATTCATTGTTTACCCTGACAGCCTTTTGTGGTCTCATTCAAACACAGTGGGGAGAGATTTACTAAAACTGGTGCAGACAGAATCGGACCAGCTGTGCACAGCAACCATTTAGATTCTAACTTCAGCTTGCTCAATTAAGATTTGACAACAAAACCTGGAAGCTGATTGGTTTCAATGCACAGCTGCATCAGATTCTGTCTGCACCAGTTTTAGTAAATCTTCCCCAGTGTATATACATTAGGGTTGCCCCCTCATCCCTTTAAACCCAAACACATAATAATTACACAGGTTCTGTGGCTGATTAAGGTGGTAATTAAACTCACTTAGTGCTTTATCGGCAATAAGTTAGCCTCAGAACCTGTGTAGCTCATATGTGCACGGGTTTAAAGGGATGAGGTGGCAACCCTAATATACATCTGTCACAGCTTATTCCTGTATATATGTAGCGCCCATCCCAAAAGGTTGGAACGCCATTTAAATTTAGAGGGATGTCTGAGCCAGTAGATGGGCTCAGATGGTTGATAATTACATTTAATTTTACCTCTGTCTCAGTTATGGTTTGCCTGGTAGTGATTTCCCTTTTTGCCTGTAGGTGGCGTTACCACCTCAGGGACCTGTTGGAACACGTGCAGATCATGGTACATTGAGTGGCCCCTCTCGGCAGTGGTATAGTGGGAGTGGTCAACCCGCTGTGTTTGCTGGGAGGGGATACTTAAGGGGCAGACGCCATTGATTGGGGTTCGTTCTTGCCCCACAGCCCTCCGGGCACGAGGTGTGTGTGTGGTCTTGATCTCGGGGCCACGTTGGCCTGAGGCTGCATCGCTACATAGTAGGCCCAGCTAGTCTGGCTGGGGTCTATATCCAGAGAAGGGATCCCAAGCTGTCCATTCAAATGGGGAGGAATCATCTTAATGAAGGAGACCAGGGGAGGACCTGCCCCGGAGGAGACCAGCATAATGCTGCTGTCTCTGGAGAGGCCTGGCAACTTCATTAAGGAGGGATCCATTACACTACAAGCCCTGCAGTTCACCGGATTGGCTTAAAGGCTCTCTAACTGTAAGGCTGGAAGTTTGGGACTTTGAAATAATGTGGCAGAGGGTTCTTGGACTATCCATTGTTTAACTTCAAACAGGTCTGTGGCAGAGACTTTGAACATTTAAACAGGTCTGTGGCAGAGACCTCCTTCATCTTGGGCAGTCTGTGGCAGAGACTGCCCTCTTGCTGATTCGTGTGTCATTCCGGCTGCTAGGCCATGTGAGAGGGGACTTTCCGGGTGACCAATACCCACTCTAACATTGGGAGTGGTGAGTGACTTTGAAGTTGTACCTTTGTCAACTTTTGTGGCGAGTGCCTGAACCTTCCCCTGAGTTGAGTTGAGAGGTATCTTAATATAGCGCGGTCTTACCCCGAAGGGTCCCGACGCGCATAGCAGAGTTTCTGGAAAAATAGGACCCAGGAACCAGAAGCAGCACAGAGTGCTCTTCTATACCTTCTACTTCTCAAAGTTATACTGCATAAGAAAAATAAAGCCTAACTGTTTGAGGTTTTACATCTGTGTGGACATTGCATTACTACAGACTTTCCTACCCGGACAACGCAGCTGAAGAGGTAACGTGCAAAACCCAAAACTAATCAGCGGCCCTGAACAGGATATTGCTACATATACATTAGATGTTATCCAGTAGGTCCTACGCACAGGCCTCCCCTCTTTTCCTTTTTGACTCCATAGCCATTACATACAACTTCAAGCAAATGTTATCACTGACTTTTAAATCTAGAACTCATTAAAAGCAGGCACGAAAGTAAGTAATATTAGAATACCATTTTATTAGTGTTTCAATATCTAACACAAAACTGTCAAAAACACAAAATAAAAAAATATAGAATATTTCCAGCATGTAAACATATACACAGTACACAATATCAAATATTCATCTATTAATAGAAATCCAAATTAAAAATGTAAATGGAGCTGGTATTTAAAGTGCATTTCATGTTGAAATGATTATTATTATTTTACAGGATTTATATGGCGCCAACAGTTTGCGCAGCGCTTTACAATATAAAGGCAGACAGTGCAGTAACAATACAATTCAATACAAGAGGGTTCAGAGGGCCCTGCTCATAAGAGCTTACAATCTAATAGGGAAACATAATACAAGACACATCAAATAAAGATTGACTGCAGTACAGACATGGATGGTTTCAGCAGAAAAGCAAGGTGAGGAATATGCATACACAACTGACTGGTGTTCTGAAATTGCTCCCGAAGTCGGACTGAAATGCAGGTTTGAAATCGGGCGAGTACAGCTGAAATCGCACAATTTCAGTGTGAACCAAGGCTTAGTCAAGTTCATCTAAGCCCAGGTTCACACTGGGCTGCGGGAGAGAAGCCGAGCGAGTTCAGCTGAACTCGCACGATTTCACTCCCGCCTGTCAGTCCCGATTTCGGCCGCTATTACAGAGACATCTGTGCAGGTTTCTGCACAGATGTCAATGTAAATCGCGGCCCGAAATCGCAAAAAGTCGTACAGAAACTACCTTTTGAAATCGGTGCAGCGTCGCACCGCTTAGGACGGTGTCATTGCCGGCAAATGCCGCCGATTTGACATGTCAAATCGCACCAATGTGAACCATGGCTAAAACTGCTTGTCTAGAGCCTCTTATACATGATTGGATTTCCATTGGACAAATCATAGGACTTTTGTCCGAAGGGCGTTGGCCGTGACTGTTGCATACAAACGGCAAAGAAATGTTGGCCAACAAACACAAAACTACGTATTTTTTCAGCTCTTTAGCGCCACCCTTTGGGCAACTTCTGCTAAAGTTGTGCTATGGTTAGCATTGCTTCTGAGCATGCGTGTTTGTACTTCTGATTTTTTTTTCCGAAGGACTTCTGTACACACGATCGGATAATCCGACAGCACACATTTGTTGTCGGAAAATTTTAAAGCATGCTATCCAACATTTGTTGTTGGAAAATCCGTCAACAATTGTCCGATGGAGCAAACAAACGGTCTGATTTTCCGACAAAAGCATGCCATCACACAATTGCCGTCTGAAAATCCGATCGTGTGTACGAGGCTTAACACTACCCTGCCCAAGACTGACAATGCTGCTGTCCAAAGGTGTCTCTGTTGTTCCTCTATCCAGAGAGCAGACACCCTAAGATAGGAAATGTGTTGCTGCCTGGATCACCAGGTGTAAAAAAAAAAGAAAACGAATGCAGCCACCACATTTAAGGATTGGTAAGCTGCAAAATATGACATTTTTGTTTTGGGGTTTATTACCGCTTTAAAAAGATACATGAAATAATTATAATGGCTTTGACTGCCTCTGGAACTTACAAAAGAAAAGAAGAAAGGAGAAAGCTATTTGTGTTATGGAATCTTCAAGTTTTGGCTTCTCTGTACCATGAACATGAAGAGTTTTCATTGAGCAGAGATGCAAAATTGGTTTACTATTAAACAAAAGTAGTGTTCATTCTTCTACATACCTACAAATGTGTCCATCTTTATGACGTCTTGACACAGTAAAAACAATCCTATTAAAAAATGATTTACAAATGTAGAATCTCTAAAAACAAAATCTAAGTAGTGTTGAGCTAGTCTTATTCAGCTTGTTTACAAGGGACCAGACAAATTTCAATTTCCCAGCTGGAAAAAGCTGGAACAGTGTATTCTTAAGCCTCGTACACACGGCCGAGAATCTCGTCAAGAAAAAACACATTGTTTTTCTTGACGAGATTCTTGGACAAGAAACTTGTCCCGGCCGAGTGTACACACGCTCAATTCAAAGAACCCGCGGTTCTTTGAATGGAGCGAACGCGGTGACGTAATCGACTACGACGAGCGTGCGCTCGTCACATTCAATGCCGTCGCCGCCATCTTGCTACACCCTACCTATGCCTACGAAGCTACCGCGCATGCGTCAAAGTAATTTCGAGCATGCGCGGGCTTCCCAGAGGACAGGTAAGTGTACACACACACAATTTTCTCGTCGAGAAACATGCTGACAAGAATGTTGACGAGAAAAAATAGAGCAGGTTCTCTATTTTTCTCGTCAAGATTCTTCTCGGTTTTCTTGACGAGAAACCTGATAGCCGCGTACACACAACCGATTTACTCCGGAAGTAAGCTCTGCCAGCAAGTTTCTTGCTGGTTCTTGCCGAGAAACTCGGTCGTGTGTACGAGGCTTGACAGCAGCAAGTCCCAATGTAAGAATACAATGTCCTGACAGGGAGATTCCTCCATCCACCTTGTTTGTGTGGATGGAGGAATCTCTTACGCCGCGTACACACGATCAGAAATTCCGACAAGAAAACCAGTGGATTTTTTCTGACGGAATGTTGGCTCAAACGTGTGTTGCGTACACACGGTCACACAAATCTTGTCGGAAATTCCGACTGTCAAGAACGCGGTGATGTACAAGACGTACGACGAGCCGAGATCAATGAAGTTCAATAGGCAGTTCGGCTCTTCTGCTTGATTCTGAGCATGCGTAGTTTTTAACGCATCGGAATTGCGTACAGACGAGCAGAACCTGCTCTCAATCTTTTGTTGGCGGAAATTCCGACAGAAAAAGTCTGATGGAGCTACACACGGTCAGATTTTCTGACAAAAAGCTCACATCGCATAGCATACTAGCTCATTATGTGGCACTTACCTCAGATAGAAGCCTCCGAATCGCTCCTCGTCCCCTCCGCTGCCGCCGCCATGTCAGCTCCGGCCGTCTTCCTGTTATCGCCGCTCCGGCGCTGTGATTGGCCGGAGCAGCGATGACATCACACACATGCACGCGGGGCCGTCATTTTCCATTGAAAAAACCGGCTATCTACATTGAAAAACTAGCAACGCTCAGTGCGCAAGCGTGTGACGTCATCGGCAGTGTTTTTAAAAGCAAATATCTCCTTAACCGTGTGGGTTAAGGAGATATTTCTTGCACCTACAGGTAAGCCTTAATCTAGGCTTACCTGTAGGTACAAGTTGTGTGGTTGGGTTTACAACCACTTTAAGGCATAATGTAAGCACAACACGAATACACAAACAGACATATTTTTGCTTATGAAGCTTCCTGTACAGACAATAAATTATATATTAGCTTATAAGATAAGTGCTTTATGCGTAAGAGATTTAGGAGGAACATTTTTCAAACTCTCACCCATCACATGCAAAACATAACTTATACAAGAATATAGAAAATACTGGTACTGAACATCTAAGTCCCCATTTACATTTGTGTGCCATGTCAATGTGCGCAAAATCACACATGTGTCCATGCAGTGCACAAATGTTTGCTTTTATTGCCGGTTCATTCCTAATAGAACCGCAAAACACCTTGCTAACACGTGGGGTTTAGCATACTACATGACATGGTTTCTTACTACCACGCACTTAAAAAAAAGAAAGGTACATACACTTTTTTTAGTGCAATTTCTATGCGTTGGGAACAAGGCTGCCCAACGCATTTAAAACCAGCATAAAAATGTGCATCATCACATAGATGTGAATAGGGGCTAATACTGCAATCCTCTGAGTTTTCCCTATGCCAAATGGTGGTAACCTCTTTTTGGGTTGGAGTGAATTGAGGTTAAAGTAGTGTTTTCACCCCAAATATCAAAGAGAGTATGCACCTCAAATTCCCTCGTAAACGCATTGCTTGAAGATAGCATCCAGTGCTCAATATTACAAGCCCTAAGGTTGGTAATTGGAGACAATCTGATACGCTGCTACCTAAAAACAAAGCACGTGGTTATAGGAGACAAAAAATAATCTTGGAATGGTCAAATCCCATGAAACATGTCTCGGACAGCTTTAGAAGTTTGTCTCAGGCATCGGTATAGGATATTGTCATCTTGGGACTGTTTTATACCCAAGCCCCAAAGACAAATTTTTAAAGACAAAAGTAATTAGGTAACCCAGCTTTTAGTATAATTCACTCAACTTCACTTCTTACAAGCTTTCTGAGGTTTACCTCTCTTACATGTGCCATAAAAAGTAAAAAAATACTGTAAATGTAGTTATCTATATACTTTTACATCAGTTCATGCTGGTGTGAGGCTAATTAGGTGGGAGGATTGTTTCTAGTAATTTCTGAGCATGGCAAATATGTCCTGGATGTCACGGGAGTGAGGTTTGGAATGGTTACTACAAGCTTACAGTAAAAGTGCTTCTTGCATACAATGCTTGTAAGTAATGTCCATCATATGACCATATAATGTCATCACCAGTCCAACTTCAGGTCTGCTTTGCTCCACACGTACTTCCCACCTCGTTTAAGGAACATTTTTTCATCAAAACCGCTAAACTTGATGCCATTTTCAACACCAACATCCAAGATGGATCTGGAAGGATCTTTTCGTCCATTTCTGCAGTCCAGAAAACGCATCTAGAAGGAAGAATAACAATCAGTTTTGTTGCTTATGTCACTTTACAGTAGTGTTCATCAGCTGTTGTAGTAAGGTGACACCAACAGGTCATATCAGAAAAGTTCCCGCACTGAGAGAACATCGAAGGAGGCTCTCTGGGTAGTTGTACCAGTGGAAGGAAATCCAAAACGGAAGGAAGCAATGGCCAGGTACATAATATGCTGGAAGAAAAATGCAGAGATGGGGTCTGTGATTTTGGAAAAGGAAGCCTCCACAGACCTGCTCAGCCTCTTTCCCAAGCGACAGGATTATGTGGTTTAAAAGTAAAAAGTTAATGGGAAAGTTATTTAAATATTGCATAGTAGAATGTTACGGAAAAAATAGATTTTTAGGGTATCCATTTACAACACAAGAGTCAACAATCTTTTTTGTTAGTTCATTAAAACCAGATTAAAATAATAACCATATTCAGGTTTCATTCCACAATATAAGGCTGAATCAACATATTTTATGATACAACACATGACATTCTCAACATGTTTTGCCAAGTTCACTGCTTCTTCAGGAGTTTTGTAGCAAACTGAATCAACTGTTAGATAATGAAATGTAAAGAACCATCCATATCTATATTAGATAATGGAACCAATCAATTTTAATGACAACAAATCAGCCGAACAGGTAGCCATAGCCACGAGGAGATATAAACAAAAAAATCCTGTGGGCGCTGCAAACTTCTAGTCTTAGTATGGTAATGTCCAACCTGTTTTAGGATTCAAGTGAGTCAGTGACAGTGCGGCTGCAAACCACTGGAAAGGCGGATAGAAACACACAAAAAAACACAAATGCAGCGCTCGATGAAACTGACATAAAACTTTATAGTCTTGTTAAAATAGATGAATAAATGTCAAAAAAATGCATAAAATTATATAAGATTGCACAAATAGCTAGAGACACTAAAATCCATATATAAAAAGATATAAAAAAAAAATATAAGAAAGATCTTCAGTTAGTGAGCAATGTTTATGGTGGAAGTAAATAATGCTGATGCCACTGCGGAATCTTGGGAAAGAGGGGTTAACATCAGAACAATGTAGTAAGGGTCCCCAGAGACAGCCTGTAACAGCACAGCCGGATAGCCACCGTGATAGGTGGAGTAAGTGCCTGGTGTAATAGCTAGTGTACCTGCTTTAGTGAGGTCATGCCTGACCACCGAGATGTTGAAAAGTAGAGCTGGGGTCCCATGGATTGCAGATGTCACAACAGATAGCGGGCAGGCGGACCGCTCCGAGGGACCAGCCTGTGGGGATGGATGGATGCAGTAGACCCTATGCCGGAGGCTCCGAGGGGGTGGATGGATAGGCAGCTCTGCAGGAAACACGGAGGGCGATGTAGGCACAAATGGCAGCCAGGCGCACGCTGATGACGTCAGCGCCGTCCAATATGGTTGGAGGCAGAGGTGTCAGCGAATCAGGGACCCAGGTGCGCTGATGATGGCGTCAGGGGAGATATGGATGTCACTCAATGATTCACAGACCAGTGGCAATGTAGTAGCATGGATGGGGGGCCGTGACTGACATGTTTCGCGTTTGCTACGCTTTTTCAAAGCCATGAGGAGGAATGTAATCCCCATACACACAATGTCCATTTACAACGGGGGTCAACAACCTGTATATCGTGATCTCCCAGTAGATCGTGGCCAGGTGACTGGTGGTCTGGGCTTGCTGACCCACCATCCCAAAGCATCAAACAGAGTGCAATGCAGAGGGACTACTTGTAAAGTTGGAGCTGTAGGCCAATGCCTCCTCTGTAGTGCTGGCTCCTGTCCCATGTGGAGTGATACCAACTGCACTCCACCTCTTATCCCAGCTAGCGGTCTCCAGAGTGGTGCCAGCAACAGGAAAGAAGAGATCTTCAGGTCAGTGTGACGCAATATACTGGGCATATTAATATACGACTGCTCTCAAACTGATGCACTGTGGTTTACCCAAACCGCGGGTGCAGTGCAGTGTACCTGCAGCTTTCCTGGGGGTTTGCTGAACTTAGCCATAGACTTCTTCTTCTGAATGCAGGAGTTTTGTTGCTCTTTCAGAAAGTGCTCCACACCTGCAGGATTTAATAGAAGTCTATGGCAAAGAGCAGCTAGCCCACTGTACCCACAGTGCAGGTAAACCACAGCACATCAGTGTGAAATTTTAACCCCTTGGACCCCACAGAAGCATGCCATTGCAGGGTGCTTGCAGAGTGGCCCTGTTTACTTGAATGGGACAGAATTGGCAGGTGGTAGCACCCACCAAAAGCCACAGGGTGTTTAATTCCTGCTGCAGCATGTGTACACCTTTGACTGCTGCCTCAGCAGCTAAAGGGGGTAGGGATTGGGGGCAGTAAAACCGCAAATAAACCGTACCACCCCCCAACTTTATGTGTGAATGAGCCCTAACGGTGGTGCCATCGAATGCAACAAGGGCATTATTCACAAGTGCAGCAGGCACTGCTGCTCCTCTGAAAAGTGATCCGAGTGTGTTTGACAGGTGGTGAGGAGGCGATATGTTGCCTCCTCACCACCTGATTTAAACCCATGATTGCCGTGCAATGTACAGGATTGCGACACAGTAGTATGGCAATTAGAGGTTTAAATCAGGTCTGAGCTGGCGACACTGTGTGTGGTGATCTTTGACTTCTCCCATGTTGTTCAGGTAGATCTCCACCTCTTTAACGTTGCCCACCCCTGATTTACAACATCCACCAGCAGAGACAGGGAGTGCTGGCGCCCTCTGGTGGTTTAATATACACATGGCCCCCATCCTGGACACTTTGTCTCTCCTATGGCCACTTGTTCGGCTGCTTTCTTGTTCCACAATTCTTTTAATTTCATATTCTAACAGTTGGTTCAGTTTGCTGCAAAACTCTTGAAGAATCCGTGAACTTGGCAAAACATGTCGAGAATGTAACATCTGTTGTAGCATGAAATATGTTGATTCAGAATTATATTGTGGAATTAAACCTGAATATAGTTATTGGTTTAATCTGACTTTAATGGATTAATAAAATGGATTGTTGACTTTTAATCTTCTATAGTAATTGGGCACCCTAAAAGTAATTTTTTGTTGTACATTCTTCCATTTAATTCATGGGATGTGGGGCAAAATGTAAACCCTCTCCTACCTATACTGGGCACTGAATTATTTAAATATCCAATGATACGGAATAATTGATCTGTTCTAGATTAAAACAACCCTGTTACTATAGAAACGTTTTTACAAAAAGCACACCTATCAAAGAAGTCTGTAAATACTTACCTTTCCTGCTGTCTGTGGCTAAAGCCTGGTACACACGATCGGATTTTCCGCCGACAAAGCGTAGGACTTTTGTCCGAAGGGTGTTGGCCATGAACTTGTCTTGCATACAAACGGCAAATAATTGTCGGCCAACAAACACAAAACTACGTGTTTTTTCAGCCTTTGGGCAACTTCTGCTAATGTTTGTGTTATGGTTAGCATTGCTTCTGAGCATGCGTGTTTGTACTTTGGATTTTTTCTGAAGGTCTTCTGTACACACAATCGGATAATCCTATAACACACGTTTGTTGTCGGAAAATTTTAAAGCATGCTATCCAACATTTGTTGTCGTAAAATCCGACAACAATTGTCCGATGGAGCATACAAACGGTCGGATTTTCCGACAACATCCTGCCATCACACAATTCCCGTTGGAAAATCCGATCGTGTACGGGCCTTTAGAATGTCGCTCAGATGCTGAAAAATCTTCTGCTGAAGTCTGATGGGAATCCAACATTTCCAAGAATGACAATTTCCTGGGTCTTTCTCTGGTTCCTACCTCTGACATCCACCCATTACAGCACTCAGTAGTGACATGGAGGTCAGCAGGAGGAACGACTGTCACTTTCAATGTGGACTCCAGCAGAAGATTTCTTTTCTTTCTGGAGTTCATTAGTGCAAGGCATCAGGAAAGTTATGTTTTTTCACAGCCTTAACTGAAAATCTTTCACTTAGTGACAGTCGCTTAAAGGAAAGCCGTTATGAGAGAAGAACGTAGGCTACCATTGCTGATCTGCTAGCGGTTATAACTGAGCCTCTGTCTTTAGTGAAATATGAGTGCATATTGGGATTTTTTACTTCACTTGCTGCATACTTGCTTCAGAACAGTGACTCAGAAAGGGCTGAAGACAAGGGAGAACAATGTTTGCAACTAGCATTTTCAAAAGAAAGTCAGCAACAGTTTTTCCTTAAGGGTCCATTCACACAACTGCAAAGTGGTAACGGAGTTTATTCTAAATGGCTCAACAACACACCTTGCTGACAGACAATGCCTTAATGAGCTGTCTAAATGAGATGCACATTAATGAGCAGCATAATACACATTAACATACATTGCGATAGTGTAAATGGGCGCTCAGTATGTCTGAAATATAGCCTGTTGGGGGGTTGTGCAGTGTATAAATTATTTACAAAAAACATGAACAAAAAACACATACTGTACATTAATGGACATGAAAATGCATTCAGTTTCACTTTATAAACTTACATATTCATCCAGTATAAGATAAGAATCCCGCATCTGAAAAAAAAGGAAACCGCAATATTTAAGATACAGATGTGACACGGTACTGGCAGTAATAAAGATATTTAATACATGAAAGGGGTCTCAGATTGGGACCTCTCCAGTGTGGGGGGCTCTTTACTTCCCCACCTACCCCTGCACAGAACCCTTTACCTTTTTTTGCTCAAAGCGGAGCTGCACCCTAAAGTGGAAATTCCGCTCATCGGAATCCTCCCCCCCTCCGGTGTCACAATTGACACCTTTCAGGGGGGAGGGGGGTGCAGATACCTGTCTAAGTCTAAGTCTATGTCTAAGTCCTCTCTGCGGGAAATCTGCGGGAAGTACGTCACTTCCCGCAGAATACCCGTTGTGTTCTGGGAGACACTCCCAGAACACACAGGGACCAGTCAAAACGGAGCAGCGCGGCTCGCGCATGCGCCGTAGGGAACCGGGCAGTGAAGACGCAAGGCTTCACTTCCTGGTTCCCTCACCGAGGATGGCGGTGGGGGCAGCAGAGTGATGAGCGATTGCTCGTCTTCTGCTGCGGACGTCGCTGGACTCCAGGACAGGTAAGTGTCCTAATATTAAAAGTCAGCAGCTGCTGTAGCTGTAGCTGCTGGCTTTTAATAGATTTTTTTCGGCGGAGCTCCGCTTTAAACAATCAGAAAGATCAGAAAGATTGAGGTTCTGGAACCACAAGCATATCCTTTATGGCCAAAAGTTTGTGAAATACTCCAAATTATTCAGTTCTAGTTTTTCCAGTGAAGGGTGCTGTTAATGCTATAGCAAAAAAAAAAAAAAAAAGACTATTGTGTGCTTTCAACCTTGGGGCAACAGTTTGGGGGAAGGCCCATATTCTGTTCCAGCATGACTGTACCTCTGTGTACAAAGCCAGCTCCATAAAGACATTGTTTGGTGAGTTTGAAGTGGAGGAACCCAATTCAAGTGGGCTTCACAGAGCTCTGATCTCAACCCTATTAACCACTTCAGCCCCGGACCATTTGGCTGCCAAATGACCAGGCCAATTATTGCGATTCGGCACTGCGTCGCTTTAACTGACAATTGCGTGGTCGTGTGACGTGGCTCCCAAACAAAATGCGACATTATATCGGACACTTTTGGCGCTATTTTGGGACCATTCTAATTTATACAGCGATCAGTGCTAAAAAAATGCATTGATTACTGTGTAAATGTGACTGGCAGTGAAGGGGTTAACCACTAGGGGGCTAGGAAGGGGTTAAGTGTGTCCTAGGGAGTGATTCTAACTGTTAGGGGGCGTGGCTACAAGTGACACATCACTGATCGCTGCTCCCGATGAGAGGGAGCATACGATCAGTGTCAGTGTCACTAGGCAGAATGGGGAGATGCTTGTTTACACTTGCCTCTCCCCATTCTGCAGCTCTGTGACCCAATCGCGAGACACCGGCAGACATCGAGTCCGCTGGTCCCGCGGGCACGGAGCTTGCAGCAGGCGCGCGCCCCGCAGGCGGCGTGCGCGCGCACGGCGGCAAATTCAAAGTGACGTAAATATACGTAGATTTGCCTGTCCGTGTCATTCTGCTGACGTATATCCACGTGAGCCGGTCCTTAAGTGGTTAAAAGACTTTGGGATCAACAAAAACAATGACCAGTTCTTCTCATCCACCATTAATTCCTCCTAGCCTCACAACAACTTTTTAGCTAAATTAATACAAACTCCTGCAGACATAGCCCAAACCCCCAAAATGTTGTCCATTGTGTACATTGTTGAGTAGACGTATACGTATTTTCAGGGGATATCTGACATCTTTCATTCACCTGCTTTGCTAAGTACTGTAATGGAGGTTATAAAGACCCTTTTGCCAGACTATTCAATTTAGCAACAATCTTCCTATAAGATTATGTGTGCATTTAATGTATTTATGCATGTTATTTACCACCAGTATAAGCCTTCCTTGTGTAGACATCCAAAAGTCCTGAGACTGCTGCTAGATGCCACCATCTTGGATGTGATGTCAGCAGCCCCAGCATATTTGGAGCTGTGATAACTGATGCTCTATGGCAGACTTTCCCAACCTTTGTACCCCAGAGGAACCCCTAAAATAAATTTCAGGTCTCAGGGAACCCTTACATTAGTGGTCAGTAGGAATAATGCAACCCTTACCGTGGTGATCAGATTGCCACCCTTAGACAGTTTAAAAAGGTAATTGGTGCCATGCTAAAGGGTTTGTCAGGTAGCATGGTCCTGACTCTATCCATGCAATAAATGGGAGATCAATCAGCCATAGCTCAAGGAACCCCAAGCAACCTCTGAAAGAATGGTAGAAAAGCCTGAAAAGCAATCCACCATGGAAATTGACCCTCAGAGCTTATTTTCAAACCTAATCAATTCTAATTTAGTTCTGTGATTGTATAAAATTATCATGTTAGTTATGTTTAAGTAAAATACCTGCTGATTAGATTCTGGAACCAAACATTTATTGTTCTTATGTCGATCCAGAAAACCTCTGAACTCTTCATCGCTGATGACAAAATTTTCAGCTTGTCTTAATGCATCATCACCACAATTCTCCCCATCAATAATGAGACACTGGAATACCTGAGGATCAACAGAAACAGCATGGACTTGATACAAATGTTTCCTTTCATTGTGATATATTTTATCATTAGGCATTTCTGTGCATTGGGAGTGTTAAAGATTCCCATAAATCAGTTTATTTATATTTTATATGCATATGATTTTATATTGATCATTGTGTGTTGGACTGTATCTTTACATACATGTGGGTGCAAAGATCAGATCAGAGAACAGTAACTGGAAAAATGTTTAAACTACTTGAGAAATTTGTTAAAATCCAGGAATCTAGGTAGGTCAAACAAAGGTGAAAACCTCTCTTCCAGTTTAGAAGCCCAGGTGCTGGCAATGCATGTAGCAATAAACAGGAAGAAGTTCTGGACAGCCGCACTCAAGTTTTATTAAAAAAATGAAATCAAAAATACATTCCACAGCAGAACGGACAGAAGAGCTGACGCGTTTCACACTAACAAACAGTGCTTAGTCATAGCTATGACTAAGCACTGTTTTTTTTTTAAATCAAAAATAACGTTTATTGAGGGTAAAAATCAAAATGGAGATTACATACAAACAACAGGGTACTAAGCACTGTTTGTTAGTGTGAAACGCGTCAGATCTTCTGTCCGTTCTGCTGTGGCATGTATTTTTAATTCCATTTTTTTAATAAAAGGCAAAAACTTTTTTGGAGTGCGGCTGTCCAGAACTTCTTCCTGTTTATTGGGAAATTTGTTTGTTAAACCTCATGCACATTGCAACTTTTCTAAACGCCTTTCTCCTGGCATGAGAAAGCAGTGTTAAAACGTGCCCAGAACTGCATATTTATTCTAACGCTTTCAGGCAAATAAAGAATTTTGGCGTTCCTTCATTTCATTGGCCAGAGTACAAAACCACATGTAAACGAGCCTGTAAGGAGGAGCTGAGGTGGCCAAGCTAAAGGATTAGTTATGTAAATATGACTGTCCATAGCAGCCCATAGATGACTCAATTTTCTTTCCTTCTTCCTCGACACTGACTGTGTTGATGGGGGAACGCCTCCTGCTGCACTATTGTGTTCTGCAGGCAGGGGGGTGCGGGGAGCCTTCCCATCAGGCAGAACAGCTATACTTGCCGGCAGAAATCACATGTAAAAAATCCAACAGGCTGGTTGTTCATCAATCGACTTGGGTACAATCAGCCTGTCCATACATGAATTAAATCTCGACGGGTCTCTGCTGAACTGGCCAACCCTCGATCCATGCATGGCCAGCTCAAGTTAAGGTTGTTAGGACCTGTACACACAATAAAGGGTGTTTAAAATTCCTTACAGCTTATGAACACTGGCCAATGCCTAGAGTAACTGTGTTGTATGGAGACAAATAGCTTCATATTTATAAGAGATGTCACAGCCAAACTTAACATGTATATACAGCCATTTGTTTTCTGACAAAGTAGAAAGTGGTTAAAACACCTATAAATTTATTTTTTCTATGTCCTGCTGGGGAGATTTCCATTCATCTCCTGTCATGGAGACACAACAGGAAATTATAGGAAATCTCAGCAAAGTGAAGGAAAGCCCTGTCCTATGCAGCCCCATAGACTTGCATGGGAACTTTTGGCAGTAGTAGTGCCCACTGAACGTGACATACTGTTTAATTTTTGCATGTGGACACCCCTCAGCAGCTGCATGTCTGTGTTCAGGTGGGCCACACATGTGAACGAACCCTTAGGAAGCTGAAAGTTACAAAACAGCCACCTACCTTCCAACGTATTGGGCTGATCATCTCGATCTCCTTTGTCATGTCCTCGTCCATATTGTAATGGTTGATGACGGAATTTATTTTGAAAGCCACGTTATAATCTCTGCACCATTTTCTGATCTTCATCAGTTTTTCCACATGGTTTTTCTTTCCCTGTCCCCGACCAATGAGCTTGTTCACTTCTTCAACAAAGCTGTCACAGGACACGGCAAGAATATCCAGGTGTTCTCCTGGGGAATAAACAGATCTTCATTTAGGAAAATAACATGACTGAGTTATTTTATGTATTAGACTAAAATGTATTAAAGATCAGCCTACACATTTTTCTAAATTAATTGACTGACCTAATGCACACGGATTCTTACTAGATCCTGTGTGCTGAGGTGTACAGCCACCAATATGAGTGTATGGCTTTACGTGGCCATGCTCGGGTAAAAAACAATGGCTTTTTTTCCCCTGCTGGAACAAACCATATTGTGTTTTATTGTTTTTATTCTTTGCCTATCTCTGGATCAACTGGGGTATAGGTTTGTATATATTGGCTTGTATATAAATATATATATATATATATACATATATATATATATATATATATATGTATATATATATATATATATATATATATATTTTTTTTTTACTTCTATTGGCTTAACTACATGGGCTTGTGTCTATGTAATTTGAGGATAGTTCCTCCACTGGGTGGGTATATATAAGTGTAGTGCCCTTTTACTTTTTAGGGGTGTTATGTGCCTAAATTTAGGGGTTGGTCTGAGCTATTAGCCAGGCTCAGATCATTCTGATTACTAGGTGTTTGCTTCTGCCTATGTAATGCTGCCTGGTGTATGGTTCCCTGCGGCCTGTAGGTGGTGCTGTCATATCAGGTCAGGGTTGAGCCAGGGGTGGCATTACTACACCTTGGGGTGTCCTCTCTCGGCAGCGGTGCGGTGGGCGTGGTCGGCCTGCTGTGCATGCCGGGATGGGGTACTTAAGGGGCAGACGCCATTGGTCAGGGGTGTCGGTCGGAGTCGGAGGAGTTAGACACGTACCCCACCTTCGGTGGCCCTCATGGCCAGGGGTACGTGTGGGTGTGATCAGGCCCAGGCACCTTTAGCCTGGGGCCTGCAACTCTACTAGTGGGCCCAGAACCTTTAGCTAGGGCCTACTCCCGAAATAAGGGTCCCAGGGTGCCCGGGAGAGGGTACCCGCTCTGACCGAGAGGAAGCCAGGGGAGGAACGGTCCCATTGAGGAGATGAGTAATGGAAGATTGCTGTCTCGGGAGAGGCCTGGTGACCTGTCAGAGGGAAGGATTTGTTATTCGGGGAAGCTAACCTGTAGAGTGCCCATTGGCATTGTCCTGTTCTTAAAGTCTACAGAGGTTAGAGGATTTCTAATACCCGTCCCAGGAGGGGATAGGGTGGCAGAACTGTTGGAGCTCCACACCGGCTGCTAGGACTGTAAGAGAGAACTATCCAGGTGAGCTAAACCCACTCGGGATCGAGTGGCGATGAAATTACTGGTTGTGCCTGGATCTATTCTTCACACTATTCCTTCTTTCATCCACCTGTCTCTATCTACTACGAAGCAAATAGAAAATAAACTCTCTGTTGGAGTTAAAGTGTTTCTGGACATTGTTTTCTTTGGGGGAAGAAATAGAGACTTGACCCCATACTCTGGGGGAGAGAACCAGTGGAAGAAGGTAACTCGCTGAAAGACCCAAAATTTGTGAACACCACGTAACCTCTTCAAACAGGAGGGTATGGGCATATAGCACGGTGTGCCTTAACTTGCAAGTGAGCCAGGCAGGAAAAAGGTTTGTGTGCTACATAAGGGTTTACAATCACGTTAAGCAAGCTATACACTAACAAAAATTAGTTCTAAAAAAAATCATTTTAAGAACGTTCTTCTGATTTTCTAATTATTAGTAGGGTAAACTGACATTCGTTTCCGATCACAGTGATGAGAAAGACTGAAGTAGCAGGATGGAAATTTTCAACAGTGTATGTGGTTTTCTTTCGGTAAAGTCCATTTGTTCCAAAATCAAATGTTAAAAGCAAAGAAAATTTGGAAGTACCGGTACTTTTGAAAGACACCTGTCAAGCCATTAAATGAACTGAGAAGTTTCGAACAAATGTTCGTTCAAACGTTCATTCAAAAATCTGCTAGCGTATGGCAAGCTTTACAATACTAAATGAGGATAAAGAAAAGAAACAATTACACCTTTCTGCTGTAATGGAATTACGTGTTAAAGCTCCATTCATTTAACTCACCATAAATCTGAAACCACTTTTCTGTGATCAGACTTCCATTGCTCACAATGCTGACACTGGGCAACCTCAGCTCTTTCTTGCAATACTCCACCAGCTTTCCTACAAAGTTCCCTCTGTCCTGCATGAATGGTTCACCTCCAGAAAAGTTAATCTTCTCCATACCTGGAAGACAGAAATAATTTGGCTTAATAGGGCTCAGATCACAAAATATTATTTATTAGAGGTACTTATATAGTGCCATCAATTTACACAATGCTTTACATAAATAGTGTACATTCACATCAGCCCCTGCCCTCAAGGAGCTTACAATCTAAGGTCTCTAACTCATATTCATACATACATATATTAGGGCCAATTTGGACAGGAGCCAATTAACCTACCAGCATTTCTTTGGGGTGTGGGAGGAAACGTATGCAGAGGCAGGCAGGGCATGCAAAATCCATGCAGGTAGTGTCGTGGTTAAGATTCGAACTGACAACGCTAGTACTGACAGGCTGAAGTGCTAACCACTTAGCCACTTTGCTGCCATAAATATAGTAAGCCAATAACTTATGAAGCTTCACAACTACAGTATTTTGTGTCAGACACATTCTGTTTGAGGATGAAATCAGCTCAAGATGCTTCCCAGTTCCATCTCTGATACATTTGGTCTTCTACTAAGGTGTTGAAATTACTTTTGTACTCCCTATCACTTTTATTTGATGAAGGGCAGTTCTGATATAAACATATCGTATATACTCGAGTATAAGCTGAGTTTTTCAGCACATTTTTTTGTGCTGAAAATGCCCCCTCGGCTTATACTCGAGTCACTTTTTTGCGCCTGATCTTCTGGACTTTGGGGGCCCGGTACTGGCCGGCCGTAGGTCCCCTGGACCCCAAACTTGGAACACGTGTAGCCCCACTCTTCCTCTACAAGTGTGCAAAGTTTGTTGTCTGGGAGACCTACGGCCGGGGAGCAGCGATTTTTCAAAGCCGGGCACCCCTTCCATAGACTCCCATGTTAAACGTCAGTCTAGTCATGGACACAGTGAGGCATGGGCACAGTGAGGCATGGACACAGTGAGGTATGGACACAGTGAGGCATGGACACAGTGAGGCATGGACACAGTGAGGCATGGACACAGTGAGGCATGGGCACAGTGAGGCATGGGCACAGTGAGGCATGGACACAGTGAGGCATGCACATGGACACAGTGAGGCATGGACACAGTGAGGCATGGACACAGTGAGGCATGGACACAGTGAGGCATGCACATGGACACAGTGAGGCATGCACATGGACACCCTAGGCTTATACTCGAGTCAATAAGTTATCCCAGTTTTTTGGGGTAAAATTAAGTGCCTCTGCTTATGTTCGGGTCGGCTTATACTCGAGTATATACAGTAAGTCTGTGAACACAATTCCCAAGACATATACTAAAGGTGGCCACAGGAAATTTGGTCGGTTCAGCAGGGACTGGACAAATTTTGATCAGTGTGTGGGCCTCCCTGTTCAACAGAAGACAGTTGCAAAATCAACTTACTGTATGTTGAATAGTCCTGTTGGAAAACCTCTCTCGATCAGAGGCTACACTGTCGGAAGCAAGTGGAGACCACTGGAGTAGCGGTGTCTACTTTAGATACTTGCAGCTTCCAGCGGTGTCGGACAAGTATGTCATATATATATAGTTACTGTAAAATGATATAGTGCAGCGCTACATTTTTTATCTGGGATTTTTTTGTAAATTTGTCTGAAGTGTTCAGCGGCTGTTTTGATCTGTTTTATATTATCTTTTTGCGCTGGTATATTTAACTTTTTCTATATATAGTTACATTGGTCACAGCTGGAACAATGTAACTATGTATAACATGCCGATGCCTGGAATTATTCTTTAAACACACTGAAAATCCTAGAGCTTTTTAAAAACATTGGAATGGCAATCAAACAAAACTTTTCAGGGTTTTCTTACAAAATTTGTTTAGTCTATAATGGTATTATTGCCAACAATTAAGTTTTTCTAAATCTCCAGCCAAATGTTCAAATAAAATTCTGCTGGTGTATGTATGGCCACATTTAGACCCCAATCACACAGGGGCGACTCGTCAGGCGGCTCAGCCGCCTGACAAATCGCGTCCCATTCTGTACAATGGAACCGTTCTAAGCGGAGCGACTGAAGTCGCTCCGACTTAGAAAAAGGTTCCTGTACTACTTCAAGACGACTTCAAGGCGACTTCCATTGACTTCAATACAGAAGTCATTTTGGAAGTCTCCTTTGAAGTCGTCTGCAGATCGCCCAGCACAGCCGCGGGACAACTCGTGCCGCTCCTGTGTGAATGGGCTCTTAGGCAGTACTGTAGGTCAGCCTTTTTTTCAACCAGGGTGCCCAGGCACTTTGGAGTGCCTTGAGGTTTCTTCAGGGGTGCCTTGGCAAAATGCCTAAAAATTATCCCAAAATTGTATATAAGCCGGTGGGTGGATGAAACCTGCCTTTTAGTTACACAAATAAACAGGTTTTCATTGTGCATCATTACAACCTTCTAGCTGCCATCCTCCAAACAACCAATGACATCCTCAGTTGATAAGGAGGATGTCAGTTGCCTGCCTATCATCCTTGTTTGACCCTCCCCTGCCTTTCTCCATCAGCTTTGGGGTCTGGTTAGCTAAGTGATGGAGAAAAACTGAGGGAGAAGAGAAACTCTGGAATACTATGTCAGTACCAGTTTGCAAAAGTGTATTTGCTTTGGAAGAATAAATCACCTCTAATGTTGGGTGTCCTACATGTATCCATGTTGCTGCATTATGTTAAACTATTAGAAAAGTTTTTACATTTTAGAATGGGTGCCTCGAGACTGTCCATAATTTTAAAGGGTGCCTTGACTAAAAAAAAGGTTGAGAAACACTGCTGTAGGTAATGCCTGTCTCAGGACCACGGAGAATGCTCCAGGCTAGAGGAGCAGACATATACAGTTTTGAACCAATAGGAAATAACAAAATCTTTAGCTAGCATAGTAAAGAAGAGATTTGTCCAGTACCTGCAGCCTTCAGAATGGCTAGTCCTTTCTTGGCTTCTTCGATTGGTAAGACGAAGGAGGTCTTGGCGGTGTGGAAGCAGAATCCACACTTGTAGTTGCACTGCCTGGTGAAGTGGTAGTTGACACTGGTGGGTATAACCCTCTCTGGATCCTGGACCTGTCTGCTTGGGATAGAAAGGACTTTAGGTGCAGCAAGTAACCAGCACCTAGAGTAGATCATCTTCATGCCATGAAGCAGAGAGCTCATGTTCTTCCAGAAGAAGACAAGTATCACCACAACAGGTAGAAAGCTTTGGGACAGCATCTTGCCAAGATGAGCTTTATCTGACAGCTAGAGAGTGACTGAACTGGTCTCATGCCTTCACTGATTATATAGGCTCAGCTGGCTGGTGAGCAAGTCAGTTTCACATTCTGTTCACAACACACAAACCAGAAACTTGCAATAAGCACAGTAAATGATCTCAGGGAGTTTAATTTCTGCTCATTAGTGCCTCAAGTGGTGAAGTTTTATAAGGTAATTTGGCAATGCATGATGATAAATACCGTATATAAACACATTCAACCTACTAATAGCAAATTATTTTATGTGAATTTAGTAAGAAGAGTGTCAATTTCATGTATTATTTTTTTGTTACTCTTTTCATGTGTTTTTTGTGTTTTTCTAGCAAGCATTTAAATATAAATAAATTGCATTGTACTGAAAAATGTTATCTTTGAATTGAGTGGCATGCATTTTTTACGGGTGTGTGGTGGTCTTTTGTTTCCTCTCCGTGGTTTTTGTAGTCTATCTTTTTGTGAATACTGTGTATATATATATATATATATATATATATATATATATATATATATGTAGCACTACCCCCAGTTAAGAGGGCTGCTGGTTTGGTTCTGTACTATTCTGCTATCAACCCCAATAACTTGGCTCTAACCCTCCCTCGGCACAACTGGTACTCCACGAGATTGTGGAACCCACTGGCAGCTGGGGACCACAGTGCCACATAAACAATACAATTGCAGGTTGAAATCTGTTACCTGTGTAGCAATACCCCCCAGTTAAGAGGGCTGCTGACAGGGATGAGCTGAACATCCCCCTGTTCAGTTCGCACCAGAACCTGCGAACAGACAGAATGTTCGCGCAAACTTTAGAACCCTATTAAATACAATGGACTCGAACGTTCGAAATCTAAAGTGCTAATTATAAAGGCTAATATGCAAGTTATTGTCCTAAAAAGTGTTTGGGGACCTGGGTCCTGCCCCAGGGGACATGTAT
The DNA here is from genome assembly GCA_029206835.1 of Rana muscosa. NCBI lineage: Eukaryota > Metazoa > Chordata > Amphibia > Anura > Ranidae > Rana > Rana muscosa. The sequence continues at coordinate 417,751,989 of CM055121.1, forward strand.
CAATGCAAAAAAAGGTTTAAAAAATAGACGTTTTTACGGGAGCGGTGATTTTAATAATGCTTAAAATGAAAAAATAAAAGTGAAATATTCCTTTAAATTTCGTACCTGGGGGGTGTGTATTATATGCATGTAAAGTGGCGCATGTTTCCCGTGCTTAGAACTGTCCCTGGACAAAGTGTCATTTTTGAAGGAAAAAAAGTCATTTAAAACTCACTCGCGGCTATTAATGAATTGTCGGCTTTTATCAATACATAGAAAAGTCATTGATAAAAAAAAAAAAGCGTGGGGGTTCCCCAGAATTCAATTACCAGGCCCTTTAGGTCTGGAAAGGATATTAAGGGGAACCCCGCCGCAAATTTAAAAAAAAATGGCGTGGGGTTCCCCCTAAATATCCATACCAGGCCCTTGAGATCTTGCATGGATTTTAAGGGGAACTCCACCCCAAATTAAAAAAAAAATGGCGTGGAGTCCCCCCAAAAATCCATACCAGACCCTTATCCGAGCACGCAACCTGGCCGGCCGCAGGGGAAGAGGGGGGGACGAGAGAGCGGCCCCCCTCCCTCCTGAACCGTACCAGGCCACATGCCCTCAACATGGGGAGGATGTCCCCATGTTGATGGGGACAAGGGCCTCATCCCCACAACCCTTGCCCGGTGGTTGTGGGGGTCTGCGGGCGGGGGGCTTATCGGAATCTGGAAGACCCCTTTAACAAAGGGGACCCCCAGATCCCGGCCCCCCCTATGTGAATTGGTAAGGGGTACATTGTACCCCTACCATTTCACGAAGAAAGTGTCAAAAAATGAAAATAAAAACACACAAACACCTTGAAAAAGTTCTTTATTAAAAAAAAAAATAATAATAAAAAAAAAAAAACATTCCAGCGATGAAATCCAGTGTCCCGCGGCGATCCCGATGTCCAGCGCTGTCCGTCATTGGTTGTGCCTGAGCGGACCTGATGGGGAACTTCCTCCGCTGTGTTTTAAATGTATAGACCCGCCCCTTCTAAAGTTCCCCATCAGGTCCGCTCAGCGGACCAGATGCGGAACATGAGAAAGGGCGGGTCTATACATGTATTACACAGCGAACGAAGTTCCCCATCAGGTCCGCCCCCTCGGTATGTCAGACCCCGCCTACGTCATTGGCCTGAGCGGGGAACTTCCTTCACTGTGTAATTTAAATTTACACAGTGAAGGAAGTTCCCCGCTCAGGCCAATGACGTAGGCGGGGTCCGACATACCGAGGGGGCGGACCTGATGGGGAACTTTGTTCGCTGTGTAATACATGAATAGACCCGCCCCTTCTCTCGTTCCGCATCTGGTCCGCTGAGCGGACCTGATGGGGAACTTTAGAAGGGGCGGGTCTATACATGTATTGCAAAGTGAGAGAAGTTCCCCATCAGGTCCGCCCCCTCGGTATGTCCGACCCCGCCTACGTCATTGGCCTGAGCGGGGAACTTCCTTCACTGTGTAAATTTAAATTACACAGTGAAGGAAGTTTCCCGCTCAGGCCAATGACGTAGGCGGGGTCGGACATACCGAGGGGGCGGACCTGATGGGGAACTTCATTCGCTGTGTAATACATGAATAGACCCGCCCCTTCTCTCGTTCCGCATTTGGTCCGCTGAGCAGACCTGATGGGGAACTTTAGAAGGGGCGGGTCTATACATTTAAAACACAGCGGAGGAAGTTCCCCATCAGGTCCGCTCAGGCACAACCAATGACGGACAGCGCTGGACATCGGGATCGCCGTGGGACACTGGATTTCATCGCTGGAATGTTTTTTTTTCTTTTTTTAATAAAGGACTTTTTCAAGGTGTTTGTGTGTTTTTATTTACATTTTTTGACACTTTCTTCGTGAAATGGTAGGGGTACAATGTACCTCTTACCAATTCACATAGGGAGGGGGCCGGGATCTGGGGGTCCCCTTTGTTAAAGGGGTCTTCCAGATTCCGATAAGCCCCCCGCCCGCAGACCCCCACAACCACCGGGCAAGGGTTGTGGGGATGAGGCCCTTGTCCCCATCAACATGGGGACATCCTCCCCATGTTGAGGGCATGTGGCCTGGTACGGTTCAGGAGGGAGGGGGGGCCACTCTCTCGTCCCCCCCTCTTCCCCCTGCGGCCGGCCAGGTTGCGTGCTCGGATAAGGGTCTGGTATGGATTTTTGGGGGGACTCCACGCCATTTTTTTAAAAATTTGGGGTGGAGTTCCCCTTAAAATCCATGCCAGCTCTCAAGGGCCTGGTATGGATATTTAGGGGGAACCCCAAGCCATTTTTTTTTAATTTGCGGCGGGGTTCCCCTTAATATCCATTCCAGACCTAAAGGGCCTGGTAATTGAATTTGGGGGAACACCCACGCTTTTTTTTTTTTTTTTTTTTTTTTATCAATGACTTTTCTATGTATTGATAAAAGCCGACAATTCATTATAGCCGCGAGTGAGTTTTAAATGACTTTTTTTCCTTCAAAAATGACACTTTGTGCAGGGACAGTTCTAAGCACAGGAAACATGCGCGACTTTACATGCATATCATTCACACCCCCTAGGTACGAAATTTAAAGGAATATTTTACTTTTATTGTTTCACTTTAAGCATTATTAAAATCACTGCTCCTAAAAAAACGTCAGTTTTTAAAACTTTTTTTTGCATTGATACATGTCCCCTGGGGCAGGACCCAGGTCCCCAAACACTTTTTAGGACAATAACTTGCATATAAGCCTTTATAATTAGCACTTTAGATTTCTCCCATAGACTTTTCGAATTTGCCGCGAACACCCCAAATTGTTCGTTGTTCGGCGAACGGGCGAACAGGCAATGTTCGAGTCGAACATGAGTTCAACTCAAACTCGAAGCTCATCCCTAGCTGCTGGTATAGATTTTGGGCCTGTACACACTGCTGTCAACCCCCAGTAACTGGCTCTAACCTCCCTTGGCACAGATAGCAGTAAAGATGGGATTGTGAAACCCGTTAGCTATGGGGATCACAATACCGCAACAAACATATAACCACAAGCGGATTGGCTTAACCACAAGTACTTTTTACTGAATATAAAGCATCAAGATAAACAGTAATACGTATGCATATGCAGAGCCCTGCAATGTTAACCATTCAGCATATAACAAGCGCTAAGTTCCAATAGTATTACACATGTGTAGCGGGGTCTCCTTTAAGACTCTCAGGACTACCTTACCCAGAACCCCATTTGGCACCCAGGGTGCAATGTTGCCGCCGCAGAGACTCATGGGTGGAGCTATATGAGGAAGGGGCGAGGCTAGGCTCGGTCTCTTTGGGACACGAGACTTCGGTGAACAAGTCCTCCTGTGCGGATCTGCTGGTGTGCAAGGCCTGAAGCCTGGGGCCTTGCGCAGCTACCAAAGAGCCTTCCACCCTACTGCGAGCCTGGGTGGCATCTGACTTTGTTATCCTCAACCTTTGTTGGATCGGAGACCCGACCGCTGCGGACGCTGTGTGTGGAGACACAGCGGGTGGAAGTCCCGGACTGGGATCGCGTCCGGAGGGGTGAGTGAGCACATGCTCACTCCATATACTTTATACTATTGTTAGGCCTACAGACTGCCGTGGCCCACCAGCTTATATTTGAGACCCCACTGGAGATCTATAGCAGAACTGAGTTAAAGGGTCTCCAGTGAAGTGTTCCGTGTTGTTACGCTGACCTGTGGATTACAAATGTGTTCCTAAATGTGCACCATCATTAAAGACTTGCATGCGAAGAAATCATCTCCTAGAGACTGAGTTTTAGAGTCTGGGTCAGGCCTGACCAAGTGTTAGAGTTTAGTTGCTGCGTCACAGGGCGCTTAGTTAACGGCCATTATACGTGGTATGCCATTACTGTATTTCACTAATGTGTAGTATGTTATTCGTTGCAGGGCTCTGCAAGAAGCATGTGTGATCTGTTATAACTGTTGATCTATTATACCAAGAGAGAGTAAACTCGTTATTCTTTAATTGCTTTGCATTGGTGTCTGAAATCTACTATAGAGTATAAGAGATATTACCCTAGACTAACTGTGCCAGAGTGGGTCGAGTGAATTGCCGGGGGTTGGCAGTTTTGTGTGCAGGGCCCGAGACCAAATTCAGCGGCTCTCTTAGTTGGGGGTGCGCTACACATGCTAAATGTCATTTAACTATGCTCGCAAGCTTCCCCCTCGTGGGCAAGATGGCGCCCAAACAATGTCTAACAGTTCTACAGTCAGGCCTGACTATTGCAGATATGGTGCTTCCGTTGGGAAGGATCTTCGCTAGCAATGGTGGTGCACTTTGTAGGTTATTTGTAATCCACAGGCATCAAAACAGTTAACTTCTTGGCATGTACTAAAGAGTTCAACTAATGCTGCACAGCACACTGTCCCTCTGGTGTGCAATATAACACTCTGGTAACGGTTGTCCCTGAACAAAGGACACTGGGCCTAAGACTAGTCAGTTAATCTCTGAGCAAGTGCTCTCTCACCTGACCGGACCAGTCCATACAACCGACTTCCGTAGCTGGGTCTCCAGCACACAGTCTCACGACACCCATAGTCTCTGATCCTCCCGACAGTCCTTGGAAGGATGATGGACGAAATGACTCCTGGGTTCTCCCGTAAAGGTCGGAGGGCTCTCTGGATCTCAAGGCCCAAACACCTAGGCCTAGTCCAGCAGCAGATTCAGCGTTGGTTCCACTTGCTAGGGGGCGGCGCCCAAAGAGGCCCGCATGTAGCTCCGCTCCTCCTTAAATAGGCCTTCCCCAGCAGACCTTGCGCCGGGCAATGTACTCTGGGTGTTCCGCTGCACACTGGGTATGGTAGTCTTTTTAGCTCCTTAAAGTGACTCCCCGCTACACCTGTATTGGCTGCCCCCTTGTTGTAATATAACACTCCACATAGTATCCTGCTTAATCAAAGATATTCTTTACTTAGCGATAAAAGGGTAGCAGAATTAAACAGAGATACAGTAGACTATTGCAGGGCCCTGCAAAGTCAATAATATAGCTAAAGGACAACGATAATATCAAGTTTCTATACTTAACTTCTATATGAATAAAAGACCTATGCTCGCGAGCTCCCCCTGATGGGTAATATCATCCCCGTGTCCTGTCACTATCAGTTCTAGTCAAGTCTGACTAAGATGAGTGTACAGTCTCTTCGGTAGACGGAATCTTCACTAGCAATAGTTGGTGCACGTAATATTTGTAATCCAAAAGGGTGTTAAAGAAATAGCTGAACTCCCGCAATGCTTTTGGGAGTGAAACTCTCAGGTAGTGCAACAACAAACTTGAACTACACAGCTACCACACGATGCACTATAACCTGGTGTATGCCGCACTACTTTGATGATGGTGGGCCTTCAAAAGTCACAGACCTATTAAACAGTTATGAATACTGGGCAGGTGCCCTCTCACCCAAACAGGCCTAGTCCGTTCGGTAGGCTCGCTGTTGATGCTCCGGTACACGATCTCTCCGCTACCCATAGTCTCCGGTCCCTCAGACAACCGTATGGAAGTCGATAGATGGGCGACTCTTGGATGCTCCGAGATGTCCGCTGGGCTTCCCAGATGAGATTCCTCTCTTTTAACAGGCAGGCTTCTCCAAAGACAGTGGGCCCAGGCTTTCAGGCCTACGCAAACACAGCAGGCCTCAACACAGGCTCCGTCTTGCTAGGAGGGCGACGTCCAGAGAGAGCGAGCGTAGCTCCTCCTTCCCTTTAAGTACCCGTCCCCAGCAGACCTTGCGCCAGACAATGCACTTTGGGAGCACAGCTGCACTGTGGGTACCATAGTCTATTTGATACAGATGGCAATGGAGTCCATTTCTCCCTGTACCACAAGTTCCACAATGCACCGTTCTTCCAGGTTAGATAATAGTTAACACATTATCCTAATAGAACTCCCGAGGGAGCTGGGTTCACTTGTATAACTGTAGCCTTTATAACACATCATAAAGTGACACCCCGCTACATATATATTATATATTGTATATATACACATGTACAAAAAAAAAACACATATTTATTATATGAACAGAACAGTCAAGTTTAGGGATTTTAGTAAAAGAAGTGTCTAAGTAAACAGTATGTGCAGAAAAGGAGTGAAAAGGTAAGGGTAGTATATGTAGACAAGAGTGTTGGATGTTATTGGGGGGCAATATGTGTAAAAGAGGAGTGAGGAGAGTATGATAGAAGCTTATGTACAGGAGAGGATTGCAGAGGGTATGATAGGGGTAGTATGTGTAGAAGAGAAATGTGGAGGGTATTATGAGGGGTATGGCAGGAGAGAATTGCAGAGGGTATGATAGGGGGCAGTATGTGTATAAGAGGAGTTGTGGAGGGTATGATGAGGGGTATGTACAGGAGGGGATTGTGTTGGGTATGATGGGGGATATGTGCAGGAGAGTATTGCAGAGGATATGTTAAAGGGTAGTATGTGCAGGAGAAGAGTGCAAATGGTATGATGGGGGGCAGTATGCGTGGAAGAGAAATGTGGAGGGTATTATGTGGGGTATGGCAGGAGAGGATTGCAGAGGGTATGATAGGGGGCAGTATTTGTAGAAGAGGAGTGTGAGAGCTTATTATGGGACAAAATCTGTAGAAGAGGAGAGCAGAAAGTATAATGGGAGAGTATGGCTCCTCCCTCCTGCCGGGTGCCCCCACAGCAAGCAGCTTGTAATGGGGGCACCCAAGCAGGTGCGCTCCCGATCAGCGGCTCTGTGTCTAAATTCGCACACAGAGCCGTGGCGCGGCCCGACCCCTTTGTCTCCTGATTGACTCACTGGCTGTGATTGACAATGGCTCCCGTTGCTGCCAAAAGCTATTCAGGAGTGCGAGTCCAGGGAGAGCAAGGCTCTTGTGGACATCGCTGAATCGAGAGGAGGCTCAGGTAAGTATTAGAGGGGTAGAGGGAGGGGGGCTGCTGCACACAGAAAGTTTTTTACCTAACATATCTGCGGTGCGGTTTGCAGTCCGGTGTCTTGTGCATTTCTGTTCACCGGTTCAGGTGCGATTCAGATCCAAATTTTGCCCTGAATTTGCACCCAAAATCGCACAGGACCCTTTTCAAAACTGCACCTCAGCTGCTCCGGACATGTGTGAACCGGCTCCATTGAAAGCCGGTCAGACTCACATGTTATGCGAATTGGATGCGGTTACAAACGCATCCAATTCGCATATATGTGAACCCAGCCTTAGTCTCTTATTTATCAACAAAACAAGCTGTCCTGCAAATCTGTCATTAAAATTGTGGAGATGACCTTGAGATAGATTGGGACACATGGCATTCTTAATTTGCAAGTGCTTTCAAGGGGATCCTGAATGTAGCGCCCACCCCATTTAGGGGTGCTATATACCCAAATTTAGGGGCTGGTCTGAGATAGTAGATGGGCTCAGACCGTTCTCATTTATAGGTTGTGCTACTTTATTTCTCTAGGTGGTATACTGGTGTGCAGTCCTCTGTGGCCTGTAGGTGGCACTGCCATGACAGGTCAGGGTTGAACGATCAGTACTAGTGCTGTGCCTTGCGGTGTCCTCTCTCAGAAGCGGTACAGTGGGCGTGGTTGGCCTGCTGTGCATGCTGGGAGAGGATACATAAGGGGCAGACGCCGCCTGGGAGGGGTCGCTCTCTGGAGTTCGTGAGGAGAGTCGGAGTCCAGGTGCGTGGAGCCCGGCCCTCCAGGCCATGGGGCCACATGCAAATCAGTCCCAGGCACCTTTAGCCCTGGGGCTGCAACTACAACACTGGGCCCAGCACCTTTAGCTGGAGCCCACTTCTGGGAAGAAGAATCCCAGGGTGTCCCTTGCGAGGGAGCCCGCCTCTAAGAAGAGGAGGCCGGGGGAGGACCTTTCTGATGGACCGGTGAGAGTTCACGGTGAAGGAAGGGGCCCGGTAACTTTCTGGAGGGATTCTTCTATCCACCAAGGGCCTAGTAATGTGCTGCTGCTGGCACCTGTCCTTATATTGCTAAGCTGAGAAGTTCGGGGTCTGATAGATTATGTGGCAGAGAGTCTCCTGATCGTATCTAGGAAAAGAACCTGATTAAGCGTTCAAGCATCACTTCGGCTGCTAGGATCCATTTTACAGGAGACTATCCGGGTGAGCTAAACCTACTCTGGGATAGAGTAGTGATTGTAAGATCTACTTGTGCCTGAACCTACCTCCCAAAGCCTTGCTGTCAGGGGAGGGCTGGCGGCCTTAGGCCTGGGGGGCAAGTCCAGTCAAGTGGCCCATTGAACCGCCGAATCAGCTCACCATCCATGGTCCACCTGGTTTTTCAATGCAGCCTCACCAGTGCCCATCAGTGCAGCCTGATCACTGGGGCAGGTTACATGGGGTGTATGGTGGGGGAGATGGGGGGTCAGCTAGGGGTGTCAGGGTCTCTCACCTCAGCGATCTCAGCTCAGCAGGTCCTTGCATGCCACGGTCTCCTGGGGGGGGGGGGGTAACGCTCGTGATCCTGGGGTCAAGTTGCAGGCCCTTTTAAACATAAGTTAGGGCGGCCTGGGAGGCAATTGCCACCCTCTCCCCTGGCCCAGCCCTCCCCTGCTTGCTGTCCTGTCTCTTCTCCACCCTTTCCTATCTGCTGAACATTGAGAAAAATAAACTCAACGTTGGAGTTTAGAGTGGTGTGGACATTGGAATTACTTGGGGGGAAAACAAAGACTTGTCCCTATATCCTAGGAGATGAGAACCAACCGATGGAGAACCTAGCTGTGGGACCCAAATACATGACACCGCTCAACCTCCTCAATCCGGAAGGGTACGGGCATATAGTACGGTGTGCCCTTTTCCTGCAAGTGAGCCAAAGGTAGTGTAGCGGGGTGGTCAATTTAGGGGGAGTCTTTGAGTGGTAATTAGGCTCAGACACCCTGATTTGTTAGTGGCTATGGACCATTTTTGTCTTCAGGGGATAATGCTGGTGATGACTTCCCTGTGGCCTGCGGGTGGCGTTGCCATTCTGGGCCGGGGTTGAACCACGAGCGTAGTGCTGTGCCTTTTGTGTCCCCTCTCGGCAGCCGTACGGTGGGGCGGGGAACCTGCTGTGCATGCCGGGGGAAGAAATAAAGGGGCAGACATCTCCTGATCGGGGTCCACCCCCAGGCACCTTCAGCCTGGGAGTGTGTGCGGGTGATCTCCGGGTGCCCTAGGCCCGGAGGCTGTGTTCCTGTTCCATCTCAGGCACCTTTGACCTGGGATGAGGTACTACCCTGCTATCCTGTTCGCCTGGGTATGAAGACCCAGGGGATGCGGAGAAGGCCCGGGGCCCAGCACCTTCGGCTGGGGTCCGCTAAGGATTGAGGAGTCCAGGGTGCTGCCTTGCGAGGGGACCCGGACTCTCAGAGAAGGGAAGATCATTCCGAAGGACCGATGCGGGAGTCACGGTGAAAGAAGGGTCTGTTGACTCTCTGGGGGGACATCTTCTCCTTGATAGGGGCCATGTTCTAAGAAGGAAGTCCATGTTCAACAGGTCAGTGGCAGTGGCCTTATTCACCAGGTCTGTGCAGAGACCAAACTAACGGTCTGTGGCAGAGACTGTGCGCCTAGTATACTGCTTGAGAATCTGAGTAGTACAGTAAAGAGCTACGTTTGTGCCTGGACCTCCTCCACACCTTGAGCTGTTCTGTTCCTTTGCTCCAACCTTTTTCCTATCCAAGAGGCTGTGTATTGTAAAGCGAGAATAAATCTTAAGTTGGAGTTTCAGCTGGTGTGGACATTCATGTTACTGGGGAAGTTAAGGCCTTGCCTCTACTCACGGTAGAGGCGAGAATCATTCAGGGGAGGATTCCGGCCCTTGCTGCAGACAAGATCCAACAATAACACCGCTCAACCTTTTGCACAAAAGGGTACGGGGTGATAGCGCGGTGTGCCTTTCCCCCCCTGCGAGGAGCCGAGTTAAATGCAGGCTGGGGGATAGGTGGGTGCACTAGAGTATGAAAAAGGGTCAGTGTGCTACATAAACATCTCCTTGATAGAAGCTAACCTCAAGGTCATGTCCGCTGGTATCTGGTGCCTACCCGCCTTGCTAAATACAGTCTTCACCCCTCTGTTTCAGAGGATGCGGTCACTTGTTCATTCTCCTCTACACTATGTGGCAATGTCCTAGAATTAGGGGCTACTGGAATAAAATTTTTAACTTAATCCGCAAGACCACTGGGATTGCGGTTAACCAAGACCTATCAATTGCCCTCCTTAACCAACAGATTCCCAAAATTCCAAAACACACCAAGACTCTAATTCACTTCATAGTCCTAGGGGCCAAGCTGACAATCACACGGGCCTGGAAATCTCCCTCAGTTTCATACTACCTAACCAAACAAAAAATCTCCTGGATTATGTCCCAAGAAAAGATCTCCAACACTATCCTGGACACTTTGGAGAAATTCAAACGTGCCTGGGAGCCCAGGGCCGACACATTGGAGTCTCCTTATAGTTCTAGGGTCACTCCTCTTCATTAATGGTCCATCTCACGTTAAGCCTTCATACTTCTTCCAGCTCTCCGTGTAGCCTGCACCCTCCCCCCTATACCTCTTCTATTTTCCTCTTCCTTTTCTGCATTCCAGCTTCTCTTTCTCTTTAACATCTCCAGTCTCTTCTGGTACTCAGTGCACCTTTAAGCCTCTATAGCAGGGATATGCAATTAGCGGACCTCCAGCTGTTGCAAAACTACAAGTCCCATCATGCCTCTGCCTCTGGGTGTCATGCTTGTGGCTGTCAGAGTCTTGCTATGCCTCATGGGACTTGTAGTTCTGCAACAGCTGGAGGTCCGCTAATTGCATATCCCTGCTCTATAGGCATACATTTTGTATTAATGTCGATAAGACGCTCTTTCTTAACCGCTTGCCGAGCGCCGCACGAACATTTACGTCGATAGAATGGCACGGACAGGCAAAAGGGCGTATATATACGTCCCCTTTAAATTGTCAGCCGTGTGGTCGTGAGCCCTGTGACCGCACCCGCGGGACCCGCGGACCCGATCGCCGCCGGTGTCCCGCGATCGGGTCACAAAGCTGAAGAACGGGGAGATGTTAGTGTAAACACAACATCTCCTAGTTCTGCCTAGTGACACTGTCACTGATCGTGTTCCCTCTCATCGGGAACAGCGATCAGTGACGTGTCACGGCAAGCCACGCCCTCTAACAGTAATAATCACTCCCTAGGTCACAGTTAACTCCTTCAGCGCCCCCTACAGGTTAACCCCTTCACTGCCAGTGTCATTTTTACAGTAATCAGTGCATTTTTATAGCGCTGATCGCTGTAAAAATGACAATAGTCCCAAAATGGTGTCAAAAGTGTCTGATGTGCCTGCCATAATGTCGCAGTCACAATAAAAATCGCTGATCGCTGCCATTACTAGTAAAAAAAACTATTCATAAAAATGCCATAAACTTATCCCCTATTTTGTAGACGCTATAACTTTTGCGTAAACCAATCAATAAACGCTTATTGCGTTTTTTTTTACCAAAAATATGTAGAATACGTATCGGCCTAAACTGAGGGAAAAAAAAATTTGGGGGGATTTTTATTATAGCAAAAAGTTAAAAATATTGCATTTTTTTTTCAAAATTTATGCTCTATTTTTGATTACAGCGTAAAAAATAAAAACCGCAGAGGTGATCAAATACCACCAAAAGAAAGCTCTATTTGTGGGAAAAAAAGGACGTCAATTTTGTTTGGAAGCCACGTCGCATGACCGCGCAATTGTCAGTTAAAGCGACGCAGTGCCGATTTGCAAAAAGGGGCCTGGTCTTTGGCCAGCCAAATGGTCTGGGGCTGAAGTGGTTAAACATAACTGTTGTGGTGTTGAATGAATTGTTCGTTCCCACCTTACTCTACAGTTTCTAAAAGGTTCTACAACTGTAGTCAACTATGGCCCAAGGCTGTGGTCCTAACAGTTATTTATTGTTATTATTAACCATTCTTATGATAATACTTTGAAGTAACCGGTAGTATTGGACCGAACTGTCTGGCCGCCCATGGAGTGCAAAGGGTGACGAGACGGTACGCAGATAGCAAGTATTGATATCAGTGTACTAGTCTTTGTTGTGTTAGGTCTGATGCTCTCTCATATGTTTTAGCATACCTTGGACAATGTTGACTGTCCCATTTTGTAAGTGTGAAATCTCTCAACAAAAACTGGTAATGCCTTAAGATGTTAACTGCACTTCTTACACTTCAATAAAAATGATTGGAAACTAAAAAAAATAATAATTGTGAAGACAAACCATTTACTACTGACATGGAGCTTACAATGATCAGCTTATATTTATTCATGTGAAACCTTTACCCTAAAAGAAATAAAAACTGTTGCTGTAACTAGGGTTGCCACCTTTTCTTCAAGTCAAACCCGAACACTTTAGCGGTGCACAGCAATTTTTTTATACATATATTTTGTTAATAAATACAATTTCTAATCTTAATGTTTAGAAGTTAATAACAAGAGTCCCCTTTACATCTGAACTCGCAGAGTTCCCTTTCACTGTAAGGGGGGAATCTGCAGACTCTGATGTAAGGGACTTTAACATAAGGGATGCTCTGGGAACCCTGATTTAAGGGGGGACACTGGGAACTCTGATGTACTGGAAGGACTCTGTCTAAGGGGGAACACTGTGGCCTCTGGTGTAAAGGGGAACTCGGATGTAAGGGGTGCTCTGAGAACCCTGATTTACCATAGTGTACTCACTCAGAGGCAGAAGAAAGAAGGGGGGAGGGAGACTTCAGTCACAGGCAGGGATGGATGGTGAGCTCACTCACCCCTTGGCAGTCAGCACATCTCATCCAGGTGTATCTGGGGCTGCTGAACTTTACATTTCCCTCCCCCACTTTCCTCTTCTGAGGCACAGCCCTGGGGATTGAAGTGTGGGTAGACACAGAGGGGTAGGGGTGGGAGGAATAGGTGCAGATCGAGCCCTCTCTCCTCTCCCATCTGTGTGTGTGTGTGTTTGGGGGGGTTGTTAGTGCTGGCTTTGGGCAGCATGAAAGAGAGTGTAACAGACACTCTAAGCTTAGACAACTGCAACCAGCAACCCTGCTGGGAAGCCATAGTCCAGTCTGAATTATGTGTCCGGGTTTCAGGCAGTCTGAAACCCGGACGCATGATTCAAAACTAGGGTGCCCACGTGTCCCGGATTGCCCGGGACATTCTCATAATTAGCAGGTCTGTCCCAGGTACCGGGCACCTTCAGTCCGGGACAATACAGTGTCCCGGAATAGAATAGACAGAGCGAGCAAACCCCGCCATAGCGCTGGCGCTCGCTCTGCCTCCAGCTCCACCTGAGACTGGCCACTGGTTGCTAGAGCGTCTACCAACCAGTGACCTCACAGCCGCGACTCTGACCAGCATGCAAAGCAGAGGAGGAGTTCATTAACTTTCCTCCTCCGCGCCGCTCTCCACCATGCCAGACGACTCGAGGCTGTCAGCAGAGGAAGCACCAAAGACACAACTCCACCAGCTCCGCTCCTGGATGTTTCGTCTCCCTGCCTCAGCCTCATACCGCAGAGCAGACCGAAGCCGCCTCCCCCTCCTTGGCTATTTAAGTACACAGGAGACGGGCGGCAGACTCAGAGGGACACCACTGTGCATTCCTGGTGCTGATCTGAGGTCTGTTCAGTTTATAATATATGTATGTAGATGGACAGAGGAGGGGGACATGGGGGGGTCTATACTGTGGTGGGGTCTGTACTTAGTGGGGGGGTCTATAATGAGGGAGGGGAGTCAGTACTGAAGGAGGTCTACTGAGGGATGGGGGCTATACTTAGTCAGGGGGGTCTATACTGATGGAGATGGGGTCTGTATTTAGTGGGGGGGTCTATACTGAGGGGGGATGTCTGTACTGAGGGAGGGGAGTCTATAGTTAGTGGAGAGGGGGCCGGACTGAGGGAGGGGGTCTATAGTTAGTAGAGGGGGGTCCGTACTGAGGGAGGGGGTCTATAGTTAGTAGAGGGGGTGCGTACTGAGGGAGGGGGTCTATAGTTAGAATAGGGGGTCCGTACTGAGGGAGGGGGTCTATACTGAGGGAGGGGGTCTATAGTTAGTAGAGGGGGGTCCATACTGAGGTAGGGGGTCTATACTGAGGTAGGGGGTCTATAGTTAGTAGAGGAGGGTCCGTACTGAGGGAGGGGGTCTATAGTTTGTAGAGGGGGGTCCGTACTGAGGGAGGGGGTCTATACTGAGGGAAGGGGGTCTGTACTAAGGGAAGGGGGTCTATTATTACAAGGTAATAATAGAAATACATTCCAAGCATGGTAGTGCTAAAACCAGCCATTCCCCCGACAAATCACGCGCCACCAAAATCCCGTCAACCCCGAAACTACAACCCCCCCGGTCCTTGGCAAAATTGTCCCTGAATGGCAGTTTGGAAATGTGGTCACCCTATTCCAAACCCGAACTGTCCGTGTAAATCCTGGACAGCTGGCAACCCTAGCTGTAACTGCTTGTTTAACTACAGTGTGAGCTGGAGTTTGGCTTCAATTTGTTAGTGTATTTAACCACTTGCCGACGGCTGACGTCCTGGGCTTTGTGGGGGTATATCTGAATGATGCATGCAGCTTCAGGCATCATTCAGATATTGTCTTTTTCAGCCGGCGATTTATGACACCATAAGAATGATCATAGTGGCTGGTCAGCCGATTGATCGTTCTTACGGGCGGCGAGAGGGGATAATTCTAGCCCTAGACCTCCTTTGTAACTCAAAACATGTACCCAGTAAAAAAATTTAAAGCGTCGCCTATGGGGATTTTTAAGTACCGAAGTTTGGCGCCATTCCACGAGCGTGTGCAATTTTGAAGCGTGACATGTTAGGTATCTATTTACTCGGCATAACTTCATCTTTCACTCTATGCAAAAAAATTGGGCTAACTTTACTGTTTTTTTATTTTTTTAAAGCATAAAACAGTTTTTTCCCCAAAAAAACACGTTTGAAAAATTGCTGCGCAAATACTGCGCAACATAAAAAGTTGCAATGACCCCCATTGTATTCTCTAGGGGCTCTGCTAAAAAAACATATATAATGTTTGGGGGTTCTATGTATTTTTCTAGCAAAAAAATGATGATTTTTACATGTAGGAGAGAAATGTCAGAATTGGCCTGGTTGGCAAGTAGGGATGAGCTTCGTGTTCGAGTCGAACATACGTTCGACTCGAACATCGGCTGTTCGATCGTTCGACGAAGATCGAACGATTTGGGCCGTTCGCGCCAAATTCGAGTGACGCGAACGGCCCACAATGCACTACGCCATCGCAGTGTCATCCAGGCGCTGTGATTGGCCAAGCATGCACTGTGACCCCGCATGCTTGGCCAATCACAGCGCCGGCAGCGAGGAGAGCAATGATTGGCCACAGGCAGGATGCCTGTGGCCAATTATTGCTGAGGGTGTTTAGTACACGCCCCACACTATAAAAGGCCGCCAGCACGGCGGCCTAGTGTAGTGTGTTCCGGAGCAGGGATAGAGCAGCATAGGCAGGGACAGTGACTGTTATTTCTTTCTTGCTTAACCTGGATTCCTTTAGTTTAGGGAAAGAGAAGGATAGGTAGGGAGAGTGTCAGTGTGTTTTGTGCTTGTGCTATAGTGTGCTTAAAAAAAACATTTATTCTAGGGACAGAAAACTGTAGGTAGGGACAGTGTCAGTTTCTTTCACTCTGCAAGTCCTTGTTTCCAGGGACCTGGAAGGACAGTGAGTGAATTGTCCTTGTGCTATATTGTGCTTAAAAAAACATTTATTCTAGGGACAGAAAACTGTAGGTAGGGAGAGTGTCAGTTTCTTTCACTCTGCAAGTCCTTGTTTCCAGGGACCTGTAAGGACAGTGAGTGAATTGTCCTTGTGCTATATTGTGCTTAAAAAAAACATTTATTCTAGGGACAGAAAACTGTAGGTAGGGAGAGTGTCAGTTTATTTCACTCTGCAAGTCCTTGTTTCCAGGGACCTGGAAGGACAGTGAGTGAATTCTCCTTGTGCTATATTGTGCTTAAAAAAAACATTTATTCTAGGGACAGAAAACTGTAGGTAGGGACAGTGTCAGTTTCTTTCACTCTGCAAGTCCTTGTTTCCAGGGACCTGTAAAGACAGTGAGTGAATTGTCCTTGTGCTATATTGTGATTAAAAAAAACATTTTTTCTAGGGACAGAAAACTGTAGGTAGGGAGAGTGTTTTTTTTCTTTCACTCTGCAAGTCCTTGTTTCCAGGGACCTGTAAGGACAGTGAGTGAATTGTCCTTGTGCTATATTGTGCTTAAAAAAAACATTTATTCTAGGGACAGAAAACTGTAGGTAGGGAGAGTGTCAGTTTATTTCACTCTGCAAGTCCTTGTTTCCAGGGACCTGGAAGGACAGTGACTGAATTGTCCTTGTGCTATATTGTGATTAAAAAAAACATTTATTCTAGGGACAGAAAACTGTAGGTAGGGAGAGTGTCAGTTTATTTCACTCTGCAAGTCCTTGTTTCCAGGGACCTGTAAGGACAGTGAGTGAATTGTCCTTGTGCTATATTGTGATTAAAAAAAACATTTTTTCTAGGGACAGAAAACTGTAGGTAGGGAGAGTGTTTTTTTTCTTTCACTCTGCAAGTCCTTGTTTCCAGGGACCTGTAAGGACAGTGAGTGAATTGTCCTTGTGCTATATTGTGCTTAAAAAAAACATTTATTCTAGGGACAGAAAACTGTAGGTAGGGAGAGTGTCAGTTTATTTCACTCTGCAAGTCCTTGTTTCCAGGGACCTGGAAGGACAGTGAGTGAATTGTCCTTGTGTTATATTGTGATTAAAAAAAACATTTTTTCTAGGGACAGAAAACTGTAGGTAGGGAGAGTGTTTTTTTTCTTTCACTCTGCAAGTCCTTGTTTCCAGGGACCTGTAAGGACAGTGAGTGAATTGTCCTTGTGCTATATTGTGCTTAAAAAAAACATTTATTCTAGGGACAGAAAACTGTAGGTAGGGAGAGTGTCAGTTTATTTCACTCTGCAAGTCCTTGTTTCCAGGGACCTGGAAGGACAGTGAGTGAATTGTCCTTGTGTTATATTGTGATTAAAAAAAACATTTTTTCTAGGGACAGAAAACTGTAGGTAGGGAGAGTGTTTTTTTTCTTTCACTCTGCAAGTCCTTGTTTCCAGGGACCTGTAAGGACAGTGAGTGAATTGTCCTTGTGCTATATTGTGCTTAAAAAAAACATTTATTCTAGGGACAGAAAACTGTAGGTAGGGAGAGTGTCAGTTTATTTCACTCTGCAAGTCCTTGTTTCCAGGGACCTGGAAGGACAGTGACTGAATTGTCCTTGTGCTATATTGTGATTAAAAAAAACATTTATTCTAGGGACAGAAAACTGTAGGTAGGGAGAGTGTCAGTTTATTTCACTCTGCAAGTCCTTGTTTCCAGGGACCTGGAAGGACAGTGAGTGAATTGTCCTTGTGCTATATTGTGATTAAAAAAAACATTTTTTCTAGGGACAGAAAACTGTAGGTAGGGAGAGTGTTTTTTTTCTTTCACTCTGCAAGTCCTTGTTTCCAGGGACCTGGAAGGACAGTGAGTGAATTCTCCTTGTGCTATATTGTGCTTAAAAAAAACATTTATTCTAGGGACAGAAAACTGTAGGTAGGGAGAGTGTCAGTTTATTTCACTCTGCAAGTCCTTGTTTCCAGGGACCTGGAAGGACAGTGACTGAATTGTCCTTGTGCTATATTGTGATTAAAAAAAACATTTATTCTAGGGACAGAAAACTGTAGGTAGGGAGAGTGTCAGTTTATTTCACTCTGCAAGTCCTTGTTTCCAGGGACCTGTAAGGACAGTGAGTGAATTGTCCTTGTGCTATATTGTGATTAAAAAAAACATTTTTTCTAGGGACAGAAAACTGTAGGTAGGGAGAGTGTTTTTTTTTCTTTCACTCTGCAAGTCCTTGTTTCCAGGGACCTGTAAGGACAGTGAGTGAATTGTCCTTGTGCTATATTGTGCTTAAAAAAAACATTTATTCTAGGGACAGAAAACTGTAGGTAGGGAGAGTGTCAGTTTATTTCACTCTGCAAGTCCTTGTTTCCAGGGACCTGGAAGGACAGTGAGTGAATTGTCCTTGTGTTATATTGTGATTAAAGAAAACATTTTTTCTAGGGACAGAAAACTGTAGGTAGGGAGAGTGTTTTTTTTCTTTCACTCTGCAAGTCCTTGTTTCCAGGGACCTGTAAGGACAGTGAGTGAATTGTCCTTGTGCTATATTGTGCTTAAAAAAAACATTTATTCTAGGGACAGAAAACTGTAGGTAGGGAGAGTGTCAGTTTATTTCACTCTGCAAGTCCTTGTTTCCAGGGACCTGGAAGGACAGTGACTGAATTGTCCTTGTGCTATATTGTGATTAAAAAAAACATTTATTCTAGGGACAGAAAACTGTAGGTAGGGAGAGTGTCAGTTTATTTCACTCTGCAAGTCCTTGTTTCCAGGGACCTGGAAGGACAGTGAGTGAATTGTCCTTGTGCTATATTGTGATTAAAAAAAACATTTTTTCTAGGGACAGAAAACTGTAGGTAGGGAGAGTGTTTTTTTTCTTTCACTCTGCAAGTCCTTGTTTCCAGGGACCTGGAAGGACAGTGAGTGAATTCTCCTTGTGCTATATTGTGCTTAAAAAAAACATTTATTCTAGGGACAGAAAACTGTAGGTAGGGAGAGTGTCAGTTTATTTCACTCTGCAAGTCCTTGTTTCCAGGGACCTGTAAGGACAGTGAGTGAATTGTCCTTGTGCTATATTGTGATTAAAAAAAACATTTATTCTAGGGACAGAAAACTGTAGGTAGGGAGAGTGTCAGTTTATTTCACTCTGCAAGTCCTTGTTTCCAGGGACCTGTAAGGACAGTGAGTGAATTGTCCTTGTGCTATATTGTGATTAAAAAAAAAAATTTTTCTAGGGACAGAAAACTGTAGGTAGGGAGAGTGTTTTTTTTCTTTCACTCTGCAAGTCCTTGTTTCCAGGGACCTGTAAGGACAGTGAGTGAATTGTCCTTGTGCTATATTGTGCTTAAAAAAAACATTTATTCTAGGGACAGAAAACTGTAGGTAGGGAGAGTGTCAGTTTATTTCACTCTGCAAGTCCTTGTTTCCAGGGACCTGGAAGGACAGTGAGTGAATTGTCCTTGTGTTATATTGTGATTAAAAAAAACATTTTTTCTAGGGACAGAAAACTGTAGGTAGGGAGAGTGTTTTTTTTCTTTCACTCTGCAAGTCCTTGTTTCCAGGGACCTGTAAGGACAGTGAGTGAATTGTCCTTGTGCTATATTGTGCTTAAAAAAAACATTTATTCTAGGGACAGAAAACTGTAGGTAGGGAGAGTGTCAGTTTATTTCACTCTGCAAGTCCTTGTTTCCAGGGACCTGGAAGGACAGTGACTGAATTGTCCTTGTGCTATATTGTGATTAAAAAAAACATTTATTCTAGGGACAGAAAACTGTAGGTAGGGAGAGTGTCAGTTTATTTCACTCTGCAAGTCCTTGTTTCCAGGGACCTGGAAGGACAGTGAGTGAATTGTCCTTGTGTTATATTGTGATTAAAAAAAAAAAATTTTTCTAGGGACAGAAAACTGTAGGTAGGGAGAGTGTTTTTTTTCTTTCACTCTGCAGGTCCTTGTTTCCAGGGACCTGTAAGGACAGTGAGTGAATTGTCCTTGTGCTATATTGTGCTTAAAAAAAACATTTATTCTAGGGACAGAAAACTGTAGGTAGGGAGAGTGTCAGTTTATTTCACTCTGCAAGTCCTTGTTTCCAGGGACCTGGAAGGACAGTGAGTGAATTGTCCTTGTGTTATATTGTGATTAAAAAAAACATTTTTTCTAGGGACAGAAAACTGTAGGTAGGGAGAGTGTTTTTTTTCTTTCACTCTGCAAGTCCTTGTTTCCAGGGACCTGTAAGGACAGTGAGTGAATTGTCCTTGTGCTATATTGTGCTTCAAAAAAACATTTATTCTAGGGACAGAAAACTGTAGGTAGGGAGAGTGTCAGTTTATTTCACTCTGCAAGTCCTTGTTTCCAGGGACCTGGAAGGACAGTGACTGAATTGTCCTTGTGCTATATTGTGATTAAAAAAAACATTTATTCTAGGGACAGAAAACTGTAGGTAGGGAGAGTGTCAGTTTATTTCACTCTGCAAGTCCTTGTTTCAAGGGACAGAGAAGGACACCTGAAGGTAGCCCTTATTGCTTTTTTCCCATCTCCCTGCAGGCCATCTATTAGAATGTCTGGAAGGCAAACAAGGAGAGGCAGACAGTCAGGAGGCAATAAAAGAGGGCAAGCAGGCTCTGTGTCTGGGGGCAACAGTGCTGGTCGTGGACGCGGTGCATTGTCATCAGCACATGGCCATGGGACACGCTTGTCCTTCTTTTCGGCAGCTGGACATGTTGAGCCACATCATGCCGAAGACTTGGTAGAGTGGATGACCAAGCCCTCCTCCTCCTCCTCATCCTCTCTCACCCAGGCTCAGGGTACTGGAAAAGCAGCTGCCAAAGCGTCGTCTTCCCTGGTATCAATGTCAGACAAATCATCAGTCACTCCTTCCCTAGACCCACCATGTCCTCCTCCTGAGGAGTCCCCCGAACTGTTTCAGCACAGTGTTGGGTACATGCTCCAGGAGGATGCCCAGCGTTTCGAAGGGTCTGATGATGAAACCCAGCTAGAGGAAGGCAGTAGCGTGAGAGCAGACAGAGGGGATGCTCAAGAAGGACACCAATCTGGCAGTCATGTTCCAGCAGCTGCAGCATACTGCCAGATTGGCTCCAGTGATGAGGAGGGAGGGGATGATGAGGTCACTGACTCCACGTGGGTGCCTAATAGGAGAGAGGAGGAGGAGGAGGATGAGGAGGAGGCACATCTCCAACGAGGCAGGATGCCCTTTGGTGGCCAGCGTAAGGGCAGTACACCGACGGAATCACACCGCAGAGCTCCGCCTGTGCAGGGCGCTGCCTCTGCCCGTCATTCAAAAAGTTCTTTGGTGTGGGCCTTTTTTGAGGCTAGTGCATCAGATCGCACAGCTGCTGTTTGCAACATATGTCTCAAGCGTATATCGCGTGGCCAAAACATCAGCCGCTTGGGTACCACATGCCTGACCAGACATATGTTGACCTGCCATGCAGCTCGTTGGCAAGCCTACCTCAAAGACCCACACCAAAGAACAAAGCGGACCTCTCCTTGCACCGCATCAGCTGGGATCTCCAACCCCACTATAACTTCAGTCCTCTCTGAAACATGCACTGAGAGGAATGAAGGTGTAGAATTAGGTGTGTCACAGCCAAGTACTTGCGCCCACTCTGCTAGCAGTACACCGACGTCCGATTCTAGCAGGCAAATTTCCCTGCCCCAGCTGCTGGACCGTCGAAAGAAGTTCACTCCCAGCCATCCACATGCCCAGCGGTTGAATGCTAGCTTGGCTAAATTGCTAGCGCTTCAACTGCTGCCTTTTCAGTTGGTAGACTCGGCCCCCTTCCGTGAGTTTGTGCAATGTGCAGTTCCTCAGTGGCAGGTTCCCAAACGCCACTTTTTCTCACGGAAGGCTATTCCGGCTCTCTACCGGCATGTGGAAGGCAATGTCTTGGCCTCGCTGGACAGGGCGGTCAGCGGTAAGGTGCATATTACCGCTGACTCATGGTCCAGCAGGCATGGACAGGGACGTTACCTTTCTTTCACGGCCCATTGGGTCACTCTTTTGGCAGCTGGGAAGGATTCAGGACAAGGTGCAGTAGTGTTGGAGGTTGTCCCACCGCCACGCCTCCAAAATGCTACTACTGGTTGTGACACACCTCTCTCCTCCACCCCCTCCTCTTCTTCTTCCTCCATGGCCTCTTCCTGTGGTTTGTCCTATGAACCAGCGGTGCTCCGTAGCCGTTCACGGCGCTACGCAAGTACGCAGGCAAAAAGATGCCATGCCGTGCTTGCGCTGGTGTGTTTGGGGGACAGAAGCCACACTGGGGCAGAGGTCCTGTCTGCTCTGCAGGGCCAGGCCGAGAGGTGGTTGACGCCACGCCAGCTTAAGCCAGGAATGGTGGTTTGCGACAATGGCACCAACCTCCTCTCCGCCCTCCGACAGGGACAACTGACCCATGTGCCCTGTGTGGCTCACGTCCTTAACCTGGTGGTGCAGCGCTTCTTGGGCAGGTACCCGGGCTTACAGGATGTCCTGAGGCAGGCCAGGAAAGTCTGTGTGCATTTCCGCAGATCTTATAATGCCAGTGCTCGCCTGGCTGAGCTGCAAAAGGAGTTGAACCTGCCCAAGAACCGCCTTATATGTGACATGCCCACCAGGTGGAACTCAACGTTGGCCATGCTGCAGCGGCTGCACACGCAGCAGAGGGCCATCAATGAGTACCTGTGCGACTACGGCACCAGGACAGGGTCAGGGGAGCTTGGTTTTTTTTCTCCACGCCAGTGGGGCATGATCAGGGATGCATGCACTGTCCTGGCACCATTTGAGGAGGCCACGAGGATGGTGAGCAGTGACAGTGCATGCATCAGTGACACTGTACCTCTTGTCCACCTGTTGGAGCACACGCTGCGTGGAATAATGGACAGGGCACTTGAGGCAGAACAGAGGCAGGAAGAGAAGGACTTCCTTGCCTCTCAAGGCCCCCTTTACCCAGACAGTGTTCCTTCTGTCCCACCCATCGCACAGGAAGAGGAGGAGGAGGAGGAGGAGGAGGAGGAGGATTGTGTCAGCATGGAGGTGGAGGCTGGCACTCAGCATCATCAGCAGCAGTCTTTTAGGGATGATTTACAGTCCCAAGAAACCAGTGGACTTGTACGTGGCTGGGAGGAGGTGGCTGCGGATCATGTCGTCCTTAGTGACCCAGAGGACTCCGGAGCGAATGCCTCAGCAAACCTACGCTGCATGGCCTCCCTGATCCTGCAAAGTCTGCGGAAGGATCCTCGTATTCTTCGGATCAAGGAGAGGGACCATTACTGGCTGGCCACTCTCCTTGATCCACGGTACAAGGGTAAGGTTGCGGACCTTATGTTACCGTCGCAGAGGGAGCAGAGGATGAGACAACTCCGGGAGGCCTTGCAGAAAGGTCTGTGCAACGCGTTCCCAGAGACTGGGAGGTTGCAAACTCCTGGTCCTGGACAACGAGTTGCTGAGGCTTCGGCCAGTCAAAGAAGGAGCGGTGGGGAAGGTGGCCGTCTGACCGATGCGTTCAGACAATTCTTTAGTCCGCAGCCCCAAAGTATGATCGGTTCCAGCAACCATCGCCAGCGTCTGATAAACATGGTGCAGGAATATCTAGGGGCAAGGTCAGACTTGGACACCTTCCCCACCGAAAATCCTCTGGCTTACTGGGTCTTGAGGATGGATCACTGGCCAGAGCTTGCACAGTATGCAATTGAGCTACTGGCCTGTCCTGCATCCAGCGTTCTTTCGGAACGCACATTCAGTGCTGCTGGAGGATTTGTCACGGATCACAGGGTGCGCCTGTCCACCGACTCGGTTGATCGACTGACTTTCATCAAGATGAACCAGTCTTGGATCACCACCAGCTACCACACACCTGATGCTGATATAACAGACTAATTGATTTTAACATGTCACATCCCTTCAAGACTGATGCTGATGCTGAGTGCCTGTGCTGTTATGTTGACTGGCTATCCTCCTCCTCCGAGTCCTCAATGATACGATTGATGATGATAGCTTGTAAGATCATTTTTGTTTATGGGTGCCGCCACCAGTGCCTAACGCCCAATTTTTCAGCCCCTGTTTAACAGGGGCGTGTAATTACAATTTTTGAAGCAATACTTTGCAACAGGGCTCATTGCTGTGCTCCAAGTACAGTATCTGTGAGGAGTTGCAGTGTTGTGCCACCAGTGCCTAACGCCCAATTTTTCAGCCCCTGTTTAACAGGGGCGTGTAATTACAATTTTTGAAGCAATACTTTGCAACAGGGCTCATTGCTGTGCTCCAAGTACAGTATCTGTGAGGAGTTGCAGTGTTGTGCCACCAGTGCCTAAGGCCCAATTTTTCAGCCCCTGTTTAACAGGGGCGTGTCATTACAATTTTTGAAGCAATACTTTGCAACAGGGCTCATTGGTGTGCTCCAAGTACAGTATCTGTGAGGAGTTGCAGTGTTGTGCCACCAGTGCCTAAGGCCCAATTTTTCAGCCCCTGTTTAACAGGGGCGTGTCATTACAATTTTTGAAGCAATACTTTGCAACAGGGCTCATTGCTGTGCTCCAAGTACAGTATCTGTGAGGGGTTGCAGTGTTGTGCCACCAGTGCCTAAGGCCCAATTTTTCAGCCCCTGTTCAACAGGGGCATGTAATTACAATTCTTGATCTAATAATTCACAGCAGGGCCCATTGCTGCACCCACCAAGAGTAACTGTCAGGGCTTACAGTGTTGTGGCACCAGCACCACCATCAAAGGCCCAATTTTTACTACCACTGTTCAACAATTATATGTAATTAAAATTCCTGATATAATAGTTGACAGCAGGGCGTTCCAGCACCAACCAAGAGTAACTGTGAGTGCTTACAGTGTTGTGCCAACACCAACAACTAAGGGGCCTATTTCTGCAGAGTATATACGGCAGGTCCCTACTTTCAAACATCCAACTTACAAACGACTCCTACTTGCAAACGCAAGAAGACAACAGGAAGTGAGAGGAAATCTACCACTAGGAAGGAAAATTCTCTCCTGTAAGAATAAATATGGGAGAAAGGTGTCTCCTCTGTACTGATGCTTTATCAGCAATCCTTGTTTCAAGAAAAACACCACATTTCAAAAACAGTTGTCATTGGGACGGAAAGTGAGGTGAAATGTTCTGAACAGGGGCACAGACAGCAAAACAAATGTTACAGGGGTGATAACCCTTACCTATGTTTTCCAAAAAGTTTAAAAATAGATTTTTGGTCTGGAGCTACACTTCAACAATGTACCTGTTCAAAATTACAAACAGACTCTACATAAGAACAAACCTACAGTCCCTGTCTTGTATGCACCGCCTGTATAGGGCTGTTCAGAGTATATAGGGCCTTTTTTATTTTATGTGCGGGGTTCCCCTTAATATCCATACAAGACCCAAAGGGGCTGGTAATGGGCTGGGGTAGGGGGGGGGGTCATGGGGTAGCTATGCCATTTTTCTTAAAGAATTTCATCCATATTACCGGGACCAGACATTACATTAAAGCCGCAAGCAGTTTTAAATGGCTTTTTTTTCCTTTAGAAGTGTCATTTTGTGCAGGGACAGTTCTAAACACGGGAAACACGTGGCACTTCACAGGCATACTTTAGACACCCCCCAGGTACGATATTTAAAGGAATATTTGACTTTTTTTTTTTCACTTTATGCATCATTAAAATGACTGCTCCCGAAAAACGACCGTTTTTAAAACTTCTTTTTGCATTGATACATGTCCCCTGGTGCAGAACCCGGGTTCCCAAACCCTTTTTAGGACAATAACATGCATAATAGTTGTTATAATTAGCACTTTAGAATTCGAACGTTCGCATCCATTGTATTTAATAGGGTTCTAATGTTCGTTCGAACTTTCGGTCCGTTCGCGGGTTCTGGTGCGAACCGAACCCGGGGGTGTTCGGCTCATCACTATTGGCAAGTGGTTAAATCTGCTAGTCATCTAAAGCCGTGTACACACGATAGGTTTTACCGATGAAAACAGTCTGATGGACTGTTTTCATTGGACAAACCGATCGTGTGTGGGCCCCATCAGTCTTTTTTCCATCAGTGTTTAAAAATAGAACATGTTTTAAATTTATCCGATGGTTAAAAAACCAATAGCAATATAATATCGTCTGTGGGGAACTCCATCGGATAAAAAACCCACGCATGCTCAGAATCAAGTCGACGCATGCTCAGAAGCATTGAACTTCATTTTTCTCGGCTCATCGGAGTGTTTTACGTCACCGCGTTTGAAACGGTTGGTTTTTTGACTGATGTTGTGTGGGCAAGACTGATGGAAGACAGTTTCATCGGATTTCCGATGGGAAAAAACCATTGGATTAGAATCCATAGGAAAACCGATCGTGTGTACAGGGCTTAACACTCTCCTCATCCCAGGCTGAGAATTCTGCTGCCCCCTGTGCTCCTTCATCCAGAGTGAGGGCGCTCTAATACAGGAGGTTTGTTACTGGCCAGATCACCAGGTGAAAACGGATGCAGCCACCACATCTAGTGATTGGCAAGCTGTAATATATTACATTTTTAGTTTTGGGTTTAATGCCGCTTTAAACGTTGCCTCCAGTTTTCGATTAAGTCACATAACTACGCATATGAAAACTGCCCATGTAAGCAGTTTGTTGCTATGTACAGAGCTGTGCTGTATCATGTGTGTTTCCTCCTGATAACATGCATTCCTTCTCCATGACCTCCCTAGGAAACAGAAACTCTCTGTGTATAGGCTGCGATATGGTTACGTTTCTATTCTCCTCGGAGCTCCTGGTTTCACTTTCTATTCTCCGCAGTAATACCATAACAAGCTGCTGCTGTTTCCGTTTCCCCAGAATGATGGCAGGCTGTAAAACCTTTCCCATTCTCTGCCTCCAGCTTTCTCTACGCACCAGGTCTATGCTGAGAACCTGCAGAAGGATGGCCAGTGCTGCCAGTCAGCACAGAGTAAAATCCCAAATGTATGCTGTGGAATCTGTCTGTAATTCTCCCTTATATTTCACTTTAAAGGACAATGTAAGCCTGGTGTCCTCTGGGACCTCCAATGTCTGGCCATTCCTAGCACAAGGGGGGTATGCTCATTCATTGTGTGTAACTACCAGCCATCGGGTACAAGCAGCGAGGCTACAGAAGTCTATGGGAAAAGAACTGACCGCCATGGCGCCTGGGATTCAGGTTGTAAAACTCCTCTCGTACTTTCCTGATAACCTTCATGGGTCTCTGCAGAGAGGGTTCCTAATTCTGGATCCACAGCATCACTGTGGCTTACAGAATAAATTGGAGGGTCTACTCAGGGAGAACCAGCAGGACATCCAGCTGTACACCTATACAGGAGAAGAGGGCCGGGTCTGGCAGAGCCGCTGGGAAGTCAATGGACAAGTGAAGGAGATGGACAGGTCAGAGGTAATGGCAGTGAATGGCCCAATGCCGTCTCCATTTGTGGAAATTCTCAGAGGTTCTGCTGTGTATTCCTCCCTGCAAGATGTACTGTCTGTGCTGCATGAGGTGAGCTATACAATATAAGGTATCCCATGTCTTTTTATTGTCTCTGTGGACTGCCATTGCATAGGGGGTGCAGAGAGAGTTGTTTTCTTATGCTGCATTTTTCATGCTTTTTCTGTACTGCACACATTGGGCAGCCCATTCATCTGATGCACCAAAGAAGCTCATGTACCTTTTTTGAGCATTGAACTTCACGCAGTGTTTAACAGCACGCTATTGTGCATTTGGGGTGCCATTAACAATAAATGACACTACAAGCACAACATGTTTTTTGCACATTCATAGGACGTTTAGTTTTGAATGAAGCCTAAAGCCGTGTACACGCGATCGGTTTTACTGATGAAAACAGTCCGATGGACTGTTTTCATCGGACGAACCGATCGTGTATGGGCCCCATCTGTCTTTTTTTCCATCGGTGTGAAAAAATAGAACATGTTTTAAATTTATCCGATGGGAAAAAACCGATAGCAAAATCCAATCGTCTGTGTGGAAATCCATCAGATAAAAAACCCACGCATCCTCAGAATCAAGTCGACGCATGCTCAGAAGCAATGAACTTAATTTTTCTCGGCTCATCGGAGTGTTTTACGTCACCGCGTTTGAAACGGACAGTTTTTTGACTGATGGTGCATGGGCAAGACTGATGGAAGACAGTTTCATCGGATTTCCGATGGAAAAAACCATCGGATTAGAATCCATAGGATATCCGATCGTGTGTATAGGGCTTTAAAGTGGTTGTAAGCCCTTACATATACACAGTGGCTGGCCTCAGGTATTACACAGAGATGAAACAAATCATCCTACATAAGTTGAACCTGTATGTCTGTCTTCTCCATGCAAAGTCCAGAATTTATAAAGCTTGTCTGAGCTGTCAAGAAAAAAGAGTCAGAGAGTTGAAGTTACACACTACAGAGCTCAGTGAGGAGAGCTCTAAGAGCTGATTGGATGGAAGGGACACATCCCCCTTCACACAGCACACAGGAACAGAGCTGAGACTGTCAATCTGCTGGAGGTCCCTCCCCTGTCACCTTTTTTTTCTTGGTGTCAGGAAAACTTGTCAGAGGTGATTCATGCAGATAGCAGAGAAATAAAGCAGAAGACAGAAATCACACTTATGCCACGTACACACGATCAGAATTTCCGACAACAAATGTTCAATGTGAGCTTTTGGTCGGAAATTCCGACCGTGTGTAGGCTCCATCTGACATTTGCTGTCGGAATTTCCGACAACAAATAATTGAGAGCTGGTTCTCTATTTTTCCGACAACAAAAGTTCTTGTCGGAAATTTTGATCGTGTGTAGCCATTTCCGATACACAAAAGCGCTGCGCATTCTCGGAATCAATTTGACGCATGCTTGGAATCATTGTACTTCATTTTTCTTGGCTTGTCGTAGTGTTGTACGTCTCCGCGTTCTTGACTATCGGAATTTCCGAGCAACATTTGTGCGACCGTGTGTATGCAAGACAAGTTTGAGCCAACATCCGTCTGAAAAAAAAAACACGGTTTTGTTGTCGGAAATTCCGATCGTGTGTACGCGGCATTAGTACTCTTATTTGAGACAAGTACACACTATAGAGGGATATGGTTTGTTCATATTTTATGTCTGAGGGTTACAATCACTTTAAGCTAACAGTCTGACTGTACGATTTTCAGATTTACCAAATCTGAACAATTCAATCTAATGGAATCCAAACTTCAGCTTTAAACTATCTTTTTGTGTGCTATTGGCGGTGTAATAATGGCATCCCTCTTTTTTGGTAAAAAAAAAGAAGATATTGTGGGATGATGGGAGTTGATATACTGTATCAAGGTGGAGAACTTGAAGCATTACTAAAGCTAATTTGTTTTGTGTAAGTAACAAACATGTTATACTTGTCTGATCTGTGCAATGGTATTGCACAGAGCGCCCCCAAACCTCCTCTTTTGAGGTCCCCATTTGACGCTGTCTGCTCCTCCTTTTCTCTGTCAGCCCCCATAGCAAGCTGCTTTTTATGGGCACAGACGTTGCAGGCTCACTCCCAAGCCTGGCTGTGTGTGTCTATAAACTTACGTAGCGTGGCTAGGCTCCGCCCCCTGCTTCCTCCTCACTGGATTTGGCGGCGGGAGCCATTCTGTCTCTGAGACAGTGAGGAGAGAGAGCAGCACTGCAGCTCTGGAGCACAGTGTTGGATCGAGATCCGGCTCAGGTGAGTATTTGAGGGGGGGGGGGCTGATTATAGAAGTTTTTTTTTAGAGAATGCATTAATATAAAATAAAAAAAACCTTTAGCCTTTAGAACCACTTTAATAGCGATATAAGGTAAATATGTGTAGCAATTCCCCCTATAGGGGGTATTGGGTTTTGGTTAGTTTTGGGTTTTGCACGTTACGTTTTGGTTAGTTTTGGGTATTGCATGTTACCTCTTCAGCTTCGTTGTCCGGGTAGGAAAGTCTGTAACAGATGTAAAACCTCAAACAGTTAGGCTTTATTTTTCTTATGCAGTAAACGTTGAGAAGTAGAAGGTATAGAAGAGTAGGGGAAGGTTCAGGCACTCGCCACAAAATATAACAGTTTCAGATCAAAGTCACTCACCACTCCCAATGTTAGAGTGGGTATTGGTCACCCGGATAGTCCCCTCTCACGTGGCCTAGCAGCCGGGATGACACACGAATCAGCAACAGGTAAAACGATACCCCGCTACAGTAGCAATACCCTGTTCAGGGCCGCTGATTAGTTTTGGGTTTTGCACGTTACCTCTTCAGCTGCGTTGTCCGGGTAGGAAAGTCTGTAGTAATGCAATGTCCACACAGATGTAAAACCTCAAACAGTTAGGCTTTATTTTTCTTATGCGGTAAACTTTGAGAAGTAGAAGGTATAGAAGAGCAGGGGAAGGTTCAGGCACTCGCCACAAAAGTTGACAAAGGTACAAATTCAAAGTCACTCACCACTCCCAATGTTAGAGTGGGTATTGGTCACCCGGAAAGTCCCCTCTCACGTGGCCTAGCAGCCGGGATGACTCACGAATCAGCAAGAGGGCAGTCTCTGCCACAGACTGCCCAAGATGAAGCAGGTCTCTGCCACAGACCTTTTGAAGTGTACAAAGTCTCTGCCACAGACCTTTTGAAGTTGAGCAAATGGATAGTCCAGGAATCCTCTGCCACAGGATTTCA
The DNA here is from genome assembly GCA_029206835.1 of Rana muscosa. Classification (NCBI taxonomy): domain Eukaryota; kingdom Metazoa; phylum Chordata; class Amphibia; order Anura; family Ranidae; genus Rana; species Rana muscosa. The sequence continues at coordinate 417,782,247 of CM055121.1, forward strand.
AAGTCCCAAACCTCCATCCATACAGTTAAAGGGCCTTTAAGCCAACCTGGCGAACTGCAGGGCTTGTAATATAGCGGATCCCTCCTTGCCAAAGTTGCCAGGCCTCACCCGAGACAGCAGCACTTTGCCGGTCTCCTCCAGGGCAGGTCCTCCCCTGGTCTCCTTCACCAAGATAGCTTCCTCCCCATGTGGACAGACAGCTTGGGATCCCCTCTCCGACTCTAGGCCCCAGCCAGACTAGCTGGGCCTACTAGATAGCGATACAGCCTCGGGCCAACGTGGCACCGAGACCAGGACCACACACACATACCTCGCGCCCGGAGGGCTGCGGGGCGGGAACCGACCCCAATCAATGGCGTCTGCCCCTTAAGTATCCCCTCCCAGCAGGCACAGCGGGTCGACCACTCCCCCTGTACTGCTGCCGAGAAGGGCCACTCAATGCACCATGGTTTGCCCGTGTTCCAAATGGTGCCTGAGGTGGTAATGCCACCTACAGGCAATAAGGGAAAATGCTATCGGGCAAACCACAGCTAGAGCAGAGGTCAAATTAAATGCAATTCAACCATCTGAGCCCAACTACTGGCTCAGACATTCCTCTATATTTTTAAATAGCGTCCCAACCTTTTGGGGAGGGCGCTACATATGTATTACTGTTCCTTTATAAAACAGTGATTGTAACTTTTTTTTTCTAAATCAGAATAACAAACATGTTATACTTACCTGCTCACTTGCTGTGTGCAATGGTATTCTGGGGTCCCCCACCATAGCTCCTCTCTCCTCCTCTTCTGTGTCTGTCCCCATAGCATATGCTATGGGGCAGACGTAGAGGGGGGTTACCGAGCCAGGCTGTGTGCATCTGTAGACACACGCAGCACGGCTCAGTCTTCCTCGCTCCCTCCTCACAGGATATGAGTGACAGCAGCAGGAGCCAATGGCTCCCACTGTTTTCAACCAAGCCTGTGACAGAGGGGAGAAGAGCTGCTGTAGACAGGACAGTGTTGGATCAAGAATGAACTCAGGTAAGTATTTTTTGGGAGGGCCGGGAGTGGGCGGCTAATGAAAGTTTTTTTTACTTCAATACAGAGAATTCAATAGGGTAAAAAAAAAACTTTTTGCCTTTAGAACCACTGTGACAGACCTAACCAAAATAGGGGATCTGGAGAGGACTGGGAGCAAGCCTCTTACCCACTGACTATGGCCCGGGGAGAGAGCAGATCTTTCTCTAATGATGGACCACCACTTAATGGACACTGAGAATGTGGTTTGAATTACTTCAGATGGGAAAGTAATATTTATCCACAATATCTCCCAGGAAATATATAAAGAGTATTCTTGGTTTGTTTGATTCTGAACTATACATGTTCATCGAAAAAACTGGCCACATTGATCTCTCCAATGTAGGTGCCATACAGTCTGCTACTGGGGTCTCCTGCTATTGTCTGTTTAATAAGGTGTTCTGTGTTTATACTTTGGATAATGTGTAATGTACTCTGCTTTACCCTAGTTGCCGGGCAGTCTGTTCACCTGGGCTGGTTTAAGTGCTGCGTTAATTAGCATGTTAATTATATCAATGTCAGCTAGTAGTTGGTAGAGGAGGGGGGAATAGCCATTAGTCAGCCCTACCTTGTTATCTAACCCATTGTGTGATGTTTTGGGTAAATATTTGGGTTATTGTGTCTGTGGGGGACTGACATACTTTTAAAGTGTATAAAAAGCCTGTATCCTTGTCTAATAAGCATTCCATGTTCCAGTTTGTAACTGAGCTAGTCTCACCTGGTTCTTGGTTACAATATGTGGCTATAATATCTGTTATCTGAAGGTCCAGACTGGAGGAAGCAGTGTACTGACGGAAGCACTCAGCAAAGTGTGGGAAGTGGTTCCGTGACAACCACTTCATATAAATATAAAAAATAAATAGAAAAACATTAACAAATATGTTTTTTTTTTTTTTTTGTAGTGCGCCAAAGTGATCCCAGAAGCAGAAAAACTTTTAAAATGTATGGATTTAGGTATCATTCCAGAAAAAGGATCCCACCCTGTCATTGTAATAGAAGGGCTTGATGCTACAGGTATGACACAATGGAAGTACATAAAACATAAAGTGTAACTATGTATTGTTTAGCGGCTGGTTCACACCAGGAATTGCACTGGAGCGCGATTACGTTCCTCTGCGATTTGAGTGCAGTGCATTTCCAGTCCATTCATTTTAATAGGGTGAAATCGCACTGCACCGCACCATAAGTACTGCATGCACTACTTTAAAAAACACACTGCAACCTTATTGCATAGTACTTCTGTACCATGCTATCCGGTGCAGGCACTGAGCTTACAACCTACATTTGGGGTGTTGTTACTTTTGCATTGACACCTGCTGCAGATCACAAATACAGTGCACTTTAAACACGGTGCGGGAAACGTGCATAGAACGCAGGTTTCTTGTACTACGTTTTGTTGTAAACACGCCCTAAAGCTGAAGTTTATTCCGTGGTTCATTGCTTCCTCCTTTATTAACATGATAACAAAGTTTTAAAATAAAACCTTTCTATTTTCACTTACTTTACTTACTTCACATACTTTATTTTAGATTCGGTAATGTCACTGGGTGTCTATGTTTCTCTATGCAAAGCATGCAGATCATGGCTGGTGGCAGTGGCTCTACATAGTTTTCTAAGTGTGGGAGGAAACTCCCATGTGAACATATGAATGTATAATAAATGTGTACAGCACTGTGTAAAATTGACAGCGCTATATAAGTACTTATAATAAATAAAATAAATAAATAAATAAACATAAAATGGGTGGGCCAGGGGCAGGCTGGGGAGGAAAGGGCCAGATTATGCCAGACATCCTAAAGCCAAGAAAAAAGGTGGGCTATAACTGACTCCAGCTACAGCTTATAATGCACACCATGAGAAGCTCACAGTGTTCAGTGAAATCAGAGTAGGCACATTTTAGCAGAGGAGAGAAGCCTGTGGAAGGAGTGAAGGGAAGGTTGGAGTTCAGTTTTAAGTATAAATTTTATCCAAAACATTCTACGGTTTTAGAAAGGGTAGAGAATAGTTAGTATCTTTGTTGGGTTTTGATGGCTGTCTGTGACCTACTAAGTTAAAGCGGAGCTCCAGGTTTGAAGTTAGTTTATCCAAAAGCTGGTCCAAAAAAAGAAATAGATGCGCCCGCTGTCGGCGCTGTATAAACTTTATTTAGCATCAGCTATGTACAGTATAAAGTGCTGTGTTCCAGCAGTGGTATGGAAACAGATCAGCCATTCACAGGAAGCCTTGTATTTCATTAATGAGTACATAAAGGGATAGATAGATAGATAGATAGATAGATAGATAGATAGATAGATAGATAGATAGATAGATAGATAGATAGATAGATAGATAGATAGATAGATAGATAGAGAGATAGACAGTGTGTTATACCTACCAAGTTGGTATCAAGTTTTTTTTTCTTTGGGGTATCTTAACCTCTTGACCTCCAGAAGATTTACCCCCCCTTCATGACCAGGTTACTTTAACTGACAATTGCGCGGTCATGCAACGCTGTACATAAATTAAATTGATGTAATTTTCTTCCCAACAAATAGAGCTTTCTTATGGTGGTATTTGATCACCACTGGGTTTTTTTTTTTTTTTTGCGCTGTAAACAAATTTTGTAACATTTTGAAAAAAACAAACAATATTTTTTATTTTCCGCTATAACACATATCCAATAATAAAAAATTAATTCAATTAAATTTCTCCATAAATTTAATCCAATATGTATTCTTCATATTTTTTGTAAAAAAATCCCAAATTGCAGGGGAAAAAAATCCAGCACATCCCCACGGACAGGACAGAGCTCTGTCTTAGTTACTTAGGGAGAGCTCTGTTCTGTCTTTCTCCTCGCCGATCAGCGGGTGCCAGCTGATATTCATTGTCTGGCACCCACTGATCATCTTGTGCTGCGCCACCTACCTTGAATAGCAGAATCAGGTATAAATATTGAATTCTGCAAAGTCGGCCCTCACTGTACATTTACTGCGACAGTGCTGGTTAGCTTAGAAGAATCAGGTATACTGTCAGTGGCGGTGCGTCCATAGAGGGCGCCAGAGCGCCGCCCCCTCTCGCTCCTGCACCGCCACTGAAAAACAATACATAGGCTCATGCATTGCATGAACCTATGTATTGTCGTCGTTGCCGCGCTGCCCACTATTCAGATGGCTGACCCCCTGGCGAGCACCGGCCATCTGAATAACGGCAGCTGGTTGGCTGTGGAAGCGTCTATCAGAGCCAGCGGCTCTGATAGGCTTTCCGATTACAGCCTGAGGGCTCTAATCGGCTTCCGAATAGCTAATTAAGTGGCGCACGGGGGGTGCGTTCCTTTGTTTGGACTGACACGCATCTCAGCCAATCAGGTTCACCGGATCTGATTCCCGGTAACCTGATTGGCTGAAGCGACATCAAGGGCGGGAGAAGACATCGAGGACGGAAGAAGGACGGCGCTGACCCGAGGAAGGTAAGTGCAGGGCTGGGGGGACAAACTGGCTGTATTTGGGGACAAACTGGCTGTATATGGGGACAAACTGGCTGCATTTGGGGGGAAACTGGCTGCATTTGGGGACAAACTGGCTGTATATGGGGGGAAACTGGCTGCATTTGGGGACAAACTGGCTGCATTTGGGGACAAACTGGCTGCATTTGGGGGGAAACTGGCTGCATTTGGCGACAAACTGGTGGCGTTTGGGCACAGTGGCTGCGTTTAATGGGCACAGTGGCGGCAATTGATGTTTTTTTTTTTTTTCAGTTTGTTTGTGCCCCCCCAAAAATTTTGAGCACCAGCCGCCACTGTATACTGTATATACCCGATTCTGCTCTTCCGGGTAGGCACGCAGTTAAAATTGTAAATAAATGGTGGATGTTGGGTTAAAAGAGCTTTCACTCGTGTGGGGTAGTTTAGGATTTTGCACCAGCAGCTGCTTAGCTATCCTATTAAACATCTAGTCTTATAAGGATGTAATATTTTAATTCTATATGACCTTAAAATGGTTCTAGAGGCAGAAGGTTTGTTATCCTAATGCATTCTATGTGTAGCACACCCCCGCAGGAGCTGCTGGTTTAGATTAGGGCCTTGCACGTTACCTCACCATTCGTTGTCTAGGGGATGAGAGTCTATAGTAACTTCAATGTCCACACAAGTTATGAATCCTTTTCGTCAGGTTTTATTTCCAAACAAACTTGAGTAGGTAGAGGGATGAAGGGTTAGGGGAAGGTTCAGGCACACACAGCAGATCACTGCGGAAACTTCTAAGCTTCAAAGTCACACTCACCACTCTCCTTCAATTGGGTATTGCTCACCCGGATAGGCCTCTCTCACTTGGCCTAGCAGCCGCGATGATGCACGAACAAGATAAAGAAATAACAGTCTCTGCCACAGACCTTTAGGATAATTAAGTTGAACTGTTCAATGATCCTCTGCCACAGGATTTTAGTACCCGGATATTCAGCCTTACAGTATAAGAGCCTTTAAGCCAACCCGGCACACTTTAGCTACGGTGCATCCTCCAATAGGGTCACCAGGCCTTCCTCAAGATACCAGCCTTCCGCTTGGTCCTCTCCAGGACATGTCCTCCCCTGGTTTCCTCCATTGAGTGGCTTCCTCCCGCAGGACAGACAGCACAGGATCACTTTCAAATTGTAGGTTCCAGTCAGGACTACTGGGCTTACTTGGTAGAGATGCAGCCTCAGGCTAACGTGGCTCCACGGCTGTAATTCCGGCATCACATACCTCGAGCCAGGAGGGCCACGAGGCAAACAGAGCCCCGAGAAATGGCGTCTGCCCCTTAAATACCCTTCCCCAGCATGCTCAGCGGGGAGTCCATTCCCACTAGCTGTTCCCGGGGAAAGACACCCAATACGCTTTGGCCTGCTTGTGTTCCAACATTGGCCTGGGGTGGTAACGCCACCTACAGGCGAACAGTGGGATGTCCTTCCAAACACAGCCATAGCCGGAACAGAGGCTAATTTAGCCTTAATTATACAAAATCTGAGCTAACTACCAGCTCAGACACCCACTAAATTTAACATAGCGCCTGATCATCAGGAGCAGGGCACTACATATGCATTAATATAAAACAATTTTCTGTGTGCAGCAGCCCCCTTAGCCCCCCTAATACTCACCTGAGCCTCATCTCGATCCAGCAATGTAGCACGAGAGACTCTGCTGTACTGGACTCTCTCCTGACTGGCTGAGACACACAGTGGGCGCCATTGGCTCCTGCTGCTGTCAATCAAAGTCAGTGAGCCAATGAGGGGAGAGAGGGGTGGGGCCAAGCTGCAGCTCTGTGTCTGAATGGACACACAGAGCAGCAGCTCGGCTCAGGTGACCCCATAGCAAGCTGCTTGCTCTGGGGGCACTCGGCAGGAGGGAGGGGACAGGAGCACTGGCGAGGGACCTGAGAAGAGGAGGTTTTGGGCTGCTCTGTGCAAAACCAGTGCACAGAGGAGGTAAGTATGACATGTTTGTTATTTTTAGACCAAAAAAAAACATGCAACTTTACTATCACTTTAACCCCTTCCATACCGGGCCATAGCAGAATGACGCCGGCAGGAACCCTCTCTCCCTCCGGGTGGACGTCATATGACGTCCTGGGTTTGAGGGGGGATATCTGAATGATGCCTGCAGCTAGAGGCATCATTCAGATATCCTTGTTTGCAGCCGGCGATCCTGCGCACCATAAGAATGATCATAGTGGCGGTTCCGCCGCTTGATCGTTCTTATAGGCGGCGGGAAGGGACATCCCCCCCTCCCGCCGCCATCCGGTGCTTCTCCGGGCTCTCCCGTGCGATCGGGGACCCGGAGAGAATCGTCGGGCCGGTGGTGGGTCACGTGATGAGCATAGAGATGACTGGTGACCAGATGGTCACCAGTCATCTCTATGATCGTCGGAGGCCCGGGCGCAATGTGATGACGTCACGCCCGGGTCCTCAAATGTAAACAAAGCCGCCATTGCGGCTGTAAGTATGAGATCGTGAAAATTTTTTCACTGATCTCATGCTTTCCAACCTGGAGGAGAGATGCGGGGTCTTATTGACCCCGCATCTCTCCATAAAGAGGACCTGTCACACACATTCCTATTACAAGGGATGTTTACATTCCTTGTAATAGGAATAAAAGTGATCAAAAAAAAAATAAAAGTGTAAAAAAAAATTTAAAATAAAAAAAATAAGTAAAAAAATAAAAAATAAATAATATATATATTTTTTTAAAACGCCCGTCCCCAATAGCTTGCGCTTAGAAGCGAACACACACGTAAGTCCCGCCCGCATATGTAAACGCCGTTCAAACCACACATGTGAGGTATCGCCACGTGCGTTAGAGCGCGTGCAACAATTTTAGCACTAGACCTACTCTGTAACGCTAACCTGGTAACCTGTAAAAAAATTTAAAGCGTCGCCTATGGAGATTTTTAAGTACCGAAGTTTGGCACCATTCCATGAGTGTGCGCAATTTTAAAGCGTGACATGTTAGGTATCTTTTTACTCGGCGTAACATAAGCTTTCATATTTTACAAAAGAATTGGGCTAACTTTACTGTTTTGTTATTTTTTAATTCATGAAACCATTTTTTTCCCCAAAAAAAGGCGTTTGAAAAATTATTGCGCAAATACCGTGCAAGATAAAAAGTTGCAACGACCGTCATTCTATTCCCTAGGGTAAGTAAATAATTATGGGGTATGGCGCTGCTCTCCCCTCAGGAGTGATCCAAAGGTTTAAGTAAAATAAAAATAGAAATAGAAATAAAAGGAGTAAGGACTAGTTGGCCACCTCCCCTGGATGGGTGGGTCCGGCTTACTTCAAGTGGCTAAACAAAGGTGTGTATAACTTAAAGCCCTCTTAATAGTGGCCAAAGAATGGCCTAAATTACAAGTGAAAGTTGGTGCTTACGATTGCTAATGAAAGCAACAACCTAATTATTGTTATTAGTCCACAAGTGATTCAGTAATGCAAGTGCCAAAAATCATATAATAAAGTGAGCAATAGTGCTGCCAATGCCTCCAATAGTAGCCACTATAGTCGTGTAGCGCCTGCCCCTCTCCTCTCTCCGTGCGGCTCGCACTGTCTCTTGTCTAGGGGTATCTGGTAGGGTGGAGAGAGAGAGAGCGGGTGGGCTACGCCTAGCTTCCACCACGTGGGAATACCTGTGGTATCAGCAATGTCTCATTTACCTTCGGGTCTGTGTTGTACACCCGGATCCTCCCTCCAAGAGTCACCGTGAACTTCGTCCGCCAGGAAGTGAGCCTCACACCATTAAAGTCCAACACTCCTTTATTAGAACACACCCTACAGGGACTTCCTTGACAGATAGAACAGAAAAGGAGGTGTGAGTGTGAATAGGCCCAGACACAAATTCGGTCCTCCACTCTCCTCCTGGAGAGTGGGCTATGGTCTCCGCACGAGGTGAAGGGGATCCTTCTGGACGGTCTCCGACAAGAGACTCACCCGTCACTGGCAGTCTGCTGCACCGGGTCTTCGAGTGAGGAGCTCTCCCCGGTCCATTGCGTCTTACTCAGATTCAGGCCTCCATCCCCGAAGTGCCTTAGGACCCTTCCCTCGCGGAACTCAGTGTTGGGCACTGAGCTCCGGACCTTCTTGTAAGTACCTCACCCCAGGGCTGAAGGTGCCTGGGGTGGAACACGATCTCCGATGGTCCCCTAGGCCGAGGCCTCCTAGGGGACTAGCACGAACCCACGTCCGCAAGCTGAAGGTGCTTGGGACGAAGACCCCGTGACCAAGATGGCCGGCCCCTTTATCCCCTCTCCCAGCAAGCACGGCGGGTTCCCCGCCCCACCATACCGCTACCGAGAGAGGACAAAAAGGAGGCTCGACACACAGTGACATTCGTCCCTCCGGCCACGGTGGCAGCGCCACCTGGTGGACCCAGGGAACATAGCACTGATGTCACAGCTAGATTAAAAAAATGCATCCGGGAAAGTAAGTACCCGCTACACATTCCCCCCTGTCTTTTGACACTGGACCCCAGTGTCTGGAGTGAATCACGCCCTCAACGGCTGACATAATCCAATTCAGAAACCAACTAACAATTAAAAAAAATAATAATAATTTTTAGGAAACTATTCTAACGGAGAAGTTGTGTCTGAGCCCCTGCAACAAAAGAGGAGTGAAAGACAACATTCAAAACATTACTTTTCCCTCCCATCCTAACTAAGAACCACCCCAGGTTCCATAATCTTGACGGGACGCTCTCCTGCAGAGGGAAGAGAAAAGAAACAATAAAACCCTGACACATGTGTATGTGTGAGAGAAAAAGAAACTCCTCCGAAGAGAAATATCTTCTCCTCCAGTGTGAGCGTGTACAATGTGTAACGTTGCACAAGACTGCCACCTGGTGACAGCCTCGCGGTAACTGCACCCGTTGAACCATCTTTTCTTTTCTTGCTGCTTGACTCCGGGCCCTATCTACCCCAAAGTCTGCAACTTCTCACCGGAGAGGAAAGAACAACAACTGGAACAGTTCTTCCTTGGAATGACACAAGCACCCCTCTTGCGGGGCAAACACTGATGATAACACCAACAAGAAAGTCAAACAGCAAAGTTCGGGGGGTGCAAGGTCCTTTTGAAACAAAGCAAACAAATGGAGTCTCTTTCTCCTCAGAGGTAGAAGCGGGGATGCGGCAGGACAAGAGGCTTCAAATGACGGTCCATGGTCTCCAAATGGTACTCCACATCTTCACCTTCTTTGCGTCGGATCAGCACCTTGTCCGCATGGATGTGTCTTCCCCTCATCCACTCTGCCTTGCAGTCTTTGAATCGCTGAGATGTCTTTGGAGAGCATGTCAAATACCTGCGGGCATGTGGGACCTTAAGGTGGGTCCACACAAAGTCATTATACCAGCGCTCTCGGTACACTTCCACTTCGTAGAGTAACTCCTTGGGAAGGTACGGGTATTCCCACCCGTAGTCAGCAGCAACTTTCTGGCAGAAGAGTCTCTGAAGCCTTGACAGCGGAGGCATTGTGGCTTTGTCCCCTTCGCCGGGTAGAACTATAGAGTCCGGATGGCGAGGGGCCTTGACCACTTCTGGTTGGGGCATGGGTGCCCGTAGTATCAACTTCTGCTCCCCAGTACCTGATGCAGGCGGCACCGGAGATGTAGAGGCGGGCTGGGGACAGGACCCTTGTCCAGGCGCTGGTGCCTCCACCCGGGGTGTACTCTCCCCCGTGGACATGGGTGAATCCCGAGGCCTTCGGAATAAAGCTAGCGGTACTTTGTCCCAGCCCTTCTCTGCGAACAGTTCGTCAATAGCTGTGTCATCTCCCATATCAGAGAGCGACTCCAGATCCGAAGTATCACACTCCTCCGCGGGTATGTAGCCCGTTGTAGAGATGGAGCTAACACCTCCCGCAGGTGTACTGGGCCATGCCTTCCCGGCACCTCCGCCCATGCACCAAGTCTCTTTGCCCGGCTCACCTCGGCCTTTACTTGAAGCGGGACGTCCGGAACACTCGTCAACGGATCCGTCTAGGCCTGGCGTAAGCTGGCGAGATGGTCCGCCACCACCACTGGTCGGGGCCACCATGCTGGTTCTCTTCTTCAGTGGCGGACGCTGTGAGACAGTGGTGACCGAGTCAGCATCCTCGGATTTCTCCCGTTGAATTTTAACGACCTCCTCCTCGGTCGCTGCAGTGTGCGCTGGGATGGCTTTTACAGCAGTAATTCCTACTCTGCGAGTAGTGTTACCTGAAGCCCGGCCTGGGTAGATGGTTCTCGGCTTTTCAACTACCGGATCCACCTCGAACAGGAACTCCCCACAGGCCTCACATTGTCCGAAGGGCTTCAGGTGGCACACCAGTCCCGAGCACCCGGGACAAATTACACCCAGGGCCTCTACGTCCATGCACGAATACAGGGCGAATCGACCCCTTGGCTTCAGCCGGATCCCGGTATCCGTTATCGGAGCAGCAGCAGTCATCGTGGTAGTAGCAGGGTGAACTGGAATCCATGAAGTATGTCCAAACATGGTGACTTGTTGCTGGTCCATCGCACACTGCAGAGTTTTCGCGCCAATGTCCCACGTGTAGCCCTCTCACGTATTGGACTCCTCCCCTTTGCTCCAGTTCGCGGGCTTTTTCACTTTCTTTGGTTGAGCCACGCCCACGAACTAAGCGGCGGGGGTTGTGTCTGTTGGCGCAGTGCAATTAGAAGCCCCCACGTGTAGTACCTCACACGGCTGGGCCTCCCCCCGTTCACCGCTCTTCCTGCGCGGGCCTTTCCCTTGTCTAGGGTCAATTCCACGACTTCGAGCAGGGCTGCACTTTGGCCTATTCAGTTAACTCATCCAGCAGACTTGTTCCATACTGTGATGCACAACACAATCCTGGACCCGAGCCCCCACGTGTAGCGCCTGCCCCTCTCCTCTCTCCGTGCGGCTCGCACTGTCTCTTGTCTAGGGGTATCTGGTAGGGTGGAGAGAGAGAGAGCGGGTGGGCTACGCCTAGCTTCCACCACGTGGGAATACCTGTGGTATCAGCAATATCAGCAATGTTCCCCGCCCCACCATACTGCTACCGAGAGAGGACAAAAAGGAGGCTCGACACACAGTGACATTCGTCCCTCCGGCCACGGTGGCAGCGCCACCTGGTGGACCCAAGGAACATAGCACTGATGTCACAGCTAGATTCAAAAAATGCACCCGGGAAAGTAAGTACCCGCTACAGTAATATGTTACATGTGATACCTATACACCATAAACATATCCCAGTACTTAAAGTCCAGTTAATTTAGTGCAAAATCCTATATGTGAATATTTCAATGGTGATCTCAGTTTCCAAAATGGTAAATAATCAGTGCCGAGAAGAAACTTCCAGAAACTTCACGGATGCTCCCCCACATGGGTCCCCACTCACCAGCTCCTCACACCCCTGCAGGGGTAAACAGCATGTAAGGTGTGTGCCTGCAGCACGTTTCCAATTTCCAGTCTCCACGGCTCCCTTTGCTTTCCAGGAAGTGATGAATGGCAGACGGCAGGTTATCCAAAATCCTCAGTGAAAAAAATAATAAGCTCCCATAGTGCAGTAAAATTGGGTGATTTATTTAAAAAATATATATATATGAGAACAACAGGGGTGCTTAAGCCTCCATAGGCATATAGCCTAATACAATAAAAGTACAAGGGACACAGCACGGCGGTAACCGTAAGCTATGATCGCAGCTTGCGCCTCAGCTGCGTTCCAGCTTCAGGTATCCGGATGGAAAAAACAGCGTGATGTGCGTGACTCCGCCTTACGCACGTTTCGTTACAAAAAACTAAAAGGGAACCCTAAACCAATGTTTGAGAAAAAACTTAAAGAGTTCGTAAATAAGGGGGCATCTTTAGGTATTTTGAACAACAAGGAGGCAGAATACTTAGTATCCAATTCTACGAAAACCCCAGTAATTTACTATACGCCCAAAATTCATAAAAGACTTGTTAAGCCACCTGGAAGGCCCATAATAAGTGGTATCAACTCAGTGTTCTCCAGATTAGGGGAGTACCTGGACACCTATCTTAAACCACTGGTAAAGGAAGGCAAATCATACCTCCGTGACAGTCTACAACTAATACAGGAAATTCAAGAAATAAAAGGGGCCCAGAATTACCTACTGGCGACGGTAGATGTAAATTCCTTATATACAAGCATTATTCAGAAGGATGGCTTATTGGGTGTTGAGAAAGCACTCCATGAAAACACAAGCATGAAACAAAAACAAATTAATTTTATATTGGAAGGGCTGCAACTTGTTATGGAATGCAACTACTTTTGGTACAATAAAGCCTTTTTTGTTCAAACCAAGGGGGTTGCAATGGGGGCTCGCTATGCCCCAAGTGTTGCAAACCTCCTTATGAACATGTGGGAAGAAGAGTACATTTATAAGAGGAAAATCCCCCAAATCAAAATGTACCGAAGGTATATAGATGATTAAATTATCTTGTGGGATGGCCCAGTAGAAACATTCCATCATTTTCTTCATGAATTGGATATGAATAGGTATGGACTCACTTTCACAGACAAATGTGATCCGCAAAAGATTGATTATTTGGATTTGGAGATCTTTAAACAAGGTGAATTTTTACACACTAAAACCTTTTTTAAGGTCACAGACCGTAATGGGTATATCCCTATCTCAAGCTGCCATCATCCTAAATGGAAAGGAAACATCCAAAAAGGGCAACTGCTGAGATTGCGTAGAAATTGCAACTCAGTAGAGGACTTCCACGCACAAGCAGATTTAATTATTAATAAATTTAATGAGAAGGGCTATACAATAGACCATCTGAAGAAGTTAAAGGATGAGATCAACAAGACGGATAGACACTGCTTGCTGAATAAACAAAATAAAAAGGAAAATAAAATGGAAATGGCATTTATCACAGGGTTCAACAACCAATAAAGGGAATTTGAACGTATAGTGAAAAAATATTGGCCTATCCTTAAAGAAGACCGAGTCCTCTCTACAATACTGCCGAATAAACCAGCCTTTGTGTACAGAAAAGCACCATCTCTGCGCAACCATATTGTGCACAATGCCATTAACACCCCAAAAGCAGTTAATATATTCCCAGGGCTCAAAGGATTCTACAAATGTCAGAGATGTTTGGCATGTAGGGTGAGCAAAAGGCAACCACGTAGAAGGAAAACATTTAAATCAAGAACTGATCATAGGGAATACACTATTTGTGAATTAATTACATGTAACAGTACTCATGTAACCTATGTCATAGAGTGCCCGTGCCAGTTACAATACATAGGCCGCACTACTCGCCCACTACATGTAAGAATTAGGGAACATATCAATAATATCAGAAAAGGGTTCCCTAAACATAATCTGTCACGACACTTTGACGAATTCCATCACCGAGACCCTACTGGGCTTATCTTTTATGGAATCGATATTATCAAAGACAACTGGAGGGGAGGTAACAAAACCACTTTGGTCTCCCAAAATGAAACTAGCTGGATATACCGGCTAGGGTCCCTGGTTCCTAAAGGGTTAAACGTAGATATCGACCTGAACTGCTTTATATCTAACCCCTGACTTATATAATAGAATAAGTAACCTTATCCTCAATTATGCATGCCCTGGGTGTATTGGACATCTAGATTATGCATACCCTATGGATATATCTGAATATAGGGTCTAACCCACTTTTTTTCTTGGGGTTCTAGTGTTGGTGTGGGCATATGATACCAATTTTGGGGGTGAAGAAATTACCCCTTTCCCCCCAATTCTGGTATCATATTATTCCCTGGACCATATGTAGGTATCATATTTAGTTCCATCTAGGTGGTCCTGCTTAGTCTGCCCCCTTGGTGGGGGATATTCTGGGCTTTAGGATTTTTTATGGGATAGTTCATATTTTCTTTGCAATTATGCCCCTTTAAGGGGCTTATGTTTAACTTAAACATTGGTTTACCCAGCCTATAAATCTCCACCACTCTTCTTAGGTGAGGGTGGTATACACCTTTTATGATTTTTAATAAGGGATTAATATGGCGCCCCCCTTTATGAGGGTGGACTGGTACGAGTTTTTTGTACAATTTATGCACATACCTAGGTACTAATATGACCATGGTGCATATAGAATATGGACTAATGTAGCTGAGGTATGTGTGGGTTCCCTTATGGAGAAGCCTAGTCCCATGGTATTGTCTACACCTGGACGTATTGTTCCTGTTACATTTAATTGTATTCGTCCCTTAGTTGGGGAGCCATCTGGTTTTCACCCTAAGTTAGTCTTAAGGGTATTGGTTTGGCCCAATTAGCCCAGGCTAAATACATCCTAGGATCGTGATTACTATTATATTTTTATTTTTAATTTTATATTTATTTTAATAGTTAAAATTTAATCTGCATAAATGCTCCTGTTGCATCATGTACAGAGAGCGGAGCCACAGACCCCCCTTTTTTGTATCAGCCGAGGACACCAAATTTATTTACTTCCTTTTCCTCTGTGGGCGGACGTAATTACTTCCATTTGATTGGATGACCCGTTAGGATAGGGGGCGGGTTTGCTGTGGCTCACCTCTCATATAAGCGTGATGAAGCGTAACCATGACACCGCCTCAGAAGACGTTCATTTTACGAAACGTGCGTAAGGCGGAGTCACGCACATCACGCTGTTTTTTCCATCCGGATACCTGAAGCTGGAACGCAGCTGAGGCGCAAGCTACGATCATAGCTTACGGTTACCGCCGTGCTGTGTCCCTTGTACTTTTATTGTATTAGGCTATATGCCTATGGAGGCTTAAGCACCCCTGTTGTTCTCATATATATATATTTTTTAAATAAATCACCCAATTTTACTGCACTATGGGAGCTTATTATTTTTTTCACTGAGGATTTTGGATAACCTGCCGTCTGCCATTCATCACTTCCTGGAAAGCAAAGGGAGCCGTGGAGACTGGAAATTGGAAACGTGCTGCAGCCACACACCTTACATGCTGTTTACCCCTGCAGGGGTGCGAGGAGCTGGTGAGTGGGGACCCATGTGGGGGAGCATCCGTGAAGTTTCTGGAAGTTTCTTCTCGGCACTGATTATTTACCATTTTGGAAACTGAAATCACCATTGAAATATTCACATATAGGATTTTGCACTAAATTAAGTGGACTTTAAGTACTGTTACACACATATATACTGGGATATGTTTATGGTGTATAGGTATCACATGTAACATATTACTATAGTGGCTACTATTGGAGGCATTGGTAGCACTATTGCTCACTTTATTATATGATTTTTGGCACTTGCATTACTGAATCACTTGTGGACTAATAACAATAATTAGGTTGTTGCTTTCATTAGCAATCTTAAGCACCAACTTTCACTTATAATTTAGGCCATTCTTTGGCCACTATTATTAAGAGGGCTTTAAGTTACACACACCTTTGTTTAGCCACTTGAAGTAAGCCGGACCCACCCATCCAGGGGAGGTGGCCAACTAGTCCTTACTCCTTTTATTTCTATTTCTATTTTTATTTTACTTAAACCTTTGGATCACTCCTGAGGGGAGAGCAGCGCCATACCCCATAATTATTTACTTACAATTTAGGATCCCTCTATAGGATCTCCATAGGGGGGCTGCAGCTCTACATAACACACTGGTTCCTAAGCGCAGGAAAACTCATATCTCTTTACTTATTCCCTTGGGTGTCTGCTAAAAAAAAACAAATATAATGTTTGGGGGTTCTGAGTAATTTTCTAGCAAAAGAATGAGGATTTGTACATGTAGGAGAGAAGTGCCAGAATAGGCCTGATATTGAAGTGGTATAAAAAGCCCTGTATGGAAGTGGTTAAGTAGGACTAAAGCTACAGCCAAATTTCAGATATGTCCCCCTTCAGGTTGTTTTTATTCTTTTGCTGCAATGGTCACAACTTTATGCTTCATTACATAGGATGCCCCAGGCTCAATTCAAAAAGCTTCAACACAAGAATAAATATTTCTATTATAGTCCTGTGACTGTTATTTTTAAATCTCATTGTAATCAGCTTAAAATAACTGTCACTTTTTTAAATGTGTCAGCTTTGTAATTTAAACCTTATATGGTTGCATCCATATGGCTTTGAACTGTGTTTTTACACATAACTAAAAAAAAATGGAAGTGTATTCAAAACAAGATGCGCTGACAGCTATATATTTAAACAAGTTATTTAAAACCTCACATTAAGCTTAAAATGGCTGTAAACCATTACATATACCTAGTGATGTGACTGGCCTCAGGTGATACACAGAGATGAAACAAATCCTTCTACATAAGTTATACCCTTTTATCTGCATCATCTCTTCTCTACAGGTATTAAAAATACAGAATTTATAAAGTTTGTCTCTTTATGAAAAAAAAAAAAAACGTCTGAGCGGTCAGAAAAAAAGGGGGGCAGAGAGCTGAAGTTTCAGGTCAGTGAGGAGAGCTGATTGGATGGAAAGGGACACATCCCCCTCCACACACAGCACACAGGAACAGAACTGAGGCTGGCAATCAGCTGGAGCTCTCCTCTGTCACCTTTTTTCTCTTGGTGTTAGGAATTGATTGATGCTGAAAGCAGAGGAACAGAGCAACAGACAGAAATTACACTTAGTGCCCTTACACAAGTACAAGACCAATACAGAATATAGAGGGATATGCTTGTGTAGCGTTGGTCCTAAATTTAGGGGCCGCTATACCAAATTTAGGGGTGATTTGAGTGGTAGTTGACTCAAATCTTTCAATTGCTGGACTCTGCCTTGCTGCTATTTCACCTGGTGTGCAGTTCCCCTAAGAAGTATGGGTGGCGCTGTCACTGGTACTCAGGGTTAAACCACAGGTGTTAGGGCAGTGATTTGGTGTCCCCTTTCGGCAGCCATATAGTGGGCGGGGCCTGCCTGCTGTGCATGCCGGGAGAGGGTACAAAAGGGGCAGATGCCATAGGAGGGTTGGAGTTGAGTTGCCACTCCAGGGACCTGTACACGGGGGAAGGTATTGTGTGGAGTCCAGTTCGAGTGCATGGCCCTCCAGGCCACGGGGCCACGTGCGCCTCAGTCCCAGGCACCTTTAGTACTGGGACTGCAACTACAGCCCTGGGCCCAGCACCTTTAGCTGGAGCCCACTTCGGGAGGAGGAATCCCAGGGTGCCGCCTTGCGAGGGGACCCGTTTCTGGAAGAGGAGGCTGGGGGAGGACCGTTCCGAAGGACTGGTGAGAGATCACAGTGAAGGAAGGGGCCCAGTAACTCTCTAGAGGGATGTCATCCATCCAGAAACCAGGGGCCTAACATCTGGACCATCAGGAGGTTTGGGACACTATAGATTCTGTGGCAGAGGATCTCCTAGACGCATCCATTAGGGAACTAAATTGACTGTTCGAGCTACACGTCGGCTGCTAGTGCCGTTGGGTGTCTATCCGGGTGAGCTGTACCCACTCGGAATCGAGTGACGACAAAGCCAGGAGTGCCTGAATTTCATCTGTCTTCCAAACACCTTTCTCCCTTCATGCATAAGAAAATAAAGCTCTATGTTGGAGTGATATACTGGTGTGGACCTTACAGTTACTTGGGGCATAGAGACTTTTGTCCTTACATTCTAGGGACAGAAACCAACACCGAGGGGATTGCTGCATAGACCCGTATGTGAAACTAAGTGTGCCTAACCTCTGCAACCCAGAGGGTACGGGCATGGTGGAGACTATGCGCCTTCCTCTCCAGTGAACGAGCCAAAGAGTGGAGAACGAGGGTGGCGTGGTTGCTACACTTAGTTCATATTTCATGTCTGAGGTTTACAGACACTTAAAGTATTGATTTGATCATCAAAAAATATATAATCATATTTCTTTTCTCTAAGGAAAATCAACTTTGACAGAATCTTTGAAACAGCATCTGAAAGCAGCGCTACTTAGATCACCACCAGATTCCATTAGTCAATGGAGGAAAACCTTTGATGACGAGACGTCACTCATAAAAAGAGCATATTATGCATTAAGTAACTATGTTGCAGCAGTGGACATCGCAAAAGCATCTGAAGTGTCTCCAGTGATTGTGGACAGGTTGGGTAATATTTATAAAATATCTAAACCTAAGAATAAAAATTTGATAAATTGCAGCTTACCAGTCCTACAATGTGATGGCTGCATTCGTTTCCTCCTTCTGGCTTTTCCCCCTTTATTTTCACCTGGTGATCCTTTCAGTAACACATTTTCTAGGGTGACAACCCTTACTGAGTGAATTGTATCTATTAGGGATGAGCTTCGTGTTCGAGTCGAACATACGTTCGACTCGAACATTGGCTGTTCGATCGTTCGACGAAGATCGAACGATTTGGGCCGTTCGCGCCAAATTCGAGTGACGCGAACGGCCCACAATGCACTACGCCATCGCAGTGTCATCCAGGCGCTGTGATTGGCCAAGCATGCACTGTGACCCCGCATGCTTGGCCAATCACAGCGCCGGCAGCGAGGAGAGCAATGATTGGCCACAGGCAGGATGCCTGTGGCCAATTATTGCTGAGGGTGTTTAGTACACGCCCCACACTATAAAAGGCCGCCAGCACGGCGGCCTAGTGTAGTGTGTTCCGGAGCAGGGATAGAGTAGCATAGGCAGGGACAGTGACTGTTATTTCTTTCTTGCTTAACCTGGATTCCTTTAGTTTAGGGAAAGAGAAGGATAGGTAGGGAGAGTGTCAGTGTGTTTTGTGCTTCTGCTATAGTGTGCTTAAAAAAAACATTTATTCTAGGGACAGAAAACTCTAGGTAGGGACAGTGTCAGTTTCTTTCACTCTGCAAGTCCTTGTTTCCAGGGACCTGTAAGGACAGTGAGTTAATTGTCCTTGTGCTATATTGTGCTTAAAAAAAACATTTATTCTAGGGACAGAAAACTCTAGGTAGGGACAGTGTCAGTTTCTTTCACTCTGCAAGTCCTTGTTTCCAGGGACCTGTAAGGACAGTGAGTTAATTGTCCTTGTGCTATATTGTGATTAAAAAAAACATTTATTCTAGGGACAGAAAACTCTAGGTAGGGACAGTGTCAGTTTCTTTCACTCTGCAAGTCCTTGTTTCCAGGGACCTGTAAGGACAGTGAGTTAATTTTCCTTGTGCTATATTGTGATTAAAAAAAACATTTTTTCTAGGGACAGAAAACTGTAGGTAGGGAGAGTGTTTTTTTTCTTTCACTCTGCAAGTCCTTGTTTCCAGGGACCTGTAAGGACAGTGAGTTAATTGTCCTTGTGCTATATTGTGCTTAAAAAAAACATTTATTCTAGGGACAGAAAACTCTAGGTAGGGACAGTGTCAGTTTCTTTCACTCTGCAAGTCCTTGTTTCCAGGGACCTGTAAGGACAGTGAGTTAATTTTCCTTGTGCTATATTGTGATTAAAAAAAACATTTATTCTAGGGACAGAAAACTCTAGGTAGGGACAGTGTCAGTTTCTTTCACTCTGCAAGTCCTTGTTTCCAGGGACCTGTAAGGACAGTGAGTTAATTTTCCTTGTGCTATATTGTGATTAAAAAAAACATTTATTCTAGGGACAGAAAACTCTAGGTAGGGACAGTGTCAGTTTCTTTCACTCTGCAAGTCCTTGTTTCCAGGGACCTGTAAGGACAGTGAGTTAATTTTCCTTGTGCTATATTGTGATTAAAAAAAACATTTATTCTAGGGACAGAAAACTCTAGGTAGGGACAGTGTCAGTTTCTTTCACTCTGCAAGTCCTTGTTTCCAGGGACCTGTAAGGACAGTGAGTTAATTTTCCTTGTGCTATATTGTGATTAAAAAAAACATTTTTTCTAGGGACAGAAAACTGTAGGTAGGGAGAGTGTTTTTTTTCTTTCACTCTGCAAGTCCTTGTTTCCAGGGACCTGTAAGGACAGTGAGTTAATTTTCCTTGTGCTATATTGTGATTAAAAAAAACATTTTTTCTAGGGACAGAAAACTCTAGGTAGGGAGAGTGTTTTTTTTCTTTCACTCTGCAAGTCCTTGTTTCCAGGGACCTGTAAGGACAGTGAGTTAATTTTCCTTGTGCTATATTGTGATTAAAAAAAACATTTTTTCTAGGGACAGAAAACTCTAGGTAGGGAGAGTGTTTTTTTTCTTTCACTCTGCAAGTCCTTGTTTCCAGGGACCTGTAAGGACAGTGAGTTAATTGTCCTTGTGCTATATTGTGCTTAAAAAAAACATTTTTTCTAGGGACAGAAAACTCTAGGTAGGGAGAGTGTTTTTTTTTTTTCACTCTGCAAGTCCTTGTTTCCAGGGACCTGTAAGGACAGTGAGTTAATTGTCCTTGTGCTATATTGTGCTTAAAAAAAACATTTATTCTAGGGACAGAAAACTCTAGGTAGGGACAGTGTCAGTTTCTTTCACTCTGCAAGTCCTTGTTTCCAGGGACCTGTAAGGACAGTGAGTTAATTTTCCTTGTGCTATATTGTGATTAAAAAAAACATTTTTTCTAGGGACAGAAAACTGTAGGTAGGGAGAGTGTTTTTTTTCTTTCACTCTGCAAGTCCTTGTTTCCAGGGACCTGTAAGGACAGTGAGTTAATTTTCCTTGTGCTATATTGTGATTAAAAAAAACATTTTTTCTAGGGACAGAAAACTCTAGGTAGGGAGAGTGTTTTTTTTCTTTCACTCTGCAAGTCCTTGTTTCCAGGGACCTGTAAGGACAGTGAGTTAATTTTCCTTGTGCTATATTGTGATTAAAAAAAACATTTTTTCTAGGGACAGAAAACTCTAGGTAGGGAGAGTGTTTTTTTTCTTTCACTCTGCAAGTCCTTGTTTCCAGGGACCTGTAAGGACAGTGAGTTAATTGTCCTTGTGCTATATTGTGCTTAAAAAAAACATTTTTTCTAGGGACAGAAAACTCTAGGTAGGGAGAGTGTTTTTTTTTTTTCACTCTGCAAGTCCTTGTTTCCAGGGACCTGTAAGGACAGTGAGTTAATTGTCCTTGTGCTATATTGTGCTTAAAAAAAACATTTATTCTAGGGACAGAAAACTCTAGGTAGGGACAGTGTCAGTTTCTTTCACTCTGCAAGTCCTTGTTTCCAGGGACCTGTAAGGACAGTGAGTTAATTTTCCTTGTGCTATATTGTGATTAAAAAAAACATTTTTTCTAGGGACAGAAAACTGTAGGTAGGGAGAGTGTTTTTTTTCTTTCACTCTGCAAGTCCTTGTTTCCAGGGACCTGTAAGGACAGTGAGTTAATTTTCCTTGTGCTATATTGTGATTAAAAAAAACATTTTTTCTAGGGACAGAAAACTCTAGGTAGGGAGAGTGTTTTTTTTCTTTCACTCTGCAAGTCCTTGTTTCCAGGGACCTGTAAGGACAGTGAGTTAATTTTCCTTGTGCTATATTGTGATTAAAAAAAACATTTTTTCTAGGGACAGAAAACTCTAGGTAGGGAGAGTGTTTTTTTTCTTTCACTCTGCAAGTCCTTGTTTCCAGGGACCTGTAAGGACAGTGAGTTAATTGTCCTTGTGCTATATTGTGCTTAAAAAAAACATTTTTTCTAGGGACAGAAAACTCTAGGTAGGGAGAGTGTTTTTTTTTTTTCACTCTGCAAGTCCTTGTTTCCAGGGACCTGTAAGGACAGTGAGTTAATTGTCCTTGTGCTATATTGTGCTTAAAAAAAACATTTATTCTAGGGACAGAAAACTCTAGGTAGGGACAGTGTCAGTTTCTTTCACTCTGCAAGTCCTTGTTTCCAGGGACCTGTAAGGACAGTGAGTTAATTTTCCTTGTGCTATATTGTGATTAAAAAAAACATTTTTTCTAGGGACAGAAAACTGTAGGTAGGGAGAGTGTTTTTTTTCTTTCACTCTGCAAGTCCTTGTTTCCAGGGACCTGTAAGGACAGTGAGTTAATTTTCCTTGTGCTATATTGTGATTAAAAAAAACATTTTTTCTAGGGACAGAAAACTCTAGGTAGGGAGAGTGTTTTTTTTCTTTCACTCTGCAAGTCCTTGTTTCCAGGGACCTGTAAGGACAGTAAGTTAATTTTCCTTGTGCTATATTGTGATTAAAAAAAACATTTTTTCTAGGGACAGAAAACTCTAGGTAGGGAGAGTGTTTTTTTTCTTTCACTCTGCAAGTCCTTGTTTCCAGGGACCTGTAAGGACAGTGAGTTAATTGTCCTTGTGCTATATTGTGCTTAAAAAAAACATTTTTTCTAGGGACAGAAAACTCTAGGTAGGGACAGTGTCAGTTTCTTTCACTCTGCAAGTCCTTGTTTCCAGGGACCTGTAAGGACAGTGAGTTAATTTTCCTTGTGCTATATTGTGATTAAAAAAAACATTTATTCTAGGGACAGAAAACTCTAGGTAGGGACAGTGTCAGTTTCTTTCACTCTGCAAGTCCTTGTTTCCAGGGACCTGTAAGGACAGTGAGTTAATTTTCCTTGTGCTATATTGTGATTAAAAAAAACATTTATTCTAGGGACAGAAAACTCTAGGTAGGGACAGTGTCAGTTTCTTTCACTCTGCAAGTCCTTGTTTCCAGGGACCTGTAAGGACAGTGAGTTAATTTTCCTTGTGCTATATTGTGATTAAAAAAAACATTTATTCTAGGGACAGAAAACTCTAGGTAGGGACAGTGTCAGTTTCTTTCACTCTGCAAGTCCTTGTTTCCAGGGACCTGTAAGGACAGTGAGTTAATTTTCCTTGTGCTATATTGTGATTAAAAAAAACATTTTTTCTAGGGACAGAAAACTGTAGGTAGGGAGAGTGTTTTTTTTCTTTCACTCTGCAAGTCCTTGTTTCCAGGGACCTGTAAGGACAGTGAGTTAATTTTCCTTGTGCTATATTGTGATTAAAAAAAACATTTTTTCTAGGGACAGAAAACTCTAGGTAGGGAGAGTGTTTTTTTTCTTTCACTCTGCAAGTCCTTGTTTCCAGGGACCTGTAAGGACAGTGAGTTAATTTTCCTTGTGCTATATTGTGATTAAAAAAAACATTTTTTCTAGGGACAGAAAACTCTAGGTAGGGAGAGTGTTTTTTTTCTTTCACTCTGCAAGTCCTTGTTTCCAGGGACCTGTAAGGACAGTGAGTTAATTGTCCTTGTGCTATATTGTGCTTAAAAAAAACATTTTTTCTAGGGACAGAAAACTCTAGGTAGGGAGAGTGTTTTTTTTTTTTCACTCTGCAAGTCCTTGTTTCCAGGGACCTGTAAGGACAGTGAGTTAATTGTCCTTGTGCTATATTGTGCTTAAAAAAAACATTTATTCTAGGGACAGAAAACTCTAGGTAGGGACAGTGTCAGTTTCTTTCACTCTGCAAGTCCTTGTTTCCAGGGACCTGTAAGGACAGTGAGTTAATTTTCCTTGTGCTATATTGTGATTAAAAAAAACATTTTTTCTAGGGACAGAAAACTGTAGGTAGGGAGAGTGTTTTTTTTCTTTCACTCTGCAAGTCCTTGTTTCCAGGGACCTGTAAGGACAGTGAGTTAATTTTCCTTGTGCTATATTGTGATTAAAAAAAACATTTTTTCTAGGGACAGAAAACTCTAGGTAGGGAGAGTGTTTTTTTTCTTTCACTCTGCAAGTCCTTGTTTCCAGGGACCTGTAAGGACAGTGAGTTAATTTTCCTTGTGCTATATTGTGATTAAAAAAAACATTTTTTCTAGGGACAGAAAACTCTAGGTAGGGAGAGTGTTTTTTTTCTTTCACTCTGCAAGTCCTTGTTTCCAGGGACCTGTAAGGACAGTGAGTTAATTGTCCTTGTGCTATATTGTGCTTAAAAAAAACATTTTTTCTAGGGACAGAAAACTCTAGGTAGGGAGAGTGTTTTTTTTTTTTCACTCTGCAAGTCCTTGTTTCCAGGGACCTGTAAGGACAGTGAGTTAATTGTCCTTGTGCTATATTGTGCTTAAAAAAAACATTTATTCTAGGGACAGAAAACTCTAGGTAGGGACAGTGTCAGTTTCTTTCACTCTGCAAGTCCTTGTTTCCAGGGACCTGTAAGGACAGTGAGTTAATTTTCCTTGTGCTATATTGTGATTAAAAAAAACATTTTTTCTAGGGACAGAAAACTGTAGGTAGGGAGAGTGTTTTTTTTCTTTCACTCTGCAAGTCCTTGTTTCCAGGGACCTGTAAGGACAGTGAGTTAATTTTCCTTGTGCTATATTGTGATTAAAAAAAACATTTTTTCTAGGGACAGAAAACTCTAGGTAGGGAGAGTGTTTTTTTTCTTTCACTCTGCAAGTCCTTGTTTCCAGGGACCTGTAAGGACAGTGAGTTAATTTTCCTTGTGCTATATTGTGATTAAAAAAAACATTTTTTCTAGGGACAGAAAACTCTAGGTAGGGAGAGTGTTTTTTTTCTTTCACTCTGCAAGTCCTTGTTTCCAGGGACCTGTAAGGACAGTGAGTTAATTGTCCTTGTGCTATATTGTGCTTAAAAAAAACATTTTTTCTAGGGACAGAAAACTCTAGGTAGGGAGAGTGTTTTTTTTTTTTCACTCTGCAAGTCCTTGTTTCCAGGGACCTGTAAGGACAGTGAGTTAATTGTCCTTGTGCTATATTGTGCTTAAAAAAAACATTTATTCTAGGGACAGAAAACTCTAGGTAGGGACAGTGTCAGTTTCTTTCACTCTGCAAGTCCTTGTTTCCAGGGACCTGTAAGGACAGTGAGTTAATTTTCCTTGTGCTATATTGTGATTAAAAAAAACATTTTTTCTAGGGACAGAAAACTGTAGGTAGGGAGAGTGTTTTTTTTCTTTCACTCTGCAAGTCCTTGTTTCCAGGGACCTGTAAGGACAGTGAGTTAATTTTCCTTGTGCTATATTGTGATTAAAAAAACATTTTTTCTAGGGACAGAAAACTCTAGGTAGGGAGAGTGTTTTTTTTCTTTCACTCTGCAAGTCCTTGTTTCCAGGGACCTGTAAGGACAGTGAGTTAATTTTCCTTGTGCTATATTGTGATTAAAAAAAACATTTTTTCTAGGGACAGAAAACTCTAGGTAGGGAGAGTGTTTTTTTTCTTTCACTCTGCAAGTCCTTGTTTCCAGGGACCTGTAAGGACAGTGAGTTAATTGTCCTTGTGCTATATTGTGCTTAAAAAAAACATTTTTTCTAGGGACAGAAAACTCTAGGTAGGGAGAGTGTTTTTTTTTTTTCACTCTGCAAGTCCTTGTTTCCAGGGACCTGTAAGGACAGTGAGTTAATTGTCCTTGTGCTATATTGTGCTTAAAAAAAACATTTATTCTAGGGACAGAAAACTCTAGGTAGGGACAGTGTCAGTTTCTTTCACTCTGCAAGTCCTTGTTTCCAGGGACCTGTAAGGACAGTGAGTTAATTTTCCTTGTGCTATATTGTGATTAAAAAAAACATGTTTTCTAGGGACAGAAAACTGTAGGTAGGGAGAGTGTTTTTTTTCTTTCACTCTGCAAGTCCTTGTTTCCAGGGACCTGTAAGGACAGTGAGTTAATTTTCCTTGTGCTATATTGTGATTAAAAAAAACATTTTTTCTAGGGACAGAAAACTCTAGGTAGGGAGAGTGTTTTTTTTCTTTCACTCTGCAAGTCCTTGTTTCCAGGGACCTGTAAGGACAGTGAGTTAATTTTCCTTGTGCTATATTGTGATTAAAAAAAACATTTTTTCTAGGGACAGAAAACTCTAGGTAGGGAGAGTGTTTTTTTTCTTTCACTCTGCAAGTCCTTGTTTCCAGGGACCTGTAAGGACAGTGAGTTAATTGTCCTTGTGCTATATTGTGCTTAAAAAAAACATTTTTTCTAGGGACAGAAAACTCTAGGTAGGGAGAGTGTTTTTTTTTTTTCACTCTGCAAGTCCTTGTTTCCAGGGACCTGTAAGGACAGTGAGTTAATTGTCCTTGTGCTATATTGTGCTTAAAAAAAACATTTATTCTAGGGACAGAAAACTCTAGGTAGGGACAGTGTCAGTTTCTTTCACTCTGCAAGTCCTTGTTTCCAGGGACCTGTAAGGACAGTGAGTTAATTTTCCTTGTGCTATATTGTGATTAAAAAAAACATTTTTTCTAGGGACAGAAAACTGTAGGTAGGGAGAGTGTTTTTTTTCTTTCACTCTGCAAGTCCTTGTTTCCAGGGACCTGTAAGGACAGTGAGTTAATTTTCCTTGTGCTATATTGTGATTAAAAAAAACATTTTTTCTAGGGACAGAAAACTCTAGGTAGGGAGAGTGTTTTTTTTCTTTCACTCTGCAAGTCCTTGTTTCCAGGGACCTGTAAGGACAGTGAGTTAATTTTCCTTGTGCTATATTGTGATTAAAAAAAACATTTTTTCTAGGGACAGAAAACTCTAGGTAGGGAGAGTGTTTTTTTTCTTTCACTCTGCAAGTCCTTGTTTCCAGGGACCTGTAAGGACAGTGAGTTAATTGTCCTTGTGCTATATTGTGCTTAAAAAAAACATTTATTCTAGGGACAGAAAACTCTAGGTAGGGACAGTGTCAGTTTCTTTCACTCTGCAAGTCCTTGTTTCCAGGGACCTGTAAGGACAGTGAGTTAATTGTCCTTGTGCTATATTGTGATTAAAAAAAACATTTATTCTAGGGACAGAAAACTCTAGGTAGGGACAGTGTCAGTTTCTTTCACTCTGCAAGTCCTTGTTTCCAGGGACCTGTAAGGACAGTGAGTTAATTTTCCTTGTGCTATATTGTGATTAAAAAAAACATTTTTTCTAGGGACAGAAAACTCTAGGTAGGGAGAGTGTTTTTTTTCTTTCACTCTGCAAGTCCTTGTTTCCAGGGACCTGTAAGGACAGTGAGTTAATTTTCCTTGTGCTATATTGTGATTAAAAAAAACATTTTTTCTAGGGACAGAAAACTCTAGGTAGGGAGAGTGTTTTTTTTCTTTCACTCTGCAAGTCCTTGTTTCCAGGGACCTGTAAGGACAGTGAGTTAATTGTCCTTGTGCTATATTGTGCTTAAAAAAAACATTTTTTCTAGGGACAGAAAACTCTAGGTAGGGAGAGTGTTTTTTTTTTTTCACTCTGCAAGTCCTTGTTTCCAGGGACCTGTAAGGACAGTGAGTTAATTGTCCTTGTGCTATATTGTGCTTAAAAAAAACATTTATTCTAGGGACAGAAAACTCTAGGTAGGGACAGTGTCAGTTTCTTTCACTCTGCAAGTCCTTGTTTCCAGGGACCTGTAAGGACAGTGAGTTAATTTTCCTTGTGCTATATTGTGATTAAAAAAAACATTTTTTCTAGGGACAGAAAACTGTAGGTAGGGAGAGTGTTTTTTTTCTTTCACTCTGCAAGTCCTTGTTTCCAGGGACCTGTAAGGACAGTGAGTTAATTTTCCTTGTGCTATATTGTGATTAAAAAAAACATTTTTTCTAGGGACAGAAAACTCTAGGTAGGGAGAGTGTTTTTTTTCTTTCACTCTGCAAGTCCTTGTTTCCAGGGACCTGTAAGGACAGTGAGTTAATTTTCCTTGTGCTATATTGTGATTAAAAAAAACATTTTTTCTAGGGACAGAAAACTCTAGGTAGGGAGAGTGTTTTTTTTCTTTCACTCTGCAAGTCCTTGTTTCCAGGGACCTGTAAGGACAGTGAGTTAATTGTCCTTGTGCTATATTGTGCTTAAAAAAAACATTTTTTCTAGGGACAGAAAACTCTAGGTAGGGAGAGTGTTTTTTTTCTTTCACTCTGCAAGTCCTTGTTTCCAGGGACCTGTAAGGACAGTGAGTTAATTTTCCTTGTGCTATATTGTGATTAAAAAAAACATTTTTTCTAGGGACAGAAAACTCTAGGTAGGGAGAGTGTTTTTTTTCTTTCACTCTGCAAGTCCTTGTTTCCAGGGACCTGTAAGGACAGTGAGTTAATTTTCCTTGTGCTATATTGTGATTAAAAAAAACATTTTTTCTAGGGACAGAAAACTCTAGGTAGGGAGAGTGTTTTTTTTCTTTCACTCTGCAAGTCCTTGTTTCCAGGGACCTGTAAGGACAGTGAGTTAATTTTCCTTGTGCTATATTGTGATTAAAAAAAACATTTTTTCTAGGGACAGAAAACTCTAGGTAGGGAGAGTGTTTTTTTTCTTTCACTCTGCAAGTCCTTGTTTCCAGGGACCTGTAAGGACAGTGAGTTAATTGTCCTTGTGCTATATTGTGCTTAAAAAAAACATTTTTTCTAGGGACAGAAAACTCTAGGTAGGGAGAGTGTTTTTTTTTTTTCACTCTGCAAGTCCTTGTTTCCAGGGACCTGTAAGGACAGTGAGTTAATTGTCCTTGTGCTATATTGTGCTTAAAAAAAACATTTATTCTAGGGACAGAAAACTCTAGGTAGGGACAGTGTCAGTTTCTTTCACTCTGCAAGTCCTTGTTTCCAGGGACCTGTAAGGACAGTGAGTTAATTTTCCTTGTGCTATATTGTGATTAAAAAAAACATTTTTTCTAGGGACAGAAAACTGTAGGTAGGGAGAGTGTTTTTTTTCTTTCACTCTGCAAGTCCTTGTTTCCAGGGACCTGTAAGGACAGTGAGTTAATTTTCCTTGTGCTATATTGTGATTAAAAAAAACATTTTTTCTAGGGACAGAAAACTCTAGGTAGGGAGAGTGTTTTTTTTCTTTCACTCTGCAAGTCCTTGTTTCCAGGGACCTGTAAGGACAGTGAGTTAATTTTCCTTGTGCTATATTGTGATTAAAAAAAACATTTTTTCTAGGGACAGAAAACTCTAGGTAGGGAGAGTGTTTTTTTTCTTTCACTCTGCAAGTCCTTGTTTCCAGGGACCTGTAAGGACAGTGAGTTAATTGTCCTTGTGCTATATTGTGCTTAAAAAAAACATTTATTCTAGGGACAGAAAACTCTAGGTAGGGACAGTGTCAGTTTCTTTCACTCTGCAAGTCCTTGTTTCCAGGGACCTGTAAGGACAGTGAGTTAATTGTCCTTGTGCTATATTGTGATTAAAAAAAACATTTATTCTAGGGACAGAAAACTCTAGGTAGGGACAGTGTCAGTTTCTTTCACTCTGCAAGTCCTTGTTTCCAGGGACCTGTAAGGACAGTGAGTTAATTTTCCTTGTGCTATATTGTGATTAAAAAAAACATTTTTTCTAGGGACAGAAAACTGTAGGTAGGGAGAGTGTTTTTTTTCTTTCACTCTGCAAGTCCTTGTTTCCAGGGACCTGTAAGGACAGTGAGTTAATTGTCCTTGTGCTATATTGTGCTTAAAAAAAACATTTATTCTAGGGACAGAAAACTCTAGGTAGGGACAGTGTCAGTTTCTTTCACTCTGCAAGTCCTTGTTTCCAGGGACCTGGAGAGACATTGAGTGAATTGTCCTTGTGCTATATTGTGATTAAAAAAAACATTTATTCTAGGGACAGAAAACTCTAGGTAGGGACAGTGTCAGTTTCTTTCACTGTGAAAGTCCTTGTTTCAAGGGACAGAGAAGGACACCTGAAGGTAGCCCTTATTGCTTTTTTCCCATCTCCCTGCAGGCCATCTATTAGAATGTCTGGAAGGCAAACAAGGAGAGGCAGACAGTCAGGAGGCAATAAAAGAGGGCAAGCAGGCTCTGTGTCTGGGGGCAACAGTGCTGGTCGTGGACGCGGTGCATTGTCATCAGCACATGGCCATGGGACACGCTTGTCCTTCTTTTCGGCAG
The DNA here is from genome assembly GCA_029206835.1 of Rana muscosa. NCBI lineage: Eukaryota > Metazoa > Chordata > Amphibia > Anura > Ranidae > Rana > Rana muscosa. The sequence goes on from CM055121.1 coordinate 417,812,308, forward strand.
CTGGACATGTTGAGCCACATCATGCCGAAGACTTGGTAGAGTGGATGACCAAGCCCTCCTCCTCCTCCTCATCCTCTCTCACCCAGGCTCAGGGTACTGGAAAAGCAGCTGCCAAAGCGTCGTCTTCCCTGGTATCAATGTCAGACAAATCATCAGTCACTCCTTCCCTAGACCCACCATGTCCTCCTCCTGAGGAGTCCCCCGAACTGTTTCAGCACAGTGTTGGGTACATGCTCCAGGAGGATGCCCAGCGTTTCGAAGGGTCTGATGATGAAACCCAGCTAGAGGAAGGCAGTAGCGTGAGAGCAGACAGAGGGGATGCTCAAGAAGGACACCAATCTGGCAGTCATGTTCCAGCAGCTGCAGCATACTGCCAGATTGGCTCCAGTGATGAGGAGGGAGGGGATGATGAGGTCAATGACTCCACGTGGGTGCCTAATAGGAGAGAGGAGGAGGAGGAGGATGAGGAGGAGGCACATCTCCAACGAGGCAGGATGCCCTTTGGTGGCCAGCGTAAGGGCAGTACACCGACGGAATCACACCGCAGAGCTCCGCCTGTGCAGGGCGCTGCCTCTGCCCGTCATTCAAAAAGTTCTTTGGTGTGGGCCTTTTTTGAGGCTAGTGCATCAGATCGCACAGCTGCTGTTTGCAACATATGTCTCAAGCGTATATCGCGTGGCCAAAACATCAGCCGCTTGGGTACCACATGCCTGACCAGACATATGTTGACCTGCCATGCAGCTCGTTGGCAAGCCTACCTCAAAGACCCACACCAAAGAACCAAGCGGACCTCTCCTTGCACCGCATCAGCTGGGATCTCCAACCCCACTATAACTTCAGTCCTCTCTGAAACATGCACTGAGAGGAATGAAGGTGTAGAATTAGGTGTGTCACAGCCAAGTACTTGCGCCCACTCTGCTAGCAGTACACCGACGTCCGATTCTAGCAGGCAAATTTCCCTGCCCCAGCTGCTGGACCGTCGAAAGAAGTTCACTCCCAGCCATCCACATGCCCAGCGGTTGAATGCTAGCTTGGCTAAATTGCTAGCGCTTCAACTGCTGCCTTTTCAGTTGGTAGACTCGGCCCCCTTCCGTGAGTTTGTGCAATGTGCGGTTCCTCAGTGGCAGGTTCCCAAACGCCACTTTTTCTCACGGAAGGCTATTCCGGCTCTCTACCGGCATGTGGAAGGCAATGTCTTGGCCTCGCTGGACAGGGCGGTCAGCGGTAAGGTGCATATTACCGCTGACTCATGGTCCAGCAGGCATGGACAGGGACGTTACCTTTCTTTCACGGCCCATTGGGTCACTCTTTTGGCAGCTGGGAAGGATTCAGGACAAGGTGCAGTAGTGTTGGAGGTTGTCCCACCGCCACGCCTCCAAAATGCTACTACTGGTTGTGACACACCTCTCTCCTCCACCCCCTCCTCTTCTTCTTCCTCCATGGCCTCTTCCTGTGGTTTGTCCTATGAACCAGCGGTGCTCCGTAGCCGTTCACGGGGCTACGCAAGTACGCAGGCAAAAAGATGCCATGCCGTGCTTGCGCTGGTGTGTTTGGGGGACAGAAGCCACACTGGGGCAGAGGTCCTGTCTGCTCTGCAGGGCCAGGCCGAGAGGTGGTTGACGCCACGCCAGCTTAAGCCAGTAATGGTGGTTTGCGACAATGGCACCAACCTCCTCTCCGCCCTCCGACAGGGACAACTGACCCATGTGCCCTGTGTGGCTCACGTCCTTAACCTGGTGGTGCAGCGCTTCTTGGGCAGGTACCCGGGCTTACAGGATGTCCTGAGGCAGGCCAGGAAAGTCTGTGTGCATTTCCGCAGATCTTATAATGCCAGTGCTCGCCTGGCTGAGCTGCAAAAGGAGTTGAACCTGCCCAAGAACCGCCTTATATGTGACATGCCCACCAGGTGGAACTCAACGTTGGCCATGCTGCAGCGGCTGCACACGCAGCAGAGGGCCATCAATGAGTACCTGTGCGACTACGGCACCAGGACAGGGTCAGGGGAGCTTGGTTTTTTTTCTCCACGCCAGTGGGGCATGATCAGGGATGCATGCACTGTCCTGGCACCATTTGAGGAGGCCACGAGGATGGTGAGCAGTGACAGTGCATGCATCAGTGACACTGTACCTCTTGTCCACCTGTTGGAGCACACGCTGCGTGGAATAATGGACAGGGCACTTGAGGCAGAACAGAGGCAGGAAGAGGAGGACTTCCTTGCCTCTCAAGGCCCCCTTTACCCAGACAGTGTTCCTTCTGTCCCACCCATCGCACAGGAAGAGGAGGAGGAGGAGGAGGAGGAGGAGGAGGAGGAGGATTGTGTCAGCATGGAGGTGGAGGCTGGCACTCAGCATCATCAGCAGCAGTCTTTTAGGGATGATTTACAGTCCCAAGAAACCAGTGGACTTGTACGTGGCTGGGAGGAGGTGGCTGCGGATCATGTCGTCCTTAGTGACCCAGAGGACTCCGGAGCGAATGCCTCAGCAAACCTACGCTGCATGGCCTCCCTGATCCTGCAAAGTCTGCGGAAGGATCCTCGTATTCTTCGGATCAAGGAGAGGGACCATTACTGGCTGGCCACTCTCCTTGATCCACGGTACAAGGGTAAGGTTGCGGACCTTATGTTACCGTCGCAGAGGGAGCAGAGGATGAGACAACTCCGGGAGGCCTTGCAGAAAGGTCTGTGCAACGCGTTCCCAGAGACTGGGAGGTTGCAAACTCCTGGTCCTGGACAACGAGTTGCTGAGGCTTCGGCCAGTCAAAGAAGGAGCGGTGGGGAAGGTGGCCGTCTGACCGATGCGTTCAGACAATTCTTTAGTCCGCAGCCCCAAAGTATGATCGGTTCCAGCAACCATCGCCAGCGTCTGATAAACATGGTGCAGGAATATCTAGGGGCAAGGTCAGACTTGGACACCTTCCCCACCGAAAATCCTCTGGCTTACTGGGTCTTGAGGATGGATCACTGGCCAGAGCTTGCACAGTATGCAATTGAGCTACTGGCCTGTCCTGCATCCAGCGTTCTTTCGGAACGCACATTCAGTGCTGCTGGAGGATTTGTCACGGATCACAGGGTGCGCCTGTCCACCGACTCGGTTGATCGACTGACTTTCATCAAGATGAACCAGTCTTGGATCACCACCAGCTACCACACACCTGATGCTGATATAACAGACTAATTGATTTTAAAATGTCACATCCCTTCAAGACTGATGCTGATGCTGAGTGCCTGTGCTGTTATGTTGACTGGCTATCCTCCTCCTCCGAGTCCTCAATGATACGATTGATGATGATAGCTTGGAAGATCATTTTTGTTTATGGGTGCCGCCACCAGTGCCTAACGCCCAATTTTTCAGCCCCTGTTTAACAGGGGCGTGTAATTACAATTTTTGAAGCAATACTTTGCAACAGGGCTCATTGCTGTGCTCCAAGTACAGTATCTGTGAGGAGTTGCAGTGTTGTGCCACCAGTGCCTAAGGCCCAATTTTTCAGCCCCTGTTTAACAGGGGCGTGTCATTACAATTTTTGAAGCAATACTTTGCAACAGGGCTCATTGCTGTGCTCCAAGTACAGTATCTGTGAAGGGTTGCAGTGTTGTGCCACCAGTGCCTAAGGCCCAATTTTTCAGCCCCTGTTCAACAGGGGCATGTAATTACAATTCTTGATCTAATAATTCACAGCAGGGCCCATTGCTGCACCCACCAAGAGTAACTGTCAGGGCTTACAGTGTTGTGGCACCAGCACCACCATCAAAGGCCCAATTTTTACTACCACTGTTCAACAATTATATGTAATTAAAATTCCTGATATAATAGTTGACAGCAGGGCGTTCCAGCACCAACCAAGAGTAACTGTGAGTGCTTACAGTGTTGTGCCAACACCAACAACTAAGGGGCCTATTTCTGCAGAGTATATACGGCAGGTCCCTACTTTCAAACATCCAACTTACAAACGACTCCTACTTGCAAACGCAAGAAGACAACAGGAAGTGAGAGGAAATCTACCACTAGGAAGGAAAATTCTCTCCTGTAAGAATAAATATGGGAGAAAGGTGTCTCCTCTGTACTGATGCTTTATCAGCAATCCTTGTTTCAAGAAAAACACCACATTTCAAAAACAGTTGTCATTAGGACGGAAAGTGAGGTGAAATGTTCTGAACAGGGGCACAGACAGCAAAACAAATGTTACAGGGGTGATAACCCTTACCTATGTTTTCCAAAAAGTTTAAAAATAGATTTTTGGTCTGGAGCTACACTTCAACAATGTACCTGTTCAAAATTACAAACAGATTCTACATAAGAACAAACCTACAGTCCCTGTCTTGTATGCACCGCCTGTATACGGCTGTTCAGAGTATATAGGGCCTTTTTTATTTTATGTGCGGGGTTCCCCTTAATATCCATACAAGACCCAAAGGGGCTGGTAATGGGCTGGGGTAGGGGGGGGGTCATGGGGTAGCTATGCCATTTTTCTTAAAGATTTTCATCCATATTACCGGGACCAGACATTACATTAAAGCCGCAAGCAGTTTTAAATGGCTTTTTTTTCCTTTAGAAGTGTCATTTTGTGCAGGGACAGTTCTAAACACGGGAAACACGTGGCACTTCACAGGCATACTTTAGACACCCCCCAGGTACGATATTTAAAGGAATATTTGACTTTTTTTTTTTCACTTTATGCATCATTAAAATGACTGCTCCCGGAAAACGACCGTTTTTAAAACTTATTTTTGCATTGATACATGTCCCCTGGTGCAGAACCCGGGTTCCCAAACCCTTTTTAGGACAATAACATGCATAATAGTTTTTATAATTAGCACTTTAGAATTCGAACGTTCGCATCCATTGTATTTAATAGGGTTCTAATGTTCGTTCGAACTTTCGGTCCGTTCGCGGGTTCTGGTGCGAACCGAACCCGGGGGTGTTCGGCTCATCACTAGTATCTATAGAGAAGACAAATTGTCACCTTAAAACCAGACTACAGAACAACCCCCCCCCCCCCTTCTTCATAACTTTGTGAAGGTGTTCTCTGGTCCTCTGGTCCTAAATGATAGGGCTTTTTTTCTCAAACAATAGGTGCTGCAACTCAACCATGACCCCCAAAAACCCCAAAACCCCTCCCCCACACACACCCTCCAAATCACATCAAATAGTGGGTGTGGTCAGCCAAATTTCACCAACAGTTAGAGGATCTTAAAGGGGCATTAAATACCAGGATTGCATTACATACACAGTGCAGAGTTCAGGAGGGTTACACACAGAGTGCAGGGCTGTCACTTGTAAACACAGAAACCAGACTTCTGTGTTTATAAGTGATTGTGGTAAGCAGACCCCCCCCCCCCCCCAAGGGTCTGAGCCAGAGGTTCCCGCTGAAAAAAAGCCCTGATGCTACCTAATAACACTGAGCAAAGGCAGAGAACATAGAAAGTGATCAGATCAGAAGAGTTCTGGTAGGATCAACAGTTTTCTGCTCTTATTGAAAAGATACAACACATTACTGTCAACCGCTTCAGCCCCGGAAGATTTTACCCCCTTCCTGACCAGAGCACTTTTTACGATTTTGGCACTGCGTTGGTTTAACTGACAATTGCGCGTTCGTGCGACGCTGTACCGAAACAAAATTTGCGTCTTTTTTTCTCTCACAAATAGAGCTTTATTTTGGTGGTATTTTATCACCTCTGCAGGTTTTATTTTTTGTGCTATAAACAAAAGAAGAGCGACAATTTTTAAAAAAAACATAATATCTTTTAAATTTTGCTATAATAAATATCCCACATTTTTTTTCCCCAAAATTTTTTTTTCCCATAGTTTAGGTCGATATGAATTCTTCTACATATTTTTGGGAAAAAAAAATCCCAATAAGCGTATATTGATTGGTTTGCGCAAAAGTTATAGCGTCTACAAAATAGGGTGTAGTTTTATGGCATTTTTATTATTATTAATTTTTTTACTAGTAATGGCGGCAATCTGCGATATTGCGGCGGACACATTGTACACTTTTGACACATTTTTGGGACCATTCACATTTATACAGCGATTAGTGCTATAAAAATGCACTAATTACTGTATAAATGTCACTGGCAGGGAAGGGGTTAACACTAGGGGGCAATCAAGGGGTTATTTGTGTTTCCTCACTGTGTTCTAACTTTTGGGGTATGGGACTTACTAGGGGAAGAGAGAGATCGGTGTTCATACTTTGCATGAACACACAATCAGCCTCTTCTCCCCTAAGAGAACCGGGATCTGTGTGTTTACACACACAGATCTCGGTTCTCGCTCTGTCATGAGCGATTGCGGGTGCCCGGCGGTCATCGTGCCCGCCGAGCACTCGCATCGGCTCCGGGGGCGCCCCTAGTGACCAAAAGGAGAAGCGACGTAAGGTAACGTTGTTTCGCCCATCCGTGCCATTCTGCCGCAGTAAAACTGCGGCGGATGGTCGGCAAGTGGTTAAAGTGTCTTTAAACCCAGACAAACTCTAATTACATGCTATATAACAGAGTGTGCAGACTTACAAAGCCACTAAAGCAACTTTTTTTTGTGTAGAATGCAATATACCTGGCTGATCCTGCCTTCAGCTGTCCCTCCTATCCTCTCTGTGCCCCCACTTTCAGGTTGAGATTGCATAGACCAGCTGGTGTACTCTATGGATCATGCTCTGTTTCAGTTCCTTTCTAAGCTCTTCATTTCCTCCTTTTTCTTACCTGTGCAGCCCACATGACTATAGAGTGACACATGTGGGTGCATACAGTATGTTAAATGACACTCCCCTCCCTCTCTCTCCATGTCCTCCTATTGCTAAACACAGTATGCTGATTGATTACATTGATTACACTCACAGTAAGCTTAGTTTTAATATAAATCAGTATTCAATAAAGATTTATAGGAAGCTGTAAAACAGTTTCTTGGTATTTCTAATCTAATTTGAATTGCTCTTCAGAAACAGTATTTATTAGTCATGTGATTGGCACAGCACCAATCAGGGCTGGCCAGACACAGACTCACACTGTAGAGAGAATACATCCGCAGTCATAGATGCCTCTCCCAAGGATCTTTCCTTGCAGATGCCAAAGAACAGGGAAAGATCATGTGACCACACAACAGTGCTGCAGGAATAATGAACTTAGATAAAGAAAAAGAAAATACAGTGACGTGATATATATAATTTATGGGAATGAATTATGGCAATTAACACTTCTCTGTTTAGTATCACTTTGATTGTGTACATATCAGGCTAGCTATAAGCAAGAGAAATTTATTGTGGGAGTTTCCATACATATTAAGTAGAAACATATGTTTAATTGGCATTTCTTTAAAGTGATTCTAAAGTCAAAATATTTTTTACCTTAATGCATTCTCTGAATTAGGGTAAAAAATGTCCTAAACACTTACCTGAGCCCTCTCTCGATCCATCGCTGTGCCTGTCTGCAGTGGCACTCTCTCTTCTCACAGGACACAGAGATAGCCTTTCACTCCTGGCTGTCAATTAAATCCTGTGAGAAGAGAGCGGGGGCCAAGCCACGTGGTGTATGTCTATGGACACACACAGCTCAGCTTGGGTGTGTGCCTGCACAGATGCCTCCATAGTAGCTGGCTTGCTTTGGGGTCACTTGCAGAGGGAGAGGAGTAAAGAATGCTGCAGGAGGACCTCAGAAGCGAAGGTAAGTAGTGATGAGCTGAACACCCCCGGGTTCGGTTCGCACCAGAACCCGCGAACGGACCGAAAGTTCGCACGAACTTTAGAACCCTATTAAATACAATGGATGCGAACGTTCAAAATCTAAAGTGCTAATTATAACGACTATTATGCATGTTATTGTCCTAAAAAGGGTTTGGGAACCCGGGTTCTGCACCAGGGGACATGTATCAATCCAAAAAAAAGTTTTAAAAACGGACGTTTTTCGGGAGCAGTCATTTTAATGATGCATAAAGTGAAAAAAAAAAGTCAAATATTCCTTTAAATATCGTACCTGGGGGGTGTCTAAAGTATGCCTGTGAAGTGCCACGTGTTTCCTGTGTTTAGAACTGTCCCTGCACAAAATTACATTTCTAAAGGAAAAAAAGCCATTTTAAACTGCTTGCGGCTTTAATGTAATGTCTGGTCCTGGTAATATGGATGAAAATCTTTAAGAAAAATGGCATAGCTACCCCATAACAGCCCCCTACCCCAGCCCATTACCAGTCCCTTTGGGTCTTGTATGGATATTAAGGGGAACCCCGCACACAAAATAAAAAAGGCCCTATATACTCTGAACAGCCGTATACAGGCGGTGCATACAAGACAGGGACTGTAGGTTTGTTTTTATGTAGAATCTGTTTGTAATTTTGAACAGGTACATTGTTTAAGTGTAGCTCCAGCCAAAAAATCTATTTTTAAGCTTTTTGGACGACACTGCAACCTCTCCCAGATACTCTAGTTGGAGTGCAGGAATGAGCACTGCTGCAAAGCATTGCATAAAAAAAATTGTAATAACACGCCCCTGTTAAACAGGGGCTGAAAAATTGGGCCTTAGCCACTGGTGCTGGTGCCACGACACTGCAACCTCTCCCAGATACTCTAGTTGGAGTGCAGGAATGAGCCCTGCTGCAAAGCATTGCATAAAAAATTGTAATTACATGTCCCTGTTAAACAGGGGCTGAAAAATTGGGCCTTAGCCACTGGTGGCGGCACCCAGAAACAAACATGTTCTTCCAGGCTATCATCATCAATCGGATCATTGAGGAGGAGGAGGATAGTCAGTCAACATAACAGGACAGTCTCTCAGCATCAGCATCAGTCTTGAAGGGATGTGACATTTGAAAATAAATTAGTCTGTTATATCAGCTTCAGGTGTTTGGTAGCTGGTGGTGATCCAAGACTGGTTCATCTTTATGAAGGTCAGTCGATCAACAGAGTCGGTGGACAGGCGCACCCTGTGATCCGTGACAAATCCTCCAGCAGCACTGAATGTGCGTTCTGAAAGAACGCTGGATGCAGGACAGGCCAGTAGCTCAATTGCATACTGTGCAAGCTCTGGCCAGTGATCCATCCTCAAGACCCAGTAAGCCAGAGGATTTTCGGTGGGGAAGGTGTCCAAGTCTGACCTTGCCCCTAGGTATTCCTGCACCATGTATATCAGACGCTGGCGATGGTTGCTGGAACCGATCATACCTTGGGGCTGCGGACTAAAGAATTGTCTGAACGCATCGGTCAGACGGCCACCTTCCCCACCGCTCCTTCTTTGACTGACCGAAGCCTCAGCAACTCATTGTCCAGGACCAGGAGTTTGTAACCTCCCAGTCTCTGGGAACGCGTTGCACAGACCTTTCTGCAAGGCCTCCCGGAGTTGTCTCATCCTCTGCGACGGTAAGATAAGGTCCACAACCTTACCCTTGTACCGTGTATCAAGGAGAGTGGCCTGCTAGTAATGGTCCCTCTCCTTGATCCGAAGAATATGAGGATCCTTCCGCAGACTTTGCAGGATCAGGGAGGCCATGCAGCGTAGGTTAGCTGAGGCATTCGGTCCGGAGTCCTCTGGGTCACTAAGGACGACATGATCCGCAGCCACCTCCTCCGAGCCACGTACAAGTCCACTGGTTTCTTGGGACTGTAAATCATCCCTAAAAGACTGCTGCTGATGATGCTGAGTGCCAGGCTCCACCTCCATGCTGACACAATCCTCCTCCTCCTTTTCCTGTGCGATGGGTGGGACAGAAGGAACACTGTCTGGGTAAAGGGGGCCTTGAGAGGCAAGGAAGTCCTCCTCTTCCTGCCTCTGTTCTGCCTCAAGTGCCCTGTCCATTATTCCACGCAGCGTATGTTCCAACAGGTGGACAAGAGGTACAGTGTCACTGATGCATGCACTGTCACTGCTCACCTTCCTCGTGGCCTCCTCAAATGGTGCCAGGACAGTGCATGCATCCCTGATCATGCCCCACTGGCGTGGAGAAAAAAAACCAAGCTCCCCTGACCCTGTCCTGGTGCCGTAGTCGCACAGGTACTCATTGATGGCCCTCTGCTGCGTGTGCAGCCGCTGCAGCATGGCCAACGTTGAATTCCACCTGGTGGGCATGTCACATATAAGGCGGTTCTTGGGCAGGTTCAACTCCTTTTGCAGCTCAGCCAGGCGAGCACTGGCATTATAAGATCTGCGTAAATGCACACAGACTTTCCTGGCCTGCCTCAGGACATCCTGTAAGCCCGGGTACCTGCCCAAGAACCACTGCACCACCAGGTTAAGGACGTGAGCCACACAGGGCACATGGGTCAGTTGTCCCTGTCGGAGAGCGGAGAGGAGGTTGGTGCCATTGTCGCAAACTACCATTCCTGGCTTAAGCTGGCGTGGCGTCAACCACCTCTCGGCTTGCCCCTGCAGAGCAGACAGAACCTCTGCCCCAGTGTGGCTCCTATCCCCCAAACACACCAGCGCAAGCACGGCATGGCATCTTTTTGCCTGCGTACTTGCGTAGCCCCTTGAACGCCTACGGAGCACCGCTGGTTCCGAGGACAAAACACAGGAAGAGGCCATGGAGGAAGAAGAAGAGGAGGGGGTGGAGGAGAGAGGTGTGTCACAACCAGTAGTAGCATTTTGGAGGCGTGGCAGTGGAACAACCTCCAACACTACTGCACCTTGTCCTGCATCCTTCCCAGCTGCCAAAAGAGTGACCCAATGGGCCGTGAAAGAAAGGAAACGTCCTTGTCCATGCCTGCTGGACCATGAGTCAGCGGTAATATGCACCTTACCGCTGACCGCCCTGTCCAGTGAGGCCAAGACATTGCCTTCCACATGCCGGTAGAGAGCCGGAATCGCCTTCCGTGAGAAAAAGTGGCGTTTGGGAACCTGCCAGTGAGGAACCGCACATTGCACAAACTCACGGAAGGGGGCCGAGTCTACCAACTGAAAAGGCAGCAGTTGAAGCACTAGCAATTTAGCCAAGCTAGCATTCAACCGCTGGGCATGTGGATGGCTGGGAGTGAACTTCTTTAGACGGTCCAGCAGCTGGGGCAGGGAAATTTGCCTGCTAGAATCGGACGTCGGTGTACTGCTAGCAGAGTGCCCGCAAGTACTTGGCTGTGACACACCTAATTCTACACCTTCATTCCTCTCAGTGCAGGTTTCAGAGAGGACTGAAGGTATAGTGGGGTTGGAGATCCCAGCTGATGCGGTTCAAGGAGAGGTCAGCTTTGTTCTTTGGTGTGGGTCTTTAAGGTAGGCTTGCCAACAAGCTGCATGGCAGGTCAACATATGTCTGGTCAAGCATGTGGTGCCCAAGCGGGTGATGTTTTTGCCACGCGATATACGCTTGAGACATATGTTGCAAACAGCAGCTGTGCGATCTGATGCACTCGACTCAAAAAAGGCCCACACCAAAGAACTTTTTGAATAACGGGCAGAGGCAGCGCCCTGCACAGGCGGAGCTCTGCGGTGTGATTCCGTCGGTGTGCTGCCCTTACGCTGGCCCCCCAAGGGCATCCTGCCTCGTTGGAGATGTGCCTCCTCCTCATCCTCCTCCTCCTCCTCCTCTCCCCTATTAGGCACCCACGTGGAGTCAGTGACCTCATCATCCCCTCCCTCCTCATCACTGGAGCCAATCTGGCAGTATGCTGCAGCTGCTGGAACATGACTGCCAGATTGGTGTCCTTCTTGAGCATCCCCTCTCTCTGCTCTCACGCTACTGCCTTCCTCTAGCTGGGTATCATCATCAGACCCTTCGAAACGCTGGGCATCCTCCTGGAGCATGTACCCAACACTGTGCTCAAACAGTTCAGGGGACTCCTCAGGAGGACATGGTTGGTCTAGGGAAGGAGTGACTGATGATGACATTGATACCAGGGAAGAGGACGCTTTGGCAGCTGCTTTGCCAGTACCCTGAGCCTGGGTGAGAGAGGATGAGGAGGATGAGGAGGGCTTGGTCATCCACTCTACCAAGTCGTCGGCATGTTGCGGCTCAACATGGCCAGCTGCCGAAAAGAAGGACAAGCGTGACCCATGGCCACGTGCTGATAGCGATGCACCGCGTCCACGACCAGCACTGTTGTCTCTAGACACAGAGCCTGCTTGCCCTCTTTTATTGGCTCCTGACTGTCTGCCTCTCCTTGTTTGCCTTCCAGACATTCTAATGGCCTGCAGGGAAATGGGAAAACCAGCAATAAGGCCTAGCTTCAGGAGTATATTTTGCAGGAATCACACTACGCCTGCTGTAGGTGCTGCAAATGCCTGTTGGTGTAACACACCAGGAAAACGCAGCAATACAGGCTAACTTCAGGTGTAATATGATCAGGAGGCACACTACGCCCGCTGTAAGTGCTGCAAATGCCTGTTGGTGTAACACACCAGGAAAAAGCAGCAATACAGGCTAACTTCAGGTGTAATATGATCAGGAGGCACACTCTGCCCGCTGTAAGTGCTGCAAATGCCTGTTGGTGTAACACGCCAGGAAAAAGCAGCAATACAGGCTAGCTTCAGGTGTAATATGATCAGGAGGCACACTCCGCCCACTGTAAGTGCTGCAAATGCCTGTTGGTGTAACACACCAGGAAAAAGCAGCAATACAGGCTAACTTCAGGTGTAATATGATCAGGAGGCACACTCCACCCGCTGTAAGTGCTGCAAATGCCTGTTGGTGTAACACACCAGGAAAAAGCAGCAATACAGGCTAACTTCAGGTGTAATATGATCAGGAGGCACACTCCGCCCGCTGTAAGTGCTGCAAATGCCTGTTGGTGTAACACACCAGGAAAAAGCAGTAATACAGGCTAACTTCAGGTGTAATATGATCAGGAGGCACACTCCGCCCGCTGTAAGTGCTGCAAATGCCTGTTGGTGTAACACACCAGGAAAAAGCAGCAATACAGGCTAACTTCAGGTGTAATATGATCAGGAGGCACACTCCGCCCGCTGTAAGTGCTGCAAATGCCTGTTGGTGTAACACACCAGGAAAAAGCAGCAATACAGGCTAACTTCAGGTGTAATATGATCAGGAGGCACACTCCGCCCGCTGTAAGTGCTGCAAATGCCTGTTGGTGTAACACACTAGGAAAACGCAGCAATACAGGCTAACTTCAGGTGTAATATGATCAGGAGGCACACTCCGCCCGCTGTAAGTGCTGCAAATGCCTGTTGGTGTAACACACCAGGAAAAAGCAGCAATACAGGCTAACTTCAGGTGTAATATGATCAGGAGGCACACTCCGCCCGCTGTAAGTGCTGCAAATGCCTGTTGGTGTAACACACTAGGAAAACGCAGCAATACAGGCTAACTTCAGGTGTATAAGGTGCAGGAGGCACACTCCGCCCGCTGTAAGTGCTGCAAATGCCTGTTGGTGTAACACACCAGGAAAACACAGCAATACGGGCTAACTTCAGGTGTATAATGTGCAGGAGGCTTAGCAACAATGACACTGACACTGTCCCCTGCCTATCCTTCTCTCTTCCTGCACACAAGGTTTATCAAAGTATATGACACTGACACTCTCCCTGCCTATCCTTCTCTCTCCCTGCACACAAGGTTTAGCAAAGAATATGACACTGACACTGTCCCCTGCCTATCCTTCTCTCTCCCTGCACAAAAGGTTTATCAAAGTATATGACACTGACACTCTCCCTGCCTATCCTTCTCTCTCCCTGCACACAAGGTTTAGCAAAGAATATGCCACTGACACTGTTCCCTGCCTATCCTTCTCTCTCCCTGCACACAAGGTTTATCAAAGAATATGACACTGACACTCTCCCTGCCTATCCTTCTCTCTCCCTGCACACAAGGTTTAGCAAAGAATGTGACACTGACACTGTCCCCTGCCTATCCTTCTCTCTCCCTGCACACAAGGTTTAGCAAAGAATATGACACTGACACTCTCCCTGCCTATCCTTCTCTCTCCCTACACACAAGTTTGAGATACAAATAGCACTGACACTGTCCCTGCCTATGTAACTCTTTCCCTGCGCCGGAACACACTACACAAGGCCGCCGCGCTGGCGGCCTTTTATAGTGTGGGGCGTGTGCTAAACCCCCTGAGCTATAATTGGCCACAGGCAACCTGCCTGTGGCCAATTATGGCTCTCCTAGCTGCCGGCGCTGTGATTGGCCAAGCATGCGGGGTCACAGTGCATGCTTGGCCAATCACAGCGCCGGGATTGCACTGCGATGGCGCAGTATATTGTGGGCCATTCGCGTCACTCAAATTTGGCGCGAACGGCCCAAATCGTTCGATGTTCGCCGAACGGTCGAACAGCCGATGTTCGAGTCGAACTTATGTTCGACTCGAACACCGAGCTTATCCCTAAAGGTAAGGGACCTATGGACACACACAGCTCAGATCTGGAGAAGTGCCTTGATAGTAGCCAGCTTGCTATGGGGTCAATTGCAGAAGAGAAGGAGTAGAGAGCACCACCGGGGGACCCCATAAGAGAAGGTAAGGGACCGTTCTGTGCCATTCTATTGCAGTATGTGAAGTATAACTTGTTTATTTTAGGAAAATAAATAGAATTCATACTCAGCTCAGCTTTATAATCCTTCTAGGTTTTGGCACAGCACAGCTGCCTATGCTATAGCCACAGAAATCGGAGGTAACATTCAGAATCTGCCAGACCACCACCATGTTGTTTACCAATGGCCAGAAGATCTTCTTAAACCTGACCTCGTCATTTTGTTGACTGTCAGTGATGAGGAGCGGATCCGTCGTATTCGCAAGAGGGGACTTCAGGAAACACAGGAAGAAAAAGAGCTTGAGGCCAATAGTATGTTCCGTCAAAAGTAAGTGCATATATGAAGAATGAAACACCATCTGTAGCAGATTAGAAGAATGCTAGAGTTTTCAGAACATATAAAACCCTAAAAAAAGAAGTATCACTTTTTTTTAAGATTATTTAGCTCCTGATGGGACAAAGTACAAGTAATCATCTATGTAGATGTCCAAAAACATTGTGTCTGTTTTATTTTGTTTGCTCTGCTTCACCCCAAAGAACCTTGTCCCCATGTTGAACCCCTGCCCAGGGTTGTGGGGGTCTGCGGGCAGGGGGCTTATTGGAACCTGGAAGCCCCCTTTACATAGTACCCCTACCCATTCACCAAAAAAGTGTAAAAGTGAATAGAGACAGTACAAGAGTTTTTGACAAGTCCTTTATTAAAAAATAAAAAACAACGTAGATTCATCATCAATCACAGCGCCCGCCGCCATCTCTGGACTCGCAACAAAAGATTCCAAGGTCTGCCTGCCCCGCTGTGTGACATTTCTGAAATAGCTATGGGGCAGGGCCACCCGGCGACATCACCTGGTGACACCGTCCCCCTGTGACATCGATGATGTCACAGTGGGGGGGTCCACCAGGTGACGTCGCTGGGTGGCCCCGCCCCTTAGCTATTTAAGAAAAGTCACCCGGCGGGGAAGGCAGATCGCAGGAGCGTTCGTCGCGAGCTGAGCTTTTTTTTTTTTTGGGTGGTGGTGTGTGTCGTGATTGACCAGGGGACATTGCTTTTTAATTCTTAATAAAGGACTTCATTGTCTATTTCTTTATTGTCTTTATTTACTTTTACACTTTTTTGGTGAATGAGTAGGGGTACTATACTCATTTACATGGGGGGCGGGATCTGAGGGCCCCCCAGATTCTGATAAGCCCCCTGCCCGCACCCCCACAATCACAGCCCATGTTTGTGGGAAAGAGGCCCTTGCCCCTGCCCCAAAGCACCCCCCCCCAGGTTGAGGGCATGTGGCCTGGTATGGCTCAGGAGGGGGGGGCACTCACTCGTCCCATCCCTTACCTGCTGGGCAGCATGCTCGAATAAGGGTCTGGTGTGGATTTTGGTGGGACCCCCACGCCGTTTAAAACATTTTGGCATGGGGTTCCCCTCCAAATCCATACCAGACCCAACAAGCCTGGTATGGATTTGGCAGGGACCCCACACCATTTTTCACCCAATTTGTTTTCTTTTTTGCCGGCTGACAGCTGATGACTCATCGGTTGTTAAGGACGCAGTGGTCGGCTTCCTGGCCCACTCTTTAGCAAGGAACTATACAAAGTGTGTTAAAGTGAGAAAAAAAACAAAAACCGCAAAACACATAAAAAAAAACATATCATAAACGCAACACTAAGCTCTATTAAAGTCTATTACACATAAAACACAATCTGCTGCGGGAAAAAAGTCCCTGACCCTTTGCAAAAGTGCACCGGCTGAAAAACGCATAGATGTGAATGTGTACCATAGGAAACCATGTTGAATGGACTGTAGTGCGTTTCTGCAAACTGCAAATCACACTAAAAAACGCATGGGTGTGAACGTAGGGTTACATCTGCCTTAAAGTTCAGCTTTAAATTAACAGCAGTGGACAATTATAGAGACTGGCTATGATTATAGCTCTTTTTGTAAAGGGTTAGTCCATCCCAAAAGATATTTCAGTTTTTCGTTTGACACTGGAGCTTTAAACATTCGAACAGTTCCCAATATTTCCTGGGGACTTCTGTAGAAGGATTTCTACATTTAGCACCCAGGTCTGCACACCATTGTAAGTGGGTCCACTCTCCTTCTTTGATCTGTAATTTCTTTTAAATGAAGAACACACCAGATAGAATAAGAACACCCAAAACACTCAAAAAGAGCCTTGTGTCACTTAATCCACCCCACTACGACTACTTTTTTTGTGGTTCTATATTAGTATCAAGTTATCTCGTGCCAAAACTTTTTTTCTAGTTTTGAATGGAATCGTTTTTTTATTTCCTGCACATACAGCCCAATGAGACCACCAAACGTCCAAGACTCCAAATTTTTATGATCAAATGAGTTCCTAGGAAAATAAAATCCAATGCAATTTGGGTCCAAACAGACTTCCCTTTTGATCAGGGCTTAGGCCTCGTACACACGGCCAAGAATCTCGTCCAGAAAAAACACGTTGTTTTTCTTGAAGAGATTCTTGAACAAGAAACTTGTCCCGGCCGAGTGTACACACGCTCCATTCAAAGAACCCGCGGTTCTTTGAATGGAGCGAACGCGGTGACGTCATCGACTACGACGAGTGCGCGCTCGTCACATTCAATGCCGTCGCCGTCATCTTGCTACACCCTACCTATGCCTAGGAAGCTACTGCGCATGCGTCAAAGTCATTTCGAGCATGCGCGGGTTTCCACGGCGACAGGTAAGTGTACACACACTCGGGTTTCTCGTCGAGAAACAGGCCGACGAGAATCCCGACGAGAAAATAGAGAGCAGGTTCTCTATTTTTCTCGTCGAGATTCTGGGCAGTTTTCCTGACGAGAAACCTGAAAGCCTCGTACACACGTCCGGTTTTCTCAGCAAGAAAGCTCTCCCGGCAGTTTTCTTGTCGTTTCTTGACGAGAAAACCGGCCGTGTGTACGAGGCTTCATCCCCTAGACAACGAACAGTGAGGTAAAAGAGCAGGTTCTCTATTTTTCTCGTCGAGATTCTTGTCGGTTTTCTTGACGAGAAAACTGAAAGCCGCGTACACACGACCGATTTACTCGGCAAGAAAGCTCTGCCAGCAAGTTTCTTGCTGGTTCTTGCCGAGAAAATCGGTCGTGTGTACGAGGCTTTAGGAATTTTGACGGAGCTCAAATGGTAAGCAGATACCAAATAGATCTTTAACATGATTTATTGCTTGGAACAGTTTCAGATGGGCAGGTTAAGCCAGTATTAATGAGTACTGTGTCCCCACTGTTTCCATTTTGACTTTCTCAACTTACTTTTAACAATTATCTTGTAGAGTTGAAGAAGCATACAGAAGAATGGAGAATCCAGGATGTGTAATTATTGATGCCAGTGCTTCAAGGGAAGCTGTATTAAAAAACACTTTATCCATTATAAAGAGACACTGTGATATTTAGGTACGCCTTTCTAAAGGATAAACCAGAATTCTGTGAAGATGTTTGAACCCTTGATCTAAAGAAGTCTATAATACCAATATGGCATTCAATGCTAATGTTCTTCAGCTGTCATTTATCATGCTGGATTTTGATATGGCCGTCTCCAATGTGTGTAGATGACAGGTACCCTTAACAAAAATTGAATTTTTAAGATAATTTACCACTGTAATACTACATAACCCTAATGATCCAAATTAAATTAAACAATAATTGTAATAACTGGTAAGCATTTTACTATGTACTATAAAACAGAGACTAGCAGTTCCATGTTTTAGATTGGTTTGTTTTTTATTTGTACTCAAAGGTTGATTTTCCAAATACATTTTTTTTTTTACGATTGTGACACCATATAGTGAAATAACTTGTAACAGGTGAACTCTAGACAAAAACTTCTATATGTTGCCTCCTTGACAAATGTGTCGGCAGCATTTTGTTTGCATCAGAACTGCTTCTCTCCCATACGAGTCAATGGGAACACAAAAGTAGTTTGATATGGTTAGAAGGGGGTCAAATGTATTAGTCAATGAACTGTTAATGATTTCCGTATCTAAAATGTAGGATAGGTGCAGGCAGAATACACCTGAAAGTAAGCTGCATTTACCCATCAATACAAGCCCAAAGCTCGTCAACACAGGCTCTTGTTGACTTCTATGTGCAACCTCCACTGGTTCAGGTTGGCAGGTAAGTCCACTACCTTGGAATGCTAAGGTAGTGAATGGGGCTGAAGTAACAGGCTCAGCTACAGTAAATGCTGCTGGCTACCTTGATCTTAATATGCTGCAGATCAAAGCTTTTTGAAGCTACTGTATAGATATGTATGGCTTGATACCCCATACCTAGCCTGGTGTTTAAAGGTGTACCGAAGATATTAGGAATATCCACTGAGTGATATTCTTCAAGCAGAACTAAAGTCAGATATAAACTAATTACTAATTGGTAGAGTTTCTTGGTGGAGGAGACTAGCACAGTCTGTAAAAAGCTGAAGAGTAGAGCTTAGTGCTGAGATGGTATCAGGTATTGCCAGTGGTGTATTTAGGTTTTGTGCTGACCTAGGCCTGACTAAACTCGTGCAACCCCTAATTGAAATATGATCCACCCTTCCTGTCAAGGTCACACCCCTTCCTGTTTAAGACCTGAGGGGACAATAGTTCTGAGGCAGGGTTGCCAACTTTCAGTAAATTTACGAACAGTTTGTAAAATCTGTACTTTTTGCATCTGTCCTTGCATGTCCATTGCGGACATGTAGGTTGCATGTCCGTAACTGAAATTCATGGACAGATGCAACAATTATGGATTTTACAAACTGTTTGTAAATTTACTGAAAGTTGGCAACCCTTAATCTGCAGAGATTTTCTCTCACTTCCTGCTTGGCTATGGGGCAGAAAATGAACAGATGGCAAAAAAAAAAAACTTAACAGGGGCTATAACCATACCTTACTCTATCCAAAATAGAAAAAAAAAATGTTGCCTATAGTTCTATTTTAAAAACAAATTTCTGCAAAATGTATGGAGGACTAAGAGGATATAACCATGCCAGTGCAGCAGAAAACATGTAGCACAGTGATGAAAATATGTGGTCCAGGCAATGAGCAAAGGAAAGACTGGGGGCAGGAACAAATTAAATCCATCTGTTTATTTTTCTCATCAGCAATCAACAGAAATAAAATTTAAGATTCCTTAACCACTTGAGATCCGCGCTATAGCCGAAAGACGGCTGCAGCGCGGCTCTCAAGTGCCGAGTGGACGTCCCCAGGACGTCCTTCTCTGTTTACATCCCACCGCGCGCCCTCGGCGGCGCGGCGGGAACAGCTGTGCGCTCCGCATCACGTGATGCCGATGTGCGTGCCTGGCGGCCGCGATGTCCGCCAGGTACATGCGATCGGCTGTGACAGAGGCAGGACGTGGATCTCTGTGTTACACACAGAGATCCACGTCCTGTCAGGGAGAGAGGAGACCGATGCTGTGTCCCTTGTACATAGGGACACAGATCGGTCTCCTCCCCCAGTCAGTACCCTCCCCCCCACAGTAAGAAACACTAAGGGCTCTTTCACACGGGGCGGATCCGTGAAGATCCGCCCCGTGAAGCTCCGCTTGCTCAGCGGGGATCGCTCCGTTGATCCCCGCTGAGCCGACGGATGACTGGGCGGTCCCCGCACACTGTGCAGGGACCGCCCTGTCAGAGCGCCGCTCTCCCCTATGGGGAATCGGATGACGACGGACCGTAGAGTCCGTTGTCATCCGATCCGCTCCGCAGACGGAAGGAAAAATAGGATTTTCCTCCGTCACACTTTTTCGGAGCGGAGCGGAGCGGATGTCAGCGGACATGTCTCCGCTGACATCCGTGCTTCCATAGGGGTGCATGGAGGATCCGTTTCAGGTCCGCCTAAAAAACTGACAGGCGGACCTGGACGGACCTCCGTGTGAAAGAGCCCTAATAGGGAACATATTTAACCCTTTGATCGCCCCCTAGTGTTAACCTCTTCCCTGCCAGTCACATTTATACAGTAATCAATGCATTTTTATAGCACTGTTCGCTGTATAAATGTGAATGGTCCCAAAATAGTGTCAAAAGTGTCCGATATGTCTGCCGCAATATCGCAGGCCTGACAAAAATCGCAGATCGCCGCCATTACTAGTAAAAAAAAAATATATAATAAAAATGTCATAATTCTATCCCCTATTTTGTAGGCGCTATAACTTTTGCACAAACCAATCACTATACGCTTATTGCAATTTTTTTTACCAAAAATAAATAGAAGAATACGTATCGGCCTAAACTGAGAAAAAAAAAAAAAATTAAAAATTGGGATATTATTATAACAAAAAGTAAAAAAATATTGTGTTTTTTTTCAAAATTTTCTGTCTTTTTTTGTTTATAGCGCAAAAAATAAAAACCGCAGAGGTGATCAAATACCACCAAAAGAAAGCTCTATTTGTGGGAAAAAAATGATAAAAATATCATTTGGGTACAGCATTGTATGATCGCGCAATTGTCATTCAAAGTGCGTCAGCGCTGAAAGCTGAAAATTGGTCCGGGTACGAAGGGGGTTTAAGTGCCCAGTAAGGAAGTGGTTAATATGTACAACTGACACAAGCAAAGGATTGCAGGAGAGTCCTACTACCAAACTGACAGGTATAGGTAAGAACGTCAGTGTCCCTTGTGTCTGCGCCATCCCTATCATACCGGCAGCAGTGCGGCCGCTTTATGGGGGCGCCAGACCGATTTGTCTTGCGACCCAGACCACCTTATAAGACTGGCGCTACACTAAAAGTGTAGCGCAAGCCGGCGGGGACTCTTTTCATGCTGCCCCCCTGCAAAGTGCTGCCCTAGGCCTGGGCCTTGTTGGCCTAGGCCAAGATACAGCGTTGGGTATTGCATCATCTTTGGGTGTTCTATACCTGTAGCTGAAGGTTCAAAGAAGATAGCAAAGCTCAGACTAGAGCAGCACGATTCTGGATAAAATGAAAATCAAATTTTTTTTGCTTAGAATAAAGATCACGATTCTCGGCGTAACATCATCTTTTTACATTATACAAAAAAATTGCGCTAACTTTACTGTTTCTTTTTTTAAATTCATTGAAGTATATTTTTTCCCCAAAAATGCATTTGAAAGACCGCTGCGCAGATACAGTGTGACATAAAATATTGCAACAGCCGCCATTTTATTCTCTAGGGCCTCTGCTAAAAAAATATATACAATATCTTACAAAAGTGAGTACACCCCTCACATTTTTGTAAATATTTTAGTATATCTTTTCATGTGACAACACTGAAGAAATTACACTTTGCTACAATGTAAAGTAGTGAGTGTACAGCTTGTATAACAGCTTGTATAACAGTGTAAATTTGCTATCCCCTCAAAATAACTCAACACAGCCATTAATGTCTAAGCCGCTGGCAACAAAAGTAAGTATGCTCCTAAGTAAAAATGTCCAAATTGGGTCCAATTAGCCTTTTTCCCTCCCCCGTGTCAGTGTGACTCGTTAGTGTTACAAGGTCTCAGGTGTGAATGGGGAGCAGGTGTGTTAAATTTGGTGTTATTGCTCTCATACTGGCCACTGGAAGTTCAACATTACACCTCATGGCAAAGAACAAAAAGAAGTGTTGCTCTACATAAAGATGACCTAGGCTATAAGAAGATTGCCAAGACCCTGAAACTGAGCTGCAGTACGGTGGCCAAGACCATACAGTGGTTAAACAGGACAGGCTCCACTCAGAACAGGCCTTGCCATGGTCGACCAAAGAAGTTGAGTACATGTGCTCAGCGTCATATCTAGAGGTTGTCTTTGGGAAATACTGTGACCTACTGAAGCAGATCCCCTCCCTTCGGAGACTGGGCCACAGGGCAGTGTTCCAACATGATAACGACCCCAAACACACAGTGCTGTGTTCTGGCCTAGGCCGACAAGGCCCAGGCCTAGGGCGGCACTCTTTGGGGGGCGGCCGGCAGCCCCCCCCACGAAAATGACACCCGCGCCCTCCTCCCGACTCCCGCACGCAGGGCCACTATCAGGGGAGTACTGCTTAGGAGTGCAGTGGCTCGCTGAGGGGACCAGGAAGCAGTTTAAATAGGAGCCGTCCCCCCTACAGCCGTGATTCTGTTGTGGCCAATCATGGGGAGGGAAACAGCAATCAGGAAGCTGGGCGGCGGCGCGGCAAATCCAATTAAAGACGCTCTCTCTCTCTTCTCCATTCGGCTTACAGAAAGGGAAGGGGGGCGGCGGGGGAGATACAGACAGCCCGCAGCTCACCTCTCCCTGTCATAGTGCCGCTGCCGAGTTCTCTGGCAAATAGAGCAGCGGCGCTGTGACAGGGAGAGGAGAGCTGCTGGCTGTCTGTATCTCCCCCGCCACCCCCCTTCCCTTTCTGTAAGCCGAAGAGAGAGAGAGAGCGGCTCTAATTGGATTTGCCGCGCCCTCCCCATGATTGGCCACAGAAGAGGGCCAATCAGAAGACTCTGGGGCATCATGGGAAATTTAGTCACTGCAGAGTTCCGGCCCCAGTGTGTCCAAGGACACCAAGCTACAGCCCCCAGCATGCAAGCACTTTGCTGGAGGGGAGGGAGGGGGTGTTAGAAGAGGAGCAAAAGAGAATACTGTGCTGGGGGAAACCAGAGAGGGAGCCACACTGTACCCCTGTACCCGCACCACCAGAGAGCCACGCTGTACCCCGCACCACCAGAGAGCCACGCTGTACCCGCACCACCAGAGAGCTACGCTGTACCCGCACCACCAGAGAGCCACGCTGTACCCCGCACCACCAGAGAGCCACGCTGTACCAGCACCACCAGAGAGGGAGCCACGCTGTTCCTGCACCACCAGAGAGGGAGCCACACTGTAACCGCTGTACCCTCACCACCACCAGAAAGGGAGCCACAGTGTACCTGCACCACCAAAGAGGGAGAAAGACTGAGCCACTGCCAAGATACAGACATGCTACACTACTGACTAGAGTCACCCCGGGCAAACCAGAGTGAGCGCACGTCCAGCCAGAGGGATCACTGTTGCGATTTTGCTGGGTCTGGTAAGAGGGCCTGTTGGCCATTATCCATTACTATTCCCAGGGACTGAGCCATTAGGAAGTGCCTAGCCTGCTATTCTCTAGGCCTTATTGACCGCCACAACATCCCTCTCTGTCCTCTTCCCACGGCGTCCCTCTGTCCTCTTCCCACGGCGTCCCTCTGTCCTCTTCCCACGGCGTCCCTCTGTCCTCTTCCCACGGCGTCCCTCTGTCCTCTTCCCACGGCGTCCCTCTGTCCTCTTCCCACGGCATCCCTCTGTCCTCTTCCCAGGGCATCCCTCTGTCCTCTTCCCAGGGCATACTTCTGTCCTCTTCCCACGGCGTCCCTCTGTCCTCTTCCCACGGCGTCCCTCTGTCCTCTTCCCACGGCGTCCCTCTGTCCTCTTCCCACGGCGTCCCTCTGTCCTCTTCCCACGGCGTCCCTCTGTCCTCTTCCCACGGCGTCCCTCTGTCCTCTTCCCACGGCGTCCCTCTGTCCTCTTCCCACGGCATCCCTCTGTCCTTTTCCCATGGCATCCCTCTGTCCTTCACCCACGGCAACCCTCTGTCCTCTTCCCAGGGCGTCCTTCTCCTGCGGTGTCCCTCTGTCCTTCTCCCGCAGCATCCCTCTGTCCTTCTCCCGCAGCATCCCTCTGTCCTTCTCCCGCAGCATCCCTCTGTCTTCCTCCCATTAAGATGACAGGGCGGGTCCTAAAAAAGAAGGGGTGTGGCTTTGACAGGAAGGGGTGGGTCATATTTAAATTAGGGGGTGCGCAAGTTTAGTCAGGCCTAGGGCAGCACAAAACCTAAATACACCACTGCAAACACACCTTCAAGACTACCACTGCATTGCTAAAGAAGCTGAGGGTAAAGGTGATGGACTGGCCAAGCATGTCTCCAGACCTAAACCCTATTGAGAATCTGTGGGGCATCCTCAAATGGAAGGTGGAGGAGCACAAGGTCTCTAACATCCACCAGTTCCATGATGTCGTCATGGAGGAGTGGAAGAGGACTCCAGTGGCAACCTGTGAAGCTCTAGTGAACTCCATGCCCAAGAGGTTTAGGCAGTGCTGGAAAATAATGGTGACAACACAAAATATTGACACTTTGGGCCCAGTTTGGACATTTTCACTTAGGGGTGATCTCCTTTCTGTCAGGGGAGGAGAGACAGATCTGTTGTTCCTACTGTTTAGGAACAGCAATCTGTCTCCTCCCCCAGGCAGTCCCATCCCCCACAATTAGAAACACTCCCTAGGTAACACAATTAACCCCTTTATCGCCCACTAGTGTTAACCCATTCCCTGCCAGTGACATTTATATAGTAATCAGTGGCTATTTTCAGCTATGATCGCTGTAGAGTTTCAAACGTGTCCGAACTGTCCGCCGCAATGTCGCAGTCGCGCTAAAAATCGCAGATCACTGCCATTACTAGTAAAAAAAATAAAAAAAATGAATGTGCATAAATCTATTTTGTAGACGGTATAACTTTTGCGCAAACCAATCAATATATGCTTATTGCGATTTTCTTTTTTTACCATATGTAGAAGAGTAAATATCGTATATAAACTATGGAAGAAATTTTTTTTTTTTGATTTTTTGGGAGATATTTATTATGGCAAAATTAAAGCCCTTTTTTTGTTTATAGCGCAAAAATAAAAACTGCAGACATGATCAAAAACCACCAAAAGAAAGTTCTATTTGTGGGAAAAAAGGATATCAATTTTGTTTGGGTACAGTGTTGCAATTGTCAGTAAAAGCAACGCAGTGCCATATCGCAAAAAATGGCCTGGTCATTGAGGGGGAAAATCCTTCTGGTCTTTAAGTGGTTAATGTAAGCAACAAGTGCCAGAAAAATGCTTAGTTTTTAAGTGGTTAAACTGACCTCATTTTACAGACCGAAGTTCATTCCTTTGATCTAAAAGTACCAAATGATACAATGTTTATTTTTATCTCAGCGCTGAGCAATGTGGTGATAATCTTTGCCGGCTTCTTTTTTTTTTTACAGCTCTGAGTGGTAAACTGCTCTGCACTTGTCACACGAATCGTGGAAATGCCAGAATAAGATTGTGAGGGCGTTGAATTGAGATCGCCATTTTTTAACGATTAATCGTTTAGCTCTAGCTCAGACAATCTAGCTCAGACAAGGGCAAACTAGATAAAAGATTGCCATAATATGCAAGCATGCCCCATGTGACAAACGCGGGTAAGACCACTGCTCTCTTCACCGATTTGTGACAAATGGCTGGCCAACCTCACACCATGCTGTCACTGATTTGCAACAATGACACTCTTAGCCTTACCCTGCACAAAGATTTTCCAGCTTGCAGGACCATAATCAAAGTGCCAACAGACTGAGAGGGATTGTCACTGGGTGCAGGTAAATAAGCAATTAACACTTTACACCCCAACCTGCCACCAGATAGCTTTGGGCCTTTTCAACCCTTTACAATAAATGCAATGACAATTATGAATTTATATAA
The DNA here is from genome assembly GCA_029206835.1 of Rana muscosa. NCBI lineage: Eukaryota > Metazoa > Chordata > Amphibia > Anura > Ranidae > Rana > Rana muscosa. The sequence continues at coordinate 417,838,130 of CM055121.1, forward strand.
ATGTCTGTAACATACACTGTCAACACAGACAGGTATATTCAGAAATTTACACTACAGTAGCACTCCTAATGAGACAGGGATTCTTTACATTCTGCGTTAGGGCTTTAAAGACTTTTCAAAATATTATTAAAAAAAATTAAAGTTAAAAAATGGTGAAAACAATGCAACAGCAAAACAAAAAAAGGGTTGAAAAATGAAAATACTTATCATGTCCTGGTTTCAGCAAGGTTCAATCAATGAGCAAAGTTTACGACTGTACCGTGGCTATTTCTTACAAACAGTTTTATACTGATATTAATATCATCAAAAATGTAAAGGTTGCATTCTGGAAACTGGTAGATTATTGTTGAGCATTGAATTTGTTGTCCATGGATAATAGATAGGCCTGTCACCCAGGAGGTAGGAGACTGCTATCTCACCTTCTGTATACTATAGCTTAGTCATGCATGACCTCAATTTGTTCGGTATGATTTTCTCCTTTCAAATATATACTTAATATTAATGTATCTTGGTCTTGTCTGGATTCATGAATTGTGTGTAGATTTTTTAAACTGAGTGAGGCAGAGGTCTCTGAAAGGTCGCTGCAGGCCTGGCTGGCTTTACAATGCCCATTAGTCCCGGGACAACATTTTACGGCACTCTGTTTATTCCTAATGGGTTCGATTGCCCTACAAACCATGGGTGACAGAGCTGAAGAATTTTGTGACTGTTTTACAATGGGTCAATCCCAATTCCCTTTAGAGGGAAGTGATAATCTGTAGATGTTTATGGTTAGCATACACTGCCAGACTCCCTGCCAGAACCTCAATTAGATATTTACAGCTCTGGTACTGTTCCTAAGTTGAGATAACAGGCTCTTTGAAATTCTAGACCTGTTCTCCAAATCCGTCATGGCGACCTATGTTTTTTGAAAAACATAGCCGCCAGACATGACTTTTCATGTGCCTGGTACATGATATCATTACACCCCACACTGTAGTTCTGCTTCAAAGCTCAACTCTGGGAAATCTGAAAATTAACTACTTGTTTAGTCCAGGGGAGAGAAGAAGCACTTTAACGTTATTAATCCTCTATTCCCACAACAGAGTGCTCCCCCATGCTCTGGCAGTGGACTGTCCCTCAGTGTCATCCTGTCCAGCACAAGGCATTGGTCTTAATAACGTCAGGACCTTAGACTGCTGGAGTGTAAGGGAGAAAACACTGCGTTGACCAGTCTAGCAGTGCGGAGAATCAGGTAGGTTAATATACTTTAACAAATCCCCTACAACTAAATGAGCAATTATCCCTTGCAATGCAGTCTCAGCCCCAATGCATGGGCTACTTTTTAGGTTTCCTGGAGTTGGCCTTTGAATCTCATGTGTACAAGCCTTTAGTGTCCATAGAAGCATAAAGCAGCTTAAAGACTATGAAACGAGGGTAAAAGCTCTAGAGGGCGAATCCTAAAACAGATCTCACATTGCCTCCTGACAGGAACAGGCTCGGTTTCCTAAACAGGAAACATATCCATATTCCCTCTGTTATTAAAATGTGCATGCCAAAGCATTTCACTTAAATTAAACACTGCAGCAAAAATCAATTATGTTACCATATCCCCTGTATGCATATCCTTTTATATAAGTTCAGGAAACAGCATACAAATGTATCCTTTGTTGTGAGAGTAAATTGCACTTTCATCTTTTTAAAATAGATATTGTAAAGTGAATTAACAGAAGCACAGGTTTCCCTTGGGCGCATAGGGTTTTAAGTAGATGGATTTTATGTAAAGAGGACAATGTATAAAAGGCTAAATGTACAGATACTGTTGCTAAATTTGCTTAACTAAACATGCTTATTTTATAGTTCTACCAGTGTAGCCACTTAACCTAAAACACATAAGCTACCTAATGCATTTAAAAATACACACATATATATATATATATATATATATTGTGAGGGGGTTAGCTCGGCAGCGGGTGTGTGTGACCCCCGGGATGGGCTCCCCACACAAAACAGGCCCAGCAAACGGAGGTTGTGGTTTTCAAAATCAAAAAAAAGGTGCGGTTTATTTTCTATTTACAGTGACAAAACACAGCAAAGCAAAAGAAACATAACCAAAATAAATCCTGGTCAAGTTGACCTCTGACTAAACATACAGGTTTCCTAACTAACAACTGGGATCAGCCTAGTGCTGTCCTAGTCCCTAAGTCCCTGGTTTAGTAAAAGTCCAAACAAATAGCCACACAGGCTTTGCCTCACCGCACAGGGGTTCACTCTCCCTAGACAGTCCACACAGGTCTGGTTCCAGGCATGAGCTAACATCTAATGAAGCTGGGAGTTCTTATAGAGGCCTAAATGAGCTGACAAGCTTCAGCTGGCCTCATCAACTCCCTGTCTGTACGACGCCCCACACTCTCCCTAGAGGTATGAGTCATCCATGAGCCCACTAGCCTTATACAACTCTCCACCTAGTTGTATAAGTCGGCGTAAAGCCTGAATCTGGGCGAAATATATCTACCCCCCTGGATGCAACCAGGTGACTTTACCTTCCTGCTGTCACATACCCCCCCCTCTTGTTTTAACCTCGGGGTTGGAACACCAGCAATCAGGCATTCATGTACTCGAGACAAAGCATCCACATTCCCCATTTGAATGCCAGGGCGATGCTTTACTGTGAAGTTGAATTCCTGGAGGGCCAGGAACCACCTATTCACTCTTCTATTTGTTTCCTTGTTTTGAGCCATCCACTTTAACGGAGCGTGATCCGTAACCATGTCAAAGTGCCTACCTAGCAGGTAGTACCGAAGGGAATCTAGAGCCCACTTCACCGCTAAGCACTCCTTTTCAACGGTGGCGTAATTTACCTCATGGGACTTCAACTTCCTGCTGAGGTAAATGACTGGGTGCTCTTCCCCGTTCCAGACCTGGGACAATACTGCTCCTAACCCCACATCTGACGCATCACTTTGTACGACAAAGTCTTTAGAGAAGTCGGGTGAGTACAACACTGGCTGGCTACATAAGGCTTGTTTCAAGAACTGGAATGCTGCCTCAGCCTCGGGGGTCCATTTAATCATGACCGACCCTTTCCCCTTCGTCAGGTTGGTTAGGGGCACAGCCTTAGAAGCAAAGTGGGGAATGAATCGCCGATAATACCCAGCGATTCCCAGAAAGGCTCGTACCTGCTTCTTGCTGTTGGGACGTGGCCAACTCTGGATGGCCTCGACTTTGTTGAGTTGGGGTTTTATTACTCCCCTCCCAATGGTGTACCCAAGATATTTGGCCTCCTCCTGCCCAATGGTACACTTCTTGGGGTTAGCCGTAAACCCCGCTTCCCGAACAGAGTCCAGGACTGCTTGCACTTTTGGCAGATGTGAGGCCCAATCTGTGCTATGGACAATTACGTCATCCAGGTAAGCCGCAGCATACTTCCGATGGGGCCTCAGCATCTGGTCCATTTTCCGCTGGAATGTGGCCGGCGCATTCTGTAACCCGAACGGCATTCTTTTATATTGGAACGCCCCGTCTGGGGTTACAAATGCGGTTTTCTCTTTGGCCGACTTGGCCAGGGGGATTTGCCAATACCCTTTTGTGAGGTCAAGAGTCGTCATGTATCGGGCTGTTCCCAGCCGGTCGATCAACTCATCTATACGTGGCATGGGGTAGGTGTCAAATTTTGTAACTTTGTTCAACTGACGAAAATCGTTACAAAATCGCCAGCTCCCATCCGGTTTAGGCACCAACACGATGGGACTAGACCAATCACTTTGGGACTCCTCTATCACCCCTAAGTTCAGCATTTTCTGTACTTCCTCCCGTATTGCCTCCCGTCGAGCCTCTGGGATCCGATAGGGTTTTAACTTCACCCTTTCACCGGGCGGGGTAATGATGTCATGCTCTACCCCAGATGTTTGTCCCGGCAGCTCAGAGAATACCTCCTTGTTGCGAAGCACAAACTCCTTAACCTCCTGTTGTTGGGGTTGTGACAAGGTGGCTGCTATTCCAACCTCAGGAATCACGCAACCAGTTTGAGCTGGTGACCAAGTGTCTGCGACTAGGGACTCTCTATCCCTCCAGGCTTTCAACAGATTAACGTGATAGATCTGTTCGGGCTTTCGCCTTCCTGGTTGTCTGACCTTGTAATTCACTTCGCTCACTTTTTCCATTATCTCGTAGGGGCCTTGCCATTTGGCAAGGAATTTACTTTCAACCGTAGGGACAAGTACCAATATCCTATCCCCCGGGGAAAAGGTACGGGTCTTGGCTCCACGGTTGTACACTCTCTGCTGTGCCAACTGCGCTTGGGCCAAATGTTCCTTCACGATGGGCATTACCTGTGCAATTCGATCTTGCATCAGGGCGACATGCTCAATCACACTCCTGTGGGGAGAACTCTCACTTTCCCAAGTTTCCTTGTCAATATCCAACAGCCCTCTTGGGTGTCTCCCATACAGTAACTCAAAGGGGGAGAATCCCGTAGAGGATTGGGGCACCTCCCTAATAGCAAACATCAAATAAGGAAGTAAACAGTCCCAATCCTTTCCATCTCTATCCACCACTTTCTTCAACATTTGTTTTAGGGTTTTGTTGAATCTTTCAACCAGCCCATCGGTTTGGGGGTGATACACAGACGTACGCAATTGCGTCACTTTGAACAATTTACACAGCTCTTTCATAACCCGGGACATAAAGGGTGTACCTTGGTCCGTAAGCAGTTCTTTACAAATACCCACCCGGCTAAAAACAAGAGATAGCTCTTTGGCTATGGTTTTGGCCGAGGTATTTCGGAGAGGGATCGCTTCTGGATAACGGGTGGCATAGTCCATTATAACTAATATGTACTGGTGCCCCCTAGCGGACTTGATTATAGGACCTACCAAATCCATGGCGATCCTCTCAAACGGGACCTCAATGATGGGTAGAGGGACCAGCGGGCTACGGAAATGTGGCATCGGGGCCAACCTCTGACACACAGGGCAGGAGGAACAATAATTTTCTACGTCCTTCATCACCCCCGGCCAATAGAATCTCTGTAATACCCTCTCTCGGGTTTTCTCTGTCCCCAGATGACCTCCAAGAATGTGCCCATGGGCCAACTCCAACACCAACTTACTGTAAGGTTTGGGCACCACAAGCTGCTCAACGGTTTCTTCTGCCCTTTTTGCCACCCGATACAGTAGGTCCTTCTCTACGCTGAAGTATGGGTAAGTGCAGGTATTATCTGGGTTCACTAACTCGCCATCTATTTTCACTACGTTTTCCCGTGCCTTTATTAGGGCGGGGTCTTTCAACTGTTCTGTGGCAAAGTTTTCCCTGTGAACCTCAAGATCAGAAAACTCCACAGACGGTAGGTTTTCGTCTGAGGAGGTGGGCTCCTCTCCAGTTTCTTGAGTCTCCCCTGCCAATACTGATAAGGGAAATTCCGGAGAGTCCTCACCACTCTCAGGGGAGTTCTGGCTATCACATTCCTGGTACATAGGGGCACCAGTGAGGGGCTCAGGATCATCCCACAGTTCCCAGAACTTCGGAAAATCCCTTCCCACAATGGCGTCATGCGGTAACTGAGATACTAAGCCCACTGGATGAGAGAGGGTACCTTTGGGGGTCTCGAAACACACTGTAGTCACTGGATACTCTCGGGTGTCCCCATGCACACAAATAACAGCTACCTTGCTATTCCCAGAGACCTCTGTTTTAACTAACTCAGCCTTTATCAGGGTCACAAGGCTACCTGAATCCAGCAATACCACAACATTTCTACCATTAACACACATTTTGCATAAATGTTTCTCAGTTCCTCGAATGGCAGTGCATGCGACTGTCGCACACAGCGACTGACGTCTGCCCGTCAGAAAGTCACACTGCATGGGTTCCTCCACAACCGGGCAATTGGCTGCAATATGTCCCGCTTGCCGGCAGCGGTAGCAAACGATCCTTCTTGCGGCCTCTTGAGCCGCTGATTTCCCAGGCTGTTCTCGCCAAACTTGGGGTAGAGCTCCCACCCTCTCACTCTCTCCACCCTCACCCCTTGGAATCCTCTTATCCGCCCCTGGGGATGGTCTGGTCTTAGGGTGGAAAGTCCGAGTGTCTCTGGAAGAGGCCGTCAGGTTCTCTGTAGCCAAGTATTTCTCCACACGATCCACAAGACCATCGGCCGTCTCTGGGTCTCCATGGCTTACCCACTTTTGGATGGCAGTAGGAAGAGCTCTCAAAAACCGATCCATTACAACACGTTCCACAATCTTTGGTGCGGACAAAGTCTCTGGCTGTAGCCACTTTCTGCTCAGGTGAATGAGATCATACATTTGAGACCTGGGGGGTTTTCCAAGCTGGAAAGTCCAGTTATGCACACGCTGAGCCCGGACAGCCTGGGTGACACCCAGCCTTGCCAATATTTCAGCTTTTAGCATCACATAGTCTTTTGCTTGGTTAGGCTCTAGGTCATAGTAAGCTTTCTGCGATTCACCAGTTAACAGAGGAGCCACCAGTCCAGCCCACTGCTCCTCAGGCCACTTTTCTCTTTCAGCGGTCCTTTCAAATGTGGTCAAAAATACCTCTGGATCATCCTCTCCAGTCATTTTTGTCAATAAACGACTCACCCCAAAGGACGCGGTATTAGTGGGACGGCTTTCCTCACTGGTCTGCGGACGTTGCTGCATTACTGCTTCCATCTGTTGTTGTAGTCTCTGCTCTTGCTTTTGCAACAGGTCTATGAAGCGGGCCTCAGATTGCTGCTGGGCTCGTTGCTGAGCCTCCAGACTCTGTTGCAAAGTTGCGTTTGTCTGCTGCTGGGCTGCAAGGCTCCTTTGCAAACCTGCATTTGTCTGCTGTTGATTGGCATTTGCTAGAGCCAGCTGCTTCAGTATCTCCTCCATGCTGGCTTAAAAAAAACTGCCCGCATTCTCCACCAACTGTGAGGGGGTTAGCTCGGCAGCGGGTGTGTGTGACCCCCGGGATGGGCTCCCCACACAAAACAGGCCCAGCAAACGGAGGTTGTGGTTTTCAAAATCAAAAAAAAGGTGCGGTTTATTTTCTATTTACAGTGACAAAACACAGCAAAGCAAAAGAAACATAACCAAAATAAATCCTGGTCAAGTTGACCTCTGACTAAACATACAGGTTTCCTAACTAACAACTGGGATCAGCCTAGTGCTGTCCTAGTCCCTAAGTCCCTGGTTTAGTAAAAGTCCAAACAAATAGCCACACAGGCTTTGCCTCACCGCACAGGGGTTCACTCTCCCTAGACAGTCCACACAGGTCTGGTTCCAGGCATGAGCTAACATCTAATGAAGCTGGGAGTTCTTATAGAGGCCTAAATGAGCTGACAAGCTTCAGCTGGCCTCATCAACTCCCTGTCTGTACGACGCCCCACACTCTCCCTAGAGGTATGAGTCATCCATGAGCCCACTAGCCTTATACAACTCTCCACCTAGTTGTATAAGTCGGCGTAAAGCCTGAATCTGGGCGAAATATATCTACCCCCCTGGATGCAACCAGGTGACTTTACCTTCCTGCTGTCACAATATATATATATATATATATACATATACACACAATATATATTTATACTTCTGTAAAAAAAATGTAGCGGGGTCCCCAAATTTAACCCCGCTATACCTAAATTTAGGGGTGACCAGAGCAATAGTTGGCTCGGGTCTCTTGATTATTTGGACTCTGCCTTACTGCTGTGTCACCTGGCGTGCAGTTCCCCTTTGGGAGTATAGGTGGTGTTGTCACCTATACCCGGGGTTGAACCACAGGTGATGGAGTAGGTATTGGATGTCCTTTCTCGGCTGCCGTTGGTGGGTGGTTCTGGCGTGCTGTGCATGCCAGGAGAGGATATATAAGGGGCAGACGCCATTACACTGGGAGCCAATTCCCGGGGCCCATGCCCGGAGAGCTAATTTCTGGGGCCTACTGCCCGGAGGGAGCTACCCCTCAGAGAGGGGTGCGCCCCATCTTGATCGAGGAGTCTCAGGCACCTTCAGCCTGAGGCTACAGAGTTCCAGGTAGGCCTAGTACCTTTGACTGGGTCTACAACCGAAGAGGAGTCCCAGGGAACCCGCGTGAGGGTAACCGCTCTGACACAGAGGAAACCAGGGGAGGATCGATCCCATAACAAGAGGGCGAGTAATAGAGTATTGCTGACTCGGGAAAGGCCTGGTGACCTGTCGGAGGGAAGGATTCCTCGCTTTGCAGACTGCCTCTGTGGAGTGTTGAAGCTCAGGAGGGATCTCCTTGATTTGGTCCTTGGAGGGGACTGAGTCATTGTTCCAGCATCACGCCGGCTGCTTGTGCTATTGAGTGACTATCTGGGTGAGCTGTACCCACTCGGGACCGAGTGGAGTCGAAGCCAAGAGTGTGCCTGAATCCACTTCTATCTGCTAACCTCTTTCTCACTTCAACTCTCTGGTTCCTGAAAGCAAGATAAAATAAACTTACGTTGGAGTTGATATGTTGTGTGGACATTGACCTAATTTGGGGAAAGATAAAGACTCCCCTCTATAAACTTAGAGGGGAGAACCAGAAGAAGGAAGCAACTCGCTGCGGGACCCAAGTTTGTAACACCGCCTGACCTTTATAATCTAGAGGACACGGGCATGTGGCATGGTGTGTCTTATCTCCCTGCTTGAGAAGGTAAGAGGGGGAAAAAGATCCGTGTGCTACAAAAACATGGGCAGTACTGAGTGTAGCAACAGCAGTGGGGCACCGTAAAGATTGGAGAATGTGGGATTACTCAGTGGGTCAGGAGCATCTCTCACGTTTTTTCGCAGCGGATCTTGGTCTTCCTGCAGTCCACCACTCTGCTGCTTGCTTAGTCAAGCCCTGCTTTGGCAACAGCGCCCCCTTTATTTCTATTTAGCAACAATAGCACTCCTCTTGGGCAGTGTCCTCATTGCTCTCTCTGCTCTTCCTCCTCTTTCTTATTGGTCAGTGGCACTGTGGTACTCTACTCTATTATTACAAGGCAAGTGCTCTGGGCTTGTGATAGTTCTGTACTACACTGGTACTACACTCTGCTTCTAATACTCTGGGTTCTGACCTTGCTGACTTGTCTTTGCATTACGCTTACTTTCTGGTGCCTGTTCTGACCTCTGCCTCTCCATGCATTACATGAGTGACTGTTGTCAGCCCTGCCTCTAAATTTTGCCACTGGCTACTCACCCACTTAAACATCAGTCCACACTTTACTCCTCAAAAGACCACAGGTAATTATATATATATATGTAGCACACGGACCCTTTTCTCCTGCTTACCTTCTTCTTGCAGGGATAAAGGCACACCGTGCCACATGCCCGGATCCTCCTGGTTTAGAAGGTTGAGCGGTGTTCTTTATTTTTGGGTCCTGCAGCGAGTTACCTCCCGTTCACTGGTTCTCGTCCCTGGAATGTACGGAAAAGTCTGTGTTCTTTCCCCAAAGAAACTCAATGTCCAAACTGTATTTAAACTCCAAACCAAGTTTATTTTTATCTTGCTCAAACAGATTTGGGAACAGGTTGAAGATAGCGACAAAGTAGGTAGGGAGATAGGTTCAGGCACGCGGCACCCAGTTACCCTGTTCTTTTACTCAAGCCTGAGTATGAATTTTGCTCACCCGGATAGATCCCTCTCACAGTTCTAGCAGCCGGAGTGAAGCACGAACAGTTGCTACTTGAATTTAGTGCCCTTCACAGACAAGTCCTAGAGATTCTCTGCCACAGAATCCCTAATGATTGAATTATGACTTCTAAACAAAACCCCGTAGATTAGTAGAGACCATAGGTGTCAGTGGGACACACTACAGGGGCTATACTGCAACTCACAAATCCTTCCTCTGATAGGTAACCAGGCCTCTTCTTCATCCTGAAATTCATCACTGATCCATCGGATAGGTCCTCCCCCGGTTTCCTCTCCTTCAGAGCGGGCCACCCTCACACAGGTTCCCTGGGACTCCAGTGTGTTGGCTGTAGACCCAGTTGAAGGTACTGGGCCTACCTGGAACATTGTAGCCTCGGGCTAAAGGTTCCCGAGACTCCTCGGCCATTTCACGCACCCCCAGGCCAAAGGGGTCCTCCCTGGCACACCACCCCAATGGGGCACACTCCTCCCTAGATCATGGCGTCTGCCATTTATGTACCCTCTCCCAGCATGCACAGCAGGCAAAACCCCGCCCACCACACGGTAGCCGAGAGAGGACACCCAATCACACCACAATGCCACCCGTGGTTCAACCCAAGACCTGGGCAACAGCGCCACCACAGGACAAGGGGAACCATACACCAGGCAACACCACAGCAGAACAGAGTCCGTACCTAGCAAATTAGAGAACCTGAGCCAACTATGGCTCGTACTACTCCTAAATTTAGAACATAGCGACCACCAAATTTGGGGTACCCGCTACATATATATATATATATATATATATATATGTATATATATATGAAGGCCAGTATGGTGGCCTGAATTTATGGGAGGAGTCCGGAGGGTATTTAAGCAGCCCACCACCTGTGGTCTTTGTCGGTTTCGGTGCGCAATACTACATGTCACTGGGCCGACTCTTCCCAGCTCACCTCATGTTCGTGAGTCTGTGAATTTGGATCGTAGGTGCATTGCGGCTTCTCCTTCATGGTCTTTCGTCTGGGGTTCCCGCTCACTGTCGCAGGTAGTATTCAAACCTTTTTGTATCATGTGTAATCTTGCGCTTCGTTATGCTTCCTGTCCTGTGACCGTTTCAATACCCTCCCTCCCATTCCCCATTTCAGGGCATTTCTCAAACTAATTTCTCTCCTCAAACAACTATTACTTATTTTGGGTATGCCCCCTTTTTTGGTATACCGACCAGCAGACCAGGGCACACTTCAGGTCCATTTCATGATGTAAGTCTTATGGCGCGTTCATGTGGTTCACATCCATCCCGGCCGAAGGGTTTCGACCATAAATATATATATATAATGTAGCACCCTGCTCCTATTGGGTAGGCGCTATTTGTAAATTTAGTTGTCTGAGCTGTAGTTTAGCTCAGAATAATTGTGTAAATTTCTGGTTTCTGTTCCAGTCCAGCTGTGTTGCGCATTTTCCACTTGACTGTGGGTGTCGCTGTCACCACAGGTCAAGGTTGGAAATGCAGCAGGCTGGATGTATTGGGTACCTCTTGCCCAGAAACAGCTCAGTGGGATTGGTCCCCCAGCTGTGCATTCTGGGAGAGGGTACTTAAGGGACAGTCACCGCCTTCCGGGTCTCTCTGACCTGATGGCCCTCCTGGCCTAAGGTGTGCCGTAGCAGTTTTCCTGCCTCGGGGCCGGCTGGCCCAAGGCCTCATTACTGGAAGTGGGCCCAGGAGTTCTGGGACCTACTAGTCAGGGGTGGTCCTGTGCTGTCTTGCCTGCGGGGAGAAGCTGAGCAATTAAAGAAACCAGGGGAGGACTTTTCTCAGAGAGGACCGAGCCAAAAGGGCTGGTATCTCAGGAAGAGCTTGGAGACTCAATTGGAGGACGCATCCCGACCCATCTACCTCACAGTATTGCCGGATTGGCTGAAAGAAACTGGTACTGTGTGACTGTACTTAAACTTTGCAAAAGTCCTGGATCATTCAATCCTGTGGTAGAGGGTTGTGCAGAGACTGTGGTGTTCTTCAAGTCTGTGGCAGAGACTATTTGGATTCTTCAAGTCTGTGGCAGAGACTTTTGACCGAGTACCACACCGGCTGCTAGGTCAGTGAGAGAGGCCTATCCGGTGGTTGCTATATCCAGTGTGGAAACGGTTTGTCCTCTGGATTAGGAAGTACCCGTGATCCGCAAAGCAAGGCACCTGAATCTCCCCTAACCCTCCATCCCTCTAAATGACATTTCTTTAATAAAACCATTGGAAAAGAGACTATGTGTTGGTGCTGACATCTGTGAAAACTCTTCAATGGAACCCCTATGACGGATATGGTGGAACAGACAGGTAACGGCATGACCCAAAAATATAACCAGCAGCTCCTATGGGGGTAGTGCTACATACATATATATATGTAGCGCCCCCCAATATTTGGGGGCGCTATGTGTAAATTTAGGGGGCAGTCTGAGCCAGTAATTGGGCTCAGACCAATTTATGATTCAATTTTGCTCTGCTCTGGGTGTGATACTGCCTGGCAGTAGTGTTCCCCGTTGCCTGTAGGTGGCACTGTCACCCCCGGCATAGGTTGAACTACGGGGGGTATCACAGCACCTTGGGTGTCCTCTCTCGGCAGCCGTGCAGTGGGTGTGGTCTATCCTCTGTGCATGCTGGGAGAGGGTACAAAAGGGGCAGACGCCATTTGGCATGAGGCGATTCCAGGGGGACCCCAAGGCGTTCAGGGGGGACCTCTGGTCCAGTGAATGTGCCTCATGGCCCGCATGGCACGAGGTGCGTGAGTGTGTTTAGGCCTCGGGCACCTTTAGCCCGAGGTCCTGTTGCTGCATCGTGGGCCCAGCTCCGCTGACAAGGGCCTATGCTTCAGAGAAGGATCCCAGGCTGTCCGTTTGTAGGGGGCCCATCTTTAGGAAAAGTGGTCCATGGAAAGATCAGTCCCTGCGGAGATTAGCGACGGTACTGCTGTCTCGGGGAGAAGCCTGGAGGCTTGCCTAGAGGGGGATCCATCGTCTCTGATATCCGTGCTTCATCCCGGCTGCTAGGACTGCTCTCATAGGAACTATCCAGGTGAGCAATACCCACTCAGGCTTGAGTGGCGATGAGTGTATATACTGAACTGAAGTGTTGCGTGCCTGAACCTTCCCCTACTTTCTTTCAACTTCCTGCTCTCTCTCTTCAAGTTGACTCAAGGAGAAAAAGAATAAAGTCTTGCTGATTAGGTTTTACTCATAGGCGTGCCCACGGGGTGTGCCGGGTGTGCCCAGGCACACCCTAATCATCCCTGTGCTCTGTCTGTGCTTTAACACCTTATGCTAGTGCTGACTGCCTGCAACATGTCTGTCCCTGTGTAGCTCACAGTTACCACCACTGGGGTCGGTCCGGGCCAGCAAAAACAGCTGTGCTGCGAGTGGGAGGTGATTGAGCAGGGAACTAGGGACCACATCCGCGGAGTAATCCAGCCGCATTTCCCGATGCAGCTTCTATAGTTCCGGCTGCAGGTCCCGCAGGCGCCGGCGGAGTAATCTACATCTGCACTCCCCCCCCCCTCCTCTCTTCCCCTCTTTTGAAGCAGCGGACTAGTGGAGCATGGATAGCGGCAGGCGAGTGGCTGCAGCCTGCTAGATTGAGGTGAGCACTGCAGTGAGTGCCCTCTGCCTGACTTGGAGAGCCATCTTGCTCGGGAGTGGGGTTGCAAGTTCTCAGTGTCCACTCGGTCCTGTCCGTTCTCCCAGCCCCTCCCTCATTCCACTAACTGTCCAATGCCACACTCCGCCTCCCATTTGTGTCCGCCCAACCCCGCCCACAGTCCAACCCCCTGCATGCAATGCCTGCAATGAGCTGTGATTGGTGTTTTGTGAGAAGCTGGGCAGGAGATATGAAACAATGGCTGCTATAGCTGCATCAGCCACCTAAAGGGGAACCAGCCTGAGAGGAGGGAGGCATAATTGGTAAATTAAACTTTTGCACACAGAACAAAACCCCTGTCTCCCCCCACCACCTTTTGCACTGCCTCCATCTCTCCATTCTCTCTCCTCTTCTCACTTCCTCCTCTACCCCCACCCCTCTCTCTCTCTCTCTCTCATCTCTCTTTCTCCTTTTTTCTCTCTCTCCCTTTCTCTCTCTCTCCTTTTCTCTCTCTCTCTCCTTTTCTCTCTCTCTCCTTTTCTCTCTCTCTCCTTTTCTCTCTCTCTCCTTTTCTCTCTCTCTCCTCTTCTCTCTCTCTCCTTTTCTCTCTCTCTCCTCTTCTCTCTCATCTTCTCTCTCTCTCCTCTCTCCTTTTCTCTCTCTCTCTCTCTTTCTCTCTCTCCTTTTCTCTCTCTCTCCTTTTCTCTCTCTCTCTCTCCCTCTCCTTCTCTCCTCTCTCTTTTCTCTTTCTCTCCTCTCTCTTTTCTCTTTCTCTCCTCTCTCTTTTCTCTTTCTCTCCTCTCTCTTTTCTCTTTCTCTCCTCTCTCTTTTCTCTTTCTCTCCTCTCTCTTTTCTCTCCTCTCTCCCCCATTTTTTTTCTCACCCCACTTTCTCTATCTTTGCCTCCCTCTCCCTCCGCCAACTTTTTTTTCCCCCTTTCTCTCTCTCTCCCGTATCTCTCTTGTTATATACAGACCAGTGTATATAATGTACCGTATGGTGTACATGTAATGTACAGACTGTACCCTGGCACTATACTGTACATTATATACAGACCAGTGTATATATAACATACAGCGTGATGTCGGGGGTGACACCATGTTTTGCCGCACCAGGTGACACCAACCCTAGTGACACCACTGAGTGAGACAGCACTGATGGACCAAAAAACCTGGCTTGTCACTGTCAGCAAAAAAGTGTGTATGTGTGTGTGTGTGTGTATATATGTGTATATGTGTGTATATATATATATATATATATATATATATATATATATATTTAAAAATACACACTTTTTTGCTGACAAGCCAGGGTTCATAAACTTTTGAATTGTATATGTAATACATATATATTTATTTTTACACAAAAAAAAAAAAAAAATATATATATATATATATATATATATATATATATATATATATATATATATAATATAGATACACACACACACTTCAAATCGATATGAACCCTGGCTTGTTAGCAAAAAAAGTGCATATATATATATATATATATATATATATATATGATGCAGGTGCACACCCTAATGCAATAGGCTGCGCACGCCTATGGTTTTACTCATGTGTGGACATTGGCCTTATTCCTGGAGATTCTTGTTTGCCTAGACAACGGAGCTAAAGGATCCATTCTAGAGAGGTAATTGCTGCAGACCGAAAACAAAACCAGCCGGTCCATTAAATGGGGGTAAGTGCAACATATATATATATGTAGCGATACCTTCAGCTAAGAAAGCCACAGATTTAGTTTGGGCCCTGAATACAGCTCCGCCAACCCCCGGCAATGTACTCGACCCCCTTCTGGCACAGTTAGTCTAGGGTAATATATATATATCTTATGCTCTATGGTTAAATTCAGACACCAATGCAGTGATAGAAGAATAACGAGTTTACTTTCTACTGGCAATAAAATCAACAGTTATAACAAATCACAGGAATATCTCTGCAGAGCCCTGCAGCAATAGGCACGCTACAACTAGTAAGATTACGCGCCACGTGTAACAGTACTTCACTATGTGCCATATGGCGCAGCAACTAAATAATCTATCTAGATGGCCAGGCCTGACCATATAACCCAGTCTCTAGGGGGTAAAATTCTTCGCATGCAGTCTTTAAACGGTGGTGCACATTTCAGGAACACATTTGTAATCCAAGGGAACAAAAAAATGCCAACACAGTACACTCCACTAGAGATCCGTTTGACTCAGTTCAGCTATGGATCTCCAGGGGAGGGAAAACTGAAATAGGAACTGGTGGGCCACAGCAGTCTGTAGGCCTAACAATGGTATACGGTATTTGTGGATTGAGCATGTGCTCGCTCACCCCTCCGGACGCGATCCCAGTCCGGGAACTTCCACCTGCTGTGTCTCCACACACAGCGTCTGCAGCGGTCTGGTCTCCGGCTCAGCAGCGGTTGAGGAAACCGAGTCAGATGCCGCCCAGGCTCGCGATGGGGTGGAAGGCTCTTTTGGGTAGCAGCGCAAGGCCCCAGGCTTCAGGCCTTGCACCACAGCGGATCCGCACAGGAAGATCTCTCCACTGAAGTCTCGTGTCCCAAAGAGGACGAGCGCAGCCTCGCCTCCTCCTTATATAACCCCACCCATGAGTCTCTGGGGTGGAAACATTGCATCCTGGGTACCGAATGGGGTTCTGGGTAAGGTAGTCCTGATAGTCTTAAAAGAGACCTCGCTACACACTCCCCCAAATTAAACTCTTTGGTCCCCAAAGATAATTCTAACATACACTATGTACAACCCTAGACAACGTTGCGTATGATGTTGGCATAGGGAATTCCCACGAAAACAAATGGGTTGAGTTCCCTTGCCCACAGGTCACACTATCATGAGTGGCCTGCCTAACTGTGCCAGAGAGTGAGTGGGGGTTGCCCTCCACCAAATGAACAGTGGAGGGATCCGGATTCTCTGCATTCCTCCTGGCAGTGACCACAGAATCTTCTGAGCTCTTCCCCATTTGTGGGTAGGTCAACTTTTTGGGAGGCCTTATGACTCTTCGAGCCCTTTGCTCTCTTGGGGTTTATGGCTCTGGCGCCACAGGCTCTTCTTCCGTAGCAGGCTCTGGCAAAACGGCGGGCTCTGAAACATCTGCTTCAGGAGCCGAGGGATACATAGAGTCTCCAGGGTCCCTTTCAGAGTAAGTATCACAGGCATCTTCCCAGTAATCTGATGAAGGACTAGATGGGATGAACTCAGTGGCTTCTGCATTCAGTGTTCCATCTACAGTGTCTTCATTGGTTGGAAGATCTATAGCAGAAGTTCTTGGAGTTAGGGAAGGCCACAGCCAGTCAAGTTCTCTCCCTTCATCTCCACTAAGTTCGGAGGCCTCTCCATCTTCACCCCGAGAGGTCTGGGACCGAGTGTTTGGCCTGGAAGTATCCAGAATAGAGACTGGTTCAGGGGAGTCCCTCACTGGAGGTATCCTGACTGCTTCAGCAAGTGGGAGCAGGTGGTTTCGATGCCACGTCTTCAGTGGTCCTACCTTCCCTTCTGGCTTCAACTTGTAGACAGGTAGGCCTGGCAGCTTCCTACAGATGACATAGGGTTCAGATCTCCATCTGTCTGCAAGTTTGTGTTTTCCAGGGACCCCCAGATTGCGTAACAGTACTCGGTCCCCGGGCTAAAGGTCTTGCACCCGGACCTTCAAGTCGAAATTTCTTTTGTTTCGAGCTCCCCTTTGATCTGAGGCCGCTTGAGCTTGTTCATAGGCTACTTTCAGGCTGTGTCTGAGCCTGTCCACATATCCTTTGTGGGATGTGGCTGAGGAATGGTCTAAAGAGGTGCCAAAGGCCAGGTCCACAGGTAGCCTTGCTTCTCTCCCAAACATGAGTCGATATGGGGAGTAACCTGTAGCATCACTGGTGGTGCAGTTGTAAGCGTGTACTATAGCTGCTATGTGTTTGCTCCAATGTTGCTTCTTCTCACTATCCAGAGTTCCCAACATGTTAAGCAGGGTTCAGTTAAACCTCTCCGGCTGAGCATCTCCCTGTGGGTGGTAAGGTGTGGTTTGGGTTTTATTGATACCCAAAGAGTCTAACAGTTTCTTGATCAATCGACTCTCAAAGTCCCTTCCTTGGTCTGAATGGAGTCGCTGTGGTAGCCCATAATGGACAAAATACTTCTCCATAAGTACCCTGGCCACTGTGGAAGCCTTCTGGTCTTTGGTTGGGAAAGCTTGGGCATACCGGGTGAAATGATCGGTTATCACCAGAACATTTCCTAGTCCACTCAGGTCGGGTTCGAGGCAGAGAAAATCAATGCATACCAGATCCATTGGGCCTTGACTTTGTAGATGGCCCATTGGGGCAGCTTGATGGGGTAAAGTCTTCCTCTGGATGCAGCGTGCACATGAATGGCAGTACTCTTCTACTTCTGCCCTCATGCAGGGCCAATAGAACCGACTTCTGATGAGTTGAAAGGTCCTCTCCGCCCCTAGGTGGCCGTGATTGTCATGCAGGGCAATCAGAACAGTCTCTCGATGTTTTTCTGGAAGGAACAATTGCCATTTATCTTCCAGGTCATCAGAGGGGCCCCTTCGGTAGACCACTCCCTGATGCACCTGCAACCTGTCCCACTCTTTCCTCAGCAGGCGAGCTTCCTTTGAGGAGTGGCGCAGGATTCTGTTTGGATCCTGATTCTCCAGGGCTTCCAGAACCAATTTCCCCATGGGGTCTTCTAATTGGTCGTATCTCAGCTCCTTCTTGGACAGTTTTGGCAGATTGTCTTCCTCCAGTTGGGTTACTCCACAGTATTGTTTGGGGACTCCTACCATGGTAACTCCTATCTCTTCTGCCCTTGAGCCTCCTCTGGCTTGTAATTCAGCCCCTTGACAAAGGGCCCGCACCCCGTCGGGTGCCACTTGAGTCCAGTCTTCTGTGTCACTGGTGGGGGTATGAGATCTCCTGGACAGAGCATCTGCATCTCGATTTCCAGCCCCTGGCCTGTACTTTAGGCTGAAATTGAATCCAGACAGTGCAGCCAACCACCTGTGTCCAGTGGCGTCCAGCTTTGCTGTGGTGAAAAGGTAGGTAAGGGGGTTGTTGTCGGTCTTCACAGTGAACTCCGCCCCATACAGGTAGTCTTTAAGCTTGTCTACTACCGCCCACTTAAGGGCCAGGAACTCCAGCTTGTGAGTGGGGTAGTTCTTCTCAGAGGGGGTCAGGCTCCTGCTCACGTAGGCAACAGGCCGCAGTTGTCCTTCATGTTCTTGGTAAAGTACTCCTCCCAGACCGTCATGACTAGCATCTACATGTAGTTCATAGGGTTTGGTTGGGTCTGCGTAGGCCAAGACTGGGGCAGTGGTTAGGCTCTTCTTCAACGCCTGGAAGGCCTCTTCACACTTCTGGCTCCACTGATCTCTGACTGACTCTCCCAGCTTCCTGGGCCCTGAGTCGTCCTCTTCCCCCTCAGTCTTGAGTAGTTCATTCAATGGTCTGGCAATTCGGGCGAATCCTTCCACAAACCTCCTGTAATAGGAGCAGAACCCCAAAAAGGATCTGAGTTCTGTTACTGTGGTGGGACGTGGCCAGGAGGTAACTTCCTCCAATTTCTCAGGGTCTGTGGCCACCCCTTCTTCCGACACTATGTGCCCCAGATAGTTCACAGAAGACTGGTAGAACCGACACTTCTCAGGCGAAAGTTGAGTCCCTCCTCACTGAGTCTTCTCTTTTTCCAGCCTTTCTTCGTGTTCTTCCAGGGTTCTCCCAAAGACAATGACATCGTCCAGGTATACAAGGACTTCAATAAGGTTCATGTCTCCTACAGTTTTCTCCATGAGACGTTGGAAGGTAGCAGGAGCTCCAGACAGTCCCTGAGGCATTCGATCAAACTCAAAGAACCCCACTGGGGTTATGAAGGCCGTCTTCTCCTTGTCTTCTGAATGCATAGGGATCTGGTGGTATCCACTCTTGAGATCCATAACGCTGAACCACTTGGCTCCAGACAAACTCTGTAAAGCGTCCTCTATCCTTGGAGTGGTGTACTGGTTGGGTATGGTTCTCCTGTTGAGAGTCCTGTAGTCTATACAGAGCCTCAACGACCCATTCTTCTTCCTGACCACCACTATCGGGGAGGCATAGGGGCTTCTAGACTCCCGGATCACACCAGTCCTCTTGAGTTCTGTGAGTTGTTCCCTTAGATCCTCCAGATCTGCTAGTGGGACCCGCCTGACCCTCTCTCTGAAGGGCTTGTCTTCTTGAAGGTGGATTCGATGGGTGGCACTCCTTGCACACCCCACACCGAACTCATCTTTGGAGAAGATCTTCTCCCATCTGGTCAACTGGGCCTTGGCTCTCTCTTTCCAAGCCCTGGGCAGATTCGGGTTTTCCATGGACAGCTTCTCCCAAACATCTCCTCCTTCACCCATCCCCTTGACTTCTGACAGGGTAACCGGGGCAGCAGGGCTCACCTGGCCCAGCAGCATTCTGGCGGGGATCTCCATGGGGTCACCTGTAGTGTTCCTAACACTCACCGGAACTCTACAATGGGCCTTCTTCAGGGCCTTCAGCGGAATCACTTCTGGTATCACCTCCAGACCTGAGAACTCTCCCCTTGGGTCGGACTCCAGCACGACAAAGGGTCCAGGCTGCTTCCAAGTAAGCTTCACAGTGGCTCTGAGACAGGTTACCTCGCCGGGCTGCAACACTACCCCTTCTCTTCCAAGTCTCCACACCTTCCCTATCCCCTCTCTAGGGGTCTTCTGCTCTAGGACCAGCCGTTGGTAGGCCGTCTTCAGCATGGGGTGAATCTTGGTGGCCGCTTGCCCCTTCTCTTTCACTAGAGGGGTCAGGAGTCTTCGGACCAGGTCCATGTTTGTCCCTATTATAAGGGAACTCTTGTTGGCTCCTGGCGGCCGAGGGCACACAACTGCCAGGGTGTCAAACACTTCGGCCTTCCCAGCCACAGATGGGTCAAAGGTCATCTTGATGGGCAGATAGCCATCATAGGGGAAGCTCTGGGTTCCAATCCCCCATATTTCCAGTTCCTCTATCTTCTGGATGGGCAGATGACTCAAGTGCTTATCGTAGAAATCCCGGTATAATAGGGTCACTTGTGCCCCAATATCCAAGATGGCTCTGGTGTAGACTCCCTCCACTTGAATGGGCACTATAGGAGATGGGCCTACCAGCTTCTCTGGATATGGCCTGGCAGGGGTCGCCTTCTTCTGGTCCTTTCCCTTCGGACTCTCTCTCGTCCAACTCCCTTTGGAATTTAGTCTTTCTTGAGCCTGGTATGCATTGATTTCCCTCCTTTCAATGGGTGTACAGACCCGCTGAGGGATATTATTGTTTTTCTTAGGTGTGCATCCCCTCTGGGGAATGCTGTGCCTCTTCTGAGGGGTCTTGCCCCCTTTCTCTGGGGTGTATCTCTGTTGATGAATGTTGTGTTTCCTCTGAGGGGTTTTGTCTCCTCTTTTCTTCTGCTTCGCATTCAGCTTGGAGCTCACTGAAGATGATGGGCACCCGGTTGACTCCTTCACCGGGGCCCTCTGGAGTTTCCCGCCGGCTTGCGGTTATCTGTTTTCTTCTTCTTGGGACTGGGACATGTAGCTGCAACGTGGCCAACTCCCTCACAATTAAAACAGATTATGTCCCCCCAGTCTTGCAGAGATGCGGGTGCCGAAACAGCTGGGAACAGTTCCTTTCTCGCTACCTCTTTCTCTGGACACTGTGTGTCTTTCGCCATCAGAGAAGACAGCATCTCTAACACCTGAGACATTTGTGATTTCAAAGTGTCCACTTCTGAGTCCCTTTCTGGAGTCATGAGCGAGTTGACCATCACTCGTGTAGGGGCATGACTTGTCTTTATCATTGCCTGATCCTTCTGCAGTGCCTCCTCATCCCTGATGACTTTTATCAAATCCGAGTAAGTCAGTGACGTTCCTCCTCCTGAGGTTTTCAGGTGCAACCAGACTGGATCCGAGCGCAAAGCTCCCTTTAAGACTTGCTTCATTCTTGCCGCATCTGTATCTTGCAGCTGCGCCTTTAAGGCTTTCTATCACTCGTTGCCTCTTCTGCGCTTCAGGCACCTCCCATGCCTCCACTGCCTGCAATGCCTGTTCCACCCAAGTATCGAAGTCTTCCTCCCCTGCAGGGACAGGGAGCTTCCCTGAGAATGTCTTTAGTCTCCGGTAGCTAGTCTCTACATGCACCGTGCTTGTCTTCTGACATTTGGTTAGCAGATCCCCTATTGCCTTTATCAATTCTGGTGATATAGCAGTGGCAGGTGCAGGTGCCACCGGGGGCGTCACCCCGTCTCCTCTTTCTGGTGAGGTACGGGCCGCAGCCTGCGATGATCCCGTTGGTGATGGTTCCTTTTTTACAGTTACTGCGTGCGCCAACCTATAGGTTCTGTTGTCTGGCGTCCGCACACACTTGCGCTTGCGCTTGCAAGCCTCTGGCATCCCGTCCCAGTACTCCACTAGTGCATACTGATATGAGATGTCTGGGTCTGACTTTATCTCCGTCACCCACGGTGTGTGATTTGGGGACACTGACTTCATTAACTCCTCTACCGTCTCAGTCGAACATTCCTCCCCAGGGAGGCTGATGACTATCGAGTGGTTTGGGTCTGCCCTAGAGGCTTTGCACCACTCTTCTACTGCTTGTGGGTCCATGGGGTCCATGCCTGCACTTCTGGCGTTCACCTGCTGTATCAGGATCCCGGACGAGAACCCCCACGTGTAGCGATACCTTCAGCTAAGAGGGCCGCAGATTTAGTTCGGGCCCTGAAGACAGCTCCGCCAACCCCCAGCAATTTACTCGACCCCCTTCTGGCACAGTTAGTCTAGGGTAATATATATATATATCTTATGCTCTATGGTTAAATTCAGACACCAATGCAGTGATAGAAGAATAACGTGTTTACTTTCTACTGGCAATAAAATCAACAGTTATAACAAATCACAGGAATATCTCTGCAGAGCCCTGCAGCAATAGGCACACTACAACTAGTAAGATATGGTGCACACGCGCCACGTGTAACAGTACTTCACTATGCGCCCTATGGCGCAGCAACTAAATAATCTATCTAGATGGCCAGGCCTGACCATACAGTATAACTCAGTCTCTAGGGGGTAAAATTCTTTGCATGCAGTCTTTAAACGGTGGTGCACATTTCAGGAACACATTTGTAATCCAAGGGAACAAAAAAATGCCAACACAGTACACTCCACTAGAGATCCGTTTGACTCAGTTCAGCTATGGATCTCCAGGGGAGGGGAAACTGAAATAGGAACTGGTGGGCCACGCCAGTCTGTAGGCCTAACAATGGTATACAGTATTTGTGGATTGAGCATGTGCTCGCTCACCCCTCCGGACGCAATCCCAGTCCGGGAACTTCCACCTGCTGTGTCTCCACACACAGCGTCTGCAGCGGTCTGGTCTCCGGCTCAGCAGCAGTTGAGGAAACCGAGTCAGATGCCACCCAGGCTCGCGATGGGGTGGAAGGCTCTTTTGGGTAGCAGCGCAAGGCCCCAGGCTTCAGGCCTTGCACCACAGCTGATCCGCACAGGAAGATCTCTCCACTGAAGTCTCGTGTCCCAAAGAGGCCGAGCGCAGCCTCGCCTCCTCCTTATATAACCCCACCCATGAGTCTCTGGGGTGGAAACATTGCATCCTGGGTACCGAATGGGGTTCTGGGTAAGGTAGTCCTGAGAGTCTTAAAGGAGACCCCGCTACATATATATATATATATATATATATATATATATATATATATATATACTCAGCTTCTCATACTGCTTGGACAATGGCATTTGGCAGCACATAGCTGGTTGATAAGCAAAGCTTTATCTTATTCACTTTACTAAATCAAGGTAGTATTAAACCCTCAGTGTGTTTTAGCTTACATTGGTTGTAAAGGGTGAAGATTTTTTACCTTCATGCATTCTATAAAAAAAAAAAACTTCAGAATGCAGCTCCCCCGCAACCCCCCCAATACTTACTCAAGCCCAATCCTGATCCAGCGCTGTGCACAAGAGCGGCTGCTCTCCCAGGTCTCTGCCTCTTTTTTGGCAGAAACATAAGCCAGTGAGGAGAATGCCAGGGGCGGGGCCGAGCCCTGTTCTGTGTTTCTTATGGACACACAGAGCGAGGCTTGGAAGCTAGCATGACTGAGTGCCCCAATAGCAATGGGGGACTCAGAGAAGAGGAGGAGCCAGGAGCACTGGCTGGGGACCCGAGAAGAGGAGGGTTGGGGCTACTCTGTGCAATACCATTACACAGAGCAGGTAAGTATAAGATGTTTGTTATTTAAAAAAATAATTTAACATTTAATATAATTTTAACACACTGAGCACAATAAAGTAAACACCTGGAGGTTAGAACAGGAAGTAGGAAGTTATGAAGTGAAACTAGAAGAAAAATGTTTTACATGCAGCTCTCGGCTGGCTAGAATAAACAAGTTCTTCACAAGGTTCATCTGACGACTCATCATTGCTTCTACAAAATCTACACGTGACAGAAGTGAGATCGCGGAAACATCATGGCCCAGAATCTACGTGGCATACAAACCCTAATCTTTGATAATGACATTGCTAACAACTATCTGAAATTCAAAAGAGAATGGGCTGTGTACAGCAAAGCAGGATTCTCAGACAAGTCAAAAGAGGTAGAAGCTTAAGCCCTGTACACACGATTGGATTTCCTATGGATTTTAAACCGATGGATTTTTCCATCGGAAATCTGATGAAGCTGACTTCCATCAGTCTTGCCTACACACCATCAGTCAAAAAAACGATCGTCCCAAACGCCGTGACGTAAAACACTCCGACGAGCCAAGAAAAATGAAGTTCTATGCTTCTGAGCATGCGTCGACTTGATTCTGAGCATGCGTGGGTTTTTTATCCGATGGAGTTCCCCACAGACGATAGTAATTTGCTATCGTTTTTTTTTCCATCGGATAAATTTAAAACATTTTCTATTTTTTAACACCGATGGAAAAAAGACCGATGGGGCCCATACACGATCGGTTTGTCCGATGAAAAAAGTCCATCGGACTGTTTTCATCGGTAAAACCGATCGTGTGTACACGGCTTTACACTTTTCTTAATTTTGCTGGTTCAGATGCACTACATAAATATGAGTCATTTTGTTTTCAAGATAATGAGGACAGAGAGGATCCCTTATGTCCTAATCAGGAAATTTGATGAGATATGCTTACCACAAGGTAATGTGATAATAGACAGACATGCATTTAGCATGATGGCTCAGAAACCTGCTAAAGGAATACAATCCTATGCAGCCACAATGAGACTGCTGGCTAAAAAAATTGATTTTGGTGCACAGATGAACAACAGATGAACTGATATGTGACAGGATTGTATGTGGTATCTACAATAATGCAGTTCATGCTAAGGGAGAAAGATCTGACACTGAAATCAGCCATCAGAATATGTACTGTATGTTGTTTAAACATTCTGAAAGGGCCACTAAGGCCCCTTTCACACTGGGGCGGTAAAGTGCCGCTATTTTTAGCGGCGATTTACCGCTAATTTTGCGGCGGTATTCGGCCGCTAGCTGGGCGATTTTACCCCCGCTAGCGGCCGAAAAAGGGTTAAAAACCACCGCAAAGCACCTCTGCAGAGGCGCTATGCCGGCGGTATAGCCGCAGTGTCCTATTGCTTTCAATGGGAAGGAGCGGTGGAGAAGCGGTATACACACCGCTCCAAAAATGCGGCTAGCAGGACTTTTTTTACCGTCCTGCTAGCACACCTCTCCAGTGTGAAAGCCCTCGGGCTTTCACACTGGAGAAACAGCAGCCGCTGTTTCAGGTCGGTTTGCAGGCGCTATTTTTAGCCAAATAGCGCCTGCAAACCGCCCCAGTGTGAAAGGAACTAAAAAGAGAGGCAGAAGTGTTTGTGGTGCAACTGAACAAAAGACAATGCAGCAAGTGTGGTAGTAAACACGCTACTGAGAGCAACAAGTGTCAGGCTTTTAACAAAAGGTGTAACTCATGCAACAAATGGAATCATTTTGCAAAATGTTGTAGGTCCAAGCTTTAAAATAGAGGTGCGAGGATGACACCATCTAGTGGTACTAAACAACAAAATGTGCACAGAATTAATGAAGTGGAAAGTGATGATCACCAAAATTGTTTTCATTGTGAAAGTGTGGCCTTAATTGCAAATGAAGGAGAAATATTCACCACCCTCTCAACAGCATGCAACAAACATGTCAAGTTGAATATTGACACTGGTGCCAAATGCAATGTCATGTCCTTATCCACATTGTACAACATTGACCCAAAAGCTGAAATTGATGAGTCAAATAAAGTAAACCTGATAGATTATGGTGGTCAAACAATTCAGACACTGCGCATTTCCACATTAGATCTATCAGATGACAAACTGCTATTCCACATTGTGGATTGAAATGTTAAAAACCTGCTAGGCTTACTATACAGCATGCGCTTAAATCTAATCCAACTCAGTTCAGAAGTACATGCAGTACAACAACAGACTCCTGACATGACCGATTATGAGGACTTATTTCAAACTGACACTGTTGGTAAGCTTCCAGTCATGTATCACATGGGCTTGGATAAAACGGTACAGCCTACCGCGTGTGCCCCTTCAAGGATCCCACTGGCCATAAAAGACAAAGTCTTGCAAGAGTTGGAAAGGAGGACTAGACTGGGCATCATTGCACCAGTGCAGGAGGCTTCTCCCTGGGTATCTGCCATGGCAGCAGTAATCAAGAAAGATGGCACTGTCCGCATGTGCATTGATCATGTGCACCTCAATAAGGCTCTTCTGAGGCCTTATCACCCATTAAAGACTGTAGCGCAAGTGATCGCTGATATGCCACAGGCAAAGGTCTTCAACATTCTAGATGCAAAATGTGGATTCTGGCAATTCCTTCTGGATGAGGAATCATCATTACTCACAAAATTTATGACCCAATTGGGAGATATAAATGCTTACAGATGGCATATGGAATTTCAACTGGAAGCAAAGTCTTTGAGAGATGTATGGAACAGCTCTTTGCTGGACAGCCATGTAAAATAGTCGCGGATGATATCTTGATTTGGGGATCCTCCGCTGAGGAACATGACAAACGACTTAAATGCGTACTAGACCGTATTAAAGCCATCAATATGCAGCTCAACCCTACCAAATATCGCTTCAGGGTCTCAGAGGTGCCATATGTTGGACACTTTCTCACGGATAAAGATGTCAAGCCTGACCCAGAAAAAAACAAAGCCATCCATCAAATGCCTGCTCCAGAGGACAAACATGGCTTGCAAAGATTTCTTGGCATGACCAATTATCTCTCAAAGTTCATTCATCACTACAGTGAGGTAAAATCTCCACTCCATCAGCTTCTGTGCCAAGATGCCGACTGGTGTTGGACTGAACAGAATGCGGTTGCTGTAGATACATTGAAGGCACAATTGACTAGTCCACCTGTCCTACAGTATTTTGATATGCATAAGCCAGGGATATTGTCTGCTGATGTTTTCCAGCATGGTCTCTTGGTGCAGCCTCTCTTAAAGATGGGAGACCTGTGGCTTTTGCATCAAGAGTCCTCACTGAGGCTGAAGCACGCTATGCACAAATTGAGAAGGAATTATTGAAACTAGTATTTGCTTGTGTAAAATTCCATGATTACATCTATGGCCGCCCTGTGACTGTGGAGACGGATCATCAGTCACTCATACCCATGTAACCATGCTGAGAAAACCCCTGAACACAGCATCTGCACGCATCCAGCGAATGATGCTAAAGCTCTAACGCTACCACCTTAATGTAATCTATAAACAAGGGCGTGAACTATTTGTTGCCGATGCTCTTTCACATGCACACCTCCCCACTTCTGATAACTCTGGAGCTATTGAGGATTATGATGTGTTGGCTCTGGATGGGGTGTTGTCACCCAGAAGGATTCAGGAACTAAAGCAAGAAACACAGGCAGATGCCTCCTGTCAGCACCTCGTGGACATCATTCTCAATGGGTGGCCTGGCTCCTTTAAGGAAATCCCACATTATATCCGACCATTCTACTCTATGAGGGATGAATTGACAGTGGATGATGGATTAATCCTGCATAGTCAGAGATATGTAATCCCTTACGCTCTTCAGAAATACTACTTGACACAGCTCCATCAAGGTCATCCTGGCATTCATTCCACTAAGCGAAGGGCACGTGAAACCATGTTTTGGCCCACTATATACACTGACATTGAAAGAAGTTTCCAGATGTGCCCCATGCAATTCTCTACGACAGCACTAGATGAGAGAACCTTTACCTCTTCACCAAATACTTGACAGACTATGGTCTATCACAGCAGCTGACATATTTGAGTGATCAAACAAGGATTGGTAGATTGGTAGGTCTTGGTAGATTCGTACTCTGGCTGGTGGGAATTTGATGTCCCCCCAAACACTTCCAGTAACACAGTGATCAGGACATTAAAGAGGATATTCTCCACACATGGAATTCCCTATCAATTGATGACTGACAATGCAACATAATTTTCAAGAAGAGAATTCAAGAACTTTGCTCACCAATGGGATTTTCAGCACGTTACTAGCAGTTCCAATTACCCTAGATCCAATGGTCTTGCAGCGCGTAGTGTAAGATCGGCCGGGCATCTCCTAGAGAAATGTGCACGTGATGGTTCTGACATTTATGCAGCCCTACTCAAACTCCGCAACACACCTAGGGATGGCATGCCTTCTCTGGCACAACACTTACTATCACAACGAACCAGGACTCTGATTCCCATGGTCCCATCCCAGCTCCTGCCAAGAGTTGAGACTGATGTTCAGGCTGATTTATTTACACTCAGGCAAAAAGGAAATATAAGCCATGACAAATCGACCAGGCGCCTTTTTCCTCTGAAGCCTGGGCATGTGGTAAGAATGGAGACAACCTGTGGGTTTGACAAACTGGCCACGGTTCATGAAAAGGCTTGCCAACCAAACACCTATGCCGTCCATTCTGATGGTAGGACCGATGTAAGGAACCGCGGTCACCTCCTACAGGTACCTGAATCATACTATACTGCCTCTGACCATGTGCCTATGATCACTCCAGGACCCCAAGCACAGCCATCTGCTGCTGTGCCAATTGACACTTCCACCAACAGATATAACACACAACCACACCACAATTATGATGGCAACAGGCAAGAGGTTTCAGACTCACCAGCCCCGCAAGTTGTTACTCAATCAGGAAGAGTGTGTAAACCCAATCCAAAGACTTTATCAAACACTGACTCTTACTCAGCATCTTACATTTTATATTGTAGTTTGCTATTGTTACTTGCTATGCTACACTCCTTGTTAGTTCTATATTACACTTCATTTATATATGTGTAGCACACAGGCCCTTTTCTCCGCTTGGCTCCACTTGCAGAGTAAGGCACACCATGCCACAAGCCCGTATCCTCTGGATCAGAGGTCAGGCGGTGTTCACAATTTTGGGTCCTGCAGCGAGTTACCTCCTTCCATTGGTTCTCATCCCCAGTGTATAGGGACAAGTCTATATTTCTCCCCAAGAAGGCCACTGTCCACACCACTTCAACTCCAACAAAGAGTTTATTTTATCTTTTGCTTAGGGAACAGGAAAGAGTTGATGAGAGTAAAAGATAGCAAAGTTAGGAGGTAGGTCCAGGCACAAGACTTCCAACTTATTGTCGCCACTCGATACCGAGTGGGTTTAGCTCACCCGGATAGTCCCTATGAGAGTGGCCCTAGCAGCCGGTGTGTGGACCGAACATCTACTTGAGTTTCCTTAGGATACGATCAGGAACAGTTCCAAGTCCCGAACGTCCCAGCGCTTGTAACACTAGAACCAAGGTGCAAATTAAAGCATGTTACAAGGCCTGTGGCGGATCGTTGAATCCCTCTAGTAGGTAACCAGGCCTCTTCCGAGGTGGCGACTCCTCTCACCGAAATCCCTGGTTTCCTCTTGTCTAGAACGAGTCACCCAATCCCGGGCACCCTAGGATTCTTCTTTCGGGGGTAGGCCCTAGCTAAAGGTGCTGGGCCTACTTGCAGAGCTGCAGCCCCAGGCTAAAGGTGTCTGAGACTGATACACCTGTGCGCACTCCCCTGGCCAGGAGGGCCATGAGGAGCACGCTGCTCCGGTGAGCAGAGCGGAATGGACAGACGGAAGGACCCCGAAAGATTGCATTTGCCCCTTATGTACCCTCTCCCAGCATGCACAGTGGGCCGACCATGCCCACCGCACAACCGCCGAGAGAGGACACCCTAAGGCGTAGCAATGTTACCCATGGTTCAACCCTGACCTGATATGGCAGCGCCACCTACAGGCCACAGGGAACTACACATCAGGCGACACCACATAGGCAGTAGCAAAGAAACCTAACAATCAAAGCGGTCTGAGCCTGACTACTGACTCAGACCACCCCTAAATTTAGGTACATAGCACCCCTGAAAGTAAAGGGGCGCTACATATCTCTTCTTTTAAGGGGGAAGGATGTAGAATACTGTATGTATGTGTTGTAATTACATAGAGAAACTAGAAGAAAAAGGTTTTACATGCGGCTCTCGGCTGGCTGGAATAAACAAGTTCTTCAAAAGGTTCATCTGACAACTCATCATTGCTTCTACAAAATCTGCAGGTTTAAAAAGATAAAAAAGCTACATACTCAGTAAGTTATTTAATCAGCTGCTGAAAGTACTTAAAGAGGAGCTCCAGTCTCCCTGCAACTTTAAATATAAGGACACTCACCTGTCAAGGGATCCAGCGATGTCCTCACCTGAGCTGATTCTTCAGTCGGCTTCAGGTCCAGGCACTGGCATCTTAAGTAAGAGATATAAAAATTGGGGGGGGGGGGGGAAAATGCCTGATTCAAAATTGGGAAGGAGGTGTATTCAGTTTAGCTGGTTGATACGGTAAAGTAGGGTACCGGGATCCTCTTTAAACAAAAACCAAGACAGAAAATAGAATAGAGGGATTAAAAACATCCAGATGAAGTGACGGTTTTTTAGTCACGAAACGCGTCATGTCCCACCAGGACAGACGTATCGAGGACTTCCCTCTCTGCACCTCCACATGACCCGTGTCTCTTGTCCCCCTCTATCCGCTGACAACATGGAAAACGGGTCTATTAAATTCATGATCTGCACGGTCTAAAGGAAGTGACTAAGCCCCCAGTGGTTGGATGTCCACATCACGCTCTGTTAGCCACTTCTTTGATGATCCCAAGCCCTGGCTGAAGCACCCGTCCAATAACGCTGGTCTCACGATATCTTGCCTGAAACTGCATGCCGAGACCACACGTGACTGCACCTTAGACGCCGCGACAGTCGGACAGCAGCACTCGTTGCCGGATATGGTGAACGGCCCCCCACGTGTAGTGGAGGGACCGGGAGCAACTACCAGGACACCGGAACACAGGGGTCTCACAAATATTGAAGTTACATAAGGCTTGCTGTACGTTTTGGTGCGGATCCACCACGATGCACAGACATCTAACAGGGTAAGCTCTGTATTGTCAGTAGCTGCCATATTTCTGTAATCCATACATATGTCTGTGTCACAAAAGACTGAGTCACCCTTGATATCAACACCGTGTGATTGATCAGCCCTCTTTAAACTGCTGCAGCTTCTGCTTGAATATATCATCATCAGTTTCCATTTCCAGCTAAATCATACATATGAATGATAGGTACCTATCTTTAATGTCTCAGTGACTCTACCTTCTGGATGGACATGCAGCAGTCACTGTGTTCCCTACATGACCTCCAACTTGACGTCAGTTTCTGACACTTTGCTATGCAATATTTTTGCGATAATAGCTGTCCTGGACTATTATCCATACAATTTTTTTTTTTTTCAATTTTTAGGTGGATTTTCCATCACTATTATCCAACAATATTTTTATGCACCGCTTCTGGTGCTTTATATGTGTCCAAACGCACTACCTAGGTTGTCTGAGTGTCATGGGAGTCAGGAGTGTGGGGACTGTGTGAATACATATATGGGCTAGTGGGGGAGCATATAGAGAGGTAGCAGGACCGTTTCGTCTGTCCCTTTTAGCCTTCTTGCATGCATGTTTCTACGTTTTAGGATTTGTACATGTGCTGGACTTACCCTAATGTTCTCTTAGGTTGTGTTACAACCTTGAGATCTTTTGTATGTATTTAATTGCTTAATTAATAAAGTCATTCTAGTATTCAGCTGAGTTGCAGGTGATTCACTCATTAAACTATCTGTTGGGATCCTACCCAACACCCCCCCTCTATTTTCTGTCTTAAGTAATAGAAACCGACAGTGAAGCCTTCCTATTGCTCATGTGTGAGACACATTGCCCTTCCTGAATGTGGTCCTGCATTCTTCTGCGACCTGTGAGGTGTCTCAGAAGGCTGTAGGGGGAAGGAGGGGCAGAACTTCTACTCAGATCACAATGGCAATCTGCCTGGAAGTGGGAGAGGGTACCTGTCAAAACCAGGTACCACTTCACCCTAAAAAGTGACAAATGTGGGAGTGGGGGATGCAAATAAGTGGAACTTACCCTTTTGAGTGAAGTTCTGCTTTATAGCATTTGTAAAGGTTCAGATTTTTTTAAATATCAAACATGTTATACAGTCAGGTCCATAAATATTGGGACATCTACATAATTCTAATCTTTTTGGCTCTATACACCACCACAATGGATTTGAAATGAAACAAACAAGATGTGCTTTAACTGCAGACTTTCAGCTTTAATTTGAGGGTATTTACATCCAAATCATGTGAACGGTGTAGGAATTACAACAGTTTGTATATGTGCCTCCCACTTTTTAAGGGGCCAAAAGTATTGGGACAATTGGCTGCTCAGCTGTTCCATGGCCAGGTGTGTGTTATTCCCTCATTATCCCATTTACAAGGGGCAGATAAAAGGTCCAGAGTTAATTTCAAGTGTGCTATTTGCATTTGGAATCTGTTGCTGTCAACTCTCAATATGAGATCCAAAGAGCTGTCACTATCAGTGAAGCAAGCCATCATTAGGCTGAAAAAACAAAACAAACCCATCAGAGCGATAGCAAAAACATTAGGTGTGACCAAATCAACTGTTTGGAACATCCTTAAAATGAAATAATGAACCGGTGCGCTCAGCAACACCAAAAGACCCGGAAGACCACGGAAAACAACTGTGGTGGATGACCGAAGAATTCTTTCCCTGGTGAAGAAAACACCCTTCACAACAGTTGGCCAGTTTAACAACACTCTCCAGGAGGTAGGTGTATGTGTGTCAAAGTCAACAATCAAGAGAAGACTTCACCAGAGTGAATACAGAGGGTTCACCACAAGATGTAAACCATTGGTGAGCCTCAAAAACAGGAAGGCCAGATTAGAGTTTGCCAAACAACATCTAAAAAAGCCTTCACAGTTCTGGAAAAACATCCTATGGACAGTTGAGACCAAGATCAACTTGTACCAGAGTGATGGGAAGAGAAGAGTATGGAGAAGGAAAGGAATTGTTCATGATCCAAAGCATACCACCTCATCAGTGAAGCATGGTGGTGATAGTGTCATGGCGTGGGCATTTATGGCTGACAGTGGAACTGGTTCTCTTGTATTTATTGATGATGTGAATTCTGAAGTTTTTCGGGCAATATTATCTGCTCATATTCAGCCAAATGCTTCAGAACTCATTGGACGGCGCTTCACAGTGCAGATGGACAATGACCCGAAGCATACTACGAAAGCAACCAAAGAGTTTTTTACGGGAAAGAAGTGGAATGTTATGCAATCGCCAAGTCAATCACCTGACCTGAATCCTATTGAGCATGCGTTTCACTTGCTGAACACAAAACTGAAGGGAAAATGCCCCAAGAACAAGCAGGAACTGAAGACAGTTGCAGTAGAAGTCTGGCAGAGTATCACCAGGGATGAAACCCAGCGTCTGGTGATTTCTATGCGTTCCAGACTTCAGGCTGTAATTGACTGCAAAGGATTTGCAACCAAGTATTAAAAAGTGAAAGTTTGATTTATGATTGTTAATCTGTCCCATTACATTTGGTCCCTTAAAAAGTGGGAGGCACATATACAAACTGTTGTAATTCTTACACCGTTCATCTGATTTGGATGTAAATACCCTCAAATTAAAGCTGAAAGTCTGCAGTTAAAGCACATCTTGTTTGTTTCATTTCAAATCCATTGTGGTGGTGTATAGAGCCAAAAAGATTAGAATCGTGTTGATGTCCCAATATTTATGGACCTGACTGTACTTACCTACTTTGCGTAATGTTTTTTCACAGAGTAGCCCCATTCTCCTCTTCTCAGGTCCTCCGCCCTAGCTCCTGGCCTCTCCCCCTACTGAGTGCCCCCGTAGCAAGCTGCTTGCTCTGAGGGCACTTGTGCGTGCTTGCTCCCGAACCACCTCTGTGTGTCTATGAGACACACAGAG
Source organism: Rana muscosa (assembly GCA_029206835.1). Lineage (NCBI taxonomy): Eukaryota > Metazoa > Chordata > Amphibia > Anura > Ranidae > Rana > Rana muscosa. The sequence goes on from CM055121.1 coordinate 417,871,716, forward strand.
CGCGTCTCGGCCCTGCCCCCCCGTTCTCTTCTTACTGGCTGTGATAGACAGAGCAGTGGGAGCCAATGGCTCCTGCTGATGTATCTTAGCCAATGAAGAGGGAGAGACCCAGGAGAGCTTCTGCTCTCGTCCACATCGCTGAAGCAGGCACATCTGATTAAACGGGGGGAAGGGGGGGCTGAGGGGGGATCTGCACACTGAAGGTTTTTTTTGCCTTCATGCATAGAATAAATGAAGGTAAAAAACCTTTAGCCTTTAGAACCACTTTAAAAAACTAAGGGTTTAATATAATTTTAACAGCCTCTTATCCTTAAGTTAAATCATTTAGTTAAATCAACCCAGTGAGAAGGTCTGCTGGCTCTCTTCATAAAATTTACTGCTCTCTTCATAAAAGTTACTGCCTAAAATTCCTTGTCATTACTAATTGTACAGCTATCCTTTTAGTGGCGGAATTATCAGGGTCGCAACAGTCGCCGTTGCGTCTGGGCCCTGTAGTTCCGCCAAGTCCGGGGGGTCCACCACCCGCCCGTGTGAGGGGCCTGACCGCCGCCCGCCAGTGTGAGGGGCCCACCTGACTGTCCTGTCACTGTGTTGGTTGGTGCTGTTCGTTCCGCCGGGGGGATCAGGTGCTTTCGCCTGCTGAGGGAAGACAGAGAAGGCAGAGGCAGCGCTGAGACTGTGGACCCCACCTATCCAGAGACACAGAGAATGTGGGGAGATGAGGCGGACACTGAAAAATTAAGTCAGCAGACCTGCTGACACCAAATGAGAGAAGGGGAGGAGCTTTCCCCTCTGTGGCTGCGTGGAGTACCTTTACCCGGCGTCTACATATGAGGCAAAGCATCCTGGCGGGAGAAGGCACGGTGATGGTGAGGTGACCGATTGACGGAATTCCCGGGGAATCGATTGATTGATGGTAAGTCAATCAAGTGACATTTTGCAGAGCTGAGCAATCGATGCCAACCTCCACCACCTGTGCCTCTTACTGATCCCATCCCCCCACCACTGATCTCATCCTATCTCCCCCCATTAGTTCTGCAACAAAGGTGAAGGGGGGATAGGGATGAGATCAGTGGTGGGACGATGGGATCAGTAAGAGATACAGGTGGTGGTGGGAGAGGGTGGCACCACCGCTGCCACCTCCCTGAAGTACGGTGGTGGTACTTGAGGGGGGTGGTAGCGGTGGTACTTGAGGGAGGGTGGTGGCGGTGATACTTGAGGGGGTGGTAGCGGTGGTACTTGAGGGGGTGGTAGTGGTGGTACTTGAGGGGGGTGGTAGCGGTGGTACTTGAGGGGGGTGGCAGCAGTGGTACTTGAGGGGGGTGGCAGCGGTGATACTTGAGGGGGTGGTACTTAAAGGGGGTGGTAGTGGTGGTACTTGAGGGGGGATGGTAGCGGTGGTACTTGAGGGAGGTGGCAGCGGTGGTACTTGAGGGAGGTGGCAGCGGTGGTACTTGAGGGGGGTGGTAGCGGTGATACTTGAGGGGGTGATAGCGGTGGTACTTGAGGCGGGGGACAGCGGTGGTACTTGAGGGAGGTGGCAGCAGTGGTACTTGGGGGGGGTGGCAGCAGTGGTACTTGAGGGGGGTGGCAGCGGTGGTACTTGAGGGGGGATGGTAGCGGTGATACTTGAGGGAGGTGGCAGTGGTGGTACTTGGGGGTTGGCTGTGGTGGTACTTGAGGGAGGTGGCAGCGGTGGTACTTGAGCGGGTGGCAGCGGTGGTACTTAAAGGGGGGTGGTAGCGGTGGTACTTGAGGGGGGGTGACTTCGGTGGTACTTGAGGGAGGTAGCAGCCGTGGTACTTGGGGGGTGGCAGCGGTGGTACTTGAGTGGGGATGGTAGCGGTGATACTTGAGGGAGGTGGCAGCGGTGGTACTTGGGGGGGTGGCAGCAGTGGTTCTTGATGGGGGTGGCAGCGGTGGTACTTGAGGGGGGTGGTAGCGGTGATACTTGAGGGGGTGGCAGCGGTGGTACCTAAAGTGGGGTGGTAGCGGTGGTACTTGAGGGGGGTGACAGCGGTGGTACTTGAGGGGGTGGCTGTGGTGGTACTTGAGGGAGGTGGCAGTGGTGGCAGTGGTGGTGCCATCTTCTCCCACCACCACCTGTGCCTCTTACTGATCTCATCCCCCCACCACTGATCTCATCCCTATCCTCCCCATTACTTCTACAACAGAGGTGATGGGGGGGATAGGGATGAGATCCGTGGTGGGGGGAAGGGATCGGTAAGAGGCACAGGTGGTGGTGGGAGAGGATGGCACCACCACTGCCACCGCAGCCACTCCCCCTCAAGTACTACTGTGGCCACCCCCTCTCAAGTACCACCGATGCCACACCCCCCCTCAACACCAGCACTTCCACTGATCCCATTCCTCCACCGCACCAGCACTGTTACTGATCCCATTCCCCAGGTCAGATTTAATTGATCCTATGATTGCTTCATAGGATCAGCAACCGATGTATTGCTTAATTTTTGTGAAATCCCTGGTGATATGGCCAGTCCCTCTGCTTTCCTATTAAAAACTTGCCACACTAGGCAGGAGGGCACAGCATGGTCAGTTCTTTACTGTAGTTAGGCTGGTAACTCCGTGTGCTCTCCTCCAATGATCAATATTGTCCTGACACATCCCCCACCCGCACAGCCATACACTGGGAAGCTCAATGTGCTTTTGCTTCTCCTTTTCCCAGATATTTATGCAGCTGAGAACAATGTGGGAATGTGATCATTTTGTAAAAAAATGGGAAAAAAAAAGGGTATTTATAATGTTTTTTTATATATATATTAGAGCTGGGAAAAAAATCGATTTGATTTAAAAATCGACTTGGTAGGTCAAATCGATTCATGTTTTCAAATGATAGATTTGTTAGATTTTTTTTTCCCAGGACCGGCGCTTACACCGCGCCGGTCCTGAGGAGCTGTGGGCAAGAGTTTTTAGGCGAGGCCGCGGCTTCGGCCTAGTCCGCAGCGTCCGGCCTCGTGGACTAGGCCGGGCGCCGCGGCCTCGCCTAAAAACTCCTGCCCACAGCTCCCCAGGACCGGTGCTGACACCGCGCCGGTCCTGAGGAGCTGCGGGCAGGAGTTTTTAGGCGGGGCCGCGGCTTGGGCCTAGTCCGCGGCGTCCGGCCTCGCGGACTAGGCCAGACGCCGGGGCCTCGCCTAAAAAGTTTTTAGGCGAGGCCGCGGCTTCGGCCTAGTCCGCAGCGTCCGGCCTCGTGGACTAGGCCGGGCGCCGCGGCCTCGCCTAAAAACTCCTGCCCACAGCTCCCCAGGACCGGTGCTGACACCGCACCGGTCCTGAGGAGCTGCGGGCAGGAGTTTTTAGGCGGGGCCGCGGCTTGGGCCTAGTCCACGGCGTCCGGCCTCGCGGACTAGGCCAGACGCCGGGGCCTCGCCTAAAAAGTTTTTAGGCGAGGCCGCGGCTTCGGCCTAGTCCGCGGACTAGGCTGAAGCCGCGGCCTCGCCTAAAAACTCCTGCCCGCAGCTCCTCAGGACCGGCGTGGTGTCCATCGAAAAAAAAAAAAAAAACGTTATTCTAATCGTAAATCGAGTTTTTTAGGGGAAAAAATCGCCCAGCTCTAATATCTATATACAAAGGTTTTGCCTTTCATTTCCATTTTAAACTGAATGGGTTTGTAGCGGGGTCCCCTTTAAGACTCCCGGGACTACCTTGCCCAGAATCCCTTTCGGCAATGTTTCCACCCCAGAGACTCATGGGAGGGGTTATAAAAGGAGGAGGCGAGGCTGGGCTCGGCCTCTTTGGGACACGAGACTTCAGTGACTGATCCTCCTGTGTGGATGTGCCGGAGTGCAAGGCCTGAAGCCTGAGGCCTTGCGCAGCACCAAAGAGCCTTCCACCCCATTGCGAGCCTGGGTGGCATCTGACTTCACTTGTCTACAGCCTTGGTTGGATCGGGGACCCGATCGCTGGAGACACTGTGTGGGTGAGGACACAGTCGGTGGAAGTTCCCGGACTGGGATAGCGTCCGGAGGGGTGAGCGAGCGTATGCTCAGACCATATACTGTTGTTGCTAATGTGCCTATAGACTGCCGTGGCCCACAAGTTTATATCTGATACTCTCACTGGAGATCCATATGAAAGCTGAACTCAGAGGTTCTGAAGTAAAGTGTTTATTTCATCACAATCTTCCCACTGGATTACAAATGTTATTTTGTCATGTGCACCACCTTTAAAGAATTGCCGGTGAAGAAACCATCATCCCCTATAGACTGAGTTTTAGATATCTGAGCCAGGCCTGGCCAGCTAGTTAGTTCATTTAGTTACTGCGCCACAGGGCGCCTAATTAACGGTCGCCCATGCGGCGCACCTTTACTGTTCATTTAATACGTTGTATGTTTATTGCTGCAGGGCTCTGCAACTTATTACCTGTACACTGTTACCACTGTTAACCCTCTTTACCATAAGCTTAAAGTAAATTTGATATCCCCTTTTATTATCGTCTTGGTGTCTGAGTTTACTCATACAGTATAAGAAATATATTGCTGCCATAACTAACTGTGCCAGTAGAGGGGTCGAGTACATTGCCGGGGGTTGGCGGAGCTGTCTTCAGGGCCCAAACTATTCTGCGGCCTTCTTAGTTGAAGGTATCGCTACACATGGGGGCTCTCGTCCGGGATCCTGATACAGCAATTAAACGCCAGAGGTGCCGTCATGGACCCACAAGGAATAAGAGCGTGGTGCGAAGCGGCAAAGTCAGACCCAAGCCAGTCAGTGGTCATCAACCTACCAGGGGAGGAATGGTCAATTGAAACGATAGAGGAGTTAATGAAGTCAGTGTCCCCTGATCACACACCGTGGGTAATGGGAATAAAGTCAGACCCAGACATCTCATACCAGTATGCACTAGTGGAGTACTTGGACGGGATGCCAGAGGCTTGTAAGCACAACTGTGTACAGACGCCAGATAATAGGTCCTATAGGTTGGCACACGCAATTAAGAAGGAGCCATCACCAACGGGATCACTGCAGGCTGCGGCCCGTACCCCACCTGAAAGAGGAGACAGGGCGACGCCTCCGGTGGCGCCTGCACCTGTCACTGCTATATCACCAGAACTGATAAATGCAATAGGGGATCTGCTAACCAAATGTCAGAAGACAAGCACGGTGCATGTAGAGACTAGCTACCGGAGACTAAAGACATTCTCAGGGAAGCTCCCTGTCCCTGCAGGGGAAGAGGATTTTGACACCTGGGTGGAGCAGGCATTACAAGCAGTGGAGGCATGGGAGGTGCCTGAAGCGCAGAAGAGGCAACGAGTGATAGAAAGCCTTAAAGGCGCAGCAGCAGAAGCAGTGAAAAGTTTTCGGTTTGGGAATGCAGACTGCACAGCTCAAGATTGTCTAGCCATGCTACAGGAAGAGTTTGGTCAATTGGAAAAGGTGACAGAGATGGTCTACCAATTTGAACATACTTTCCAACAACCGAAGGAGAAACTTTCAGAGTATGTTAGAAGACTGAACAGGTTGCTGTGCAAGATTGTGTTGAAGAAGGGAATGAAGCCCCAAGATACAGATGCGGCAAGAATGAAACAAGTTTTAAAGGGAGCGTTGCGCTCGGATCCAGTCTGGCTGCACCTGAAAACCTCGGGAGGAGGAACATTACTGACTTATGCTGATTTGATAAAAATCATCAGAGACGAGGAGGCGCTACAACAGGACCAGCAAATGATTAAGACAAATGTTGTACCCGCACAGGTGCTAGTCAATCCAGTGATGACCCCAGAAAGAGACTCAGAGGTAGACACTCTAAAAGCTCAAATGTCCAAGGTGTTAGAGATGTTGACCTCTCTGATGGCAAAAGACCCAGAGGGTCCCAAGAGAGAAGTACCAAGGAAGGAATTATTCCCAATTGTCTCAGCACCCGCATCTTTACAAGAATGGGGAGATATAGTCTGCCTTAACTGTGGAGGAATTGGCCATATTGCAGCTACATGTTCCAGTCCCAAGAAGAAGAAACCAGATAACCGCAAGCTGGCGGGAAACTCCAGAGGGCCCCGGTGAAGGAGTCAACCGGGTGCCCATCACTTTCAGTGAGCTCCAAGCTGAATGCGAAGCAGAAGAAAAGAGGAGATAAAACACCTCAGAAGAAACGCAACATTCCCCAACAGAGATACACCCCAGAGAAAGGGGGCAAGACCCCTCAGAAGGGGCACAGCACTCCCCAGAGGGGGTGCACTCCTAAGAAAAATAATAGTATCCCTCAGCAGGTCTGCACACCCATTGAAAGGAGGGAAATCAATGCATACCAGGCTCAAGAAAGGTTAAAGTCCAAAAGGGAATTGGACGAGAGAGAGTCCGAAAGGAAAGGGTCTGAAGAAGGCGACCCCTGCCAGGCCATATCCGGAGAAGCTGGTAGGCCCATCTCCTATAGTGCCCATTCAAGTGGAGGGAGTCTACACCAGAGCCATCTTGGATACTGGGGCACAAGTGACCCTGTTATACCGAGATTTCTACAATAAGCACTTGAGTCACCTGCCCATCCAGAGGATAGAGGGACTGGAAATATGTGGGATTGGAACCCAGAATTTCCCCTACGATGGCTATCTGCCCGTCAAGATGATCTTTGACCCATCTGTGGCTGGAAAAGCCGAAGTGTTTGACACCCTGGCGGTTGTGTGTCCTCGGCCGCCAGGAGCCAACAAGAGTTCCCTTATAATAGGGACGAACACGGACCTGGTCCGAAGACTTCTGACCCCTCTAGTGGAAGAGAAGGGGCAAGCGGCCACCAAGATCCACCCCATGCTGAAGACGGCCTACCAACGGCTGGTCCTAGAGCAGAAGACCCCTGGAGAGGGGATAGGGAAGGTGTGGAGACTTGTAAGAGAAGGGGTAGTGTTGCAGCCCGGCAAAGTAACCTGTCTCAGAGCCACTGTGAAGTTTACTTGGGAGCAGCCTGGACCCTTTGTCATGCTGGAATCTGAACCAAGGGAAGAGTCCCCTGGTCTGGAAGTAATACCAGAAGTGATTCCACTGAAGGCCCTGAAGAAGGCCCATTGTAGAGTTCCAGTGAGTGTTAGGAACAATACAGATGACCCCATAGAAATCCCAGCCAAGATGCTGCTGGGCCAGGTGAGCCCTGCTGCCCCGGTTACCTTGTCAGAAGTAAAGGGGACGGGTGAAGGAGGAGATGCTTGGGAGAAGCTATCTATGGAAAACCCGAATCTGCCCAGGGCTTGGAAAGAGAGAGCCAGGGCCCAGTTGACCAGATGGGAGAAGATCTTCTCCAAAGATGAGTTCGATGTGGGGTGTGCAAGCAGTGCCACCCATCGGATCTGCCTCCAAGAAGATAAGCCCTTCAGAGAGAGAGTCAGGCGGGTCCTGCTAGCAGACCCGGAGGATCTAAGGGAACAACTTGCAGAACTCAAGAGGACTGGTGTGATCCGGGAGTCCAGAAGCCCCTATGCCTCCCCGATAGTGGTGGTCAGGAAGAAGAATGGGTCGTTGAGGCTCTGTATCGACTACAGGACTCTTAACAGGAGAACCATCCCCGACCAGTACACCACTCCGAGGATAGAGGACACTTTACAGAGTTTGTCTTTAGCCAAGTGGTTCAGCGTTATGGATCTCAAGAGTGGATACTATCAGATCCCTATGTATCCAGAAGACAAAGAGAAGACAGCCTTCATAACCCCAGTGGGGTTCTTTGAGTTTGATCGAATGCCTTAGGGACTGTCTGGAGCTCCTGCTACCTTCCAACGTCTTATGGAGAAGACTGTAGGAGTCATGAACCTTATTGAAGTCCTTGTATACCTGGACGATGTCATTGTCTTTGGAAGAACCCTGGAGGAACACGAGGAGAGGCTGGAAAAAGTGTTGAGGAGACTCAGTGAGGAGGGACTCAAGCTTTCGCCTGAGAAGTGTCGGTTCTACCAGTCTTCTGTGAACTATCTGGGGCACATAGTGTCTGAAGAAGGAGTGGCCACAGACCCTGAGAAATTGGAGGCAGTTACCTCCTGGCCATGACCCACCACAGTAACAGAACTCAGATCCTTCTTAGGGTTCTGCTCTTATTACAGGAGGTTTGTGGAAGGATTCGCCCGAATTGCTAGACCATTGAATGAACTGCTTAAGACTGAGGGAGAAGAGGACGACTCAGGGCCCAGGAAGCCGGGAGAGTCAGTCAAAGATCAGTGGAACCAAAAATGTGAAGAGGCCTTCCAGGCATTGAAGAAGAGCCTAACCACTGCTCCAGTCTTGGCCTACGCAGACCCAACCAAACCCTATGAACTACACGTAGATGCTAGTCATGACGGTCTGGGAGGAGTACTTTATCAAGAACACGAAGGGCAACTACGGCCTTTTGCCTACGTGAGCAGGAGCCTGGCCCCCTCTGAGAAAAACTACCCCACTCACAAGCTGGAGTTCTTGGCCCTTAAGTGGGCGGTAGTAGACAAGCTCAAAGACTACCTGTATGGGGCGGAGTTCACTGTGAAGACTGACAACAACCCCCTGACATACCTATTCACTACAGCAAAGCTGGACGCCACTGGACACAGGTGGCTGTCTGCTTTGTCTGGATTAAATTTCAGCCTAAAGTACAGGCCAGGGATTGGGAATCGAGATGCAGACGCTTTGTCCAGAAGATCTCATGGTCCCACCCATGACACGGAAGACTGGACTCAAGTGGCACCAGACGGGGTGCGGGCCCTATGTCAGGGGGCTGGATTGCAAGCCAGAGGGGGCTCAAGGGCGGAAGAGATAGGAGTTACCATGGTAGGAGTCCCCAAACAATACTGTGGAACAACTCAACTGGAGGAAGACCATCTGCCATAGCTGTCCAAGAAGGAGCTAAGATGTGACCAATTAGAAGACCCCATGGGGAAATTAGTTCTGGAAGCCCTGGAGAGTCAGGATCCAAACAGACTTCTGAGTCACTCCTCAAAGGAAGCTCGCCTGTTGAGGAAAGAGTGGGACAGGTTACAGGTGCATCAGGGAGTGGTCTACCGAAGGGGCCCCTCTGATGACCTGGAAGATAAATGGCAATCATGGCCACTTAGGGGCGGAAAGGACCTTTCAACTTGTCAGAAGTAGGTTCTATTGGCCCTGCATGAGGGCAGAAGTAGAAGAGTACTGCCATTCGTGTGCACGCTGCATCCAGAGGAAGACTTTACCCCATCAAGCTGCCCCAATGGGCCATCTACAGAGTCAAGGCCCAATGGATCTGGTATGCATTGATTTCCTCTGCCTCGAGCCCGATCTGAGTGGACTAGGAAATGTTCTGGTGATAACCGATCATTTCACCCGGTATGCCCAAGCTTTCCCAACCAAAGACCAGAAGGCTTCCACAGTAGCCAAGGTACTTATGGAGAAGTATTTTGTCCATTATGGGCTGCCCCAGCGACTTCATTCAGATCAAGGAAGGGACTTTGAGAGTCGACTGATCCGGAAACTCCTGGATTCGTTGGGAATCAAGAAGACTCGAACTACACCTTACCACCCACAGGGAGATGCTCAGCCGGAGAGGTTTAACCGAACCTTGCTCAACATGTTGGGGACTCTGGAAAGTGAGAAGAAACAACATTGGAGCAAACACATAGCAGCTATAGTACATGCTTATAACTGCACCACCAGTGATGCTACAGGCTACTCCCCATATCGACTCATGTTTGGGAGAGAGGCGAGACTACCTGTAGACTTGGCCTTTGGCACCTCTTTAGACCATTCCTCAGCCACATCCCACAAAGGATATGTGGACAGGCTCAGACACAGCCTGAAAGTGGCCTATGAACAAGCTCAAGCGGCCTCAAATCAAAGGGGAGCTCGAAACAAAAGAAACTTCGACTTGAAGGTCCGGGTACAAGACCTACAGCCCAGGGACCGAGTACTGCTACGCAATCTGGGGGTCCCTGGAAAACACAAACTTGCAGACAGATGGAGATCTGAACTCTATGTCATCTGTAGGAAGTTACCGGGCCTACCTGTCTACAAGTTGAAGCCAGAAGGAAAGGTAGGCCCACTGAAGACGTGGCATCGAAACCACCTGCTCCCACTTGCTGAGGCAGTCAGGATACCTCCAGTGAGAGACTCCCCTGAACCAGTTTCTATTCTGGATACCCCCAGGCCAAACACTCGGTCCCAGACCTCTCGGACTGAAGATACAGAAGCTTCTGAACTCAGTGGAGATGAAGAGAGAGAACTTGACTGGCTGTGGCCTTCCCCAACTCAAGGGACTTCTGCTATAGATCTTCCAACTACTGAAGACACTATAGATACACAACTGAATGCAGAAGCCGCTGAATTCATCCCATATAATCCTTAATTTGATTACTGGGAAGATGCCCGTGATGTTTACCCTGAACAGGACCCTAGAGACTCTATGTATCCCTCGGCTCCTGAAGCAGATGTTACAGAGCCTGCCGTGTTGCCTGGGCCTGTTACAGAAGAAGAGCATGTGGCGCCAGAGCCAGAAACCCCAAGGGAACAAAGGGCTTGCAGAGTCATAAGGCCCCCCAGAAAGTTGACCTTCCCACAAATGGGGAAGAGCTCAGAAGATTCTGTGATCACTGCTAGGAGGAGTGTAGAGAATCCGGACCCCTCCACTGTACATTTGGTAGAGGGCAACCCCCACTCACTCTCTGGCACAGTTAGGCAGGTCACTCAGGATAGTGTGGCCTGTGAAAAAGGGAATCCAACCCCTCGGTTTTGGTTGGAATTCCCTATGCCAACCTCTTATGCAATGTTGTCTGGGGTTGTACGCAGTGTATGCTAAGGTTTCTTTGGGGACCAAAGAATTTAAGTGGGGGGAGTGTGTAGCGGGGTCCCCTTTAAGACTCCCGGGACTACCTTGCCCAGAATCCCTTTCGGCAATGTTTCCACCCCAGAGACTCATGGGAGGGGTTATAAAAGGAGGAGGCGAGGCTGGGCTCGGCCTCTTTGGGACACGAGACTTCAGTGACTGATCCTCCTGTGCGGATGTGCCGGAGTGCAAGGCCTGAAGCCTGAGGCCTTGCGCAGCACCAAAGAGCCTTCCACCCCATTGCGAGCCTGGGTGGCATCTGACTTCGCTTGTCTACAGCCTTGGTTGGATCGGGGACCCGATCGCTGGAGACACTGTGTGGGTGAGGACACAGTCGGTGGAAGTGCCCGGACTGGGATCGCGTCCGGAGGGGTGAGCGAGTGTATGCTCAGACCATATACTGTTGTTGCTAATGTGCCTATAGACTGCCGTGGCCCACAAGTTTATATCTGATACTCTCACTGGAGATCCATATGAAAGCTGAACTCAGAGGTTCTGAAGTAAAGTGTTTATTTCATCACAATCTTCCCACTGGATTACAAATGTTATTTTGTCATGTGCACCACCTTTAAAGAATTGCCGGTAAGAAACCATCATCCCCTATAGACTGAGTTTTAGATATCTGAGCCAGGCCTGGCCAGCTAGTTAGTTCATTTAGTTACTGCACCACAGGGCGCCTAAATAACGGTCGCCCACACGGCGCACCTTTACTGTTCATTTAATACGTTGTATGTTTATTGCTGCAGGGCTCTGCAGCCTATTACCTGTACACTGTTACCACTGTTAACCCTTTTTACCATAAGCTTAAAGTAAATTTGATATCCCCTTTTATTATCGTCTTGGTGTCTGAGTTTACTCATACAGTATAAGAAATATATTGCTGTCATAACTAACTGTGCCAGTAGGGGGTCGAGTACATTGCCGGGGGTTGGCGGAGCTGTCTTCAGGGCCCAAACTATTCTGCGGCCTTCTTAGTTGAAGGTATCGCTACAGGTTGTTTTACAAAGTGATCGTTTACATATAACCAACTTTCAACTCTCTGTCTAGAATTCCTGGAAGGTCAGGTAGAACTTTGCCTTTCTGGTGGTCTTCCGAACAACGTGGGAGGTTATGGTGGACCCTCACAAGCGGCCTGAAGACTTGCAACGGACAGCTTTGCAGGTATGATGAGCCAATATCCGTACCAGATTCATATGACAATGTTATAGACTCTTATTTCTTAGGGCTTAGGCAGTTTATACACGGTGCAAATTTCTTTGTAGGAAAGAAATTCGCATGATTCCTCCAACACACAGTGCTGACAGGGGAATCTGTTCTGCCAAGCAATTGTCTTCTCTCGGCTGTGGGGGGAGGCTAGGGGCAGGCAGGCAGGCAGGAGAAGACAGTGATTATTGCTAAATGCTATAGAAGGCATTAGCAATAATTAGAAGAAAATTTGGCAGGCTGGTTGTACCCAAGTTGATCGATCAACTTAGTACATTCCGGCTAGGATTAAAACAGTCTATGGTCTGCCTAAGACAAAAGCCTTGGAAGAAAATACAGAGCAACAAAAAGGACCTGAAAGTATATACTTAATTAAAAAAGGTAAGAGTTTACATTCATCTGATTCTGAATCCAGAAAACTGAATCATTTAGCTACATTAGTTTATCTTTATAAACTTTTGTGTAAATAATTTAATTACCAGTAATCTGGTTCTTCCCCCACCCCCCACACACAACCATAGATTAGTGTCTTCTTGCAAAGTAGTCATTTTTTCTTGTTTTTATTTCCTACTCCCCTCAGAAAAATGGTGAGGCCAACATCTAGCATATGGAGGCATTTTCTCATTACAAGTTCTTCTGAAAAGAAAAATGTGATTTGTAAATATTGTCAGATGAAATATACATTTCCAAATGCTACCAGGATGACAAAACACATTCTTGCATGTAACAAGTGTCCTGTAGATATTAAAAAATCCTTTATGGATCGAAGTGAAGAGGACAACAATGATGACAATGCACATAGTTTTTCTCAACGTTCTCGTAACAGAATGACTTTCAATCTTAAAAAGACAAAAAAATGCTAATGTAGCATCTTTTTAAATTTTTCCGAAAATTTCCGTCCCCCCCCCCCCCAAAAAAACTGAAAAAAAACTTTTTTTTTTCCGATCTTCAAAATTTCCGGAAATTTTACATCTCTATCCCTGTATTGGTGATGTACTTGTGTAAACTGTTCCAGTTTTTATTTTGTTTATGTTTTGTGCTTTTTCATGTTTTATATAGCTGCATGTGGTCCTGGAAGGAACATTCTCCCTCCTCAATTTTTTTCCACACTTTTATCAGCATTTTTATCAGCATTTGTCCTAGGTACCACAGGATGTATATATATATTTTTGTACCTTGTTGCAATTACCTTGTATTACTGTTCTGTACAAAATCATAGCAAAAAGTGATAAAAAAACCCCAAAAAAACAGACAGGCGGTCCATGTAAATCCAACTGCACATAGAGCAGAGTGGGCTATGTCCATGTCCGCTTTGCATAAGCAGAGCGGACATGGACCAGTTATCCACCCACTCTGGTCACCAAGGGATAAGTGGGCAGATCCCCTGCTGAGCAAACGGATCACAAGTGGAGTGCGCCCCATGTGAAAGGGGCCTTAAAGCGGTTGTAAACCACGGATGTTGCAAAAAAAAAAAAAACCTGCAAGGGAATGGCATAATGTGCTAGTATGCATCACCTACTAGTACATTATGAAATACTCACCTTGGAATTCAGCTCTCCAGGCAGCGCTGTAATGTCACCGCTGAGAGGGCTGACATGTTCCCTCAGTCTTTTTTTTGCATTTGTGCCACGATGACGTCACTCCCGTGCATGCGTGCAGGAAACTTTGGTTCTGGCACGAAGCTCGGATATGCCAGACCTTCAGAGCGCATGCACCAGTGGTGTCACTGGCTGCATGCAGGGTGAATATCTCTTAAACGACGCACATTTAGGAGATATTGATTTTACGTATAGGTAAGCCTTATTATAGAACTTATAGGCTTACCGGTAGGTAAAAATGAACAAACGGGATTTACAACCGCTTTAAAGCGGTTGTATACCGCAAAACTTTTTTTTTTTTTTTTCAGAACCTGCAAGGCAAAGTCATAATGAGCTAGTATGACTAGCATACTAGCTCATTATCAATCACTTACCTTAGATCGAAGCCCCCGAAGCGGTCCTCGGACACGTCCTCCGTCGCATCCATGATACCCGGAGTGACTTCCGGGTATCGCCGCTCCGGCGCTGTGATTGGCCGGAGCGGCGATCACGTCACTCCCACGCATGCGCGGGGAACAGCACGATCCCCGCGCATGCGCGATTTCCGGCAGTGTCCGGCAGACTGCCATTCAAAGAGCCTCCGCGCTCAGTGCGCCGTTATCTACGGCGCGCATGCACCGTAGATAGCGGTGCACTCTTTTTTGCAAATAACTCCGAGACCGTGTAGGTCTCTTAGATATTGCAAGCACCTACAGGTAAGCCTTAATGTAGGCTTACCTGTAGGTGCATTTCATATTTGTGGGTATACAACCACTTTAATAAAAGACCTCTGATTAATCCTTGATGATCATCAGCTCCATCTAGTGGTCATAACATGGTATTTCAGAAAAATACTGCATTATGGCGACATAGGAAATAAAAAAATTTGCATAGCAATTTTTTTATAAATGAAACACAAAGAGTTGATGAATATGTTTAACCCCTTAATGACTGAGGGGACAAAAATGTTCATGCCTAATTTTACACCTTTGACATGTGTTAGTAAAACTGTACATATCATCAACAACTACTTTGTGTATCCAGGTGGATTATACCTTTTTTTTCAGGATGAATTGGGCTTTCTTTAGGTAGTAAATGATAATAGATATCTCCTGATTTTTTTTTTTTTTTTGGGGGGGAACAAAATAGTAAAAAAAAAAATCTTTTATATAGAATTTATATATTTTTATAATTAAACTAATGGCTAAACAATGGCAGTTGTGGACTGTTTGTATTCCCCATGATGCTCAGCCAGCCATGCTTTATGGGAAAAGGTAATCCAAAATGGAGTGACAATGGTTATCTAGCATTGTACTGTAGGAAAAACAATGTGATACTGAATAATCTGAAACAGAAATGTTTTACTTTGTTGTACAGTGTAAAAAAAGAAATCATGATTTCTTGCACCGGGGCCCTGAAGTTTCTAGTTACGCCTCTGAGGTTTGGTTTCATATACATATGTGTGTGGGTATTTATATATAATACATACTGTATATTCATTTTTAACCTTCCTTTCCCCCTAGTATTTTAGAAAAAATATCTAAACCTGTATGATTAAAATTGCACTCTATTTGATTAGGCGCCTTTGTAAATGAGTATCCTTGAGGTTAAAGGAAGGGTTTTTTTTCCCTCCACTGATCTCAGAAATGCCAGGAAAGGATACAAAATTCCAGTCAACAGTTCCATTTGCAATCTGACCCGTATATTGAATCAAACTGTCAGTAGACCTAGTGATTACATTTGTCAGGAAGCTGACAGGGGCAAGGTTATCTTTTTCACTTGCCCGGACAGTTGCTTATTAGTGCAGTAACCAAGTAGAAGTGGATGAGGCAAAGGTCAGTATGTGCTGTAAATACACTATCAATAAAGATTACATTCTGCATTTTAAAAATCTCATTGTCCTATTTACTTTATTTAGTTGTTTATCTGATATTGTAAAGGTCTATTCATTTTAAAGAAAACTCCATTAAAATTGGCAATAATATTTGTTACTGAATTTTCTGTGGTATTATGGTGTGACTTTATTTCTCTGGGGTTCTGGGATGAGGTTTTGCTGTTGTTTGAAAGGTGAGAGGTGGGAGCCCTTTCAAATTGCTACATAGTAGGACCTCAGTTAAATATGTGATTTCCATATAGCTGGTGTACAAGACTAGAGCAAGATTGGGTAGAACTTTACATGTACCCTGTAGAGTTTAATACATGCACAAATCAAGGGGATTAAAAGGAAAATAGACAAAATGTTATTCTACACATACAAATAGTAAAGTTAAAACTTCTGAGAATATATTGGTTAAAAACACCATTTCAGTGAAGTTGTCCAGGGTGCTGTTATCCTGGCTGAAGAATCCGATAGGTCGGCCTACGCATTTCACGGGACAACCCGCTTCATCAGGGCCTCAGATTATAATGTAATTTATATATATACACACTGTAAAATATTGGTGACCAGCTTGATGGAGGGTTAGTCTGGGTAGCCCGTGGGCATTAGCTTTACATCCCCTCAGCAAAAAAGGAGGAGTTATTCCCATATATTGATGACAGTTTGTGTGATCAAGGTGGGATTAGCAACAATATCTTTGAAGAACATAAATAACAATACAAATGCACCAAGCCTTATTAAAGGATAGAAATGGGGGAGTGGATAAAACCACCTAAGGAAATGTTTGCTGGTAGTTAGTCAATAGTCAGTGTAGAGTAGATGGTTTTATCCAATCCCCCATTTCTATCCTTTATTAAGGCTTGGGGCGTTTGTATTGTTATTTATGTTCTTCAAAGATTAGTACATCCCACCATGATCACACAAACTGCCATCAATGTATGGGAATACCTCCTCCTTTTTTGCTGATGGGATGCAAAGCTAATCCCCTCAGACTCCCCAGGCTAACCCTCCATCAAGCCGGTCACCAATATTTTGCAGTATATATATATAAATTACATGATAATCCAAAGGCCCTGATGAAGCGGGTTGTCCCATGAAATGCGTGGGCCAACCTATCGGATTCCTCACCCAGGATAACAACACCCTGGACAACTTCACTGAAATGGTGTTTTTAACCAATATATTCTTGAATGTTTTAACTTTACTATTTGTATATGTATGTAGCAGGGTGGCGGTTTGTAATGTAATATAAAACTGTCATTAACATTGTGAAGCGATGCATTGTGGAACTTACGGTACCAGGAAAACGGGACTCCATTGACATGAGTAGGTAATCGACTATGGTACCCACAATGCAGTTGTCCTCCCAGAGTGCATTGCATCTCCGCGGAGCTTTGTGGGAGAGGTTACTTAAAGGAGGGGAGGAGCTTTGTTCGGTCTCTTGGGATCTTCACCCCCACCCTGCAGGACGTGTGTGTGAGGCCTGCTGCCAAAGGGACTAGGCCTGAACCGGGGCCTACAACCTTGCGGAGGATCACCAAGCCAGGAGGGTGATCTCTTTCTGTGTGTCCAGCTCGCGCTTCCCAGAGACCAGAGTCGTCCGTCGGCTGACATCTACTGCTGCTAAGGGAGGGACTGGAGACTGCATGTTGCGGAGATGCCACGGATCGAGTCACCAGCAGCGGAGCAAATCAGGTGGACTAAGCCTGTTCTGGTGAGAGGGCACCTGTCTATATTCTATAACTGTTCTAGGCCCATTGACTCTTGAAGGCCCATCAGCAGCAGAATAGTACGCCACACGCATATTAGGACATAGTGCAGCGCGTGATAACTACGCAGTTTGGGTTGAAGTTATACTAACTGAAAGTTCACTTCCACGAACATTCTGAAGGTTTAATTGCATCTTTATTCCCTTTGGATTACAAGTATAACGTGCACCAACGTTGCTAGCGAAGACTACCACCATTGAGGAACTTGTGTTAGTGATCATTGTCAGGCCTGACTGGAACTAACACTGAGGGACATAGGGTGGTATTGCCCATTAGGGGGAGCTTGCGAGCATTATACCTGTTTCATTAGATTATAAGTAGATTTTAACATTGTTTTAGAAACCCTTTCTTTTCTTTATCCTCATTGACTCCTGCAGGGCCCTGCTAAGTCAATTGTATGCATATGTGTAATACTGTTCCTTTTCCTTCATACCAAGTAAAGTTGCCCTTGGTTAAGTGAAACACTTTGGAGTATCTTTGTTTCCTGTGAGACTGCTACCAAAGGAAGGTAACCATATTCTTACATGTTATTGTGATATATATATATATATATATATATATATATATATATATATATATATATATATGCAAAATTGTGTTCCCAGCATTCGGTGGGTCTCACAATTGCCAGTTACACCAGTTGTGCCAAGGGAGGGTCTGAGCCAGTTAAGGGGGTTGCAAACAGAGTACTGACACAAATTAAACCAGCAGGTCCTCCAGGGGTAGTGCTACATGTAGAATAAAATTTTGCCTATTTTCCTTTTAATTTCCTTGATTTGTGCATATTAAACCCTACAAGGTACACGTAAAGTCCCACCCAACCTTTGCTCTAGTCTTGTACATATTCTTTTGGGATGGTACCTGTGTAGGGTTATAATTATCTCACACTCATCCCCTGTACCCCTTACCACATATAGCTGGGAGTTCACCTTTAAAGAAGAACCATGAGCACTGTACTTGTTGGTCTGATCAAAGGTTGGGCTAGATATTAGGTATCCTGATGACCAAGGCTTTCAAGGCTGAACAAGCTCTGCATGGATCTGCTGTTTAGATTTATTGGCTGTGCTGTGGCGTATGATTTACTGCCAGCATTTGGCACAGGACAGGTCAACCAGTTTCACATAAAGTAGACCATATCAGGCACATTGCATGTTTGCGTGCCTCTTTCTCACATCATTCCGAGAGCAGGCCATCAGGCAATGCTTGTCAACTAGTTCAGTATCTGAAGGATTTATTGTTATTAATTACTAGAGCAATTCCACACAGCTAAGGTACAGTGTTGGGTCTAATATGCTAATATATATAAAAAAAAAATCTTCCCTTCCCATGATCTCCATGGCAATAATCTTAAAGATATGCCCTAAATATTTGTCCTATCTTATACCAATAGCTACATGAATGCTTCACAGTTACTGCTACTCAACCAGCTCAGGGGTGACTACAGGACTACATAATGGCTGTGCTGAGGTTCAACTTCCTTAGTCACAACTCCTCCCTCAGCTTTTGGATTAGGCGATACAGGAAAAACAGAACATTATTGAAGTCATGGGGTAGATTTACTAAAGGCAATAAGGCTGTTCACTTTGCAAATAAAGATGCACTTTGCAAGGGAATTTTTCCCAGAGTTAAACGTATATCATAATATTTAACTTTGCAAAGAATACCCAATCACATGCAAGGAAAAAAAAAAAAAACAGCATTTCTGCGTAACATGATTGGATTACAGAAGTAAACAGAACTTCAACTCATTCACTAAACTCTGGGGAAAGTTCCCTTAATAAACAGCTTATTTGCCTTTAGTAAATATACTGTAACCCATAGGCGTGCCTGGGCACACCCTAATCACCCTGTGTTGCACAGATTCCCCTTGCTGCTTAACTGCAGAGAAAAAGACTGGGGAATCTCTGTCCTCAGTGCCTTTCTCTGACTCTAAAGTGAGACATCAGGGGTCTGTTTAGACCCCTGATATTTCACCAAAGCCCCCCAATAGAGTTATAATTTTTTTTTTTTAAATGAGTACACCACTCACATTTTTTTTATCATATAACACTGAAGAAATTACACTTTGCTACAATGTAAAGTAGTGAGTGTACAGCTTGTATAACAGTGTAAATTTGCTGCCCCCTCAAAATAACTCAACACACAACCATTAATGTTGAAACCGCTGGCAATAAAAGTGAGTACACCCCTAGGTGAAAATGTCCAGATTGTGCCCAAAGTGTCAATATTTTGTTTGGCCACCATTATTTTTCAGCACTGCCTTAACCCTCCTGGGCATGGAGTTCACCAGAGCTTCACAGGTTGCCACTGGAGTCCTCATCATGGAGCTGGTGGATGTTAGAGACCTTGCGCTCCTCCACCTTCCGTTTGAGGATGCCCCACAGATGTTCAATAGGGTTTAGGTTTGGAGACATGCTTGGCCAGTCCATCACCTTTACCCTCCGCTTCTTTAACAAGGCAGTGGTCGCCTTGGAGGTGTGTTTGGGGTCATTATCATGTTGGAATAGTGCTCTGCGGCCCAGTCTCCGAAGGAAGGGGATCATGATCTGCTTCAGTATGTCACAGTACATGTTGGCATTCATGGTTCCCTCATGGAACTGTAGCTCCCCAGTTCCGGCAACACTCATGCAGCCCCTGACCATGACAGTCCCACCACAAGGCTTGACTGTAGGCAAG
Organism: Rana muscosa; assembly: GCA_029206835.1. Lineage (NCBI taxonomy): Eukaryota > Metazoa > Chordata > Amphibia > Anura > Ranidae > Rana > Rana muscosa. Next base: position 417,891,570 of record CM055121.1, read on the forward strand.
ACACACTTGTCTTTGTACTCCTCACCTGGTTGCTGCCACACACGCTTGACACCATCTGAACCAAATACGTTTATCTTGGTCTCCTCAGACCACAGGACATGGTTACAGTAATCCATGCCCTTGCACATGTCCTTGGTCTGTTTGTCTTCAGCAAACTGTTTTTAGGCTTTCTTGTGCATCGTCTTTAGAAGAGGCTTACTTCTGGGACGACAGCCATGCAGACAAATTTGATGCAGTGTGCGGTGTATGGTCTGAGCACTGACAGGCTGACCCCCACCCCTTCAACCTCTGCAGCAATGCTGGCAGCACTCATATGTCTATTTCCCAAAGACAACCTCTGGATCTGACGCTGAGCACGTGCACTCAACTTCTTTGGTCGACCATGGCGAGGCCTTTTCTGAGTAGAACTTGTCCTGTTAAACCGCTGTATGGTCTTGGCCACCGTGCTGCAGCTCAGTTTCAGGGTCTTGGCAGTCTTTTTCAGATCCTCAGAGAGTTCTTTGCCATGAGGTGCCATGTTGAACATCCAGTGACCAGTATGAGAGAGTGAGAGCGATGGCACCAAATTTAACACACCTGCTCCCCATTTACACCTGAGACCTTGTAACAATAACAAGTCACATGACACCGGGGAGTGAAAATGGCTAATTGAGCCCAATTGGGACATTTTCACTTAGGGGTGTACTCACTTTTGTTGCCAGCAATATAGGCATTAATGTCTGTGTGTTGAGTTACTTTGAGGGGTCAGCAAATTTACACTGTTATACAAGCTGTACACTCACTACATTACATTGTAGAAAAGTGTAATTTCTTCAGTGTTGTCACATGAAAAGATATAAACATATGTGGAGAATTGCTTGGAGACTGACCTTAAGACAAAATTTAGGTACCAATAATAGTTGAATAAAAATCCTTTTTATGATTTTTAGTGAATACATAACTATATTTTTAGATAATAACTACAAGACTAATCACAAGATGGCACCAGAGTTATGCCTCGTACACACGACCGGTCGTGTGTACGAGGCATTACAGTATAGGTGTATATTCTGTTATAGTTTTTCTGTATATTGGACCTAAAGTATACTCAAGCTTGAAGACTGTAAGAGCCCAAGATGTAAAACAATAACTACATTTAAAGATATAAACGGAGCTCCAAAAAAATTAAAAATAAAATGTTCATAGAAAAAAATAATATTGTAAAAAGTAATAATAAAAAAAATAAAGTACTGACACCATTCTCTGCCCTACTGACACCATCCACTGCTCTTCTGACACCAACCTCTGCCCTACTGACACTGTCCATTGCCCTACTGCCCTATATAGATTTAGACACATGCATGTGTGTTTGAGCTGTGTAGTGCACACGCTAGTGCAATAGGCTGCGCACACCTTTGACTGTACCCTAGGCATAGCATAACGTACACTAGCATGCTATAAACAAATGAACTATGACAAGCACAGAGAGCTGTCCTTCCCTCTCCCTGTCTGAATGATGCTATGTGGAGATTTGCTTTGGAGACTGACCTTTAAAGCAGAGTTCCACCCAAAAATGGAATTTCCTCTTTTCGGAATCCTCCCCCCCTCCGGTGTCACATTTGGCACCTTTCAGGGGGGAGCATATACCTGCCTAATACGCGGTGATCCAAGCCATGTCCGGCCCCTCCTCCGCCCCCCCCTTACCGAAGATGGCAGACAGGTCGGCTTCGGATGCCGACATCGCGGGCGCCCTGGACAGGTAAGTGTCCATATATCAAAAGTCAGCAGCTGCAGTATTTGTAGCTGCTGACTTTAAAAAAAAAACTTTTTTTTTGGCGGAACTCCGCTTTAAGGCAAAATGTAGGTACTAATAAGAGTTGAATAAAAACACATTTTATGATTTTTAGTGAATACTGTACATAATTAGATTCAATTTGTTTAACATCTCAACAACTGCAAGACTAATCACAAGATGGCACCAGAGTTACAGCATAGATGTATAGTTGTATATTCTGTTATAGTTTTTCTGTATATTGGAGCTAAATGCTACCCAATCTGTCTCAAGCTTGAAGATGTGAATTCTCGAAAACAGGAGTGTAAGGGCCCAGGAGGTAAAACAAGCTCCTAGACTGATTTATATGGTTTGGCTAGAGAGTGGTGGAATCATCTTGTGAATTCATGGTTGTGAACAACGCTGACATCTTCTATTCATTCTGCCAACATACATTTTCTTATCGTCTTTTGTTTTTCACGAAGATATACAAGCAATGTATCGCTGTTAGGCTACTTATGTGCTCATAGTCAAAGAGACCCATCAGTCAAAAAGCAAAGAAATTAAAGCTCCTTTCAAGCAGATATACTTTCTTTGTTCACTGTGTAAAACCATTATTTTTCTTTGCAGACAAATTGTTGCATTTGTTACTGTTCTTTGTCTGGTGTGGCTGCTTTAGGTTTTTTTTCAAGTTACGTGCAGAATTATGCTCATGTTTTGCCAATGGAAAATTAATTTTACATTTAAAGTGTTACTAAACCTAGGACCCTGCATTCACTATACCTGGTCCCCCACAGTACACAGAACATGGAAATGCAATAATTTTAGTAAATACAAACTGCTAAATACCTTTTCTCATCAGCAGTTAGAGCAGTCTTGTGACTTCTATCAGTGTCTGGTTAAAGCTTGTGGGAGGAGTTTTCATTTTCCCCTGAATCCTGATTGTCCTATGAGGTGGCAGGACCCCTGTCTGGACAGTGCTGATTGGCAATGTGATGATTGCATGCACTCTCTCAAGAAGAAAAAACTCTCTAGCAATACATAGCAATCTGATCATGTGCATCTTGCCCCCAAGGTTCTGTTCTATCAGGAGATGGCTGGGGACTGTGGAAGAAGGGGAGGATCAGAGAATTCAGGATCAAATAGCCTTTTTACACAATGCAGAGGATTAACCCTTAGGTTTCACAGTGATTATAACAAGTATTCTTTACTGCATATACAAACGGATTTTACTGCTGTGAGTTTAGTAACACTTTAAATGACTTAAGCGGAGTTCCACTCGGGTTTTAGTTTATTAAAAGTCAGCAGCTACAAAAAGCATAGCTGCTGACTTTTAATAAACCGACACTTACCTGTCCCACGGTCCAGCGATGCGGCCGCCTGGAGGCTCGCTCCTCTCCCTCTCCTCTCCTCGACACCATCATCGTAACTGTGTGACAGCTTACGGCTTTGCGGCCAGGCATGCACTGCGCATGCGCGAGTCGCGCTGCGCTCTCCTATTGGCTAGCCGATCTTCTGGGACCTGAGTTGTGTCCCAGAAGATTGCTGGCAGGAAGGGGCCGCCTAGGGCGAGAGGAGGAGTCGCCTAGGCGGCCCAAAAAAGAAAGCAGGAAGTGGGACAGGAAGTCCCACTAAAAGTTAGTGTAGCGGTCCTGCCCCAGCTTCTCTCCTCTCTTCACGGCTTGTTCTACTCGTCTAGAGGTATCTGGGAGAAGGGGGAAAGATGCACACCACCAGCTCGGCTCTCTGATGTAGGATGCAGAGATATGAGCTAAACCATTACACTCGGGTCTGCGTTTTAGGCCGGAGCCTCAGCTTCTCCTATGGAGGATGATTGTCACTGACACTGACAGGGACACTTAGCTTCCAGTAACACAAGTTCCACACCAAGAAAAGTCCAACACTGTTTTATTGACTTGAAACTGGTTGACTTTTAAAAGAACAGACAAAGTGTAGGGAGGAGTAGGTCCAGGCACAACTGATGAACTAAAGTTCCTCTTGTTCCGTTTAGTGCAATCAGGCTTGGCGCACAGTCGCTGCCACCGACCGTGAATTTGGTCACTGCCACTGACCTGGGTGAACGTTGAGGCCCCTGCCACAGGCCTTGGATGAGGCCTGCCACTGACCTGAGAAAGTTGGGTCCCTGCCACAGACCATAAGAACATGAAGTACCTTCTTTAGAACAAACGACCCCTGTCAGAGGATCCATCCGGACGGTCACCAGTGGCCTCCACTGGCACCAGCAAATGCTGCGCTGGCTCTATGGGGAGGTCACGTCTCCGGTCCCTTACGCCCATGATTTAGGCACCCCATACCGGGGGCACCTTAGGAATGCTTCGCCCTCGCGGGACTCAGTCGAAGGTACTGGGCCCCAGGCCTCCTGGTGTAGTACCTCACCCCAGGCTGAAGGTGCCTGGGATGGAACTCGACTCCACACGCCCAGGCCAAGGGCACCTGGGCACAGACGAACCGCAGCAGCCCCCAGGCTGAAGGTACCTGGGGAATGGACCTCATGTGCAAGATGTCCGCCCCCTTTTATATCCTCTCCCAGCAGGCACAGCGGGTTCCCCGCCCCGCCGTACTACTGCCGCAAGAGGACAAAAAGGGCACGGCTCTGGAATGGTAGTTCAACCCCGGTCCCAGGTGACAGCGCCACTCAGGGACCGCAGGGAACATGACACCATTCATACCTCCCGCACTCCAAAAAGGTCCATAAATCCCTGAAATCAATGTATCTGGGCCATCTATGGCCCAGATACACCCCACTAAATGTAACACCCGCTACACTCTCCCCCCAGTAATTTGACACTGGTCCCCAGTGTCTGGATCAAGTCATGCCCCAAAGGGAGCCACATAACCTCCATCCAGAGACTGTTTAAAAAATTTGCAAAAAATTTAATTTTTTATTTGATAGTTGTGCCTGAACCTAACATGGAAGGGAAAAGAAAGGGAAACAACACATAACAATATACACATCACAATGACACCATTACCACCTTCTCCCCCTCCCACACTCCTAACTAAGACCTGCCCCATCCTCAGCGGTCTTGACAGATGTTCTCCTGCAGAGGGGATAAAAGAAAGTTAAACACAAAACTTCCTGACACATATGTATGTGTTGGAATGAAAAAATCTCCCCAAAGAGAAATCCTTTCCTTCCGTGAAGTGTATGTGTGGTGCAAAGTGAATAACGTTGCGCAACACTGCCACCTGGTGACAGTGCCACGGTAAAGACACTTGTCGAATCCTGATTAGTGTTGAGCGAACCCGAACTGTAAAGTTCGGGTCCGTACCGAACTTTAGCTTTTTCCCGAACCCGAACCCGGACTTTGCCCAAAAGTCCGGGTTCGGGTTCGGCAATCTAATTACGCATTTAGAAATGCTTCAGGTGCCAGCCAATCACCTTTTGATTAGCTGGTGTGCCCTTAGAGGCCATCATAGCCAAGCCTACTAATGGCATGGCTGTGATTGGTCAGTGCAACATGTGACCCAGCTTCTATATAAGCTAGAGGCACACAGCACACACGTCACTCTGCTTCAGAATAGATAGGGAGAGGATCTAGTCTGCTGCTGCTGCTTTTAGGGAGAGATAGAAAAATAGATGAGGTAGTCCTGATTCTACAATCTGATGGAAAAGATAGAGAGATAGTGTAGTGTAGGGCCAGGTTCCTGTTGGTGCTTTCAGGGAGAGAGAATATTATATAGGAGTCCAGGTTCAGAGATTAAAATCAGCGATCTGCATAGGTTTACCTGTTTGTGTTGCAGTGCAGTTTTTTTACACTGCCATTAGCCCAGTGTCAGAGAAAATCTAACTTTTAGGGGAAAAAAAGGCACTTTATTGTGCTCTTTTCCAAAAGACCCATAGGGCAAAAAAAAAAAAAAAAAAAAGCATTTTATTTTGCTCGTGCAAAAAAAGACCCGTTTAGGGCAAAAAAAATAAAAAATTTGCACTTTAATGTACGCTTGCAAAAAGAGCCATTCAGGGGCACACAAAATAGTTTGCAGTGTGTTATACATATGTGGAGGTGTGTGAAATAAACAATTTCTATATAGTTTTCTCCTACTGTGCTATACTAAAAAAACAAAATTTTTTTTGAATAGCATTTTCTGCAGTTCTGTAGCTGTGCGATTCAGCGGTTATGTACTGTGGGTGTGTTCTGCTCTTCCAAAAAACGCCGTTTAGGGGCACAAAAAATAGTTTGCAGTGTGTTATACATATTTGGAGGTGTGTGAAATAAACAATTTCTATATAGTTTTCTCCTACTGTGCTATACTAAAAAAAAAACATTTTTTTTGAATAGCATTTTCTGCAGTTCTGTAGCTGTGCGATTCAGCGGTTACGTACTGTGGGTGTGTTCTGCTCTTCCAAAAAACGCCGTTTAGGGGCACAAAAAATAGTTTGCAGTGTGTTATACATATTTGGAGGTGTGTGAAATAAACAATTTCTATATAGTTTTCTCCTACTGTGCTATACTAAAAAAACAACATTTTTTTTTGAATAGCATTTTCTGCAGTTCTGTAGCTGTGCGATTCAGCGGTTACGTACTGTGGGTGTGTTCTGCTCTTCCAAAAAACGCCGTTTAGTGGCACAAAAAATAGTTTGCAGTGTGTTATACATATTTGGAGGTGTGTGAAATAAACAATTTCTAAATAGTTTTCTTCTACTGTGCTATACTAAAAAAACAACATTTTTTTTGAATAGCATTTTCTGCAGTTCTGTAGCTGTGCGATTCAGCGGTTACGTACTGTGGGTGTGTTCTGCTCTTCCAAAAAACGCAGTTTAGGGGCACAAAAAATAGTTTGCAGTGTGTTATACATATTTAGAGGTGTGTGAAATAAACAATTTCTATATAGTTTTCTCCTACTGTGCTATACTAAAAAAACAACATTTCTTTTGAATAGTATTTTCTGCAGTTCTGTAGCTGTGCGATTCAGCGGTTACGTACTGTGGGTGTGTTCTGCTCTTCCAAAAAACGCCATTTAGGGGCACAAAAAATAGTTTGCAGTGTGTTATACATATTTGGAGGTGTGTGAAATAAACAATTTCTAAATAGTTTTCTTCTACTGTGCTATACTAAAAAAAAAACATTTTTTTTTTTAATAGCATTTTCTGCAGTTCTGTAGCTGTGCGATTCAGCGGTTACGTACTGTGGGTGTGTTCTGCTCTTCCAAAAACACCCATTTAGGGCAAGATCCTAAATTTGGAAAATATGAGGAGAAGGTCAAAGGGACGTGGTGGCCCCGGTCGTGGTGCTGCTGGTGGAGCTCCTGTTGCAGGGAGAGGACGTGGTGGATCTGTGCCAGATACACGCACAAGTGAAACACCTTCCTCAGGTGCGAGTAGGCGACCGAGCCTGCGGCGGTATTTTGTCGCGCCTAATGAGGCTGTACGAATGTTTAGGCCAGGACAAGTACAGGCGATAGTAGATTGGGTTGCTGACAGTGCCTCGGGTTCCTTCACATTGTCTCCCACCCACTCTTCTGATGAAAGAACAGAGTTGGCACCTGAAACCCATGTCCATCAGTCTTTCACCTCACCCCCTTGCAAATCAGCCAAGCAGTCTGAGCCTCAAATCATGCAGCAGTCTCTTCTGCTTTTCGATGACTCTGTTAGCAGGGTTTCCCAGGGCCATCCACCTAGCCCTGCCCCAGAAGTGGAAGAGATTGAGTGCACCGATGCCCAACCACTTATGTTTCATGATGAGTACATGGGAGGACCATCGCAGTACGTCTCGGATGATGACGAAACACAGGTGCCAACTGCTGCTGCTTTCGCAATTGTGCAGACAGACAAGGAGGGCAGGGGTGAAGACTGGGTGGAAGATGATGTGGAGGACGATGAGGTCCTCGACCCCACATGGAATGAACGTTATGCAGGTGACCAGTGTAGTTTGGAGGAAGAGGCGGTGGTCACACAGAGCCACCAGCACAGCAGAAGAGGGAGCAGGGTGCAAAAGCGGAGCGTCCGTCCGCTAGACAGTATGTCTGCTACTGCCCAACGCAGCAAGGGACCAAGCACACCAAAGCCAGGTCCAAGGAGTTCCCTAGCGTGGCAGTTCTTCACACAATGTGCTGATGACAAGACACGAGTGGTTTGCAGGCTGTGCAATCAGAGGCTGAAGCGAGGCATAAACTTTCTCAACCTGAGCACAACCTGCATGACCAGGCATCTAAGTGCAAAGCACGAGCTGCAGTGGAGTAGACCTCAAAAACCAAGAAAGGTCTCTGGCTCCTCCTGCTTCCTCTTCTGCTGCAGTCTCGGCCTCTTCATCCACCTCTGTAGTGACAGTGGCACCTGCCACCCCGCAAACAGAGGATCTGCCAGCAACACTACCACCTGGGTCACCAACCATCTCCACAATGTCCCATGGAAGCGTTCAGCTCTCTATCTCCCAAACATTGGAGCGGAAGAGGAAGTACCCCCCTAGCCACCCACGATCCCTGGCCCTGAATGCCAGCATTTCAAAACTCCTGGCCTTTGAAATGCTGTCATTCCGTCTGGTGGAGACGCAGAGTTTTAAAAGCCTGATGGCATTGGCTGTCCCACAGTACGTCGTGCCCAGCCGCCACTATTTTTCCAGGTGAGCCACCCCTTCCCTGCACAACCAAGTGGGGGACAAAATCAGGTGTGCACTGCGCAACGCCATCTGTGGCAAGGTCCACCTAACTACGGATGCGTGGACCAGTAAGCACGGTCAGGGACGTTATATCTCCCTAACAGCACACTGGGTAAATGCAGTCGCAGCTGGGCCTGAGGCAGATAGCAGTTTGGCGCATGTCCTTCCACCACCAAGGATTGCAGGGCGCTTCAGTTTGCCTCCTGTTGCTAACTCCTCCTACTCCGCTTCCTCATCCTCTACCGCCTCCTCATCCGGTCAGCGTAACACCTTCACCACCAACTTCAGCACAGCCAGGGGTAAACGACAGCAGGCAGTTTTAAAACTTTCCTGTTTGGGGGAAAAACCCCACACCGCGCAGGAGTTGTGGAGGGACATGGAACAACAGACCAATGAGTGGTTGCTGTCAGTGAGCCTCAAGCCCGGCCTGGTGGTGTGCGATAATGGGCGAAATCTCGTAGCAGCTCTGGGCCTAGCCGGTTTGACGCACATCCCTTGCCTGGCGCATGTGCTGAACTTGGTGGTCCAGAGGTTCCTTAAAAATTACCCCAATATGCCAGAGCTGCTGCAGAAAGTGCGGGCTGTGTGTGCGCACTTTCGGCGTTCTCACCCTGCTGCTGCTCGCCTGTCAGCGCTGCAGCGTAACTTCGGCCTTCCCGCTCACCGCCTCATATGTGACGTGCCCACAAGGTGGAACTCCACCTTGCACATGCTGGCCAGACTGTGCGAGCAGCAGCAGGCGATAGTGGAGTTTCAGCTGCAGCAATCACGCGTGAGTCACTCTGCGGAACAGCACCACTTCACCACCAATAACTGGGCCTCCATGCGAGACCTGTGTGCCTTGTTGCGCTGTTTCGAGTACTCCACCAACATGTCCAGTGCCAATGACGCCGTTCTTAGCGTTACTATCCCAGTTCTATGCCTCCTTGAAAAAACGCTTTGGGCGATGATGGAAGAGGATGTGGCACAGGAGGATGAGGAGGAGGAGGAGGAAGCGGGATCATTTCAAAGGCTTTCAGGGCAGTCTTTCACAAGTGGCTACGAGGGTGGGTTCCTGCACCAACAAACGCCAGGTACACAATTGTCCGGCAGAAAGGACACAGTTCTGGAGGATGACGAGGTGGAGGAGGAGATGGAGGAGGAGGAGGAGCCATTTTCACAGCAGGGTGGCACCCAGACCAGCTCGTGGCCATCACTGGTGCGTGGCTGGGGGGATACAGAGGACACAGACGATACACCTCCCACAGAGGACAGCTTTTCTTTGCCTCTGGGCAGCCTGGCACACATGAGCGATTACATGCTGCAGTGTTTCCGCAATGACCGCCGAGTTGCCCACATTTTAACTGGTGCTGATTACTGGGTGGCGACCCTGCTGGATCCCCGTTACAAGGACAACGTACCGTCCTTAATTCCCTCACTGGAGCGGGATCGTAAGATGCGCGAGTACAAGCGCACGCTGGTAGACGCGCTGCTGGTGGCATTCCCACCTGACAGCGGGCGTACGGTGGAAGCACAAGGCGAAGGCAGAGGAGGAGGAAGAGGTCGCCAACGCAGCCGGGGCACCGGCAGCACCTCAGAAGGCAGGGTTAGCATGGCTGAAATGTGGAAAAGCTTTGTCAGCACGCCACAACAACCAGCACCACCAGCTGAGATGGAACGTCTTAGCAGGAGGCAGCATTTCACCAACATGGTTGAGCAGTATGTGTCCACAGGCCTACACGTACTGGATGACGGGTCTGCCCCCTTTAACTTCTGGGTCTCCAAATTGGGCACATGGCCTGAGCTTGCCCTTTATGCCTTGGAGGTGCTGGCCTGCCCTGCAGCCAGTGTATTATCTGAACGTGTATTTAGCACGACAGGGGGCGTTATCACAGACAAGCGCAGCCGCCTGTCCAGAGCCAATGTGGACAAGCTCACGTTCATTAAAATGAACCAGGCATGGATCCCACAGGACTTGTCCGTACCTTGTGCAGAATAGACATGTATACCGGTGTTGTGACAAAAACTGTCCGGCCATCGGATTGTGTCCGGCCCATACTGCGAAGGCGCAGCGCTTGCGCAGTACAGAGGACAAGGAGATTCACAAAATCTCCGAAGATGAACGGCGCCTGCGCTGTGAGTGCAGGTTCAAGCCCCACCATCCAAGTGGACATACGGTAGCACATAGTAACAGGGCCCCTCACGGGCTCGGTTCGATCGCCACGCTTCGGGCACGGCCTCACTTGGCTCGGCTTGAACCACGGATGGTGTGGCTTTCACCTGAACTCACCACGCAGGCGCCGTTCGTCTTGGGAGATTTTCGAAATCCCCTTGTCCTACATACTGAGCAAGCGCAGTACAGGGTGGACACTATTTGACGGGGGACAGAATTCGACACATCACCGGCCTTACCCAGCCATTGTTGTATTTTTGAATCAGTGTTGGCTACCTCGTCCTCCTCCACCGCCGCTTCCACCTACACAGCCAAATCCACCGCCACCTCAACCTCCTACTCCATATGGACCTCGTCCTCCTAGGTCAAGATTATTATTTTTTTTTTTTTTATGTTATTTTCCTATCCACATTTGTTTGCAGAGCACTTGCCATGCTCTTAACAACATTTTGCTGCCATTTGCAGCCCTCTAGCCCTTTCCATTACTTTTTTAGAGCCTTTTTAGTCCTTAGAAGTCCGGGTCCCCATTGACTTCAATGGGGTTCGGGTTCGGGTTAAAGTTCGGTCCCGAACCCAAACTTTTTTCCGAAGTTCGGCCGAACCCGTCGAACCCGAACATCCAGGTGTCCGCTCAACTCTAATCCTGATATAATTTTTTTTTCTCTGTGCTTTGGCCCTAACTACCCCAATGTCCATGATTTATTTGCGGGAGGAAAGAAAAAAAGAGAAAACAACAGCAACAGTTCTCCATTCCTCCAAAGAGCACAACACCCATAAAACTCGGGTACAGTTCCTGGGTTCCCCCGGGAACAAAACAAACCCCGGAAAGTTCAGCAAACTTGTAAGGCACTAGGCAAGTAGTCTTTTCCCCTACAAGTAGAATCTGGGATGCGGCAAGACAAGGGCTTGAAGTGCTTATCAAAAGAATAAAAAAGAACAAAAAAAATAAAAAAGAACAAGTGCGCTAATGTGAATTGACTAATAATCAAAAATTATGAATCCACACATATATTGAATAAATAAAGTCCAACAGTGATAACAATGAATGTGTCCTGTAAAAATGAATATATCCTAAATAAGTCCCATCAAAAATCAGCAATGAAGGGAAGCCTTGAAGAGGTGAACCGCAAAAAGTTTGAAATTCGGTGCATGCACACCCGTGTCCACCACCAACAATCAAGCTGCTTACCAGAGGTAAGAAACAAATGAGCCCATCAGCAATCCCAGGGGGAGATCCAGAGAAATCCAGATAAACTTTGCAAAGTTCCAACGTCACTTGATAGGCAGTGGATACAGCAAAGATTTCCCAAGGAGAGAGAGGAGGCTCAATAGTGCATTACCCAATGTAAAATTTATTTTTTAAAACGGGTTTAAAAACACTTACACAATGTACAATTTAAAGAACATAACAACCGGCCGGTCCGCCGTACCTGTCCCGTAGTGATGACGTCAGCACGCACACCTCCCGACGTACGTTTCGTGTTCCTACACGTCATCTTGGGGATCAGGTGACGTGCTGACGCATCACAAGATATAGGAAGAAGGAAGCCAGGCCTCGCTCTGAGCGGCCAATGGAGCTGCGGCAATTACACCGAACCTCCACACCGCCTACAAGGCCCGGCCCAGAACCAAGCCTCGCTCTAAGCAGCCAATGGAGTCATGGCAGTTATACCAAGCCTCCACGCCGCCCACAAGGCCCGGCCCAGAACCAAAATAAGACCAAGCCTCACTTTGAAGTACAGGCAGCGGTATATAAATGGGCAAATGTAACCCCAAATATATTCTAAATAAGAGGGTACCACATAAAATGACATCTAGGTGATAAAACCCAATGGAAATTAACCATGTCGTGTAAGTGGACAAGTTTAATGCCTAATATGAAAGAACATCCACATGTCCACCACAGCACGGTATACCATTTGAACCTAAAAATGAAAAAGGTATATTATGAAAAATATATACATATGTGTGTGTCATATGAAAACACACGTATGTATAAATATATTGAAAAAGATTTTAAAAAGGATTTATATCATTTCTTCTCATATGAGGAAAGAATCCTTTATAAAATATCATGTATGATGGAGGTCAAAAAAAGACAAAAAAATATAAAAAAATATACCTCCACCAAACCTGATAATAAAGGAGAAGAGGGGGGGTGTCATTCTGGCACGTAAGGGCCCACTGGGGGTCCATATTATGACAAAACTACACACATAAAAATGTATATTGGTAGACAGTTCAAATCAACAAAATGCCAAACCTCACATAGCTCTCAGATATATGGACATAGCCCCCACTCGCACCAAACTAAGAGTTATCGATGAAAGCGTTGAGGTCTACCTCAACGTTCATCCCAAACGGTACATAACTCTTCAGTTTGTGGATCCAGGACATCTCTAGTCTAGAAATACTTCTAATCATAGAGTCTCCTCTCCATCTGGTAGAATATTTATCAATCCCCAGAAAGATCGTATTAGTGGGGTCTTTAGCATGGATCTCTAAATAGTGCCGGGATACTGGGTGTTTTGGGAAACCTGTGAGGATATTTGTGATATGTTCATTCAATCTAACACGGAGAGGTCGCTTGGTCCTGCCCACATATTGAAGCCCACATGGGCATTGCAGGAGATATACGACCCTCTCCGTGGAGCAAGTAATGAAAGGCAATATTTTATGCTCAACATTAGTTACAGTGGATTTAAACGTATTGGTACGCCTATGGGTACATCCGCTCAACGAACATACTCTGCACCTCCTACACTGATAGAAGCCTACCAACTGATCAAGAAAGGTCTTATGCACAGACGGAGGATCTAGTATATTAGGTGCCACTCTCCCACGTATGGAGGGTGCACCTTTGTATACGACCTGAGGATGAACAGGTAATACTTCATGTAAAACAGGATCATTGGTAAGTATATGCCAATGTTTTTTAATCAACTGTTTAATGCCCCTATATTGGGCTGAATAGGTGGTAACAAATGGGATGGATGGTACTCTTGATTGAGACCTAGGCTTCTCAGCCAATAGGTCTTTCCTATCCAACAATGCCACTTCGTTTAAGGTATGAGTAAGTGAGTCATTGGAATACCCTTTTTCCACAAATCGACCAATCAAAATCTGAGCCTGTGTTAGGAATTCCTTATGGTCTGTACAGTTCCGTTTCAGCCTAAGGAATTGGCTCTTCGGTACGGATTTAAGCCATGATGGATGATGGCAGCTATTGATAGGTATATATGAATTTCTATCAGTATTTTTAAAGAAGGTGGAGGTAGTGAAGGAGCCATCCTTAATACATATCTTTAAATCCAAAAAATGAATCTCCTCCTGACTTGCCTCAAAATTCAAAACAATACCCCTAGTGTTATTGTTGAGGTGCTCCATATAGACATCCAAATCCTGGCGCTCTCCATCCCACAGGAGGAGGACGTCATCAATGTACCTCGCCCACAACATAAGTTGGGGCGGGCGTTGGACATAGACGACGTCCTCCTCCCATAGGGCCATGAAGAGGTTGGCCAGGCTGGGGGCATACTTTGCCCCCATAGCCACACCTCTATCCTGCCTGTAGAATTGGTTGTTGAACCAGAAATAACTCCTAGAAGCAGCAAATGTTAATAGTTCAAGGATATATGAAATCTGTTCATCAAACAATCCAGAGTCACGCCTCAAGTAGTATTCTACTGCAAATAAACCCAAACGTCCGCCGTTACCAACCACATATTGTTTTTGGGGGTAATTCCAGTCATGATATTAATAACCTGGCGTGAGTCCTTAAGATGCGAGGGCATCATCGAAACTAACGGTTGTAAAAAGCCATCAATGTAACGTCCTACCCGGGACGTGATGGAATCGATGCCACTAATAATAGGCCGTCCCGGGGGGTGGGTGGCATTTTTGTGTATCTTGGGAAGATAATAGAGAACAGGTGTACGTGGCGCCCTAGGCACCAAATACTCACTCTCCTTTCTATTCAATATCCCAAGATCAAGACCTCTTTGGACCAATACTGATAGCTCTCTAGTGTAAAGGGCCTTTGGGTCAGAGGGTAAGGGAGTGTATGTGTCCCGATCATTGACAATCCGGAACATCTCAGAGAGGTAATCAGCCTTGTCTAAGATGATGATACCCCCCCCCTTTGTCCGCAGGCCTAATGACAAGATCTCTATTTTTGCAAAGAGAATCAAGGCCTTCAGTGAGAGTCCTATCGGAGTGTACTTTTTTAAGTGGCAACTGGTCCAAATCCCTAAGAACCACATCCCTGAATACTTTAAGAGGAGGAGCCAATGCTCCGGGAGGGTTAAACAGAGAAGCATTGGATAGTCCCGAGTGGGTAAACCCAGGTGTCAAGTCATTATTTGTCCCAATGGGATTGCATAAAAAATGGCGTTTAATGCTGACTCTCCTGATAAATCGATGAACATCCATATAGGTCTGGAATGTATTCAGCCTACATGGGGGGACATATTTAAGACCCTTATCGAGTACACTCTGTTCTGCATCAGTTAGAATAACAGAACTTAAATTCAAAATTCCTGAGCCCCTTATGATTTTTGTCTTTTTGTTTCTAGCCCTAACCCCCCCTCTAGTTCCTCTCGTGCGTCGCACGACCTTTTTGTGCCTTGGCCCAATTTGTGAAAACCCCAATTATGTCCCTCCTGTCCAGATGGACCGGGGTTGTCACAGATCTCATGATGTGTGGCACCAGAGTGCTGTATCTGACTCTGGTAATCATTCCCATGGTCGGATAGGGGGCCATATCAGTCACTGAGGGAAAAAAAATTGTTCGATACATCCACATTGTATTCGTAATCATCCCTGTACGTGGACGGACCTGGGGGTTGGAAATGGTAGGATGTAGCACCCTCTTTTTCCAAATGGCCCAAACCGTAACTAGAATGGGGACCTTGATAATACCCCTGAGCCCATCCCTGATTGGGATTTTGTGGGTACGGTGGTGCATTCCTATATGTATTCCCCTGAATAGGTATATAGGGTGGCCGAGGCTGATTAAATCCTGTAGGGCCATGGCCATAACCACGCCCCTGTTGGCCATGAGATTGGCCCTGGGGTCCTGGTCTACGAAAGGGACGTGGAGGTTTGGGAGCCTGTGAGGGTAATCCCCTACCCCCCCACCCTGTCTGGAGGGTGACTGGTATGAACCCCGCCTCCCCTTTTGTGGGGCTTGTGTGCGACCCCCTGTTAAATGTTTATTGACAAATTGAGGGTTAGGAACAGATGAACCAATGTTCCCACTGTTCACAGTAGCCTGAGTAATAACCTCCATCTCTTGACTTATAGGGGCAGGCTGTTCGGCTAAAAGTTTATTTTGCCAATCAAATACGATGCTATTCTGATAGTCAACCAAATCCCGATTGTACTTTTTCTTTTTTTTGAATTTCTGTTCCCTCTCCTCTTTCTCTAATATTTTTAAAAGTGGTAATGACCTCTCCTTATATTCATTGGTCCCGTTAAATGGGGTGAGTTGTTCCTTTAGGACCTTAATCTCCTCGTCCAACCGGGCCAATTTGATGTTTTTCCTCTCAATGAGAAACTGGAGGAAATTGATCCCAGCTGTATTGAAATACCTGAACCATTCCTCTAATTGTGTTTCTCCTTTCTGTGGACTTACTTCCCACCTGAGACTGCGTGGAACCATCTTGTTTTTAACATATGTTTCCAAATAGGCGATATCCCATTGGGTGTGCGTCTCTGAAATCATGAGATTCTTAAGACGCATAAAGTGCTTATCCACAGTCTCTATGTGATATTCGACATCCTCCCCTTCTTTCCGTCGAATCGACACTCTGTCAGCATGGATGTGCCGACCCAACATCCACTCTGCTTTACAGTCCTTGAATCTTTTAGATGCTTTAGGGGAACAAGTGAGGTACCTGCGTGCGCGTGGGACTTTGATGTATGTCCACACAAAATCATTGTACCAGCGGTCCCTGCAGACTTCCACTTCATAAAGCAGTTCCTTAGATAAGTATGGGTACTCCCACCCATACTCGCTGGCGACTTTCTGGCAGAACAGACCTTGTAGCCTAGACAAGGGAGGCATGGTAGAGCGGTCTCCCTCGCCCGGCAGGACGATTGAATCCGGGTGGCGAGGTGCCTTGACCACCTCCAAGTTGGGCATAGGTGCCCGCAGCGACAGTCTCTTGTCCCCGGTGGTAGGTGCAGGAGGCACCGGGGACTGAAGAAAAGGCAGGGGACAGGGTCCCTCCTCAGGCGCTGGTGCCTCCACCCGGGGTGTACTATCCCCTGTAGACATAGGTGGATCCCTGGCTATACGGGATGAGGAGAGAGGCATCTTGTCCCAGCCCTTTGCAGCAAACATTTAGTCTATGACGACATCGTCTCCCACATCGGAGACCGACTCCAGGTCGGAGGTGTCACACTCCTCCGCGGGCAGGTAGTTGGTAGTGGACACCGAATCACTCCCACCCATGGCTCAAGGGGCCTTGAATCCCCGACACCTCCATCCCAACACCAAGTCCCAGTCCCTGGCTTACCTCGGCCCAAGCTTGTGAAGGGATGTCCAGGACTCTTCCTACCGGATCCATCCGGGCTAGGCAAGCGCAGGGGTTGTCCTCCATCTCGGCCGCTGGAAGCTCTCACTAGACCGACCTTCCTTGTTGGCGCTGGGAGTAAGGAAACTGTGGTGACCGAAGCAGCATTTCCGGGTTTTGCATCCTCAATCCCTTTGTTCGTGAGCTCCACGGAGGTCTCTACAGTGCGCGGAGGGATAGCTGTCCAAGCATTGATTTTTCCTTGTTGAGTGGCGGCGCCTGCTGTAGGGCTGAGGTGGAAGACTCGAGGTCTCTCTATGGATTGCTCCACCTCAAACGAGAACTCCCCGCAGGCCTTGCAGCGACCAAAGGGCTTTAGCTGTACCACCAGTCCCGAACATCCGGGACAAATCATACCCAGGGCCTCAACATCCTTACAGGTGTACAAGGCGAATCATCCCCGGGGCTTGAGCCGAATCCCCGTATCTGTACTCGGAGCAGCAGGTGAAGTCATCCTCGTAATATTTCAGACTGGAACCCACGAGGCATTGTTGAACATAGTGACTGATTGCTGCTCCATCGCGCACTGCATAACTGGCGCCAAAGTCCCCACGTGTACCTCTTCACATGGCCGGACTCCTCCCCTTTGGCACACAAGTTCGCGGGCTTTCTCCATGTCACGCCCACGAACTGTGCAGGGAGGGTGTGCCTGCTGGCGCAGTGGTCAATATGGCCGACCTACTCTGAACTCTTCTGGGCAGCAAAGTTCAAACTCTGATAGCTTCGGCTCCATTGCATAAACACAAATCCCGGACTTAGAGCCTCCACGTGTAGCGGTCCTCCCCCAGCTTCTCCCCTCTCTTCACAGCTTGTTCTACTCGTCTAGGGGTATCTGGGAGAAGGGGGAAAGATGCACACCACCAGCTTGGCTCTCTGATGTAGGATGCAGAGATATGAGCTAAACCATTACACTCGGGTCTGCGTTTTAGGCAGGAGCCTCAGCTTCTCCTATGGAGGATGATTGTCACTGACACTGACAGGGACACTTAGCTTCCAGTAACACGAGTTCCACACCAAGAAAAGTCCAACACTGTTTTATTGACTTGAAACTGGTTGACTTTTAAAAGAACAGACAAGGTGTAGGGAAGAGTAGGTCCAGGCACAACTGATGAACTAAAGTTCCTCCTGTTCCGTTTAGTGCAAACAGGCTTGGCGCACAGTCGCTGCCACCGACCGTGAATTTGGTCACTGCCACTAATCTGGGTGAACGTTGAGGCCCCTGCCACAGGCCTTGGATGAGGCCTGCCACTGACCTGAGAAAGTTGGGTCCCTGCCACAGACCATAAGAACATGAAGTACCTTCTTTAGAACAAACGACCCCTGTCAGAGGAAGACATCCATCCGGACGGTCACCAGAGGCCTCCACCGGCACCAGCAAATGCTGCGCTGGCTCTACGGGGAGGTCACGTCTCCGGTCCCTTACGCCCAGGATTCAGGCACCCAATACCAGGGGCACCTTAGGAATGCTTCGCCCTCGCGGGACCCAGTTGAAGGTACTGGGCCCCAGGCCTCCTGGTGTAGTACCTCACCCTAGGCTGAAGGTGCCTGGGATGGAACTCGACTCCACGCGCCCAGGCCAAGGGCACCTGGGCACAGACGAACCGCAGCAGCCCCCAGGCTGAAGGTGCCTGGGGAATGGACCTCGTGCTCAAGATGTCCGCCCCCTTTTATATCCTCTCCCAGCAGGCACAGCAGGTTCCCCGCCCCGCCGTACTACTGCCGCGAGAGGACAAAAAGGGCACGGCTCTGGAATGGTAGTTCAACCCCGGTCCCAGGTGACAGCGCCACCCAGGGACCATGACACCATTCATACCTCCCACACTCCAAAAAGGTCCTTAAATCCCTGAAATCAATGTATCTGGGCCATCTATAGCCCATATACACCCCACTAAATTTAACACCCGCTACATAAGGTAAACACTCCCCCCCAAAAAAAATCAAATGCCAAATGTGGCATGTCAAGGGGTGAGGAGTGCTTAAAGCGGAAGTTCCACTTTTGGGTGGAACTCTGCTTTAATTCCATGAAGACTGTCCTTTAGTAATAGGGTATGGTCTGAGAAAATCTTTAGCTATGTGCAGGGTACTACTCAGAAGTAAACTCTCAAACATTCATAAATATGCACCAAAGTGCAGTAGATATACTTCAAGTAAACCCTTATGACTGAGATACTTTTGCTTTACAATAAACCGGTGCTATACAATACAGAGGCTCCCATTGCTGACTTCCTTCTACGAATGCTAGTTTCCTAGCAATCATTATGATCCTTGTACTTCAGAAACTGTGGAGTCACTGAATTAAAACGTGTATGCAGGCAGTGAATCTTTTTTTTTCCATACTTGTTCTTAGATAGGGACACAGGAAATATGGAATCAAGCATGACAGCAAAGAAACTACCATGAATGTTTTTTTATAAAGAATATATGAGGGTAGAGCACTTTAGCCGTTCATACTGTGCTTCCATTGGCCTGTGTCCTCTTGTAGCTATCCTTCTGGCTGTGGGAATCATCCCACTGCTGCCACCAATGTAACGACACCCCGTGTATGAAAGGGGTTAAAGCCGTTTAGGACATTCCCTTTCCGAACACCAAGGCAGCTACCAGACACTCCAACCAGCCGACTAAAACCCCATATGAATAATTCTCCCCCAAATACGAGACAAAGCTCTGTGTGAGGTTCAAGCAGGAATCACAATCTTTATTGAAAGACTACAGACTTATATACAGTAAAAGAGGTGGTGCATACATATCCTGCTCATATTACTCTGAAAATACACCTGTGACCAGACCTAATTAACATGAGCTAATTAACTAATCCTTTACAGCAGCTGATGACTCAGAGACATGACCTTTAGGCTAGACTTTCCGTCTGGTAGCTCAGAAGACACAATCAACATTATCACATATACACCTTCACACAATTGCAGGGTCAATTAGCACAAGCAGCAATGAGATCTAATGACTCTTGAATTGAACTTCCTGGAATGCCCATATAAGGAGGTATTCTTCCTGGGCATAGCCCTCACAGTGTACAGGGATAACATCTTCATATTTCTTTGGGGATATTGTTAATGAATATTACTGTCCCATTTGAAGTAATCCAAGACATATTCTTAATGTCCATTATTTCTTGCTCACCCTGTGCCCCTAATAGACACAGGGTGATTTAGACATAAGAGGTGCATGGTGAGCTTAAGCAAGGGTATCCCATACTTTCCAAGAGATTCTGGGTTCCACGGGCCCTCCCGTTACAGCTATGTTCACCTTTTTTTTCCCTAAAATCCAGCTCCCCATGTGCCAATACACCATTAATGTACCTTGGTTGCAGAAAATAAAAGTTGTCTTTGATTTTTAAAACAACCTGAGAGCCAGTATAGCTAGCCATACACCTGTCGAAAAATCGTTTAAACGAGTTTTCGAAAAACAAACACATGGTCGTGAGAGCAACCGATATCATGTAATCAACTAATTTTGATTGATAAATCGTTCAATGGACATAAATGAATATTTTTTTTCGTTTGTTTTGTCACATATGCCTAGTGTAAACTGTTTGGGTGAGAAACACATTAACCTTTCAATTTATCGTCCGTTTCATCCTTAGATTTTTCGGCTAAAAAACATTACAACCGATTTCCGATTTGTGCCCATTAACTGGACGATAAACGAACAAACTGTCCAAATGACAGATTTTCAAACGATTTTTTGTCTATTGTATGGCCACCATAAGACACAGGAAGCAGTTTACCAGCTGACTTCATTAGCACACATATGCTGCACCCATCAACTAGGTTTGCACTGCATCCTTCCACATGTGCATTTGCCTGACTTGTCAGTGTAAGCTGCCACAGCTGCTATGTTTACATGGCATACCTCCAGAAGGGTTACTACACTCTCTGGGTCCGTATGCAGACCGCAGGCCGTGGGTTGGACACCCTGATGGAATGCAAGGGCCTGCCTGATTGGATACAGAGTGAATCGATAGATAGGTGTGTCCTCTGATTCCATAGTTTTGGTAAATCTAAAGGAAGTTGAACAGAGATTGTACAATTTTTAAAGTGGGGGCTTGAAGATATTTTATCCACGGGTGGTTCTAGACTCTCTCAAACTGTGAGCAAACTACCATTTTTAAGAGAGGTAAGCAAAGGGAGCCTTCATATTTCTTCTCACACATGCTTTGGTTAAAGATCTCTGGGAAATATGCCTAAAAAGGATAGTGAAATAAAATTGTAAAGTATTAATTACACTGAGCTCCATGCTGTCCTTTCTGGGTAATGGATCCCAGAAAACAGTGTTAAGCCTCGTACACACGATTGGATATCCTATGGATTCTAATCCGATGGTTTTGTCCATCGGAATACCGATGAAGCTGACTTTTATCAGTCTTGCCTACACACCATCAGTCAAAAAACCGACCGTTCCAAACGCGGTGACGTAAAACACTCCGATGAGCCGAGAAAAATTAAGTTCAATGCTTCTGAGCATGCGTCGACTTGATTCTGAGCATGCGTGGGTTTTTTATCCGATAGACTTGCCCATAGACGATCGGAATTTGCTATCGGTGTTTGATCCATCGGAAAAATTTAAAACATGTTCTATTTTTTAAAACCTATGGAAAAAAGACTGATGGGTCCCATACACGATCGGTTTGTCCGATGAAAAAAGTCCATCGGACTGTTTTCATCGGTAAAACCGATTGTGTGTACAGGGCTTAACTGGGGAATTATCACAAGCATCTTCAATTGTTGCACCAGTCTCATAACACCAGAAGCTTCCATGGCTGAAAACCCTGACACTCTGAGTTCTCTAAGGCAGAGCATTTGAGACATGAAGCAGCCTTCACCCTGGATCTTTTAGGTGGATCCAGGAAACATTAAACTGGCCATACACAGTGTAAATCTCTTTCCTGTCACCGCGAGTTGCAGGAAAAAAATTCACTTGATTCCCCTATGAACAGAGACAGTGTTGATAGGGGAATCTCCTCTGCCAAGTCATTGTATTCTACTGGTGGGGGGCAGGATAAAGCACCCCCTCCAGGTGAAGACAGTGATTATTGCTAGCGGCTAAACTCGCATGTAAGATCCGGCAGGCTGGTTGCACCCAAGTTGATAGATGGATCAACTTGGTACATTCAGCCAGGTTCGAACCATCTATGGCCGGTCTTACACATCCACCTCCAGAAGTTCAGTCCTTTTCTGACTCCTAT
The DNA here is from genome assembly GCA_029206835.1 of Rana muscosa. NCBI lineage: Eukaryota > Metazoa > Chordata > Amphibia > Anura > Ranidae > Rana > Rana muscosa. The sequence continues at coordinate 417,913,867 of CM055121.1, forward strand.
CCAGGGCCTAAAACCAGGGAGACATTTTTCCTTCTTCAGGTATGGCTACATGCCACCTCTTCACACTACACCTAATATCCATTGTTCTATTCCCCTGCACAAGTGCTAACTTTATTTCCCACTCTATTTATTGAATACTCACTGGTCTGCATGATAAGAAACTTTACAATAGACTTGCAGAACACAACAACATCTCATACGCAGATAAGGTAATTAGGTCTAGGTCCACGGGAATCTCTTTAAGACTCCTGAGGTAGCATAGTCCTTGTCTCCAAATTCCCCTTCAATGGGAAGAATCATGACAAACTCCTATGACTGCCTTGGTTTGCGCTCTCTCTACTAAAAGGTGACTTTTTCTTCTCATTTGGCAACATAACCTTCACACGCCAACAATAGTCACCCCTTCTTATGAATAGAGGAAAACTGTCCATCATTCAGAGAAAAGAGCACATGTTTTCATAGTATGGTAGAAGGAGCAGGGTCAAATCTTCTAAACACCTCCTTGCAAACTATAGCCACTGAAAATTTTAGGAAATCTTGCCTTACCTCCAACTTATTTTCTTTTAATATATAATGATTACAGCTAATTACAAATAGGAAAAAAAAATAAAGCCAACATCTAGAGAATGTGGGCTGAGCAGAGGGCTTTACATTTGGAGCCTGCAGTGCTTCTTTAATGGATCGATGGTAATGTTTTACAGAAATCGATGTCAGCTGTACAAACAAGCTTAAATGAAAGGTCACTGTCAGAGAGAGGATCAGTAGCAGGACAAACCTACTACCAAAACTGGAACCCTTCTGAGAATAGCACTTGTGTACCAGCCCAAGAATGTTATTTCACAGAAGGCACCAGGCACTTCCAGAATCAATTCATAAGTGGATTATACAATTGAAGCCAGTGTTTTCAGGACAGTGATGATACGTTGCAAGACAGAATTCCAGTAGGATCAAATTCAAAGGAGAAGTAAACAGAATGTAAGCTGGCAGAAGATCTCACTTAGATAATGTCATTTTAGAAGCACATGATATAGATAAAGAACTAGTGAAAATACTGTTAGACGTCAGAGCTGGAAATGAAAAAGAAGCAGAGATGAATCAATTACGTGGCAATGTATGTAGACATGAGCCAAACAGTATATAGGATATCCAGGGACAGATAGGACGGCTGAACAGAGTGTGACAAATACATAAGATTAAAGTGGTTCCAAACCTCAGACATGGAATATGAACAAAGCATATCCCTCTTTAGTGTGTACTTGTCTCAATTAAAAGCACTAAGTGTCATTTCTGTCTGCTGCTTCATTCCTCTGCCATCAGCATTAATCACTTCTGACAAGTTTTCCTAACACCAAGAGAAAAATGGTGACAGGGGAGAGAGCTCCAGCTGATTGACAGCCTCAGCTTTGTTCCTGTTTGCTGTGTGAAAGGGGGGGGGGGTGTCCTTTCCCTCTAATTAGCTGTCAGAGTTCTACTCGCTGAGCTCTGCAGAGTGAAACTTCAGCTTCCCATCCCCATTTTTTTTTTGACCGCTCAGACAAGCTATATACATTCTAGACTTTAAATAGATGTAGCATAGATTAAGACTACAGATAAACAGGTATAACTTTTGTAGGATGTTTTTTTTTTTCATCTCTGTGTATCACCTGAGACCAGTCACTTCACTGGGTATGTGTAAGGGTTTACAATCACTTTAACCACTTTCCGACCAGCCGCCGTCGTTATGCTCTCCTGCACAAATCGGCTTGCACAGGTGCGATAGCCTAGTACAGAGGCAGAATGTAAACAAGGCAGATCCCCATTCTGACAGATGACATGACAGAGATCTACTGTTCCCAGTCATCGGGAACAGTGATCTCTGTCATGCCACAGGCAGCCCATCGCCCCTACAGTTATAAAACACTGAGGGAACACACTTAACCCCTTGATCGCCCCCTCCTGTTAACCCCTTCCCTGCCAATGTCATTTTTACATTGATTAGTGCATTTTTATAGCACTGATCAATGTAATAATGTCACTGATCCCCAAAAAGTGTCATTTGGGGTCAGATTTGTCCCCTGCAATGTCGCAGTCCCACTAAAAATCGCAGATCGTCACCTTTACTAGTAAAAACAATAACAAAAAAATAAAAGTCACTAAATCTATCCTATAGTTTGTAGACGCAATATGTTTTTTTTGTGGGATATGTATTATAGGAAAAAGGAAAAAAATTTTTTTTTTTTTTTTCAAAATTGTCGCTCTTTGTTTGTTTATAGCACAGAGGTGATCAAATACCACCATAAGAAATCTCTATTTGTGGGAAAAAAAGGTACAGAATCACACGACCGCGCAATTGTCAGTTAAAGCGGCACAGTGGCGTATCGCAAAAAAATGGCCTGGTCATTACACAGCCGATGACTGATAACTGTACCGTCTTGCTGCAAGTGACCAATTACAGCAGATCACATGACAGTTGTAAACATTGGATGGCTTCCTTTCATACCATCCATTGTATACAATTGTGTTGCTAGCTGTAATTGGTCACAGTGATCACATGGTACAGACAGGGCCAATCACAGCCCATCTGTGCCATGTGATTAGCTTTGGCCAATCACAGCTAATCACAACAAAAGGCACTGAATGATCCAGTTTCATTCAGTAAAAATGGTTGCTTATACCAATAAAATTCACTGGTATAAGCAATCATAATATTTACAAAACTGAGAAAAAAAAAGTAATACTTTTTTTTAAAAATAAATTGAAAAAATTTCTCTCGACCCTCCCACTCTATGTGATCTGTACATTAACCCATTCACCTTCTCCTTCTTTCATGACCTATATAATAAGGATGCATTGTATCTAGTGTCCCATTACCAAGCTCCATATTTTAACTTTAATGTCAATACTGGCATGTTTTCTAATTTTCAAAAATCATGGCAAAAAGTTAGATGACCTTGGGGGGTCTACTTTCCAAAAAGGAGTAATTTTTAGGGTGCTTGTACTGTCCTGACATTTTAATTTGATATGTTTTATAACAGAAAGTAAGGGGGAAAGCGATTATTAAATACAACTAAAAGAAAGCTCCATCTGTCTCAAAAGTATGATATACAATGAATTTGGGAGATGCATGATCGAGTAATTGTCAGTGAAACTATCACAGTACTGAAAAGTGGAAAATTGCCTGGAAATGAAGGGAAAATATAGGTTGGTACTGAAATGGTAAAAGGACTTTTCTGTGCTGGAGAATGTCCATAAAGAGCTGAGAACAAGCTGCTATTGCTAGATATTGCAATAAATATTCCCTGTATACACTTAGGCCTCATGCACATACTATAGATGCTTAGCTGCTCCTGTGTGATAAAGCGCACAATTGCCAAAAATTTTTGGTGCCTGGGGATTTGCGCATGCTACATACAGCTGCCAATACAATTGAAGTGAATGGCTGTCTGCGGCTGTGCCTGGGTAAACGCTGATGGCTTCTGGATTGGTGACTACCTGCACATACATATAGGGTGCTTGCCCTCTGACATGCTACTTTTGTATGTGGGTAAAACGCTATATGCACATGTGCAGGTAAACGTCGTTGCAAAAGCCATCAGTGGCTACCCATGCATAGCCGTGTACTGCTATTCACTTGTATTGGCACCTGTATGTGGCACATGCAGCTCCCCAGGTGGCAGCAAGTGTTGGGGATTTTACACCTCACCACAAAGGAGCTGTTAGGAGTCCATGTGCATGAGGCCAGAAGAGTACCTGTGTCTGCTAACAAAGGGTCAAAAGCCTGAATTGGCCAAAGAGAGAACTATCCATTGCAACTTAAAAAATAGATTATGAATGCTTTTACAGAGTTAGACATCTAAACCATGCTATTAGAGGCATTGGATGGATTCTGGGCTTTCTTAAACGGTCAACTACTACCAAGAAACCTGAGAAAAGGTAAACACAAGCTGTAGTAAGTTGAGGTTTGAATATTGAGATTCACCCTGCTAATCATAGGTTAAGCCAAATTTGTGGCCATCTTTTACGGTGTCATGTATCGCTAACTCCCTCTACCAAAGTTTATTCAGCAATAAAAATATATACCGTATATACTCGAGTATAAGCCGAGTTTTTTAGCCCTTTTTTAAGGGCTGAAAATACACCCCTCGGCTTATACTCGAGTCAGTACCTGAAAATCTTCTTAGACTGCTGGCGGCGTCCATTGTTTAAATATCGCGGCTTCCTCCTTGTCCCTTCCGTGATAGGCGTTTCCAGCAAACACTGTGTTGAGTGTTCCGCCTATCACGGAGGTCCTCTCATTCTCGGATTCCGTTTCCCAGCAGACACTGTGTTCAGTGTTCCGCCTATCATGGATGTTCTCTTGTCCGAGGATGAAAAGACGTCTGTGATTGGCGGAACACTGAACACAGTGCCTGCTGGGAAACGGAGTCCGAGAATGAGAGGACCTTCGTGATAGGCGGAACACTCAACACAGTTTTTGCTGGAAACGCCTATCACGGAACAAGACCAGGAGGAAGCCGCAATATTTAAACAATGGACGCTGCTCACACTCTAAGAAGATTTTCAGGTACACTGACTCGGGCACAGGGAGGCTGCAATGAACACAGTGAGGTTGGGCACAGTAAGCTGGCAATGGGCACAGTAAGCTGGCATTGGGCACAGTAAGGTTGGGCACAGTAAGCTGGCAATGGGCACAGTAAGGTTGAGCACAGTGAGGTGGCAATGGGCACAGTGAGGTGGCAATGGGCACAATAATGTTGGGCACAGTGAGGTGGCAATGGGCACAGTAAGCTGGCAATGGGCACAGTAAGGTTGGGCACAGTGAGGTGGCAATGGGCACAGTGAGGTTGGGCACAGTGAGGTGGCAATGGGCACAGTAAGCTGGCAATGGGCACAGTGAGGTTACAATGGGCACAGTGAGGTTAGGCACAGTGAGGCATGCAAATGGGCATTGTTGACCCTCTTTTCCGCTTACAGTAGCTGCTGCATTTCCCCCCCTAGGCTTATACTTGAGTCAATAAGTTTTATATATATATATATATATACAGTGCCTTGCGAAAGTATTCGGCCCCCTTGAACTTTTCATCCTTTTGCCACATTTCAGGCTTCAAACATAAAGATATAAAATTTTAATTTTTTGTGAAGAATCACCAACAAGTGGGACACAATTGTGAAGTGGAACGAAATCTATTGTTTTTTTGAAACTTTTTTAACTAAGAAAAAATGAAAAGTGGGGCGTGCAAAATTATTCGGCCCCCTTGCGTTAATACTTTGTAGAGCCACCTTTTGCTGCGATTACAGCTGCAAGTCGCTTGGGGTACGTCTCTATCAGTTTTGCACATCGAGAGACTGAAATTCTTGCCCATTCTTCCTTGCAAAACAGCTCGAGCTCAGTGAGGTTGGATGGAGAGCGTTTGTGAACAGCAGTTTTCAGCTCTTTCCACAGATTCTCGATTGGATTCAGGTCTGGACTTTGACTTGGCCATTCTAACACCTGGATACGTTTATTTGTGAACCATTCCTTTGTAGATTTTGCTGTATGTTTGGGATCATTGTCTTGTTGGAAGATAAATCTCCGTCCTAGTCTCGGGTCTTTTGCAGACTCCAACAGGTTTTCATCCAGAATGGTCCTCTATTTGGCTGCATCCATCTTCCCCTCAATTTTAACCATCTTCCCTCTCCCTGCTGAAGAAAAGCAGGCCCAAACCATGATGTTGCCACCACCATGTTTGACAGTGGGGATGGTGTGTTGAGGGTGATGAGCTGTGTTGCTTTTACGCCAAACATATCGTTTTGCATTGTGGCCAAAAAGTTGGATTTTGGTTTCATCGGACCAGAGCACCTTCTTCCACATGTTTGGTGTGTCTCCCAGGTGGCTTGTGGCAAACTTTAGACAAGACTTTTTATGGATATCTTTGAGAAATGGCTTTCTTCTTGCCACTCTTCCATAAAGGCCAGATTTGTGCAGTGTACGACTGATTGTTGTTCTGTGGACAGACTCTCCCACCTCAGCTGTAGTTCTCTGCAGTTCATCCAGAGTGATCATGGGCCTCTTGGCTGCATCTCTGATCAGTCTTCTCCTTGTCTGACCTGAAAGTTTAGAGGGACAGCCAGGTCTTGGTAGATTTGCAGTGGTCTGATACTCCTTCCATTTCAAAATGATCGCTTGCACAGTGCTCCTTGGGATGTTTAAAGCTTGGGAAATCTTTTTGTATCCAAATCCGGCTTTAAACTTCTCCACAACAGAATTACGGACCTGCCTGGTGTGTTCCTTGGTCTTCATGATGCTCTCTGCGCTTTCAACAGAACCCTGAGACTATCACAGAGCAGGTGCATTTATACAGAGACTTGATTACACACAGGTGGATTCTATTTATCACCATCAGTCATTTAGGACAACATTGGATCATTAAGAGATCCTCGCTGAACTTCTGGAGTGAGTTTGCTGCACTGAAAGTAAAGGGGCCGAATAATTTTGCACGCACTACTTTTCAGTTTTTTATTTGCTAAAAAAGTTTAAAATATCCAATAGATTTCGTTCCACTTCACAATTGTGTCCCACTTGTTGGTGATTCTTCACAAAAAATTAAAATTTTATATCTTTATGTTTGAAGCCTGAAATGTGGCAAAAGGATGAAAAGTTCAAGGGGGCCGAATACTTTCGCAAGGCACTGTATATATATATATATATATATATATATACACACACACACACAGGTGATGTTCTCTGGAGTTCCCCTGTCCTAGAATGTACACAGGTCAAGAGTCATGTTCTCTAGGATTCCTCCATCCTAGAAAGCACACTGGTCAAGGGTCTTGTTCTCCAGAGTTCCTCTGTCCTAAGATGCACACGGAATCCCCTGTCCACCCTGTATAGCGCGCTCCTCTGTACTAACTCAGCTAAAATGGGTAGACTTTGGGAGCTCTGGCACAGTGACATCCCTACTCTGGATAGGGAAGAATGGGAGGAGTGTTTGGAGCAGGGACACAAGCTAGTCATTTCATCAAGGGATTAACTAATGCAGGTCAAATTTCTCCACAGGGTATATTATACTCCGGTCAGACTCCAAAGGATGTTCCCGAGCCGTGACTCTAGTTGCCCCCGGTGTCTCACTCACACGGGAACATATATACATATGTTCTGGGAATACCCTGTCATTGTGTCATACTGGCACGCTGTATTTGATTAAATCAACCTTAGATTACAACTGGAACTAACTCCCTCACCTGCCTTGGCCCTGCTAGGAATTCTGGATGACGAGCAACGCTCGCATCACTCTAAGTCACTCGTAGCCTATCTCCTGTACTATGCTAAGAGTAACTAACTCCCTCACCTGCCTTGGCCCTGCTAGGAATTCTGGATGATGAGCAACGCTCGCATCACTCTAAGTCACTCGTAGCCTATCTCCTGTACTATGCTAAGAGTAACTAACTCCCTCACCTGCCTTGGCCCTGCTAGGAATTCTGGATGACGAGCAACACTCGCATCACTCTAAGTCACTCGTAGCCTATCTCCTGTACTATGTGTAGCGCCCTCACCTCTCTCCCTTGCTCTATCGGTTATATGGCTGTTGTCTAGGGGTACCTGGGAGAGAGGGATGATACACACCACGGCCCATGTCCTCCTGTAACTAGGAGGTGAAGGCCAGAGATTGGGCTTTTGTGTAGGTGTCCTAGAGCCAAGTCCAGTCCTTCATCCCTGGCTCCTTTGCTTAGTAACCCAAGTTCCACACAGTGAATAGGTACAACTCAGTTTTATTCTTCTTGCCAAGCAATAAAACAGTCTTTCTCCTTTTGAATAATGGGGAAACAGATCGAGGCACAATCCTTTCCCTTCTTGCTGCTGCCCACTGTGCTGTCACCAGTGGTGAATAGTCACTGCCACTGACTAGGTAATTTACAACGTGAATTACCTTCGCTCACTTTGCCCCTGTCAGGGGAAGAAATCCGTCCAAGGGAGAAATGGAGGCCTCTCCGTCACCAGCGATGCTGCGCCGGACTCTTCAGAGAAGTTACTGCGCACCAGTCCTCACGAACTCAGACACGGGCACCCAAGGCGTTAGGGCCCCCTCGGATTCCTCACCCTCGCATAACTCAGTCAAAGGTACTGAGCCCCAGGCATCTGCCATAGTACCTCACCCCAGGCTAAAGGTGCCTGGAATGGACTCCATCTCTGTTCCAGCTAGGCCAAGGGCGCCTAGGCCTGGAACACTGGAACGCCAGCACCCAAGCTGAAGGTGCCCGGGTGCGGCCACGTCCTCCGACTCTTTCCCCAAATCAGGGCCTCCGCCCCTTTTATGACCTCTCCCTTTGCATCACAGCGGGTTCCCCGCCCCGCTGTACCAGCTCCAGGGGAGGACAAAAAGGCACGGTTCGCGGTGTATGTTCAGCTTGGGCCCAAGGCAACAGCGCCACCCAGAGACCCCAGGGAACTTCACACCACCAGAGTCCTTACAAATTCAAATACCCGCTACACTCTCCCCCTGGTGATTTGACACTGGTCCCCAGTGTCTGGTACAAACTCACACCCCACAAAAGGTGGTGTCATAAGTTCAGCCCAGAAACCAACTACACAATTTAACCCTGGATTGTGCCACGACCTTAATGGGAAAGGAATACAACTATAAAACTTTTCAATAAAACACTTTACTTTCAAAGTATTTTATTTTCAAGAAATAAAAAAAAACATCATACATACATTAGGTAACCTACAAGAAATTAAAATACAAATCAGTATTGACCAATGTCTTCCCGGAGAGAAAACTAGTGAAGGATAATAAGGATAATTAGCAAACCAATTACTAATATATTACAGAAGATGAAAGAAAAAGAAGTGATATATATGTAATAGATTGATTAGTACATCTTAAAAAAGAGCTTAACCCAAAATCTACATCGAGAGGCCACAGCGGAAATGTCCCCTGGAGGGATGGAAGCCCCTGCCCCTCCGAGGCACCCCAAAAGGGATCAAGCTGTGCCCGAAGGGAGGACTCCCAGTCTCCCACAAGGACTCAAATAAAGACTATCATTGCCTCTTCTTGAGAAGAATGAATAAATAAATTAAAAGATAAAATAATGTATCTAATAGAACTAAATGATACATCTCCAAAGTTACAGTATTCTATATTGGTTTAACAATGAAAAGATATTATCCCGTACAAAGGATCCAATAACACTTCTCCGGGAAGTCTCGATAAATAATAATAAAACATAAATAAAGAAGGAAAAAAAGAAAAAGAGAAGGAAAAAGAGGTTAGAGAGAAGGAAGAGCAGGAAAGAGAGGAAGGAAAGTAGTAGAAAGTAAGTACATGCCTAGTTTGATAAGATTAGGGCTAAGTATAAGGGAAAAAGGACCTAATAAATTGGAACTCCAAAATAGTTAGCCCATGGATCCCATATTTTACCATACTTCACGGTGGTGTTGTTAAGAATACTGGCCAATTTTTCATGAATCATTATCTAAGACACTTTTCGAATAACATCAGAAAGGAAAGGTCTAGGTTTTTTCCAAGCCTTGGCGACTGTAATTTTAGCCTCTGTGAGTATAAAATGAATAAGAATTTGAGAAAATTTAGGAATATTGGGGATACGGGCATTTAGCAGAGCAACACACGGGGACCTGGGAACCTGGTATTCAGTAACCTTGGCGATCAAAATAAAAACTTTTTTCCAAAATGAACGAATCCTCGGGCATTCCCACCATATATGGGCCATTGATCCAGAAAGTCGGCATCCTCTAAAGCAGAGAGGATCCAAGGTAGGATATATGGCGGCCAATCTAGTGGGGGTAAGATACCACCTAGTTAACACCTTAATATTTGCTTCTGTTAAACATATGTTTAGAATACCTTTAAAGGACTTGGAGCAAGCCCTGTGCCAGGTCTCCAGGTCCCAGTTGAACCGAAAGTCCGTTTCCCAAGCTATCATATAGGAAGATTTCTCCATTGAGTGAGAGAGGGACGAATAGACCACTGAAATGCCTCCCCTTGGATCCATATTTTGACCACACCACAATTCGTATTTAGTGAATTGGAGAGGCAACGGTTTGTCCTTCCAAAGAGTAATAAGATATTGAGAGATTTGAGAGAAGTGTAATCCCTCTGAGTCTGGGAGTTTCAATCTAGTAACACAGTAATTAAGAGTGATGGGACTCCCAGAGACCACAAAGTCTCCAATACGGTATAGCCCTTTGTCCGTCCACCATCTGAATTCTTCTACGTTTAAGCCCGGGGGAAAATCCGGGTTATTAAATAAAGGAGTGAGAGGATGGCCTGAAGAGATAAGAGCCGAATGGGACCTGACTCTGTCCCATAGGGCTAAAGATTGGGAAAGAATGGGAGACATTATGGCAGGTCGTTTCTTAGGTGACCTCCACAAAAGATAATCAAGAGAGTAGTTGGGTACTGCTTGATTCTCCATCTTGACCCAATCTGGTCTCTCAGTCTTTGAATATATTGTGGAAAGTTGTGCTACCCTTGCTGCTAGGAAATATTTGTGTAGGTCTGGGAGACCAAGGCCTCCTTTATATCTATGGCGTTGAAGGGTGTTTTGTGATATACGGTAACCAGAAGAACCCCAGATATATTTTAGTATTTTGCTTTGAAGTGATTTTAAATGACATTTTTTAACTGGGATGGGAAGTGCTCTAAAATAATAAAGAATTCTCGGGAGTAAGGTCATTTTTATTGAGTTAATTTTCCCTAACCAAGATAGTTTATGCTTAGACCAGATTTTAAGATCATTTTCCAATTTCCTGTATAGTGGCAGATAGTTGTGGTCATAGAGGGTTTCCGTACGAGCTGTCAGTGTGATTCCTAAGTATCTTATGGAGGAGTCTTGCCATTCAAAATTAAATGATTGTTTCAATGAAGAAACATTAGAGAGAGGGAGCGAGACGTTCAGGGCTTGTGATTTTGTATAATTCACTCTTAGTCCAGAAATCTTGGCAAAATCGTTCAGGACCTTGCAAATGTTAGGTAGGGAGATTAAAGGGGACGTGAGAAATAAGAGAATATCATCGGCAAATAAGCCACATTTATGTATTTGATCTCCACAGGTGACCCCTTGAATGTTTGGGTTATGGCGTATAGCAATAGCTAAAGTTTCAATAGCTATCGCAAAAATTATAGGGGAAAGAGGGCACCCTTGTCTAGTTCCTCTAGCTATGTTAAATAGTTTAGAATAATGCCCTTGCAAGCGAATTTGCGCCTTAGGATAAGAGTATAGGGAACTCAAGAGTCCCAAAAAACGATTTCCGAAGCCCCATCTTTCCATCAGGGAGAATAAATAAGGCCACAAAACCGAATCAAAAGCCTTTTGGAGATCTAAGGCTAGAAGAAGCCCCTGTTGTCTCGCTCCTCCCTCCCAATTAGATTGGAGTATAGAAATGACATCTATGGCCCTTCTTATTTGGTCGGGTCCCTGCCTCCCTGGAATAAAACTGACTTGGTCCTTATGTATGTATTGTTTGATGAAGGAAGCTAAGCGGTTGGCCATAATTTTAGTCATGATCTTAACATCATTATTTATTAAAGAAATTGGACGATAATTGGATATTTCTTCTGGATTCTTGTCGGGTTTAGGAATAAGAGTTATAAACGCTGTGTTAAGGTGGATATCTAGAGGTTCTCCCGATGTTTTAGTGTTAAAAAATGTTGTTAGGTGTGGAGCCAGAATGTCAGCAAAGGCCTTGTAATACGGAATGGGCAATCCATCAGGTCCCGGAGCTGAGCCCGATTTGAGATTCCTAATGACTTCTGAAACCTCCTCTACGGTAAACTCTGACTCTAGTAAATCTCTATGTGAGGTGTGAAGTGTTGGAATGGGAAGGTCATCAAGAAACCTGGAAATTGAGTCTTTGTGGATTTGAGTAGGGGATTTATAAAGGTTAGAAAAGAATTCATGGAAAGCTTCAAGAATCTTGACAGGGTTAGCTGTGGGTGGTTGACCTGAAATTCTAATTTTGGGTATAGAATTGACCCTTATTCTGGGAGAAAGTTTATGGGCCAGCAGTGGCCCTATTTTATTAGCGTGTACATAAAATTTATTGTTAGACCAGCGGATTGCTTTTTCAGCTTGTGTAGTGAGGATCAAATTAAGCTCTAGTTTAGTTTTGTCTAAAAGGGTAGTGGATACCTTTGAGGGGTCCTTTTTGTGGATGGCTCTGAGGGAATCATATTCTTTCTCTAAACGTTCTATATTAGCCTTACGTTCCCTTTTAATTTGCGTACCTAATTGTATAAATTTACCTGGAATGAAGGCCTTATGAGCCGCCCAAAGAACCTCAGCAGAGGTGTCTTTGTTTTCATTGAGAGATAAATATTCTAACAAGGCTTCATTAATCTCCTCAACCTTGATTGGGTCAGAAAGGATAGAATCATTCAGTCTCCACGTACCCCTTGTTCTATTACGCGCATTGGAGTGCAAGGATACAATAACTAAGGAGTGGTCCGAGAGTGTTGTATCTTTAATATGGACGCTTATAATAAAAGGGAGAACAGGTGCTGGTATTAAGATATGATCAATTCTAGCATATGTATTATGCGGATGCGAGAAATGTGTAAAATCGCGTTTCGTAGGATTCATCTCCCTCCAAGTATCTATTAGATTATATGCTGAGAGTAATTTGGCTATTTTAAGACTCTCTCTAGTCGGTCAAGATAATTGGGCTTTGGGGGGTTTGGATTTGTCTAAGACCTGGTCAAATGCAACATTAGAATCACCACCAAATATTATCGTGCCTTCCAGCATAGGGTTGAGTGTATCCATTAAGACTTTAAAAAAGGCAGCTTGTCCCCTATTCGGGGCATAATAGGAGACCAAGGAATAAAGATGCCCCTCCAAGGTACCCTTTATTAAGATAAATCTTCCCTCCAAATCAGCGTGTTCCAAAGTCTTTACAAAATTACAATGCTTAGAGAAAAGAATGGCTACACCCTTGGTTTTAGTTTCAGCTTTGGCCAAGTAGAATTGTGGGTAATGATGATGTATATATTTTGGGCCATACCGTATTGGAAAGTGTGTCTCCTGAAGAAGGAGAACATCAATTTTTTGGGATTTATAGTGGTCCAGAATTTTACGTCTTTTAGTTGGAGAGTTGAGCCCCTGTACATTATGTGTTGTGAGTTTAAGAGTAGATTGTGTGGTGTTAGCCATGGAAGCCCATAAGGATGCGCCTATCGTATTTGTCTCTACTCACCCCCAAAAGTCTTCCATCCAGCATCAATCTCACGAACTCCCTCCATATGAGAGTAAGTCGTACCAAGAGAAATGTGAGAATGGTAATAGAAAATCTATGATGCAAAAACAAACTAGGCATGTATTGAAAACAATATATTAAATAAAGAAAGAAGTAAAAGGAAAGAGTGAAAAAGAGAGGATTAGAAAGAAAGAGGAAGAGAATAAAGTCTCCTAGCATAAAAACCAGGGACCGGGAGGGGAGACTACCTCCCGGAGCCCTGTAACCAAGAGAAATACTGTCTGGCCTTAGGGGCTCAGACAACCCGTCCCTCAGAGACCTACTAGTCTCCAAGGGAGAGGCTGAGGCACATGTGTACCAGCCCTCCGCAGGGCATCCTAAAAGTGAATTTTAGAAAAAGGTGATTGAAAAACAACACAGCTTTGTAATCTTTATACTGTAAACTGTAAACTGTCCCCCATGTGAATTAGTGATATAAGGGAGAACACACACAAAAAAAAAAATTACATTTCCCAGATGGGAAAGTGCTTGGACTCTAGGACCAAGGAAAAGATGAGGGAAAAAACAAAAACAAAAATGTCACTCCATCAGGTAGGGCCGTTGTCCTTCATTTTCTTTGTTTTCCCTTTGTTCCATAAACTGGATTGTGGACTAATTGGATTTGGGCGCTTCGTCGATCCGGAACCAATTGCAGAGGTATCCATATCTGCTTCCTGGGATATTAGCTTCAGTTGTAGAAGTAGTCGTTCCCCATCTTGGAAATTGGAAAAGGAATAGTTTCTTCCATTCTCTGTGAACTTGACTGCAAATGGGAAGGTCCATTTATACCTGATGTCTTTCTTTATCAGGACTGATAGCAAAGGTTTCAGAGCTCTTCTGCGTTGAATAGTAGATGAAGATAGGTCCGCAAAGAATTGTATTGGTTGACCTTGGTATGTTAATTGTGGTGATGCCCTGGCCTGCTTCATAGCTAACTCCTTAACTGAATAAAAATGGGGTTTAATTATAACGTCCCTAGGTTTCCCATCCTTCCTAGGGGGTCCTAAGGCTCTGTGAGCCCTATCTAGTTCCAGGCGGGTGAGAGGGGTATCAGGAAGAATGGTTCTGAGTAAGTCCTGGGCTGCATTGGGAATATCCAAGACTGTTTCAGGGATACCTCTGATCCTGATATTATATCTTCGGGACCTATTCTCAAGTTCATCAATTCTTGCTATAGCCAAATCCAGCTGTTCTTGCACTGTGTGGACGAGATTCATATTTTGGTTAGAAGCAGCAATAGTTTCCTCCATCTTAAATTCTATGGAGTCAATTCTAGAGCCTAAGTTTTGAAAGTCAGCTTTTAAGTCCTTAGTGATTCTATCAGCTGTCTGTGCGAGGCCCTTGTCCAAAAGGTCAGAGAATTTTTGAAATAATTCAGCCATTTGATATGATTCCACTCTATGAGGAATTCCTGAGGTAACAGGAAAAGCCTGTTTAGCTGCATTATGTCCCTGAAAAGCAGGAGGATAGTCTGGGAGAAAGCATGTATTGAGGGTCTCAGGTGAAGGTGGAGAGATATTATATACCTGCAGAGAATCACCTTGGGGTCCTGAGGAGATTATGGGTGCTGTGGAGTATCCAGCCATTCTGTTATCTGTGAGGCAGGGTGTATTTGCAGCTGAGATCTGAGGTACGGCGGCCATTTTGGATTCTCCAGCCGACATTACAAACTCGAATTGCGGCCCTAAATCCTCTAAACAAAGATAGCAAAGTATCTGGGGGTGTTCTTCGGGCTTCCCTTAGTATTCTGTGACTTTTTTGGGGAGTGTGAAATCGCTGTGTGCGCCGCTATGGACGCCGCTGCGGAAGGCTGGGACGGAGCTCACGGCTCAGGCAGCCATCTCCTGAGCTCCGCACATGCGCACCGTCAATAAAACACTTTAAATATCTCACACATTAACATTCCTCCCACTGACTATCTGAAGACCACCCACTCTCAGTAGTCTTGACAGACGAATCTCCTGCAGAGGGAAAGAAAACATACATCCTACCAACATGTGTGTTTGCTTGGAATGAATGAGTCTATCCTAGGAGAAACCCATTCACCTCAATAAGTGCTGCATAATGTCAAAAACAAACAATCGTTGCGCAACACTGCCAAGTGGTGACAGTGCCGCGGTCAAGACACTCATTACTTCCAGATGAACTTTCCGCTTGAACATTTTCTCTGTGACCCTACACTATCTAAAACCCAAAGTCACTGATTCTTGTGAGTGTCAGAAGAAGAGAAGGGAGAACAAACAAAAACAGTTCCCATATCTCCAAAGAGTAGGATTGCCCAAATACAAAAAAAAAACTAGGGCACAGTCTCTGTGTTCTGGAAAAGGCACTCGGGAAAGTTCAGCCAGGAATGAAAAGAAACAAACGAGAGTCTTTTTCTCTCTTCTTCTCTTACAGGTAAAACCTTGGATGAGGCAATGATATAGGCTTCAAACGATCATCAAAAGCCTCACCATGGTACTCAACACTCTTTCCTTCTTTGCGACAGATCACCACTTTGTCGGCATGAATGTGTCTTCCCAGCATCCACTTAGCTTTACAGTCCTGAAACTTCTTGGTGACCGTTGGTGAACAGGAAAGGTACCGCCGTGCTTGCTGTACTTTAAGTTTGTCCCACACAAAGGCATCATACCATCTTTGCCGAAAGACCTCCACCTCATAGAGCAGTTCCCGAGGCAGATACGGGTATTCCCACCCATATTCCTGAGCAACCTTCTGGCCAAAGAGACGCTGCAGCCTTGACAAAGGTGGCATAGTAGCTCGGTCTCCTTCTCTGGGTGGAACAATCGCTTCTGGATGGCGAGGTGCATTCAACACCTCAGTAGACCTGGGCCTAGAAGCCCGCAGTGATTGACGTTGCACTCCCGCAACAGGAGCAGGTGAAATGGATGTTGAATCAAGAAGGGGAACTCCAGACAGAGGACTAGCTTCCTCCCTCAGCACCGGGGCCTTCACCCGAGGTGTACTATCTCCTAGGCTTGTGCACAACGGAAAAATTCGTTCCGTTTCGGTTCGTTTCTTTCCGGTCCTGTTGATTCGTAATCATTCGTAATTTTGCTAGACGGGATTTTTCGTGTTCGGACTCATTCGTATTTTTGCAAGCGACATTTTTCGTTGAATTTTTTGTTGCTTTATAATTCGTACTTTCGGTAGAGTACGTTGTTTTTCGTTGATTCTGGACACAACTCCTACTTTCGTAACTTTTTTTGGGTTCGTTGATTCGTAATTTTCTGTGTCTCTCTCACGACGACGCTGCCTATTATGCCTAATGTGCTTCGAATGGATTTGTACTTTTCGAAATACATAGCGGTTATTTGTAACGATTCGAAATCTCGTATTTTACTTTTGTTTTTTACATGCGGCTATAGCCTCCGCCCCTGTACACCATTTTGAGAGGGTTCAGCACGGTGAGGGAGAAGCAGAGAGCAGAGCAGAGTGTTATTGTGCTTCGAATGGATTAGAAATCTCGTATTTTACTTTCGTTTTTTACATGCGGCTATAGCCTCCGCCCCTGTACACCATTTTGAGAGGGAGTTCAGCACGGTGAAGGAGAAGCAGAGAGCAGAGCAGAGTGAGTGTTATTGTGTTTCCAATGGATTTGTACATTCATAAGTTTTTTCATAACGAATTATGCCGAAGACATTCGGGCATTCGCTATTTTGCGGTATAATTTATTTCGGATTCGGTTTTATTCGTAATTGCTTTGTTCGGAAATTCGAATGCTTCCGAATGTCCGAAAGTTGCTAAATTCGGACGAATTTCGATTCGTTACGAAACGAATTGCACAAGCCTACTATCTCCAGTAGACATAGGCAGGTCCCTCATAACACGGGCCAAGGGTAGCTTCATCCTGTCCCATCCCTTCTGTTGGAAGATCTCGTCTATCTCCCCATCATCGCCATTGTCAGACAATGAATCCAGGTCAGAGGTGTCGTAGCACTCCGCGGGCAGATAATTCCCAGTCACGGAACTATCCCCCTTGACGGCCTCTACCGACTGTGGACTACCGCCACTTTCTACCACACAGACAGTCCCAACCCCTGGCTCACCTGGGCCTTTTGAAGAACAGGGATGTCCAGGACTTTTCCTACCGGAGCCATCCAGGCCAGGCAAGCAGTGGGGCGATGCTCTTCCACGACCACACAAGGCCATCACTAGGCCGACTTTCCTCTTCAGTGGCCGGAGCAGGGAGCTGCTGGTGACCGAGGCAGCATCCTCGGATTTTTCTCTTTTCACCTCTGTTTGGGCAGTCCCTTTGCCCAGATCAGTGCGCATGGGGAACGCACCAGCATCGATCTCTCCCTCCGGAGTGGCAGTCCCTGTGAGGTAGTTGAGGTGGAAAGCCCGAGGCTTTTCTGTGAATGCTTCCACCTCGAAGAGGAATTCTTTGCAGACCTCACAATCGCCCAAACGGCTTCAACTGGACCACCAGTCCCGAACAGCCGGGACAGATCACACCGAGGGCTTCCATGTCTCTACAGGTAAAGAGAGCCAATCGCCCCCGGGGCCTTAGTCTTATCCCCATATCCATGATCGGAGCAGCCAGAGAAGACATATCTGCAAAGGAAGGAACAGAAATCCACGGAGCACTTGAAGCCATCCTCTCTCTTTGCTGCTTCATTGCGCACTGACCCACCCGCGCCGAAATCTCCTCGTGCGTACCTCCACGTGGCCAGACTCCTCCCACGTTCTGCACTTGTTTGCAGGCTTTTCCCTTGCCCCGCCCACGAACTCCGCAGTTGTGAGTTGCCTCGTGGCGCGTTGGCCAATATGGCCGACCTACTCGGAACTCCTCTGGGCAGCAAAGTTCAAATTCAGACACCATACACATATCCCGGATACGATGCCCCCACGTGTAGCGCCCTCACCTCTCTCCCTTGCTCTATCGGTTATATGGCTGTTGTCTAGGGGTACCTGGGAGAGAGAGATGATACACACCACGGCCCATGTCCTCCCGTAACTAGGAGGTGAAGGCCAGAGATTGGGCTTTTGTGTAGGTGTCCTAGAGCCAAGTCCAGTCCTTCGTCCCTGGCTCCTTTGCTTAGTAACCCAAGTTCCACACAGTGAATAGGTACAACTCAGTTTTATTCTTCTTGCCAAGCAATAAAACAGTCTTTCTCCTTTTGAATAATGGGGAAACAGATTGAGGCACAATCCTTTCCCTTCTTGCTGCTGCCCACTGTGCTGTCACCAGTGGTGAATAGTCACTGCCACTGACTAGGTAATTTAGAACGTGAATTTACCTTCGCTCACTTTGCCCCTGTCAGGGGAAGAAATCCGTCCAAGGGAGAAATTGGAGGCCTCTCCGTCACTAGCGATGCTGCGCCAGACTCTTCAGAGAAGTTACTGCGCACCAGTTCTCACGAACTCAGACACGGGCACCCAAGGCATTAGGGCCCCCTCGGATTCCTCACCCTCGCGGAACTCAGTCGAAGGTACTGAGCCCCAGGCATCCGCCATAGTACCTCACCCCAGGCTAAAGGTGCCTGGAATGGACTCCATCTCTGTTCCAGCTAGGCCAAGGGCGCTAGGCCTGGAACACCGGAACGCCAGCACCCAAGCTGAAGGTGCCCAGGTGCGGCCACGTCCTCCGACTCTTTCCCCAAATCAGGGCCTCCGCCCCTTTTATGACCTCTCCCTTTGCATCACAGCGGGTTCCCCGCCCCGCTGTACCAGCTCCAGGGGAGGACAAAAAGGCACGGTTCGCGGTGTATGTTCAGCTCGGGCCCAAGGCAACAGCGCCACCCAGAGACCCCAGGGAACTTCACACCACCAGAGTCCTTACAAATTCAAATACCCGCTACATATGCTAAGAGTAACGAACTACCTCACCTGCCTTGGCTCTGCTAGGAATTCTGGATGACGAGCAACGCTCGCATCACTCTAAGTCACTCATAGCCTATCTACTGTACTATGCTAAGAGTAACTAACTCCCTCACCTGCCTTGGCCCTGCTAGGAATTCTGGATGACGAGCAACGCTCCTCGCATAACTCTAAGTTACTCATAGCCTATCTCCTGTACTATGCTAAGAAGGTGATCTTACGTAAATGGACCTCCTCATCTCCGCCGGCTGTCTCTGTTTGGGAGAAGCTGGTGGACGAGGCTCTCCCATTGTACAAATTAACATGCTCGAATAGGGGGTGTGCTTGGAAATATGAGAAGGTTTGGGCCGCCTGGATGCTGACATAAGAGGATGAGCCGTGCAACACATGGTTACATTATAGCTAGGTATAGATGATGTTGTAATTGAATAGTATTTGCATTTGGCTCTTTTGGTACTCACATCTGCTTACCTGCCTATGTCTCCTGTCATTGAGTGTATGTTCATGGCATTGTATGTTCTGCATTATCCTGTACTGTAATTTCGTTCTTTAATCATAGGCGTGCGCAGGGGGTGTGCCTGGGCACACCCTAATGTGTGTCCAGAGATCTGCTGTAAAATGCTGCAAGAGACTGTGTATAGCGCACTGTCTGTGAGACAGTTTCCCATTGAGCAGTCTGCGAGGCATGTAAGAGCATGTAACTGTAATGTAATGTCACTGCTTGCAGAGACAAGCTGTCAAAACTCGGCGCTGATGTCGGGGGTGGGCGGGACGAACAGCTAGCCTATCAAACACAAGCCAACGGGATGGGCGAGCCGCTCTATGTATGTGGCTCCGCCCCCTTTCTATCAGCTATCAAACACCAGCCAACGACTGGGCTGCTTTAGAAAGGGGGCGGGGCCACATACACGGAGCAGCCCGCCCAGCCCCTATGCCGTTGGCTTGTGTTTGCAAAAAAGCCGCCCCCCCCACAAACCTCCCCCCACCCGGCGTTCCTGCTCCCGCGGCCGCCTCCCCCACAAATACAGGCCCCGGTGGCTGGCCTGCTATAGCGCGGCATTGCCTAATATTATTAGGCGTACTTGGCCGGGGGAGGGGAGCGACTGTCGCCCCCATAAGACGGCTGATTACTGGCCAGATCCGGTGCACATTAACTGAAGGAGGCGGAGCCTAATGCTCCGCCTACCCTCCTCCGCGCGGCATCAACACTGGGTCTTCTCCCCTGCCCGGAGGTCTGCGAAGATACGAGGAGGAGAGGAAGATGACGGGCAGCACTGGCTGCACAGCACAATTACTGGGACGGACAAGAAGAGAGGAGGGCGGAGTTTTTATTACAGGGACGAGTGAGTCTGTCTTTTTTTTGTGTCCCCCCCCCACCACAGTGTCCTCCTGTGTCCCTCCCACCACAGTGTCTCACTGTGTCCCCCCCACCACAGTGTCCCCCTGTGTCCCTCCCACCACAGTGTCCCCCCCCACCACAGTGTCCCACTGTGTCCCCTCACCACAGTGTCCCCCTGTGTCCCTCCCACCACAGTGTCCCCCCCACCACAGTGTCCCCCTGTGTCCCCCCCACCACAGTGTCCCCCTGTGTCCCCCCACCATAGTGTCCCCCACCACAGTGTCCCCCCACCACAGTGTCCCCCTGTGTCCCCCCACCACAGTGTCCCCCTGTGTCCCTCCCACCACAGTGTACCACTGTGTCCCCCCCACCACAGTGTCCTCCTGTGTCCCCCCCACCACAGTGTATCCCTGTGTCCCTCCCACCACAGTGTCCCCCCACCACAGTGTCCCCCTGTGTCCCCCCACCACAGTGTCCCCCCACCACAGTGTCCCCCTGTGTCTCCCCCACCACAGTGTTGCCCCCCACCAGTGTCCCCCTGTTCTCTCCCCCCCGCCACAGCGCCCCCCTGTGTGTGTCCCCCTCCCACTGTGTCCCCTGTCCCCACTGCATCGCTCTCTGTCCTCATCACACTGTGTCCCTCTCTGTCCCCTGTGTCCCTCTCTGTCCCTGGCATCCCTCTCTATCTGTCCCCAGCATCCCTCTCTGTCCTCATCGCACTGCATCCCTCTGTCTGTCCCCAGGTTCCCTCTCTGCTCCTTGCATCCCTCTCTGTCCTCTTCTCACTGCGTCCCTCTCTGTCCTCATCTCACTGTGTCCCTCTCTGTCTGTCCCCAGTGTCCCTCTCTGTCCCTTGCATCCCTCTCTGTCCTCTGCGTCCCTCTCTGTCCTCATCGCACTGCGTCCCTCTGTCTGTCACCAGCATTCCTCTCTGTCCTCATCGCACTGCGTCCCTCTGTCTGTCCTTAGTGTCCCTTTCTGTCCTCATCACACTGCATCCCTCGCATCCCTTTCTGTCCTCATCTCACTGCGTCCCTCTCTGTCCTCATCTCACTGTGTCCCTCTCTGTCCTCATCTCACTGTGTCCCTCTCTGTCCTCATATCACTGTGTCCCTCTCTGTCTGTCCCCAGTGTCCCTCTCTGTCCCTTACATCCCTCTCTGTCCTCATCGCACTGCGTCCCTCTGTCTGTCCCCAGCATTCCTCTGTCCTCATCGCACTGCATCTCTCTGTCTGTCCCCAGGGTCCCTCTCTGTTCGTTGCATCCCCCTCTGTCCTCATCGCACTGCGTCCCTCTGTCTGTCCCCAGCATCCCTCTCTGTTCCTTGCATCCCTCTCTGTCCTCATCTCACTGCGTCCCCCTGTCTGTCCCCAGCATCCCTCTCTGTCCTCATCGCACTGCGTCCCCTGTCTGTCCCCAGCATCCCTCTCTGTCCTCATCGCACTGCGTCCCCCTGTCTGTCCCCAGCATCCCTCTCTGTCCTCATCGCACTGCGTCCCTCTGTCTGTCCCCAGCATCCCTCTCTGTCCTCATCGCACTGCGTCCCTCTGTCTGTCCCCAGCATCCCTCTCTGTCCTCATCGCACTGCGTCCCCCTGTCTGTCCCCAGCATCCCTCTCTGTCCTCATCGCACTGCGTCCCTCTGTCTGTCCCCAGCGTCCCTCTCTGTCCTCATCGCACTGCATCCCTCTGTCTGTCCCCAGGGTCCCTCTCTGTTCCTTGCATCCCTCTCTGTCCTCATCTCACTGCGTCCCCCTGTCTGTCCCCAGCATCCCTCTCTGTTCCTTGCATCCCTCTCTGTCCTCATCTCACTGCGTCCCCCTGTCTGTCCCCAGCATCCCTCTCTGTTCCTTGCATCCCTCTCTGTCCTCATCTCACTGCGTCCCCCTGTCTGTCCCCAGCATCCCTCTCTGTCCTCATCGCACTGCGTCCCTCTGTCTGTCCCCAGCATCCCTCTCTGTCCTTATCGCACTGCGTCCCCCTGTCTGTCCCCAGCATCCCTCTCTGTCCTCATCGCACTGCGTCCCCTGTCTGTCCCCAGCATCCCTCTCTGTCCTCATCGCACTGCGTCCCCCTGTCTGTCCCCAGCATCCCTCTCTGTCCTCATCGCACTGCGTCCCTCTGTCTGTCCCCAGCATCCCTCTCTGTCCTCATCGCACTGCGTCCCTCTGTCTGTCCCCAGCATCCCTCTCTGTCCTCATCGCACTGCGTCCCCCTGTCTGTCCCCAGCATCCCTCTCTGTCCTCATCGCACTGCGTCCCTCTGTCTGTCCCCAGCGTCCCTCTCTGTCCTCATCGCACTGCATCCCTCTGTCTGTCCCCAGGGTCCCTCTCTGTTCCTTGCATCCCTCTCTGTCCTCATCTCACTGCGTCCCCCTGTCTGTCCCCAGCATCCCTCTCTGTTCCTTGCATCCCTCTCTGTCCTCATCTCACTGCGTCCCCCTGTCTGTCCCCAGCATCCCTCTCTGTTCCTTGCATCCCTCTCTGTCCTCATCTCACTGCGTCCCCCTGTCTGTCCCCAGCATCCCTCTCTGTCCTCATCGCACTGCGTCCCTCTGTCTGTCCCCAGCATCCCTCTCTGTCCTTATCGCACTGCGTCCCCCTGTCTGTCCCCAGCGTCCCTCTCTGTCCTCATTGCACTGCGTCCCTCTGTGTGTCCTTAGTGTCCCTCTCTGTCCTCATCACACTGCGTCCCTCGCATCCCTTTCTGTCCTCCTCTCACTGTGTCCCTCTCTGTCTGTCCCCTGTGTCCCTCTCTGTCCCTTGCATCCCTCTCTGTCCTCATCGCACTGCGTCCCTCTGTCTGTCCCCAGCATCCCTCTCTGTCCCCGACGTCCCTCTCTGTCCTCATCGCACTGCATCCCTCTCTGTTTGTCCCCAGCGTCCTTCTCTGTCCCTGGCAACCCTCTCTGTCCTCATCGCACTGTGTCCTTCTCTGTCCCCGGCAGAGTGGGGCTGAACTGATGAAGCTGCACTGATGGGCACTGATTGACTGCACTGATGGGCACTTATAAGCTTTATGTTGATATTGTTCAAAATATGTTAATATTTATTTTTGGAACTTAGCTCTGCATAAAACATTTAACAGTGTAATTTAATTACATTTTGCTAGAGTGTGTTTAGGGGCGGGCAGGGTAGGGTTGTATTTAAATTAGGGGTTCACGAGTTTAGTCAGGCCTAGGGCAGCGCATAACCTAAATACACTACTGGCTGACACTTTAAGAGTTCCCTTCACTGGAACTAAGGAGCCAAGTCCAACCCCTGAAAAACAACTCCACACCATAATCCCCCCTTCACCAAATGGTTTGGACCAGTGCACAAACAAGGTCCATAAAGACATGTGTGAGCAAGGTTGGGGTGGAGAAACTTGACTGGCCTTCACATTAGAGTGGAGACTGTGAGCCAGGCCTTCTCACCCAACATCAGTGCCTGACCTCAAAAATGCCCTTCAGGAAGAATGGTCAAACATTCCCATAGACACACTCCTAAACCTTGTGGACAGTCTTCCCAGAAGAGTTGAAGCTGTTATAGCTGCAAAGGGTGAGCCAACTCAATATTGAACCCTACGGACTAATACTGGGATGCCATTAAAGTTCATGTGCGTGTAAAGGCAGGCGTCCCAATACTTCTGGTAATCTAGTGTATATATATATATATATATATATATATATATATATATACGCATGTGTGTTTGAGCTTTGGGGTGCACACCCTAATGCAATAGGCTGCGCACGCCTATGTCTTTAATAAAGCACCTTTATGTTAAAAAAAAAAGATGCACACGGATCAAGTATCAAGTTCTCCAAGGGAACCTCAATGCCTTGGGATATTAAGAGACTCTTGAGGAGAACGATTGTTATGTTATGAGGTTCTAAAAACTTGTTCAGTATGTTGCATTCGGAGATGTCAGCTTTCTATACACTTTGGGGTCATTCCACACCACTCTGAGAGGAGTAGTGCTACACACATAATGGTGAGCTCTGAACATTACTCTCCCTGGCTATACACCAAAATAAATATCACTTCAACGTGGTAGAAAAAAATAGTTGTGGTTACTTTGACGATGCAGGCATTACAATGAAGATGGATGGAGCCATATATATTAGTAAATGATGAGAAATCTACATGTCTGACACCTAATGCATTCTAAGAAACTAAAAAGTCCTAAAAAAAAAAAGACGTTTATACACGTATTCTTTAATGCTGATATGACAAATAAAACAGTAAAATGAAAAAAAATATGCTATAAGCCACTTTTCTCTGAACAGTAAGAAATATCGGTAATCCTCACGTAAGAAATCTCTTTCCAGCGACTACAAAGAAAAACACGTATTTCAGTGCTTCACAGACACAAAACAAACAGCATATGCTAAAAACCAGATTAAAATACTGCATTTTTAAAATATCCTGTGAATTGTGGTATGGTTTAAATACTGTAAATAATTTCCTCCCTTTCGGTATAACATCTGACTTATGACTATTGCTTTATTTAGTGACCCTCTTTAATATTTATTTGCTGGCAAGTAATGCTTGATGTTACATGCCATTATGCATAGCTCTGGGCTATGGACTGACTATCCTAAGGCAAAACCAGAGGGTGCTCTGAAGTATATTTGCATGTACTGTATTTGTTTAGGTGGATCTTTGGAAATAACAAACCGAGCGTCATATGTGCTGGATCTCACTTCTCTGGATAGTTGTAAAACGAGGTCAAGAAAGTGCTTTTATTGAGCTAGGAAGGGCAGTTTACATTTCTCCATTATTTTTTAACTGAATGAAATTACATTTTGAGTTAAAATCCTCTTTATTTGTGTGCTCTCCAGCTTAGTGCTTTCTAAAAAATAGGACCTGCAGCAGTTGTGTGCATTTATGCCCATTGGAATGAATGGTAATCACACAAAATCGATGTATTATACAGTGTGTTTCGTGATTAGGAGTCGGACATACCGTACATATACTATACTGTCAAAAGTATTGGGACACCTGCCTTTACACGCACATGAACTTTAATGGCATCCCAGTCTTAGTCAGTAGGGTTCAATATTGAGTTGGCCCACCCTTTGAAACTAGAACAGCTACAACTCTTCTGGGAAGGCTGTCCACAATGTTTAGGAGTGTGTCTATGGGAGTGTTTGCCCATTCTCATTTGAGAGGTCAGGCACTGATGTTGGATGAGAACTCCTGACTCAGGTTAAGGTCAGGACTCTGTGCAGGCTGAAACTGTTATAGCTGCAAAGGGTGGGCCAACTCAATATTGAACCCTACGGACTAAGACTGGGATGCCATTAAAGTTCATGTGTGTGTAAAGGCAGGTGTCCCAATACTTTTGAGAATATAGTGTATCTGTCCAATAGGAAAATCTATGTAGCGCACCAACCCCAGACTTTACCTGCTTTTCTTCTACTTGGCTCCTCCGCAGGAAAGAATGAGGCACACCGCACCACAAGCCCGTACCCTCCTGAATGGGGAGGTTGAGCGGTGTTGGTTTCTCGGGCCTGCTTGCAGCCAGTGTTTAAAAAGCTCCAGATTTCTCCCCAGTAAGCAACTGTCCACACCAACTGAAAGGTCCAACTCTTATTTATTCCTTCGTGCACAATAAACAGTCTCTTTCAGAGCAGACAGGTTGGGACAAGACACAGGTCAGATAAGGTGGGAGGAGGTCCAGGCACAAACTTGAATTGGGTTTTCTCCTGCTCTGATCAGCACGAACAGACTTGGCGCACGGTCTCTGCCACAGACCATGAAGTTGGTCACTGCCACTGACCGGGTGAAAAAGATGAAAGTCACTGCCACTGACCTTGTGTGTGTAGTATCACTGCCACTGTGACATAAAGAACACGCACTTCCTTCCTTTACTAACTTGGCCCCTTTTTAGGACAAGAACATCCCTCCGGAGAGTTACCAGAGGCCCCCTCTGTCACCACGACTCTGCGCTGGGTCTTCAGAAAGGGTCACCTCCCTGGCCTCCTCGTCCTGGACACGGGTCCCCTCGCAAGGCAGATCCCTGGGAGCCTCGGTCCCCGGCGGATCCCAGACGAAGGCCGCTGGGCTCCAGGCCTTTCTCCAAAGTACCTCACCCCAGACTGAAGGTGTCTGGGATGGAACAGCAGCTCCGTCTCCGGGCCTAGGGTACCCGGAGACAACCCGATCAGGCCTCCGGGCCTAGGGCACCCGGAGGCGACACACACGCACCCAGGCCTAAGGTGCCTGAGCGCGGAACCGACCCCTCTGGAAGATGGCCGACCCCTTTTATATCCTCTCCCGACAGGCACAGCAGGTTCCCCGCCCCGCCGTACTGCTGCCAAGAGGGGACAAAAAAAGGCACAACCTTGTACTGCGGTTCAACCCGGGCCTATGGCTACAGCGCCACCTATAGGCCCCAGGGAACTACACACCAGTACCATCTCCCAGGGACAGAAATGGTCCATGTAACCTAACAATTAATGCATCTGAAGCCCCATACACCCTATCAGTTTTCTTGCAGGTTTTTCTCTTCAGGTTTACCAAAACCATGTAGTGCAAGGGCCTGCCTGATTGCATACGAATTGAAACTCTTAAGGTTTGACCACATATTAGATGGTTTTGGTAAACCTGAAGAGAAAAATCTGCAAGAAAACTGATAGTGTGTATGGGGCTTCAGCCTAGTTACCACTCAGATGCTTCCCCTAAATGTAACCACCCGCTACATCTACAATAAATAATTATTTTATATATAAATTATTTCATGCTTCAAATACAAAATATTCTTAAAGTAACACTAAACAATATCTTTATTCACCAAAAATAATTCATACATATTCATCAATTAATGGCCCTGTAATCTATTTTCCATTAAATCATTCCTTAATTTGTTTTCTACCTCCTTGTAATGTCCTCCAAAAGCTCCAGTCCACTCCGTTTGTTTGAATGAGCAGTTTGTTGTGGTCATGTGCACTTCTCTATAAACACTACAAATCCCATAGTTTCTAGTCCATCTTGGGAGTAAGCAAGAGAGGGTGTGTAGCCAGGTGTGCTACCAGTTGGAGAAGCGGGTTGTGTGTTCCTGTGCCCACTCCCCTTCATCCTCCCCCGCGTCTGTGGGGCTTCAAAGTAGGCTGTGCTTGATGCCTGCTCCCTCTCTCCTACTGCTGCACTGTGACAGAGTGGTTGTGTGATTCCCCTCTTTCCCCTCTACCTCCTAGAGGAGATTACGATGCTGCAGGGAGGAGAATCATGGGATATGTAGTCCCAGTGGAGCACTGTACAATGCAAATAAATGGGGCTGTGGATTTCAACACTCAGAACTCCCTGCACCCAAGGGAGGAGACCAGGTTGAGTTGCCTGTGCTTTGAAAGAGAAGACAGGATCGTTTGCAGGAGGAAGCTGAGCTGCACAGACCAGTGCCACAGCAGACACACAGTCGTGTGTGTGGGGAGCTGGAGTGGTGTGGACCTGTTGCAGTTACCTGTCTGAGCCCACATTCAGAGAGACTGAAACTGAGAGTGTCTAAGGACTGAGCCCCTAAAAGGTTTTGCTGCACTGGGACTAGAGCTGGAGGGAGCTGTTGCTGTGTGTGTGCCTACAACCACGCAGAACCGGTTAGAGTCTGAGCGCTGGGACTGAGCCTTGTGAGGACCTAATCGTGAGAGCTGAGCCACCCGGAACCGGACTTCTGAGGACAGAAAGCTCCCAAGCATTCAGGACAACATTCCGTGTGTGCCAGAATTGGTGAGCAGAATCAACTTTGCTTTTCCCATCTCTGTCAGCCATTAAATTTCAGTAGAGACTGCCCATTACTTAGCAGCACAGCAGTTTTAAAGAGGCAGTAACAAGTGCACCACCGTACAGATGGGTCCCAACATTAGTCGGCTTAAACATACAAATTAGGCACCAGGTATTATACAAACACCTTCCAGGGGATCAGCAGTTTGCAGGTGCAATGTCAGGCTCTTGCAGACACTGCCTACAGCTTTCTGTCTATACCTCTGTACGTGCTGTTTGAAAGCTGTAGGAAGAATGCTCATAAGGGCCCTGTCAGTTCATTAATGCAGCGTACACACGATCGTTTTTAATGGCAAGAAAAATTTAATTTTTTTAAATGGCCTAAAAAATGATTGTGTGTGGGCTTTCCAGCATTTTTCCCGACGAGAAAAACGCAGAGAATCATGACGAGAAAAAGGGGAACATGCTCTAATTTTTCACTTCATTTTTTACATCGTCGTTTTTCTCGTTATGAAAAATGGCTGTGTTTGGACTTTAACGACGTGAAAAAAATGCGCATGCTCAGAATCAAGTATGAGACGGGAGCGCTCGTTCTGGTAAAACTAGCGTTCGTAATGGAGATAGCACATTTGTCACGCTGTAATGGACTGAAAAGCACGAGGCTGAAAAGCACGAGGCTGAAAAGCACGAATCGTCTCTCAACAAACTTTACTAACATGAAGGGTGGCGCCATCCGAATGGAACTTTCCCTTTATAGTGCCGTCGTACGTGTTGTACGTCACCGCGCTTTACTCGAACATTTTTCTCCACGATAGTGTGTAGGCAAGGCAGGCTTGAGAGGAAACACGAAAAATCACGTCGAGAAAAATGCAGTTTTTTTCAATGACATTAAAAACGATTGTGTGTATGTGGCATAAGAATTACAAGCCCTCTGCCGTGGTGAAAGATGGGACTTGTAGTTCTTTCATTAACAGATTCCTGTAAATGAATGACGTGGCTGTGTTTGCCGAGCAACGCACAGCTGTGCTGTTTATAAATTGTGACAGCAGGTGCAGGGAGAAGAACCCATACCCACTGTCACGGGAGAATCAGGAGGTTCAGGGACTGGTGCATAGCAACATGTTACATGTTACACCCTATATACGAGTGTAACATGTAACAAGTTACTAAAGGTAAACTTAGCCTTTAAGAATCAGCTTTTCAGAATGTTACATACTGCATTTAATGCTGAACTCCAGGGACACAGCTAAATACACAGATGACAGAGGAGCGGTTTTACCTGTCAAATGATTTGAATTTCTGCCCATACAGTCCTAACATATACATCTACCCCACAGCTAGGTTTGCCACCAGTCTGGATTTATCTGGACAGTCCGGGTTTTAAATCATGTGTCCGGGTTTCCGTCCACCTGAAACCCGGACACATTTTTCAGACAGGAATGTGGCTTGGAACAGGGCCTGACAGGGGGGTGAGGAGGCACTATGTGTGCTGCATTACTATTCTCTTTGGAGTGTTCATATGTGTCCCAGATCTGTTACAATCCTATAGTGTATATTAAAAAATAAAATATGTCTGTGCGCTGCTAAAGTGTTCGGGTTTGGCTTAAAGAAAAAGTGGCAACCCTACCCACAGCACAGATACATTTTCACTTTCTGCTGCAGTTTCAGTTTCACTTACAGGTGCCCTCCCTGTTCTCACCCTGTGACTGGACAGTAAAAGGAGAAGCAGCACACTGATGAGCTCATCTCTGTGTTATGCCGTGTACACACGACCGTTTTTCCCGTCGAGAAAAATGAATTTTTTTCCTTTGGACGAGAAAAACGATCGTCTGTGGGCTTTTTGTCGTTTTTCTCGACGGGAAAAACGGCATTAATCACGACGAGAAAAATTAGAACATGCTCTAATTTTTCTCGTCGTGATTCCCGTCATTTTTCAGCGGCAATTTTCCCATAGGGAAACACTGCCGCGGAGCCCACACACGGTCGTTTTTCTCGACAAGAGAAAATATGACGGGAAAAACGACCGTGTGTGGGGGAACAAGCTGTTCCCTCGTTTTTCATGTCATGATTCACGGCGTTTTTTTAACCGCCGTGAATCACGATCGTGTGTACGCGGCATTACTCTCTCTGTCTATCAGCATGCTCCTGCAAGATGCTGCTAACAAATCAAATTCAGATACTTACATTTAATGATGTATTAATGATTACAGAGCTGCAAATTAGTTTTGTTTTTTATATCTACATTTTTTGTTGTGCATTAACTCTCTACATGTATTCTCTCTAGAACACATTAAACATCCAATGTAATAACTCATATATCCATACCAGCATTATACAGCTACTAGCTTGTAAAGCTTTCCTCTCCTCTAATACAGCCACACACCGAGTTTTCCAGTCATTCCACACCTGCTCCAATGCACATATCATAGACAGACAATTGCTTTCCCTTCCTGAATTTCTGGCTACATCATCAGCTATATTGTATAATTTGTTAATCTGCAGCAATCTCCTGTGGGGAGTTATATAGCATGATCTCATCAGGGCCATCACAATTTTCTCTCCCCTTAGCTCTAATAAGCTAGTTGCCATATATGCAGCAGGATACTTTATTAAAAAGGCAATAAATATATGGAAAAATTATACAGCATTAAGGTATAGTATGCAAGTGCTTCCAAAATCATACTTGAACACTGAGTACAAGGTCACAACAGCTTCTAATGCCGCGTACACACGACCGTATTTCATGACGAGAAAAATGCAATTTTTTAATTTGGTCATTAAAAACGACCGTGTGTAGGCTCCAGAGCATTTTTCACGACGTAAAAAATGGCCATTAAAAATTTGGAACATGCTCTAATTTTTCTCGTCGTTTTTCACGTCGTCGTTTTTCTCGTCATGAAAAACGGCCGTGTGTAGGCTTTAACGACGTGAAAAAAGCGCACATGCTCAGAAGCAAGTGATGAGACAGGAGCGCTCGTTCTGGTAAAACTAGCGATCATAATGGAGATAGCACATTCATCACACTGTAACGGACTGAAAAGCACAAGGCTAAAAAGCGTGAATCGTCTCTCACCAAACTTTACTAACACGAGGATCAGCAAAAGCAGCCCAAAGGGTGGAGCCATCCGAATGGAATTTTCCCTTTATAGTGCCGTTGTACATTTCGTACGTCATCACCATGCTTTGCTCGAGCATTTTTTTTCATGATAGTGTGTAGGCAAGGCAGGCTTGAGAAGAATCACGTCGAGAAAAACTTCCTTTTTGTCAATGACATTAAAAACGGTCGTGTGTACCGGCATAAGTCTTGTCAGTCATCATATACAGTATTTATATAGTTTTTTTTAATTACAGGCCATAGATAGTGCCATATATTTGTGCAGTTTTTTTCCAAAGTGTACATCTACATTAGTCCCTGCCCTCAAGGAGCTTACAATCCAAGGTCCCTGTTTCACATACTAGGGCCAACGTAGACAACAGCCAATTAGCTACCAGCATGTCCCTTTGGAGCATGGGAGAAAAGCCACAATACCACAGAGAGAACATGCTAACTCAATGCCAATAGTGTCTCGAACTGAGGACTCCAGTGCTGCAAGGCAGAAGTACAAACAACTAAAAAACAGTGCCACCCTTGCGTAATGTTAAAGAGCTTTTTATGTTATCACTCACTTTAAATAAGCCTTCTCTTATTGCTTAGGGCAAGTTAAGGGTGACAGCAGATAACTCACGTAAAGCGTATGTAAACACCAAAACAAAAATGTAATATATTGCAGTTTACCAGCTCTTAGATGTGGTGACTGACTCAGGCCGGCCATACATGGTTCGAATCTTGGCCGACTCAGCAGGAACCGGCCGAGAGTTGAACCATTAATAGGCAGGATGAATGTACCAAGTTGACCAATCAACTTGGGTACAACTAGCCTGCCGGATTCTCTTGCGATTCTTGCTAGCGGCTGCTATAGCAAGAGTCACTCTCTTCTCCCAGCGGGGATGGATTCCCCTGTCCTCCCCCGCCCCCCCCCCCCCCCCCCCGATGGGAGAAGACAATGGCCAGGCAGGAGGGATTCCCACATTTCTTTCTTGGTTGCAGGAAAGACATTCGCTCCGTGTATGACCAGCCATATGCCACGTACACACGATCTGAAATTCCGACAACAAGTGTTCGATGTAAGCTTTTTGTCGGAAATTCCGACCGTGTGTAGGCCCCATCGGACATTTGCTGTCGGAATTTCCGACAACAAATGTTTGAGATCTGGTTCATAATTTTTCCGACGGCCAAAGTTCCTGTCGGAAATTCCGATCATGTGTTTCCAATTCCGACGCAAGAAAAAACACGCATGCTCAGAATCAAGCAGAAGAGCCGAACTGCCTATTGAACTTAATTGATCCCGGCTCATCGTACGTCTTGTACGTCACCACGTTCTTGGCGTTTGGAATTTTCGTCAACATTTGTGTGACCGTGTGTATGCAACACAAGTTTGAGCCAAAATTCCGTCGCAAAAAAATCCACGGTTTTGTTGTCGGAATTTCCGATCGTGTATACGCGGCATAAGTTTTCTTTATTTTGATTTTTCCCTTTATGCTCACCTGGTGATCTTTCTCGTTTGATCTTTTTTTTTTCGAATTTTCACGTTAATGCAGTCCGAAATGAGTATTGATTTGATTTCACTAACGATTAGAATATTAAATCTTAATCAAATATTGAAAATTTGATAAAAAAAAAAAAAAATGGGAATTAAATTCTTCTTGTGTATGGCCAGCTTAACTTTCAGATGGCTCAGGTGAAAATTCTCATACACATAATTTCATGGCAATCTGTATAGTCCTGGCCACAGTAAAGTTTATGATGAAGGTAAATTTACTGGAAAATTGTGAGCATGTAAAAAGGCAAAAAAGCAAATATACCATCTCCTCAGGTCACGCTATGATGTCTGTTTCTGTAGGTAATCATCTTTGCACAATTCCTTGCCTATCACACTAAAGTCATCAAACTTCACTTGATTCTCCCAAGGGAGTACTGACCGGAATCACACAAGCACTCCCATGTCATTTCCATTTTCTTTTTCATTTTATTCAGTAAATGGCACATATGCAATCTATAACTGACAGGTACACTTTTACACATTTAATGGATGGAGACTAGAAATGATCAGACCATTACTGAAAATGCTCTGATGGCCAAAGAGCCATTTTGCACCTTTAAGCCTTACGGCTATAAAACAATTCTAAAGGCTTTTTTTACATCCAAACACCCAACTACATCAGATGCAGCTGAATTGGCAGAGGATCTATCTAGAATGCTCATCTATATTACTCGCTGCACAAGAAATTGTCCTTCAAGCTCATTTTTTTTTTTGCTTCCCAGCTACGAAAATTTCATGGATTTTCCACACAAGTGCAGCCCTAATAACAGCGATAAATAGATGGCTTTCATCTTACTTTATGCCTTGTTAAATGATTATGACCTCAGGCTTTTACATTTACCTAGAACTTTGTGGATGATGGCTGGAGACTATGATTACAAGAGCCTTTGTGCAAGCAAATCAGAAGCAGTTTATTAAATCTTCTGCTCTGCACTCAGGTGACCTTCCAATCCGACATTTACAGTATATGGCCAAAATTACTTATGGTAATAAAGATAATATTGACAGTTATTTATTAAATAATTGGTATGGGTAATAAAATATTCAATATTTATTGAATCTTCTATTTGTATGTCTATTTTTCAGAATTTTACAAAATAGTATGCAGTAAACATATGTAGCAATACCCGCGCAGGGGCCGCTGGTTTAAGATTTGGGTTTGCCGTTACCTTACTGTTCACCACGTCCATCCTTAGGTCTTCCTTGAAGAGTTTCTCACAAATGTCTGCACTAAACACTTAAGCCGTCTACACACGATCGGTTTTACAGATGAAAACAGTCCGATGGACTTTTCTCATCGGAAAAAACGATCGTGTGTGGGCCCCATCGGTCTTTTTTCCATCGGTGAGAAAAAATAGAACATGTTTTAAATTTATCCGATGGGAAAAAAAACGATAGCAAATTCCGATCGTCTGTGTGGAACTCCATCGGACAAAAAACCCACGCATGCTCAGAATCAAGTCGACGCATGCTCAGAAGCATTGAACTTAATTTTTCTCGGCTTGTCGGAGTGTTTTATGTCACGGCGTTTGGGACGGTCGGATTTTTGACTGATGGTGCGTGATACTTTATTAAAAAGGCAATAAATTCCATCGGACAAAAAACCCACACATGCTCAGAATCAAGTCGACGCATGCTCAGAAGCATTGAACTTAATTTTTCTCGGCTTGTCGGAGTGTTTTATGTCACGGCATTTGGGACGGTCGGATTTTTGACTGATGGTGTGTAGGCAAGACTGATGGAAGTCAGCTTCATTGGATTTCCGATGGAAAAATCCATCGGATTAGAATCCATAGGAAATACGATCATGTGTACAGGGCTTAATGCCCTATACACACGATCTGATTTCCGATGGAATAAAATCCAATGTATTTTTCCATCGGAATTCCGATGAAGCTGACTTCCATCAGTCTTGCCTACACACCATCAGTCAAAACTCCGACCGTTCATAACGCCGTGACGTAAAACACTCCGACAAGCCGAGAAAAATGAAGTTTAATGCTTCTGAGCATGCGTCGACTTGATTCTGAGCATGCGTGGGTTTTTTTGTCCGATGGAGTTCCACACAGACGATCGGAATTTGCTATCGTTTTTTTTTCAGATGGGGCCCACACACGATCGGTTTGTCCGATGAAAAAAGTCCATCAGTCTTTTTTCATCAGAAAAACCGATCGTGTGTACGCGGCATAAGTCTTTTTTTCTCAAGGGTTTTATTATAGAACTTCCAGACAGAGGGATGGAGGGTTAGGGGAGATTCAGATACCTTAATTTTGCGGTACTTTCTCTAATCCAGTAGACCAACAGCTTCCACACTGGATCTAACATCCATCGGATAGGTCTCTCTCACTGACCTAGCAGCCGGTGCGAGCTCGTTCAAAAAGTCTCTGCCACAGACTTGTGTAACCGCACACTTGGTAAAGTTCCGAAACACAACACACAGCGCCAGGATCTTTCAGCCAGGCTGGCAGCACTGTGAGGTAGATTTTCATCTGGATGCGCCCTTCAATTGAGTCCTTCCCACAGGCAAGGCGACACAGGACCAGCCCTGGATCAGTAGGCCCCAGAAACTCCTGGGCCTACTCTCAGTAACGGAGCCTCGGGGATCTGCAGACCCCGAGGCAGAAAAACAGCTAACACATCCCTGAGGCCAGGAGGGCCGTCAGGTCAGGATCGAAAGACCCCGCCAAAACGGTGTCTGCCCCTTAAGTACCCTCTCCCAGAATGCACAGTGGGGTGACCAATCCCACTGAGCTGCTTCTGGGCAAGAGGTACCCAATACATTCAGCCTGCTGCATTTCCAACCCTGACCTGTGGTGACAGCGACACCCACAGTCAGGTGAAAAATGTGCAACCCAGCTGAACTGGAACAGAGACCCGTAATTTCGTACAATTATTCTGAGCTAACTACAGCTCAGACAACTAAATTTACACTAGCGCCTACCCAATAGGAGCAGGGCGCTACACATATACAGTATCTCACAAAAGTGAGTACACCCCTCACATTTTTGTAAATATTTTATTATATCTTTTCATGTGACAACACTGAAGAAATGACACTTTGCTACAATGTAAAGTAGTGAGTGTACAGCTTGTATAACAGTGTAAGGCCCGGTTCACACTAGTGCGATGCGAGAACCCTGCGAATCCAGTGCGGGTGCCCGCATCGCACCTGAATCGCACAGTGGTTCACACTGAGATATGCGAACCGCTGCGGGTGTCAATGTAAAGTTAACGACACCCCCAGATTGGGCAGCAACTGTGAAATGGTGCAGATTGCATAAGTGTGAACGCCCATGCAATCAGATTCCAGTGCGGACCAAAGAGCCCTGCACCATTTTGGTGCGAATGTGATGCGATTTCAGCCATACAGTTTGTATGGCTGAAATCGCATCGCACAGACATCGCATGTGATCTGAACAGCAATGCGATGTCTGGCATCGCACTAGTGTGAACCGGCCCTAAATGTGCTTTCCCCTCAAATCAACTCAACACACAGCCATTAATGCCGAAACCGCTGGCAACAAAAGCGAGTACACTCCTAAGTGAAAATGTCCAAATTGGGCCAAATTAGCAATTTTTTTTCCCCGGTGTCATGTGACTCGTTAGTGTTACAAGGTCTCAGGGGTGAATGGGGAGCAGGTGTGTTAAATTTGGTGTGATCGCTCTCACCCTCTCATACTGGTCACTGGAAGTTCTAATCACCTAAAACTCATTTTTTAAATTGAATACAGTAAAACCTTGGTTTGAGAGCATTTTGCAAGACACGCAATTTTATTTAATACATTTTGACTTGATATACAAGCAGTGTCTTTATATAAGAGTAGCGTCATGTCACAACTGAGTATAAAATAGAAGAGAGGCGCCTCTAAGTGTAGCAATATGGTTACATTTAATGAAGGTACAACATTTACAAACTCACATGGTTGATGATTAAAACAGGCACATCTAAGTATGCAGGTATCCCAGGTAAAGCTGTTCACATAGACCATCCTCTCACCACCATTGATGTTGTCCCTTCCACGAGCGGTTCAAGCCTCACTTTCAGATCGCTCTACTGAAGGGTAGTCTTCCCGGTCACGATTGCAGACTGACAGCGGTGAGAGCTGGCAGTGAGGAGGACGGTCTATGTGGATCGCTTTACCCCGGACCCCTGCATACTTAAATGTGCCTGTTTTAATCATCAACCAGGTGAGTTGCTAAATGTTGTACCTTCATTAAATGTAACCATATTGCTACACTTAGAGGCGCCTCTCTTCTCTTTTTATACTCCGTAGCTCCTGCTGGATTTTGCTTCTAATCCCCTTGTGGAAGCTGCCATTTGTGGATGGACATTTTATGGTTACACAACTTATCACATTGCTATAATTTTTTTAAATAGACTTTAAACTGAAGGACTTATGAATAAATGGTTGTGGAACGAATCAATTGAGTTTCCATTATTTCTTATGGGAAAATTTGCTTTGATATACAAGTGCTTTGGATTACAAGCATGTTTCCGGAACAAATTATGCTCGCAATCCAAGGTTTTACTGTACCTGTTAATTCATGCTATATTTATGTCTAAATGTGAGATATATTACTTGTATGTTTCATTGACTCCAAAAAAATGTATGAAACAAAGAATAAAAAGAAAATATTAATTATACAATCCCCTACCCACAGTTAATGCAGAGGAAGGCAACCCCAACCCCAACACCACCAAAGCATGATCCAATTTGTTCCAGAAGGGGAAAAATTCCTTCCTTATCCCCCAAGAGGCAATGGGATATTTCCTGGATCAACTTTACCTATAAGGCTCAGTTCACACTGGTGCGATGCAGGAACCCCTGCGATTCCTGTGCGGGTTCCTGCATCACATCTGAATCGCAGGCGGTTCACACTGACATCTGCGAACCACTGTGGGTGTCAATGCAAAGTTAATGACAACCGCAAATTGGTTCACAGAACGTAGTGCGAACTGTGGAATCAGATTGCATGGGTCTGAACACCCATGTGATCCAATTCCAGTGCAGACCAAAAAAAGGGTCCTGCATCATTTTGGTGCGATTGCGATGCGATTTCAGCCCTACAAACTGTATGTCTGAATTTGCATCATACAGACATCGCATGTGATGTGCACAGCATTGCGGTGCGAATCATATGCAATGTCTGGGATCGCTTTAAGTGGTTGTTAAGCCACTTGTATGAAAAGCTCACGTCCCCACTGTATTATAACAATAAGTTCCCCTGTGTGTGTTATATCATAAATATGCGTATCTGTACTGATAACACAGCGTCTTCCTGTGATCAGTTGCCTCCTCTCTCCTCTCCTCTGCCTAGCTGACAGTTCAAGTGGGCGGGGCCGAGCACTGCAGCTGACGTCAGACGGGGAGGAGAGGAGAGAGGAGAGACAGAGCTGAGGAGTCACATGATCGCAGGGAGACGCTGTGTTATCAGTACAGATAAGCATATTTATGATATAACACAGACACAGGGGAACTTGTTTTTCTAATATAGAGGGGATGGGGAGCATTTAATGTCAACTATGAGAGCAGCAGGAGCAGGGTGTGGGGCTGACACAAGAAGACACTCAGGGAGGGGAGGGGGAGAGGAGGGGGGAGAGGACACAGGTGACAGAAAGCAGGGCTGCATATGACAGAGGCACGTACTGATTCCGGTGTCAGAGCTCAGCAGCCCTGATATATCAGTTTTAGCATACGGGGGGAGGGTATAGCCAGGCAGGATCAGCCAGGTATTACAGGTGATACAGGGGGCCAAATGACACAGCACAAGCACTTTGCTGTATAACATGCTTTAAGGAAACAGGATCTGCTTTATTTTTTTGAGGGTTAAACGCTTTAAGTGTGAACCCAGCCTTAATGTTAGTATTCAGTTAGATTATGAAAATAATATAAAATATTAAAAATGTAAATATATATTTTAGAAAATAATCCATTTAAAAAAGCAATCTACTGAGCTGGACAGAACCAGTTCTTGAGGAAGTCTATTCCACATTTTCACAGCTCTTACTGTGAAGAAGCCTTTTACAAATTTGGAGATGAAATCAATTTTTCTCCAGACATAAAGAGTGCCCCCTTGTCCTCTGTAATGACCTTAAAATGAATAACTCAACACCAAGTTCACGATATGGACCACTTATGTACTTATACATGTTGATCATATCCCCCCTTAATCTCCTCTTCTCTAGAGAGAATAAATTCAGTTCCTCTAATCTTTCCTGAATAAAGGGATAAAAAGGGAGGCACAGATATGGAAAAGTGTATATAAGGAAGAACGTAGGCTTTCAGACAGTAGACATCCTAACACTGGGGTTTATTTACTAAAGCTGGAGAGTGCAAAATCAGGCACCCACAGAAAAGCTGGGAACCCAGTCATGGCCCAGTTATAGCCAGCTACAGCAAATAAATGCAACAGAAAGAAGAAAGGAAAAGAGAATAAAAGAAAATGGTCAGTAACACAGCTGCAGCAAAGCTTTCATTTGCAAACCTGACAAACCAGAACTACCAGTCTTGGAAATTCAAGATGAAACTGCTGCTAATAAGAGAAGGTACGTAAAAATGTATAAAATAAGTTAGGCCAGAACACCCTTCAAGTGAGTGAATAGAGAAAGACCAAAAAACTCACAGCACAATCTCTCTTTGCATAGAACATGGGTCTCCAAACCCCGGCCCGTGGGCCACATCCGGCCCGCTTGTGCCTTTTCCCTGGCCCGTGGCTCACCCACACTAATAGCATTGCCGATCTGCTGCCTTTAATAGCAGCAGATCGTCAGTATGACTGGCAGGTCCCGCAAACAAAGCCGCTCCCCCACACCCTCCCATACTGCCACGCTGCACTGAGGATTGGCTGCTGGGACTGCCTGTCCTAGCAACCAATGACGAGTAACATCATCAGCGCGACACCTCCCGGCGTCCCGCCCGCTGTTTTTTAGAGATCCTTACATGTGTGTAGCAGTGGGCAGGAGTCAAGAGGTGCAGGAGACCTGCTCGTGGCAAGAGGCAAATGTACATATACAGGAGACTCTGCTGGGCACATTGATCCTGGGGACACTAGTGATGGGAACACTGATCCTGGGGACACTGCTAATGGGGACACTGATGATTCTGACACTCTGCTGGGGACACTGATCCTGGGCACACTGATGATTTGGACACTGCTGTGGACACTGATGCTGGGGACACTGATGATTTGGACACTGATGCTGGGGACACTGATGAGTTGGATGCTGATGGGGACACTGCTGATGGGGACACCAATGCTGGGGAGATTGCTGGGGACACTGATGCTGGGGATACTGATGCTGGGTAGACTGATCCTGGGGACACTGCTGATGGGGACACTGATAGGGAGACTGCTGGGGACACTGATGCTGGGGATACTGATCCTGAGGACACTGATGATGGGGACACTGATGATGGGGAGACTGCTGACGGGAACACTTAGGATTTGGACACTCTGCTGGGGATACTGATGATGGGGACACTGATATTGGAGAGACTCTGCTGGGAACACTGATGATGAGGACTGAGCAGACTCTGATGGATGGAGGACACAGATATGGGGGACACTGGTATTGGGGAGACTCTGATGGGGGACACAGAGGTGCGAAAAAGCTCTAATGGGGACAGATGTGTGGAAGGGTCTGGTGGGGACATAGACAAGCGGAAATGCTCTGATGGGGACACAATGTGCAATGAGACTCTGACGGGGACACAGACATGCGGAAAGGCTATGATTTTATTCATTTATTTATAAATAACCAATTTTTTCGGCCCGCAAATATTTGTAAAATCTACAATATGGCCCTCGGGCTAAAAAGTTTGGAGACCCCTGGCATAGAAGATGATCAAATCATACATATATGTAAATGTGAAACCACTAAATAAATGTGGGAAGAATTACAAAAGGTGCATGAAAGAGCTAATCTCAGCAATGAACTGCAATAAACTGTATTTGATTATAAAGCGATACCAAACCAAGCTGATGAAAGGCCAGGATATGCGGGATTACATAAGGCCCACCTTGGAAATTGTTGAACACCTGAAAGGTATAGGGGAAGAAATAAAAGATTTTCATGCCGCAGCACTATTGCTCATTGGCTTACCAGAAAGTTATGAAACTCTTGTCACAGCACTTGATGCATGTCCAGATGATGAACTGACATTGGAATATGTTAAGAGAAGGCATGTGGATAAATATACGCATAAGACAGAAAGCATTAATAGTGGCAGTGCTTCTGTCGCAGAGCCTGCTTTAAAGATGAAAAATTGGGATTAAAAACATAAATATGCAACAAGAAACGCATGAATGTTTTGTGTGCAAGAAACAAGGTAATTTAAAAGCAGATTGCAGAATCTGGAAAGATAGAATGCAAAAACAAACTAAACTACAAAAGGCCAAAATTGTGAAGGGAGAAACGTATTTTGCTTCAGATTAATCACTTACAGACCGGAAGATTTGCCTGCTTAATGACCAGGCCATTTTTTTTTCGCGATAGGGCACTGCGTCGCTTTAACTGACAATTTTGTGGTCGTGCGACACTGTACCCAAAAATTGCCTTTTTTCCCCACAAATAAAGCTTTCTTTTGGTGGTATTTGATTACCTCTGCGGTTTTAATTTTTTTGCGCTCTAAACAAAAAAAAGAGCGACAATTTTGGAAATAAAACTATGTTTTTTACTGTAATAAATATCCCCAAAAATGTTTTTAAAAATCAAATTTCTTCATCAGTTTTGGCCAATATTTCTTCTTCTACATGTTTTTGGTAAAAAAAAAATCACAATAAGCGTATAGTGATTGGTTTGCGCAAAAGTTATAGCATCTACAAACTACGGGATAGATTTATGGCATTTTTTTTTTTTTTTTTTACTAGTAATGGCGGTGATCAGTGATTTTTAGTGGTACTGCGATATTGCAGTGGACAGATTGGACACTTTTGACACATTTTTGGGACCACTGACATTTATACAGCGACCAGTGCTATAAAAATGCACTGATTATTGTAGAAATGTCACTGGCAGGGAAGGGGTTAACACTAGGGGCGATCATGGGGTTAAATGTGTTTATAATTGTGGGGGGATGAAACTGATTAGAGGAGGAGACATATTGTTGTTCCTAGCTAGAAGGAGCAGACAATCTGTTTCTCCTCTCCTCACAAAACAGGGATTTGTGTGTTTACACACACATGTCCCTGTTCTGGCGCTCGTGTCCAAGATCAAGCGTGGCCGGCAGTCATCGCGACCGCCCGCCACGGGCATCGGCTCCTCCGTCGTGCAGTGGGCATGCGCCTGCTACAGGC
Organism: Rana muscosa; assembly: GCA_029206835.1. NCBI lineage: Eukaryota > Metazoa > Chordata > Amphibia > Anura > Ranidae > Rana > Rana muscosa. The sequence goes on from CM055121.1 coordinate 417,955,878, forward strand.
ATTTAAGGGCCCGACGTACAGCTACGACGGTTCACTGGATTGTGCCAACCTGCCGCAGTATAATGACGGCGGCTGGTCGGCAAGTGGTTAATGGAAATGTTTTTCAATCCAAAAGTCACATCTCATCTTTGCAGGCATGGTGTGCTGATTTATTTGGAGAAAGAAAGAAAAAAGGAGGGCGCACCGACCTAGTGCATTACCACTTAAAAGTTTTATTAAAAAGAGAATAAAAGCAATGATCCTACTCACAAACGGAGCTTAGGTAAGCGCTTTTCAGACAGTTAAGCTGGATCTCATGGCACCTGCCAGCAGGACTTGATGACAAGGAGGATCGAATGATACCTCAAACGTCTGGACAGCTGACGCTACCTAAATATGTGATGATGCAAATAAAAAACTCAAAAATAAATGAGTGCAGTGCTAAGTGAACACAGAATTCCAATAAATGTGAAAGTGATAAAATATATCACTCCTCAAATTAATATCCACTGTAATAATCGAATGCTCAATGCATATTAACAATCCTCAATAAAGTGCAATGTGCTATAACCTCCTCATGAAATCCGAATAACATTCAATTAAATATAACTGATAAAGTTCAATATGCTTAAACAGTGTTCTTATAACAGTCAATTAAATAATGCACAATGTGATAGTCCGGTTGTGACCGGAGCTGCAGAACCGGTTCTAAGGTGACACTATTGTCTCCACACATAGGATGTTTGATACAAATGTAGCACCCCTTTACTTTTCAGGGGTGCTATGTGCTTAAATTTAGGGGTTGGTCTGAGCTAGTAGCCAGGCTCAGACCACTTTGATTTGTTAGTATTCGCTTCTGCCTGTGTGATGTAGCCTGACGCACAGTTCCCTGTTGCCTGTAGGTGGCACTGCCATATCAGGTCAGGGTTGAACCGTGGGTGACATTGCTATGCCTTAGGGTGTCCTCTCTCGGCAGCAGTACGGTGGGCGTGGTTGGCCTGCTGTGCATGCTGGGAGAGGATACATAAGGGGCAGACGCCATTCTTTTGGGAAGTCGGTGGGAGTCTGGAGTGTGAGCGGATTGCGCCACCCAGCCCTCCAGGCCAGGGGTGCGCACGTGCATGGGTCTCAGGCACCTTTAGCCTGGGGCTGCAACTACACTAGTAGGCCCAGCACCTTTAGCTGGGGCCTATCTCCAAAAGAAGAATCCCAGGGTGCCCTAAAAAGGGTGGACCCGCTCTAAGAAGAGGAGACCGGGGGAGGACCTTTCTGATGGACCGGTGAGAGTTCACGGTGAAAGAGAGGCCTGGTTACCTTCTGGAGGGATTCAAAGATCCATCACAGGCCTTGCAACGTGCTATCACTGGCACCTGTCCTTGTGTTGCAACAGCTGAGAAGTTTGGAACTTAAAGATTCTGTGGCAGAGGATCTCCCGATCGTATCTCAAGGAAAACCTAAAGTGAACGTTCGAGCATCACTCTTACAGGGGACTATCCGGGTGAGCTAAACCTACTCGGGATCGAGTAGCGACTATCATACCAGTTTGTGCCTGGACCTATCTCCCAAACCTTGCTGTCCTTTCTCTCATCCGCCTTTCCTGTCTGCTGAACTTGAACTTGCTTGTGAAATAAACTCAGCGTTGGAGTTAAAGTGGTGTGGACATTGGCCTTACTGGGGAATAATAGAGACTTGTCCCTATACTCTAGGGGATGAGAACCAGTCTGCTGAGAGAACCTGCTGCAGGACCCAAAATTGTTAGCACCGCTCAACCTCCTCAAACAGGAGGGTACGGGCAGGGGCGGTGTGCCTTGACCTGCAAGTGAGCCAAAGGCAGGAAAAGGTCCGTGTGCTACACAAAGGATGTTTTTTAATATGGAAAATGTGAGTGTATATACTGTGCATTTTTATTCAATAAATAAACAAAAAGATAAAGCACTATTGTGGGTGATGTGAGTGGTAACTATCAGGAAGGAGAATCCCTGTGTCATAATCCAAAGGAAGGAGGAACAATAGGAGGAGTACCCCAGAGGATTGTTTACGAGTGCTTTTTTGTAAGCCTTAAGGTGAGGGCACAACTGGTAGAGGGCAGCACAGGGATTGTTTTTTGCTATTTGCACAAAGGTGGATCAGAGTGAAGATTGCTTGTTCACAGCATCTATTTTTATTTACTACATAGCAGACTATCAATTTTTTCATTATTTAATTGACTTTTATAAGAACACTGTTTAAGCATATTGCACTTTATCAGTTATATTTAATTGAATGTTATTCGGATTTCATGAGGAGGTTATAGCACATTGCACTTTATTGAGGATTGTTAAATTGCATTGAGCATTCGATTATTAAAGTGGATATTAATTTGAGGAGGGATATATTTTATAACTTTCACATTTATTGGAATTCTATGATCACTAAGCACTGCACTCATTTGTTTTTGAGTTTTTGATTTGCATTCACACATGGCATAGACGACTTGGGCACAGAAGTCCTGAAATAGTAAAGAAATTGGATTAGAATGACTATGCAAGTGGAATAAAAATTAGTCCATGTGATCAAACAATGAAATGCACCATAAAAATCAAGACAAGGGTCCAGAGAGATTCATCAAGGAGGAACAACAATCATTACTGCTCATAAATTGAACACTTGGATCTCCCATTACTCCCCTTCTGGTGAAACACCGCTGGTACCTAATTGTCTATTAATTAGACCCAGGGAATGTTCACAACCTGGTCCACATTTAGTTACATCAAGATACTGAACCTACTTGTTGAACTGCCATCGATTTTCTGTGGGAATATCAAAATGATCTATATATAGAGCTATTAGCATTCTCATACCTGTGATCAATTTTCCCCAATCAAGTCTTCTGCATTTCAGATTCAGTTATATCCAGTATGAGTGTGGATGCATAGTGTCTGTGGTAGCTACCTGTGTATTGACAACGTTTCCAGATTTTAATTGAATGGAGAAACCTGCATCCAATTCACATAAGTGTGAACCCAGCCTCAGGCTTCTGCTAGAATGCAAAAATTAAGAGGAACTTCATCTTTTAGCATGACAATGACCCAAAGCATACATCCAAATTATCAAAGGAATGGCTTCACCAGAAGAAGAGTAAAGTTTTGGAATGGCCCAGCCAGAGCCCAGACCTAAATCCGATTGAAAATCTGTGGGGTGACCTGAAGAGGGCTGTGCACAGGAGATGCCCTCGCAATTTGGCAGAGTTGGAGGGCTTTAGCAAAGAAGAGTGGGCAAATATTGCCAAGTCAAGATGTGCCATGCTGATGGACTCATACCCAAAAAGAGTGCTGTAATAAAATCAAAAGGTGCTTCAACAAAGTATTAGTTTAAGGGTGTGCACACTTATGCAACCATATTATTATAATTTTTTTATTGTTACTTCCCTCCACCTAAAAGATTTCAGTTTGGTGTTCAACTGAGTACAGTTTATAGGTCACATTACAGGTGGAAAAAGTTCTAAAATTATTTATCTTTGGCCCCTTTCACACGGAGGGTCCGTTCAGGTCCGCCTGTCAGTTTTTTAGGCGGACCTGGACGGATGCTCCATGTAGCCCTATGGAGCCATGGATGTCAGCGGTGACATGTCCGCTGACATCCGCTCCGCCAAAGTGTGACGGAGGAAAACCCTATTTTTCCTTCCGTTGGCGGAGCGGATCAGATGAACACGGACAGACGGTCCGTGTTCATCCGATCTCCCCATAGGAGAGAGCGGCGCTCTGACAGGGCGGTCCCTGCACAGTGTGCGGGGACCGCCCAGTCATCCGCCGGCTCAGTGGGGATCAACTGAGCGATCCCCGCTGAGCAAGCGGAGCTTCACGGGGCGGATCTTCACGGATCTGTCCAGTGTGAAAGAGCCCTTTGTCTCATTTTTTTACAGGACAGAAACCTGACATTTTAACAGGGATGTGTAGACGTTTTATATCCACTGTAGGTGTGTTCAGAATTTCACCACCAATACCTAAAACTGTGTCACGTAAAGTAAAGCAACAAAGTGACACAGATATATAAATTAACACAGACAATCCAAATGCTGTAAAAGAAGAAACCAGGCCACTAGGGATGAGCTTCGTGTTCGAGTCGAACATACGTTCGACTCGAACATCGGCTGTTCGAACGTTCGACGAAGATCGAACGATTTGGGCCGTTCGCGCCAAATTCGAGTGACGCGAACGGCCCACAATGCACTACGCCATCGCAGTGTCATCCAGGCGCTGTGATTGGCCAAGCATGCACTGTGACCCCGCATGCTTGGCCAATCACAGCGCCGGCAGCGAGGAGAGCAATGATTGGCCACAGGCAGGATGCCTGTGGCCAATTATTGCTGAGGGTGTTTAGTACACGCCCCACACTATAAAAGGCCGCCAGCACGGCGGCCTAGTGTAGTGTGTTCCGGAGCAGGGAAAGAGCAGCATAGGCAGGGACAGTGACATTTCTTTCTTTCTTGCTTAACCTGGATTCCTTTAGTTTAGGGAAAGAGAAGGATAGGTAGGGAGAGTGTCAGTGTGTTTTACTGTTCGAGTCCTTGTTTCTAGGGACAGGGAAGGACAGTGAGTGAATTCTCCTTGTGCTATAGTGTGCTTTAAAAAAACATTTTTTCTAGGGACAGAAAACTCTAGGTAGGGAGAGTGTCAGTTTCTTTCACTGTGCAAGTCCTTGTTTCTAGGGACAGGGAAGGACAGTGAGTGAATTCTCCTTGTGCTATAGTGTGCTTTAAAAAAACATTTTTTCTAGGGACAGAAAACTCTAGGTAGGGAGAGTGTCAGTTTCTTTCACTGTGCAAGTCCTTGTTTCTAGGGACAGGGAAGGACAGTGAGTGAATTCTCCTTGTGCTATAGTGTGCTTTAAAAAAACATTTTTTCTAGGGACAGAAAACTCTAGGTAGGGAGAGTGTCAGTTTCTTTCACTGTGCAAGTCCTTGTTTCTAGGGACAGGGAAGGACAGTGAGTGAATTCTCCTTGTGCTATAGTGTGCTTTAAAAAAACATTTTTTCTAGGGACAGAAAACTCTAGGTAGGGAGAGTGTCAGTTTCTTTCACTGTGCAAGTCCTTGTTTCTAGGGACAGGGAAGGACAGTGAGTGAATTCTCCTTGTGCTATAGTGTGCTTTAAAAAAACATTTTTTCTAGGGACAGAAAACTCTAGGTAGGGAGAGTGTCAGTTTCTTTCACTGTGCAAGTCCTTGTTTCTAGGGACAGGGAAGGACAGTGAGTGAATTCTCCTTGTGCTATAGTGTGCTTTAAAAAAACATTTTTTCTAGGGACAGAAAACTCTAGGTAGGGAGAGTGTCAGTTTCTTTCACTGTGCAAGTCCTTGTTTCTAGGGACAGGGAAGGACAGTGAGTGAATTCTCCTTGTGCTATAGTGTGCTTTAAAAAAACATTTTTTCTAGGGACAGAAAACTCTAGGTAGGGAGAGTGTCAGTTTCTTTCACTGTGCAAGTCCTTGTTTCTAGGGACAGGGAAGGACAGTGAGTGAATTCTCCTTGTGCTATAGTGTGCTTTAAAAAAACATTTTTTCTAGGGACAGAAAACTCTAGGTAGGGAGAGTGTCAGTTTCTTTCACTGTGCAAGTCCTTGTTTCTAGGGACAGGGAAGGACAGTGAGTGAATTCTCCTTGTGCTATAGTGTGCTTTAAAAAAACATTTTTTCTAGGGACAGAAAACTCTAGGTAGGGAGAGTGTCAGTTTCTTTCACTGTGCAAGTCCTTGTTTCTAGGGACAGGGAAGGACAGTGAGTGAATTCTCCTTGTGCTATAGTGTGCTTTAAAAAAACATTTTTTCTAGGGACAGAAAACTCTAGGTAGGGAGAGTGTCAGTTTCTTTCACTGTGCAAGTCCTTGTTTCTAGGGACAGGGAAGGACAGTGAGTGAATTCTCCTTGTGCTATAGTGTGCTTTAAAAAAACATTTTTTCTAGGGACAGAAAACTCTAGGTAGGGAAAGTGTCAGTTTCTTTCACTGTGCAAGTCCTTGTTTCTAGGGACAGGGAAGGACAGTGAGTGAATTCTCCTTGTGCTATAGTGTGCTTTAAAAAAACATTTTTTCTAGGGACAGAAAACTCTAGGTAGGGAGAGTGTCAGTTTCTTTCACTGTGCAAGTCCTTGTTTCTAGGGACAGGGAAGGACAGTGAGTGAATTCTCCTTGTGCTATAGTGTGCTTTAAAAAAACATTTTTTCTAGGGACAGAAAACTCTAGGTAGGGAGAGTGTCAGTTTCTTTCACTGTGCAAGTACTTGTTTCTAGGGACAGGGAAGGACAGTGAGTGAATTCTCCTTGTGCTATAGTGTGCTTTAAAAAAACATTTTTTCTAGGGACAGAAAACTCTAGGTAGGGAGAGTGTCAGTTTCTTTCACTGTGCGAGTCCTTGTTTCTAGGGACAAAGAAGGAAAGTGAGGGGAATTCTCCTTGTGCTATAGTGTGCTAAAGCATTCCTCATCAACCATCTTTGAAATCCTTGTTTTTTGGACAGTCAGGGAAATTGTCGTTGTGCTATTCTGTGCAAAAGCAATCATCCTCAACCATATTTAGAAATCCTTAAGTAAAGGGACAGAGAAGGACACCTGAAGGTAGCCCTTATTGCTTTTTTCCCATCTCCCTGCAGGCCATCTATTAGAATGTCTGGAAGGCAAACAAGGAGAGGCAGACAGTCAGGAGGCAATAAAAGAGGGCAAGCAGGCTCTGTGTCTGGGGGCAACAGTGCTGGTCGTGGACGCGGTGCATTGTCATCAGCACATGGCCATGGGACACGCTTGTCCTTCTTTTCGGCAGCTGGACATGTTGAGCCACATCATGCCGAAGACTTGGTAGAGTGGATGACCAAGCCCTCCTCCTCCTCCTCATCCTCTCTCACCCAGGCTCAGGGTACTGGAAAAGCAGCTGCCAAAGCGTCCTCTTCCCTGGTACCAATGTTAGACTTATCATCAGTCACTCCTTCCCTAGACCCACCATGTCCTCCTCCTGAGGAGTCCCCCGAACTGTTTGAGCACAGTGTTGGGTACATGCTCCAGGAGGATGCCCAGCGTTTCGAAGGGTCTGATGATGAAACCCAGCTACAGGAAGGCAGTAGGGTGAGAGCAGACAGAGGGGATGCTCAAGAAGGACACCAATCTGGCAGTCATGTTCCAGCAGCTGCAGCATACTGCCAGATTGGCTCCAGTGATGAGGAGGGAGGGGATGATGAGGTCACTGACTCCACGTGGGTGCCTAATAGGAGAGAGGAGGAGGAGGAGGATGAGGAGGAGGCACATCTCCAACAAGGCAGGATGCCCTTTGGTGGCCAGCGTAAGGGCAGTACACCGACGGAATCACACCGCAGAGCTCCGCCTGTGCAGGGCGCTGCCTCTGCCCGTCATTCAAAAAGTTCCTTGGTGTGGGCCTTTTTTGAGGCTAGTGCATCAGATCGCACAGCTGCTGTTTGCAACATATGTCTCAAGCGTATATCGTGTGGCCAAAACATCAGCCGCTTGGGTACCACATGCCTGACCAGACATATGTCGACCTGCCATGCAGCTCGTTGGCAAGCCTACCTCAAAGACCCACACCAAAGAACAAAGCGGACCTCTCCTTGCACCGCATCAGCTGGGATCTCCAACCCCACTATAACTTCAGTCCTCTCTGAAACATGCACTGAGAGGAATGAAGGTGTAGAATTAGGTGTGTCACAGCCAAGTACTTGCGGCCACTCTGCTAGCAGTACACCGACGTCCGATTCTAGCAGGCAAATTTCCCTGCCCCAGCTGCTGGACCGTCGAAAGAAGTTCACTCCCAGCCATCCACATGCCCAGCGGTTGAATGCTAGCTTGGCTAAATTGCTAGCGCTTCAACTGCTGCCTTTTCAGTTGGTAGACTCGGCCCCCTTCCGTGAGTTTGTGCAATGTGCGGTTCCTCAGTGGCAGGTTCCCAAACGCCACTTTTTCTCACGGAAGGCTATTCCGGCTCTCTACCGGCATGTGGAAGGCAATGTCTTAGCCTCGCTGGACAGGGCGGTCAGCGGTAAGGTGCATATTACCACTGACTCATGGTCCAGCAGGCATGGACAGGGACGTTACCTTTCTTTCACGGCCCATTGGGTCACTCTTTTGGCAGCTGGGAAGGATGCAGGACAAGGTGCAGTAGTGTTGGAGGTTGTCCCACCGCCACGCCTCCAAAATGCTACTACTGGTTGTGACACACCTCTCTCCTCCACCCCCTCCTCTTCTTCTTCCTCCATGGCCTCTTCCTGTGGTTTGTCCTATGAACCAGCGGTGCTCCGTAGCCGTTCACGGGGCTACGCAAATACGCAGGCAAAAAGATGCCATGCCGTGCTTGCGCTGGTGTGTTTGGGGGACAGAAGCCACACTGGGGCAGAGGTCCTGTCTGCTCTGCAGGGCCAGGCCGAGAGGTGGTTGACGCCACGCCAGCTTAAGCCAGGAATGGTGGTTTGCGACAATGGCACCAACCTCCTCTCCGCCCTTCGACAGGGACAACTGACCCATGTGCCCTGTGTGGCTCACGTCCTTAACCTGGTGGTGCAGCGGTTCTTGGGCAGGTACCCGGGCTTACAGGATGTCCTGAGGCAGGCCAGGAAAGTCTGTGTGCATTTCCGCAGATCTTATAATGCCAGTGCTCGCCTGGCTGAGCTGCAGAAGGAGTTGAACCTGCCCAAGAACCGCCTTATATGTGACATGCCCACCAGGTGGAACTCAACGTTGGCCATGCTGCAGCGGCTGCACATGCAGCAGAGGGCCATCAATGAGTACCTGTGCGACTACGGCACCAGGACAGGGTCAGGGGAGCTTGGTTTTTTTTCTCCACGCCAGTGGGGCATGATCAGGGATGCATGCACTGTCCTGGCACCATTTGAGGAGGCCACGAGGATGGTGAGCAGTGACAGTGCATGCATCAGTGACACTGTACCTCTTGTCCACCTGTTGGAGCACACGCTGCGTGGAATAATGGACAGGGCACTTGAGGCAGAACAGAGGCAGGAAGAGGAGGACTTCCTTGCCTCTCAAGGCCCCCTTTACCCAGACAGTGTTCCTTCTGTCCCACCCATCGCACAGGAAGAGGAGGAGGAGGAGGAGGAGGAGGATTGTGTCAGCATGGAGGTGGAGGCTGGCACTCAGCATCATCAGCAGCAGTCTTTTAGGGATGATTTACAGTCCCAAGAAACCAGTGGACTTGTACGTGGCTGGGAGGAGGTGACTGCGGATCATGTCGTCCTTAGTGACCCAGAGGACTCCGGAGCGAATGCCTCAGCAAACCTACGCTGCATGGCCTCCCTGATCCTGCAAAGTTTGCGGAAGGATCCTCGTATTCTTCGGATCAAGGAGAGGGACCATTACTGGCTGGCCACTCTCCTTGATCCACGGTACAAGGGTAAGGTTGCGGACCTTATGTTACCGTCGCAGAGGGAGCAGAGGATGAGACAACTCCGGGAGGCCTTGCAGAAAGGTCTGTGCAACGCGTTCCCAGAGACTGGGAGGTTACAAACTCCTGGTCCTGGACAACGAGTTGCTGAGGCTTCGGCCAGTCAAAGAAGGAGCGGTGGGGAAGGTGGCCGTCTGACCGATGCGTTCAGACAATTCTTTAGTCCGCAGCCCCAAAGTATGATCGGTTCCAGCAACCATCGCCAGCGTCTGATAAACATGGTGCAGGAATATCTAGGGGCAAGGTCAGACTTGGACACCTTCCCCACCGAAAATCCTCTGGCTTACTGGGTCTTGAGGATGGATCACTGGCCAGAGCTTGCACAGTATGCAATTGAGCTACTGGCCTGTCCTGCATCCAGCGTTCTTTCGGAACGCACATTCAGTGCTGCTGGAGGATTTGTCACGGATCACAGGGTGCGCCTGTCCACCGACTCGGTTGATCGACTGACTTTCATCAAGATGAACCAGTCTTGGATCACCACCAGCTACCACACACCTGATGCTGATATAACAGACTAATTGATTTTAACATGTCACATCCCTTCAAGACTGATGCTGATGCTGAGTGCCTGTGCTGTTATGTTGACTGGCTATCCTCCTCCTCCGAGTCCTCAATGATACGATTGATGATGATAGCTTGGAAGATCATTTTTGTTTATGGGTGCCGCCACCAGTGGCTAAGGCCCAATTTTTCAGCCCCTGTTTTACAGGGGCGTGTAATTACAATTTTTTTAGCAATAATTTGCCATAGGGCTGATTGCTGTGCTCCAAGTACAGTATCTGTGAGGGGTTGGAGTGTTGTGGCACCAGTGCCTAAGGCCCAATTTTTCAGCCCCTGTTTAACAGGGGCGTGTCATTACAATTTTTGAAGCAATACTTTGCAACAGGGCTCATTGCTGTGCTCCAAGTACAGTTTCTGTGAGGGGTTGTAGTGTTGTGCCACCAGTGCCTAAGGCCCAATTTTTCAGCCCCTGTTCAACAGGGGCATGCAATTACAATTCTTGATGTAATAATTCACAGCAGGGCCCATTGCTGCACCCACCAAGAGTAACTCTGAGGGCTTACAGTGTTGTGGCAACGCCACCACCACCACCACCACGAAAGGCCCAATTTTTCAGCCCCTGTTCAAAAGGGGCATGTAATTACAATTCTTGATCTAATAATTCACAGCAGGGCCCATTGCTGCACCCACCAAGAGTAACTCTGAGGGCTTACAGTGTTGTGGCAACGCCACCACCACCACCACCACGAAAGGCCCAATTTTTCAGCCCCTGTTCAACAGGGGCATGCAATTACAATTCTTGATCTAATAATTCACAGCAGGGCCCATTGCTGCACCCACCAAGAGTAACTGTCAGGGCTTACAGTGTTGTGGCACCAGCACCACCATCAAAGGCCCAATTTTTACTACCACTGTTCAACAATTATATGTAATTAAAATTCCTGATATAATAGTTGACAGCAGGGCGTTCCAGCACCAACCAAGAGTAACTGTGAGTGCTTACAGTGTTGTGCCAACACCAACAACTAAGGGGCCTATTTCTGCAGAGTATATACGGCAGGTCCCTACTTTCAAACATCCAACTTACAAACGACTCCTACTTGCAAACGCAAGAAGACAACAGGAAGTGAGAGGAAATCTACCCCTAGGAAGGAAAATTCTCTCCTGTAAGAATAAATATGGGAGAAAGGTGTCTCCTCTGTACTGATGCTTTATCAGCAATCCTTGTTTCAAGAAAAACACCACATTTCAAAAACAGTTGACATTGGGACGGAAAGTGAGGTGAAATGTTCTGAACAGGGGCACAGACAGCAAAACAAATGTTACAGGGGTGATAACCCTTACCTATGTTTTCCAAAAAGTTTAAAAATAGATTTTTGGGCTGGAGCTACACTTCAACAATGTACCTGTTCAAAATTACAAACAGATTCTACATAAGAACAAACCTACAGTCCCTGTCTTGTATGCACCGCCTGTATACGGCTGTTCAGAGTATATAGGGCCTTTTTTATTTTATGTGCGGGGTTCCCCTTAATATCCATACAAGACCCAAAGGGGCTGGTAATGGGCTGGGGTAGGGGGGGGGGGGTCATGGGGTAGCTATGCCATTTTTCTTAAAGATTTTCATCCATATTACCGGGACCAGACATTACATTAAAGCCGCAAGCAGTTTTAAATGGCTTTTTTTTCCTTTAGAAGTGTCATTTTGTGCAGGGACAGTTCTAAACACGGGAAACACGTGGCACTTCACAGGCATACTTTAGACACCCCCCAGGTACGATATTTAAAGGAATATTTGACTTTTTTTTTTTCACTTTATGCATCATTAAAATGACTGCTCCCGAAAAACAACCGTTTTTAAAACTTCTTTTTGCATTGATACATGTCCCCTGGTGCAGAACCCGGGTTCCCAAACCCTTTTTAGGACAATAACATGCATAATAGTCGTTATAATTAGCACTTTAGAATTCGAACGTTCGCATCCATTGTATTTAATAGGGTTCTAATGTTCGTACGAACTTTCGGTCCGTTCGCGGGTTCTGGTGCGAACCGAACCCGGGGGTGTTCGGCTCATCACTACAGGCCACACAAGGCTTCAATCAAGAAATCCACCAGAATCAATAAATTCATCCCAGCCAAACGTCTGTCCTATGCTGCTCTCATAGCATTAAAACCAGAGCCAGATTCATAGGATGAGATGTAGACTTTCAACTCATGAGAACCAAAAGTGGATCAGAGTTGCTAATAAATATTGCAGATGTTTTGACAACACTGCTTAGATTTAAAAAACAGAGATCCGAAATTTGACTAATAGTGCTGTTTTGAAGTAGCTTGCCTAGTTTCGGGAGGTCAAACTGAAAGTTTTTCTTTGCTTGGGCAAACTGGCTAGACCATTATGCAAAATATATGAGGTTGTGTCTCTGCTATTTAGGGCTTTGAGGTTATTTCCTTTATATTTCATCATTCCCTTGCAGTACTTTACCTGAAGCGCCTAGAGATTTTTCGGTCGCCTGTACTAGAATGTTAAAATGTTTTGTTTGTGGAGCAGTAGGCTGAGGAAATCATGTGAAAGGAGTAGTTATTGAGTGGGGGTGTTGGAATACAGAACTGTATTTTGTACAACTACTGTATACCATTATTTAGTAGAGATACTGAATATTCTTCAACCAGTAGATGGCAGTATTTATAAGTTTGTAGCTGCATCTAAGGTATGCTCTATGTCTTTTTCCTGAATAAAGTTTCCTGTTTCCTGTCTGCAGTTAAAGTGTTACTAAACCCAGAACCCTGCATTCACTATATCTGGTCTCCCCCAATACACAGAACATGGAAATGCAATTAATTTGTAAATCTAAACTGCTAAATATCTTTTCTCAACAGCAGTATATAGCAGTCTTGTGACTTCTATAAGTGTCGGGTTAAAGCTTGTAGGAGGAGTTTTCATTCTATTCTGACTGTCCTATGAGGCTGCAGGACTCCTGACCCTCTGTCTAGACAGTGTTGATTGGCCCTGTGCCGATTACATGCATCCTCCCAAGAAAAAAACAAGACTCTTTAACAATACCTACCAAACTGAGCATGTGCAGAGTACCCCCAAGGCTCTGTTCTATCAGGAGATGAATTGGAGACTGTGGCAGAAGGGGAGGATCAGAGAAGACAGGATCAAACAGCCTTTTTACATAATGCCGAGGATTAAACCCCTAGGTTCCACAGTGAGTATAACAAGCATGCACGTGGACTGTGCATTGTCTGTTCTGTAGGGCTATATACAGAATTTCTAACAGCCGTGTGTTTCTATTGAAGCACACGGTGTAGGGAGACACATCTCTGGTCTCTGCATGCAAGAGTGGCTCCATAGAATGCTGCAAGAGAAAGAAGCCACCCTGAAACAGGAAAACTGGGGCAGAGGTCGTGAAAAAAAATCTGATATATTTGTGAAGTTATCAGTACTCTTTTATAACAAAATACATTTTTTATCATTTACCTTTAAAAAAAATAGAGAAATGTTGGTACTAACCTTCAAGATCTGAATGAGTATATATCATAAAGTACTAAAGGCTTTCAGAATCATTTTTATATTTGAGGTTTGCAGCTATTGACTGTCACTAGCATTAAACACCACATGAGGGCAGTATTTTCCCACACAAACCTATGAAACAGACTATAAAAAAAAAATGTTTCCTATTTGGAAAATAGTTCAAAGTAAGATTTGCAGGAGTTGTTGGCACTGGCAGCTGAACTTCTAAGGAAATGATAATATCTGCACTTGTTTTATGCTAACATTACCAGCTGTTATTTTTGGTGTGATTGTAATGATCCGTAGGAAAGCAAAAAAAAAAAAAAAAAAAGTCATATCGTGCAATATGCAATACAGGACATTGGAATATTTAATCTGTTTTAACAGATTAAAAAATAAATTGGAGCATGTGCAACTTCAAAGGGGTCTGCAAAATCACATCTGCATTTTCCATGTGTTAACGAGGGAGCTGTGACCACTATTACGTTGGGCTATTTTAGAAAACATATGAGGGAGAGAAGGGATACATTTAACACAACAAGATTTTTTTTCATTTTAAAATAGGGAAATGCAAAAACATAACATGTTTTGGAGAGAGGTTTTACACTTGATACCACTCAAACATGTTTATATTTTTTATTTTGGGTGGATGCCAATAACACAGGTCTTGTCAGCTATTTATTTTTATTTTTTTAAAGTTTAGAGATTCAAATAAATTTGCAGGCTGGAGAAAGACACAGTTCTGACCCTTCCAGTTGTGGAGTTACCAGCATGGGCGTCCGCTGAATTTTTTTCAGGGGGGGGGGGGCATCATTTTAAGGTAACCCATGCTTCTTTGGGGCAGTGGAGCAGCGCTGTATACACCACTCCTCCACCGCCCCTGCCCATTGAAATAAATGGGCACCGCTGCCGAAGCGCCTACAAAGCGCTTCGGCAGCGGCGATACACAGGTGCATTTAACCCTGTCTTTGACCGCTAGCTGGGGTTATTGCAACACAGGGGGCAAGTGTCTTCACTCTGACTTCAACATTCCTATGATTCCAGGGGCGGGGGGGGGGGCAATTGACTGCATTTATTTTTTCTTCTTCTATATTTTCACCTAGTACCATAATTCTGTGAGGGACACACTTAAGCCTCGTACACATGATCAGATTATTCAACAGGAATTGTGTAATGACAGGCTGTTGTCGGAAAATCCGACCGTTTGTACGCTCCATCGGACAATTGTTGTCGGATTTTCCGCCAACAAATGTTGAATAGCATGCTTTAAAATTGTCCGCCAACAATTGTGTGTACACAAGCCCGTCGGAAAAAAATCCAAAGTACAAACACCCATGCTCAGAAGCAATGCTCACCATAACACAACATTAGCAGAAGTTGCCCAAAGGGTGGCGCTAAAGAGCTGAAAAACCACGTAGTTTCGTGTTTGTTGGCCGACAATTCTTTGCCGTTTGTATGCAAGACAAGTTCTTGGCCAACGTCCTTCGGACAAAAGTCCTACGCTTTGTCCGCAGAAAATCCAATTGTGTGTATGAGGCTTTATTGTCCCAGGGTGGCAACACTCACTCAATGAACTGTATGTAAGAGGAGCCGTTGTCACCCTTGGGCAGGACTAAAGAACACCTC
This sequence comes from Rana muscosa, assembly GCA_029206835.1. Lineage (NCBI taxonomy): Eukaryota > Metazoa > Chordata > Amphibia > Anura > Ranidae > Rana > Rana muscosa. The sequence continues at coordinate 417,970,925 of CM055121.1, forward strand.
CTACTTTCCTCTTCTTCAAAACATAAGGGGAGATATTAAAGCAGAATTAACCCCCTGACAATTTTTTTTATATATTACCAGTTCCTAAATGTGGTGGCCGTATTAGTTTTAATTATTTATTTATTACAGGTACTTATATTTTGCAGTCAATTTATGCAGCACTCTACATATAAATTGTATGTAGCGCAACCCCTTAAGGACCACAAGTAACTGGGATCCCCCACCCTACACAGCCAGGCACACTGAATCTTCACAGTCACTTCAGAGTCAGGAAACAGCCCAGTACTTGGATGGGGATAAAGGGTATTATGGGATGCCCACTTGACTTCAAGCAATCTTCAGGGACAACTTTTCATATATACAGTCCATATACACTCCACTGCTTCCTCCAGCACTTACTTGCTTGCAGAACTCCAACTGTGTCACATTACCTTGTAGAAATTTGGTAGCTAAGGTCCATTACAGGCAGGAACTCGCAGCCCCTATACGTGAGGATAGGGTGACACAGCTTACATTTTCCCAGCACTTTCTCTCTGTGGTCACTGATCAGAGCACCACCTCTTCAGGCACTGCCAGCCTGCCTGGCTGCAGCTGCCCCTTTCACTAGCCCTCCTGGCTAACTTCTCCACAGTCCTCCCAGACTGACACTCACTCCACAGTCCTCCCATACTGAACACTCACCAGCCCACCCAGCTGACTTCTAAAGAGATTTCCTGGACATGCTGACCTGCTCCTGCTGTCTTCTCACTTGCTCCCCTGCCTCCAGGAAAGAATTCTTCCATGTGTTGTAGAGGATCCCTCCAGACAGTACCTGTGCCCCAGGCCCAAGGTCACCCCCTAGACTAGGGGGTGCCCTGTGAGGGCCTCCGACAGCCTTCTTAGCACTCCATCTCTATGTTCCACCTGACTGACCTTGCCGGCATTACTCATGCTTATTTATGAGGGGCCATTTGCTGGGGATTGGCTGGGGCCCTCATAAATATGCCAAGCAACACCTTCTAGCCTCCACCCACTACTTTTGGAAGCTTTTCCAGGGTTCCAGAAAGGGGAGGCACCAGAGATACTGCTTGCTGAGTCATCCAGCCCTCCTGGATTAACCCAGGCCAGTCTCTTAGCCTGCCCTCAAGGGGCTTATAATAATAAGGTCCATAACTCACATTCATACATACACATTCTAGGCCCAATTTAGACAGGAACCAATTATTCTACTAGCATGTCTTTGGAGTGTGGGAGGTATTTTGAGTACCCAGAGGAAACCCACGCAGGCACAGGGAGAACATGCAAACTTTGTGCATGTAGTGCCATGATTGGTAGTTTTCTGTCTTTAGCCTTTTTTTTTTTTTTGACCTAGTAATCTAGCCAGTAAGCAAGCTGTCCAGCAAAAGTGGCAGTTAGAGGGTTGAGAAAAAACATTTACCACTTACAGAGGTGCTCATTCATTTATGTAAAACCTTTTTCCCAAAAGGGAAAAAAAAAAAAAAACAGTTTTCTGTAACTGCTCATAAGGTGTTTCCTGGAGTTTGGCTTTAATTAGTTTTTTCAAATCCATCAAAATCTGCTGGTACATCTAACACTACCCTCTTCCCAGACTGACAATGCTGCTGTCCAAAGGTGTCTCTCATGCTCTTCCAGGAAGCGTGTTTCTCGTTGGATCACCAGGTGAAAATAAGGAAAAAAAGCCTAAATACAGCAAAACTAATGCAGCCACTAGACTTAAGGATTGGTAAACTGCAATATATAACATTTTTGTTTTTGAGTTTAATACCACTTTAAGAAGTTCATAGAAATAGTTGGGAATAATGATAACTAAGAGTGCAAGCAAAGGCAGAGAGCACAGGAAGTTCTCAACTCATAAGGTTTCTAGCAAGAGTAACAGTTATTTTTTGCATTAAAACCCCTTTCACACTGGTGGGGTTTGCAGGCGCTATTGCGCTTAAAATAGCGCCTGCAAACCGACCTCAAACAGTGGCTGCTGTTTCTCCTGTGTGAAAGCCCGAGGACTTTCACACTGGAGCGGTGCACTAGCAGGACCGCTCCAAAAGTCCTGCTAGCCCCATCTTTGGAGCGGTGAGGGAGCGGTGTGTATACCGCTCCTTCACCGCTCCTGCCCATTGAAATCAATGGGACACCGCGGCTATACCGCCAGCAAACCGCTGCTGCAGCAGCGCATTGCGGGCGGTTTTAACCCTTTTTCGGGCACTAGCGGGGGGTAAAACGGCACCGCTAGTGGCCGAATACTGCCACGATTCCAACGGTATAGCGCCGCTAAAAATAGCGGCGCTATACCGCCAGCGCACCTCTCGCCCCAGTGTGAAAGGGGCCTTATTGAACTTATTTAAAATAGAAGTTCACTTTTAGAAACATGTTACATGTTACACCCGTATTTAGGGTGTAATATGTAACATGCTTTAAGAACCTACTTCCCATCCCCAGAACTCAGAGTGTATTTAAAAGAACAAAAAGGAGCACATAACAGATGTTCATTTGGGAGTTTATGTGTAGAGGGCTTTTAAAAAAATGTAAGTTCAATTTTTATTTATTTTATTGAAATTTTCGAAAACATTTTATATTCGTTATTTCATTTAACATATTTGAGCAGGTCACAGGTACTCTTTATTGAGACATCAGGGGTCTGTTAAACCCCCAAACTCTTCTTTGCCCTCCAAAGCAGCTAATCAAGCACAGATCTGGTTTAAATGATAGCTCTGAACCTGGAAGTGACTAAAACATTCTTGCTTCCAGTTTCAATTGTCACAGAGGAGATGGGGGGAACAAATGTTCCTCCATCTCCTCTGTATTCACTGATCCCGGACATTTAGCAGTCCTGGGCTCCCTAAAGGAATGGGAGAGCCTAGGAAACACAGCACCCGGTAGCAGGAAGATGGGCCTTCTCAGCACTGTAAAAGTGAGTAGACAGCTGTAGAGCTGATTGGCGAATCTAAAAAAATTACACAAAAATCATGACTGCAACTGCAGCCATGATCTTGGTATAATTACTTGCTGACATTTTGTATCAATGGTGGTCAGCGAGTGGTTGAATAAAGCCTGCTCTGCTGTAGGACAAGCGTGCATAATGCAGGCAATGGTCAGGAGTGCGTTATGCACAGTGCAGGGGTGAGCATAGTAAGTAACACACAAACTGTTTCCTAAACAAAAGTGACCTTCTTCTCCTAATGCAAGGCCCTAGACGGGGTAGTAGTATTAACCCCCTATCTTGTCGAATGTCGACATTGAAAAGAGCTGCACTATACTCCTTGATAAAGTCAAGGGACGTGTGACGAAACGTACGGAGCAGGGCCTAGTGACCTAGTTTAATATATTTTATCAGTTTTAAGTCATATATAGGGTCTCATATATAGTGTGGTCTCATCGTGGTAATTTATTATAGTAACTATAGGGGAGCGCTGTACCATCTACCCACTTTTTTTTACATTTTACAGCACTGGGAACATGTTCCACCCTAAAATTCCCAAAGATGAACTGATCCTTTAAATGGTTTGTCTCAATCCTCTAAGGCTGGGTTCACACTATTGCGAATTGGATGCGGCTTTCCCCGCATCCAATTGGCATAGCAGGAGATTGTGACCGGCTCTCAATGGAGCCGGTTCACCCATCTCTACAGCAGCTCCGGTGCGAGCTACACAGGAGTCCTGTGCATCTTTTAGTCCGTTTCAGGTCCAAATTCAGCACAAAATTCGGGCTGAAATCGGACCTAAAACAGTGAATGGAGACGCACCGGACTCCCGATGTGAGCCGCTGCGATCTTTAGTGTGAACCCAGCCTAACTGCTATATTTTCAGGAGAGCTTGCTCTGTTGAAAAACAAACTTAAGCCTCGTACACACGATCGGATATCCTATGGATTCTAATCCGATGGTTTTGTCCATCGGAAATCCGATGAAGCTGACTTCCATCAGTCTTGCCTACACACCATCAGTCAAAAAACCGAGCGTTCCAAACGCGGTGACGTAAAACACTCCGATGAGCCGAGAAAAATGAAGTTCAATGCTTCTGAGCATGCGTCGACTTGATTCTGAGCATGCGTGGGTTTTTTATCCGATGGAGTTCCCCACAGACGATAGTAATTTGCTATCGGTTTTTTTAACCATCGGATAGATTTAAAACATGTTCTATTTTTAAACACTGATGGAAAAAAGACCGATGGGGCCCATACACGATCGGTTTGTCCGATGAAAAAAGTCCATCAGACTGTTTTCATTGGTAAAACCGATCGTGTGTACAGGGCTTATCTGGCCAAATCACCAGGTGAAAATAAAAGAAAAGCAAGCCTAAAAAAGAAAACGAATGCAGCCATCACATCTAAGAATAGGTAAACTGCAATATAACAAATGTTTGCTTTTAGGTTTAATACTATTTTATATAGATAAATCACAATTTTTTTCTTCTTAAATAAATATGAATAGTTGGTCTCATTGTCCACTAAAACCTGCAGCCGCTATTTTTATTTTTTTTTGTATTTTGCCATCTTTAGTTAGTGATGATATAGCTTGTATTTAATGGCAGTTGTGGAGGCAGAGCCCAGCAGCATGGCCTGACATTCAAAGTTGCTCCAGCAGATGCATTCATGAAAAATTCACAGGGATATTAATGTATGAAAGGGATCCTTATACAATCTTGGTTAGTTACTTTCTATTCCACCAACTTATTGGACAATGCTGACCTAGCTCAGGAGGCAATATGATTTCCAGGGAGCTAATGCGCTCTCTGTTTCATCCACTGCACTCCTCTGTCCTCCTGGGAGAGAAGCAACAAACGCTGCACAATCCAAAATTGATGAGGTATCAGTCCAACGTGACAGCTGGTGGAGGCCCCATCTGCACTCACTTCAACAACTTCACAGTCATACTTACACACATTCAAAATACATCCATCTTCCTGCTGGCGACATTCACTCATTTTGGCTTTATTCATTTGAAAGGTTTAAAGGGAAGCTGAAGTCATTTTAATGTTTTAGATGTAATGCAGATTGAATATAATCTTTTCATTGTGTTAGAGGGAAAGTTAAGTGCATTTTCACTGAGAACATTATTATTGCTATTATTATACAGGATTTAGCGCCAACAGTTTGTGCAGCGCTTTACAATATAAAGGGAGTTTACCATGCTGTTCAATACAGAAGCAATAGGAGAGTCCTGCTTATGGAGCTTACAATCTACATTGTTTTAGTTATTATTGCAGTGTTTCTCTTAATTACTTAACCTCCAGAAGATTTAAAGCGGAGGTTCCATGGCCGATCGTTTTTTATTTTTTTTCGGTGCATGCAATATTTTTTTTCGATCAAAACGTAAAACTCACTTATTCGGCGACTTCAAACGTCCCCTGTCCATTTCCGTTGAAAAGAATAATTTATAAAAATGGATTAAGCGAGTTTCCATTTTGCTTGTGGGCATTGTGAAGCCCACAAGCACTGCCTTCCGGGAAGCGGTGAACGCTCATCTCCCGGCATTCACCGCTCTCTCCCGCGCATGAGCAGTGTTTACGGCGTCCAGCGCCGTAAACTTCCTGGTTGCCATCACAACGGGTGGCATCACTGAAAGTTCACGCCCCGTTGTGATGGCATTCACGACTGTGACTGCTCAGAACGTGTATGCCCTTTTCTAAAATGGCGCTATCAGATACGCCCTCGTCACGTGACCAGCGTCAATTCCTGCTTGAAAATCTTGCGGGATTTCGATGGACGGTGTTCCACATTGTATCGTGGGAAGCGTGAGACTGTGCTCCCAGTATACAGTGCGGCGCCTGGGAGACGCCTACTCTCGCGGGAGGGGAAACACGGAAGAGTGCAATATAGAGGTATTTAAATGACCAAAAAAAAATTCTTGGGGCAATTGTATCTCTACGTTGTACAATAATGCATTAAGGTTAATATTGTTATTGGGGTGAACCTCCGCTTTAAGCCCCGTACACACGATCGGATTTTCATCAAACAAAGCGTAGGACTTTTGTCCGAAGGGCGTTGGCCTTGAACTTGTCTTGCATACAAACGGCAAAGAATTGTCGGCCAACAAACACGAAACTACGTGTTTTTTTTAGCTCTTTAGCGCCACCCTTTGGGCAACTTCTGCTAATGTTTTGTTATGGTGAGCATTGCTTCTGAGCATGCATGTTTGTACTTTGGAGTTTTGTCCAACGGACTTGTGTACACACGATTGGATTAATCCAACAACACACATTTGTTGGACAATTTTAACCACTTAAGGACCTTGCCTGTTTTTCAGACTCTGTGTTTACAAGTTTAAAATATTTTTTTTTGCTAGAAAATTACTTATAACCCCCAAACATTATATATATATTGTTTTTTTTCTAACACCCTAGAGAATAAAATGGCGGTCATTGCAATACTTTTTGTCGTATTTGCGCAGCGGTCTTACAAGTGCACTTTTTTTGGAAAAAAAAAACCACTTTTTTTAATTAAAAAATAAGACAACAGTAAAGTTAGCCCATTTTTTTTATATTGTGAAAGATAATGTTACGCCGAGTAAATTGATACCCAACATGTCACGCTTCAAAATTGCGCCCGCTTGTGTAATGGCGTCAAACTTTTACCCTTAAAAATCGCCATAGGCGACGTTTAAAAAATTCTATAGGTTGCATCTTTTGAGTTATAGAGGAGGTCTAGGGCTAGAATTATTGCTCTCGCTTTAACTATTGTGGCGATACCTCACTTGTGTGGTTTGAACACCAATTTCATATGCGGGCGCTACTCACGTATGTGTTTCCTTCTGCGCACGAGCTTGTCGGGATGGGGCGCTTTAAAAAATATTTTTTTTATTTTCTTATTTTTTTTTGCTTGATTTTATTTATTTTTACACTGTTTTTAAAAAAAGAAAAAAAAATGGGTCACTTTTATTACTATTACAAGGATTGTAAACATCCCTTGTAATAGAAAAAAGCATGACAGGTCCTCTTAAATATGAGATCTGGGGTCAAAAAGACCTCAGATCTCATATTTAGACAAAAATGCAATAAAAAAAAATAAAAAAATTGTCATTTGAAAAAATGACAAAAAAAAAATGTCCCTTTAAATCGTATGGGCGTAGCTGACGTTTTGACGTTGCTTCCGCCCTGCTATGGTATGGAGACGGGTGGGGGCCATCTTCCCCTCACTCGCATCCATACCACAGAGGGACAAGGACCAATCGCCTCTGCCGATATCGACGGCTCCGGTAAGCGGCGGAGGGCGCGGGAGAGCGGCGGGAGGGGGGCCCTAAGGCGAATACGCCAGAGAGACCACCATTATCGTTTACAGGACCACAGAAAAGATGGAAATCTCGGTTGTGGCAGCAGCTGCTGCCGTTACCGAGATATTTATCTTTAAAGTGCCAACGTATATGTACATGAGCTGGTCGGCAAATAGTTAAAGCATGCTATACAACATTTGTTCGTGGAAAATCCGACAACAATTGTCCGATTGAGCATACAAACGGTCCAATTTGCCATACACAATTCCCGTCTGGATAATCCGATCGTGTGTATGGGGCTTTACTCTCCTTCATGACCAGGCCATTTTTTGCAATACGGCACTGCATTACTTTAACTGAAAACTGCGCAGTCATGCAACACTGTACCAGAAAAAAATATTGTCACCGTACAAATAAAATTTATGGTTGAATATGTTTTTATTAACAAATATCGATGGATTACAAGTTTTTAAAGTCGAAAACATAAAAAAGTAGAGGAAATACAAACTCAGATCACTAAATACAATGCACCAAAAACAATCCATAAGATTTATGTAATTTTTTTTCCCACAAAAAAATTCTCTAGGTGGTATTTGATTACCACTTGTTTTTTATTTTTTGCGCTATAAACAAAAAAAAAAAAAAAAACAATTTTGAAAAAAAACAAAAAAACAATATTCAGATCAGCTTCAGAAGATTTTTCCCCACTTCATGATCAGGCCATTTTTTGCAATACGGCACAGCATTACTTTAACTGATGATTGCGCGATCATGCAACACTGTACCAAAAAAAATATTGTCTCCCTTAACAAATATCGATGGATTACAAGTTTTTAAAGTAGACGAAATCCAGACTCAGATCATTTTTTCTCCCCACAAATGAATTTCTCTTGGTGCTATTTGATTACCACTTTGTATTACATTTTTTGCACTATAAACAAAACAATACCAACAATTAAAAACAAAACAAAAAAAAAAAACAATATTTAGCTCTAGAAGATTATTATTTTTTTTAACAGAAAAGAGCTCTAGAAGATTTTACCCCCTTCATGACCAGGCCATTTTTTGCTATTTAGCACTGCGCTAATTTAACTAGTAATTGCACAGTCATGCAACAATATACCCAAACGAAATTTATGTCATTTTTTTTTTTTCACGTAAATACAGATTTCTTTTGTAGGTATTTGATCCCCACTGGGTTTTGTGATATAAACAAAAAAAGACCGACAATTTAAAAAAAAACAATATTTTTTACTTTCTGCTAAAAAACACATCCAATAATTAAAAAAATAAAAATAAATCAAATTTCTTCAAAGATTTAGGCCAATATGCATTCTGCTACATGTTTTTGATAAATAAGTGTATATTGATTGGTTCACACAAACGTTATAGGGTCTACAAAACTATGGTATATATTTATGGAATTTCTATTTTTTTTTTATTTCTTTTATACTAGTAATTGCAGCGAGTAACGACTTATAGCGGGAATGCAATATTGCTGTGGACACTGACACTTTTAACACTTTGCAGGAACCAGTGACACAAATACAGTGATCATTGCTAAAAGTATGCCACTGGCTGGGAAGGGGTTAAACATCTAGGATGATCAAAGGGTGTGCCTAGCCAGTGTTTTTGTGCACTGTGTTAGGTGCTTTTACTAAGAGAAGTGATGAATTTTATTCCCTGCTTTGCAGGAACACAAAATCCACCCCCCCCCCCCTGTCAGAAAGGAGGTCTGCCTTGTTTCCCCGTTCTGTGTGTTTTACCGATGATTAACGGGTGGCGGCAGACATCCAGTGGCCGGCACCTGCAGATAGGCTTCTGCTGTTAATAATCACAGCACAAGTACCCCGCCGGCAGTGCTTGCGTGCCCCCTGCAGGGCGGAAGTGCAGAATCACGTATATATATGTGATTCTGCACAGGAGAGCCACCCTGTAGCAGTAAAACTGCTATGGGGCGGTCTTTAACCACTTCAGCCCTGGGAGGTTTTACCCCCTTAACCACTTAAGCCCCGGACCATTTGGCTGGCCAAAGACGAGGCCACTTTTTGCGATTCGGCACTGCGTCGGTTTAACTGACAATTGCGCGGTCGTGCGACGTGGCACCCAAACAAAATTGTCATCCTTTTTTTCCCACAAATAGAGATTTCTTTTGGTGGTATTTGATCACCTCTGCGGTTTTTATTTTTTGCTCTATAAACAAAAATAGAGCGACAATTTTGAAAAAAAATGCAATATTTTTTACTTTTTGCTATAATAAATATCCCCAAAAAATATATAAAAAAACGTTTTTTTTCCTCAGTTTAGGCCGATACGTATTCTTCTACATATTTTTGGTAAAAAAAAATCGCAATAAGCGTTTATTGATTGGTTTGCGCAAAAGTTATAGCGTCTACAAAATAGGGGATAGTTTTATGCCATTTTTATTAGTAATGGCGGCGATCAGCGATTTTTATCGTGACTGTGACATTATGGCGGACACATCGGACACTTTTGACACCATTTTGGGACCATTGTCATTTTTACAGCGATCAGTGCTATAATAATGCACTGATTACTGTAAAAATGACACTGGCAGTAAAAGGGTTAACCTGAAGGGGCGCTGAAGGGGCTAAGTGTGTCCTAGGGAGTGATTTTAACTGTTAGGGGGCGTGGCTACGGGGGACATGTCAATGATCGCTGTTCCCGATGAGAGGGAACAGACGATCGGTGACATGTCACTAGGAAGAACGGGGAGATGTTGTGTTTACACTGACATCTCCCCGTTCTTCAGCTCTGCGACCCGATCGCGGGACACCGGCGGACATTCAGTCCGCGGGTCCCGCGGGCATGGTCACGGAGCTCGCAACAGGGTCGCGCTCGTGGCAGCGCGTGCGTGACCACACGGACGCAAATTAAAGGGGATGTATATATACGCCAATTTGCCCAGCCGTGCCATTCTGTCGACGTAAAAAGTCACGCGGCGGTCGGCAAGCCGTTAATGACTAGGCCATTTTTTGCGATACGGCACTAAGTTACTTTAGCTGACAATTGCATGGTCGTGCGACGCTGTACCCAAATAAGATTGATGTCCTTTATTTCCCACAAATAGAGCTTTCTTTTGGTGGTATTTGATCACCTCTGCAGAATTTATTTTTTGCGCTATAAACAAAAAATGAATGACAATTTTGAAAAAAAAATACTTTCTGCTATAAAACACATCCATTAATTAAAAAAAAAATCGAATTTCTTCATCAATTTAGGCCAATATGTATTCTGCTACATATTTTTGGTAAAAAAAAAAATCCCCAATGGGACTCAAGCTTAATTGACCTGTTAGAACCCAGCCCATATATATCACAATTTCCTGGTATGCAGGAAATTTAGATCTTGAACTCTGATCTCTACGCGTTTCACCAATCATTGTTTTCTTCAGGAGACCCTACTGATATCGGGGAGCAAATTACAATTGTGTGAGATATTCACAATGCATATAATAAACATAATACAGACTTGCAGTCTCTACATAGGATAATCAAATCAAGTACTCACATACTAAACACCAGAGGTGCCAAGTGCTTAGTCCCAGTTGTCAGATCCAGGTACACCCAGCAACTGGTCTGACAACGCCCCTGTTTGACCAGGGCTCCAGCTGTGGCTGTATTCACCCCTATCTCCTTTCCGTTTCTTCTTGGTCTGACAATGCCCCTGTTTGGCCACTGACGATGTAACATTGGAAAAGCAAAATTGCAAGGTACATAGGTAGGTTTTTATTTTTTTGGGGCAAAAGAGACTTTGCATATGTAAATTCTAGCTCCATGCAATTTTTTACAGCAGTACTTTAGTTCTGCCTTAGGTATTTATTTGCATTATATTATAATTCAGCAGCATTTTCCAGCAATTATGCATCACATGATTACTTGCAGACACCCCTAGCCAATCATAACCTAGAGAGGAATCAGACAGCTATGTTGAGTTTTGTACTCTGTCTGATATACGGTAATTAAAAGTGTGCTGTGGATGTACTGGATATGTGTTCTGTGCTTTAAAGTGGAACTCCGGGCAAACAGATAAACAGATAAAAACACAATTAAATATACTGTTTTCTCCTTCATATTCAAATGAACAATGTTCTCTGTACATTTGATGACTTGATGAATGTTATTCAAAACTACTTCAAAAGTGTTTGTTTTTGGCCATGTTTCTCTTCTGAGTCACAGAAGTGCACTTATTTCTACAGTCCTGTGACCCAGATTAAGCCAGCTGACATCACAGAGCCAGTCAAGGCTCTGCAGGGATCCCGACAATAATGTTGGGCTCCACTCAGACGCCTAGCTGAAAGCTGGCCCAGCCTCTCAACGCACCACTGAGAGCCTGAGCCAGCCCCCTCCAGAGCCCAGTTCTCTGACAGTCACTGCTCAATGAAGACAGAGAACTGAGTGATCAGCGGTCATGTGATCACCCAGTTCTCAGTCTTATAGCCAGTGGGGGACAGCTGCAGTATAAATGAATGAGTAACTTGTATAGTGCTGCAAATATGAACTGAATTGCCTCAAGGCGTTTTTGCAGCCAGTGCGGTCATTTACCCCATAGGATCTCGACACGCTTGGGACACACATTTATACTGGGCCAATTTGGACAAGATACAATTAACCTACCTGCATGTCTTTGGAGTGCGGGAGGAAACCGGAGTACCCGGAGGAAACCCACGCAGGCACAGGGAGAACATGCAAACTCCAGGCAGAGTGGTCGGGACTCAAACCAGTGACCCTTTTTGCTGCTAGGTGAAAGTGCTAACCACTACACCACTGTGCTGCCCTATTAGTATCTGATTCTGACCAATGCTGCAGCCATATAGGTGAATATGTATGTTTGTTTTTTGTTTTTTTAAATCCCACGCTCCTCCTTTAAAACACAATTTTGACATGAATAACATTTCCCAAACGAAAGCCACATACACTGTTATTATTAAATATTATCCTGCTCCTTCAAATGCTCTCGTCACTACAGTTGAAAATGAACATCGATTTGATCCCACCAAAGATTAGAAAAATCAAACAAACTTTCTTAAAAAAGAAAACTCTAAATTCTACTAGTATAAAGCCAGCTTTAGTTTGTTTGTAAATAGTTTCCTTTTCTTTAGCGAAAATGACATGATATTCTCTATAGATGAATAGCAAAAGATAAAGAGCACCAGTATGTTTGTTGTAATTGGTGGCTCTGGAGAATGCAATTTTCAGATAACAATGATGGGATAATGATAATGTAAACATATGCAGATATAAAGAGTTTATGGGTCATAATGCTTGCCCTGATTACATACCAGCTTCGCTAATTAAGAACGGGCAGCCTATCTCCTGAGACATGGTAAAAGTAGTTGCTTCACAGTACTGATTTCCAATGAGATCCAATTGACCTTAATTAGTTGTAACAAGTGTAAATACTTAAACTGTTAGAAATAGTGCAAAAAAGTCTGAAAATAAGCTTTTACATAAAGCAATATGCTTGTTTATCCGCTTCAATACTGACCACTTTCACCCCTTCCTGCCCAGGCCAATTTTCAGCTTTCACTGCTGTCACACATTAAATGACATTTGCGCAGTCATGAAACACTATGCCCAAATTAAAATTGTATTATTTTTTTCACACAAATAAGGGCTCTTTCACACAGAGGGTCCGTTCAGGTCCGCCTGTTCGTTTTTTAGGCGGACCTGAACGGATGCTCCATGTCCTCCTATGGAGCCACGGATGTCAGCGGTGACATGTCCGCTGACATCCGACCCACTCCGATCCGCAAAAGTGTGACGGAGGAAAACCCTATTTTTCCTTCCGTCTGCGGATCGGATCGGATGACAACGGACTCTACGGTCCGTCGTCATCCGATCCCCCATAGGGGAGAGCGGCGCTCTGACAGGGCAGTCCCTGCACATTGTGCGGGGACTGCCCAATCATCCGCTGGCTCAGTGGGGATCAACGGATCCGCCCCGTGTGAAAGAGCCCTAAAGCCTTCTTTTGGTGGTATTTAATCACCACTGGGGTTTTAATTTTTTGCTAAAACTTTGAAAAAAATAAAAAAAGATTTCTTAGTTTCTGTTAGAAAGTGTTGTTAATAAGTAATTTTTCTTCTTCACTGATGTGCGCTGATGAGGCTGCACTGATGGGCACTGATGGGTGGCACTAATGGGAGGCACTGATGAGCACTGAAAGGCAGCAATGATTGGTATCACTGCTGGGCACTGACTGGCATCACTAATGGGCACTGACTGGCATCACTGATGGGCACTGTTGAGGCTGCACTGATCATCAGGGCACTGATTAACTGTACAGGTCTTCCCTGTGAGGAAATGCTGGTGATTGGCTCTCCTCTCCTCATACTCTGTCAGTGTGAGGAGAGGAAAGTCAATAACTGGCATTTCCTTGTTTACATGTGATCAGCTGTGATTGGACAAAGCTGATCACATGGGTAAAGACCCGTTTCATCGGCTCTTTACAGAGATTGTGAATGCTCCATGTCCCAGGGACACAGCACGCCGCTGATCACTGCACTGCGTGCCCCCATGGGCATGCAAGCGCGGCAAGAGTGGGACAACGTTTTGACGTCGTCCTAAAACAAGAGAGGCACCCCGTCGCAATCATTTGTCAATATGGCAGGTGCAATTAGGCAAATGTATTCTCGAAGGAGGATCTTTCATACAGTAAAGCTAAAGTCCCAACTACAAGGCCCACAGGTACCAGCCAAGAGAAGGGGCAATATCAAACAAAAAGCCTGGGAATGAGCCGGGCAGTCAGGGGAGAGATGCGCCAACCGTGAAGGTGTGTGACTGAGCTGTGCTGTTTGGACCAGGCCGGGTTGGACTGCTTTCTACAACAGAGCCGAGAAGCAGACTGCTGTGATGAGTGCTGAACCATGGAGACAACCCGAGGAAGATCCTTCTACTATCTGGTGTCACTGCTTAAGTTGCATGCATCCTGATCGGTGCAGCTGCATCGCCACTTAAGCTGCCCGCCGACGATGCAGACAACTTGCATTCCTCTAAGGCAGTAGTCTCCAAACTTTCTAAACAAAGGGCCAGTTTACTGTCCTTTAAACACTTGGACGGCTGGACTGTGGCCAGTTAGAGTAGAAAATGCCACAGCATCAGTGGGAGTAAATAATGTTTCAGACTTGGTCAGCGAGCGTAGAAAACTTACATAACGCCTGTGCTCAGTAGGAGGAAAAGTGCCCCATCGTTGGTATTAGGTGGAGGAATAGTGCCCCATCATTGGTGTCAGTAGGAGGAGTAGTGCCCAATCGTTTATATCAGTGGGAGGAATAGTTCCCCGGTGTTGGTGTCAGTGGGAGGGTCTGAACTGACATTGTATATTACCACGCCCAGTTCTGCCTATATACAGTGTGACCCATAAAAAGGTGGGCTTCAGGTAAATTTTTGACCATGTGAAATACCACAGTCCATGTTATTGATGTCCCCTTTCCCCTCCTTTTTAATTGAATATATAAACATACAGTATACATATGCTCAACTGCCTACAAAACAAGATACATTTTACTAAACGAGTGATAGTTAACACATGTTTTTTAGATTTGTATAGGAGAACCCTGTTTAGGCAGTCTAGGAGGACAGGTTTATCAAAAGTTGATTAAGTGTAATTTTGTATTCAAATGTGTTTCCCTTGGCACCCATCTGTAAATACTTTTGTTCTTTCTAATTTGTACAAAGGATGTGGTGCCATGATCACCCATCAGTCCAGCCATATTATACAGCAGGTGCAGCTCAATTATCCCCTTACAGTCATTGATTGATAGAGTATTCTGAAGCTCTACTGGCTGCACGCTTGCTAGCGACATTTATGGCTCCCAGTGCACAAGTGGTTAAAGGGAGTGACTGGAAAGGGCATGGCACATGTGGTTTAGAAGGCCACAAGCTAAATTTTTTTAACACAGTGATGCACATATGTATTAGTGACTTGTATTGTGTGTTAATGTTTTTTGGGAATGAGTTTAATTATACAGTAATACACAGTAATGCACCCCCATTGGATAATTTGCTTGGCTTTGCCCTTCTGACCACACCCGCAATTTTAATAAAAAGAGCCTGTACAGGCACAGAACCAAACAGCAACCCAATCTGATTGCACCAGCAACTGGAATCATTCATAATTTTGCCTTAGGCAACCTTAGGAGGAAAGTATTACGTAATAAAAATGATCAACCTTTCCAGCATCCACCAAAAACCAAAATATCATTTTTAGAAGGAAAAACCTTTATTTTGAAAATGCATAAAAGCACTTGAAAAATGTCTGAAAGCTGAACTATATTTCAAGCTGAAAATAACAAGCAGACTCCTAGCGATCTATGAAAAACATTGATGTCATAGAGCAATGTAGCACTGAATCACTGAAATTCAATCAGACCTTTGCTTAACTTTCAGTCTCTCAACAGAGATCAAGTCATTTGTGGCATTAACTGAACTGTGCTTAAAGGGAAATTTCTCTGTAAGATTCATATAACCACAAAGCCAGATACGCTGTACAAAGAAAAAATAAAATTACAGCATGAGAAAATGAGGAAATCTAACCATGGGTATTATTCATCTCAAAGGAATGTTAACAATAGAACAGTAACCTAATAAATTCTTTATAAGTTCAGGTAGAACATAACCATTATAAATAGATTAAGCTTGACAAAAAAGGTTATTCAGTTGAATGGCTCTTGAAATATGGTTGAATGGGGGATCGCTGCCTTCTGTGAAGGAGTTTAGGCACTCTGGCATCCTGTTCATGAACGATGGAAAGTATGTTGCAACACTGCTCAGCGGATTAGGTCCGCAACTTCAGTTTTAACTAAACAGAACCATTTTTAGACATCATGCTCTCCAGGCACAGCTCAATGATGATGCCTTTTTGCCCAAGTTCCAGCCCTTGTGTCATGTTATTTTATTAAAAGCTAACACTATAATTTGCTTTTGGAGGCTGCATATGGTCTGCCGTATATGCAGAGCTACTTTTCAACTGTGCAGACCAGGGCCCATTTAGAAATGGGTAGGCCCAGGACAAATATTTCATGAATGGGCCCCTATTTCTTAAAACAACAGAACACTTCCCGCTTCCCCAACATTCTTGGATCCTAGGAATATAGCCTGCTATTTTATGTAGGTTGAGTTTGAGAAGATGGGTCATACTGTGCAGATTGTATTGACGGACAGTAGGACTTTGAAACAGCAGGAACTGTATGCTCAGTTTTTCCCTACATCACTACAGAGGCAGACTTTGAGAAGAAAGGTTCTGCTGCATTGATTATAGAGATAGACAACAAGACTCCAGAAGAGTTATGCTCTTTGGTGGTGGGAAAACAGGTATATAGGCAGCATAAACTTCCCACATAACAGCTCCGCCTGGTGCTTGGACCTCAAGGCTGCCGACACCTCCAATGTACCAGAATAAGGAAAGGGATGGTCGGCACTCAGAAAAAAAATGAATTCCTTTATTTAAAAGACATGTACAACGCTGTAAAAACAGCCTACGCATTTCCGCCGTTATGTATATGCTGTCCAAAGCACGTAGTCTATTTTTACAGCGTTATACATGTCTTTTCAATAAAGGAATACTATTTTTTGGATGTCATCCTGAGTGCCGACCATTGCTTTCTTTGGTGGTGGGCCCCCTTAACTTGTTGGGACTTGGTTACCTGCCCTGTTTTGTTAATTAAGAAAGACCAGGTACAGATCACCAGGCAATAAAAATGAGAGATGTATTCATGTTCCCTGAACTTCTGACTCCTTCATCATCCCCTACATCTTCTTACCCCTACAGTTCACTTGCTGATTTTAGAAACAAATGCCCAGAGGTGAATAAAAGTCTGAAGCTGAACAAGGAAAAGTTGTCAGAGTTTGAAAATTGTGAGGCTCAGTGTTGTACACTCTAACCTTGCTGCCCTAGGCACTGGCTCTTGACTGTGTTTTCCTTAGGGTAAACAGGGCCCTGATGCAATGTTGGTTCATGACAGAAAAATATAAGCTAAGTTTTTGCACTGGTTTTCATATTATAATGCACAGTCTATCTCCATATCTTTACCTATTGGTTCTGTTTAACCACTTCAATACCAGGCACTTTCACCTCCAATTTGAGCTCAAAGCACCTGCAAATCTTACTGGAGTAGCTGGAGTCTGTTAAAAAAGGACAATAGAGGAAGAGCCACAGCTTCAATTCTCCTGAGGGTTCCCCCCTTAGAGCAAACACTTCTATCAGTGAGGCAGAAGATAGCATATAATTTCAAGGGTATCACATAAGACAGTGCCCTAAATACAGAAATAAAAATCTTTCTTCTGGGACTGGGCAACTTTAGGAGACAGTTTAGAGCTAAATACCAGGAATACAGCCACTTCATAAAATGTGCTGGCACACTAATGCCCTGTACACACGATCGGAATTTCGATGGTCTAAAATCCGATGGATTTTTCCGTCTGAATTCCGATGAAGCTGACTTCCATCAGTCTTGCCTACACACCATCAGACAAAATTCCGACCGTCCAAAACGCTGTGATGTACAACGGCACTATAAATGGGAAATTCAAATCCAATGGCGCCACCCTTTGGGCTGCTTTTGCTGATTTCGTGTTACCGCGTGTTAGTAAAAGTTTGGTGTTAGCCGATTCGCACTTTTCAGTCTCCGTGCTTTTCAGTTCGTTACAGCATGACGAATGTGCTATCTCCATTATGAACGCTAGTTTTACCAGAACAAGCGCTCCCGTCTTCTAATTTAGTCTGAGCATGCATGGATTTTTCTCCGATGGAGTTCCACATAGACGATCAGAATTTCCTAACGGAAAAATTTAAAACATGTTCTATTTTTTTACACCGATGGAAACAAGTCAGATGGGGCCCACACACGATTGCTTTTTTTCAGATGAAAAAAGTCCATCAGACTTTTTTAATCGGAAAAAACGATCGTGTGCAGGGCATAAGAGTTAAGCCCAATGAGGTGCGTCCCCCCCCCCAGGTACAGATAACTTGCATTCCTCTAAGGCAGTAGTCCCCAAACTTTCTAACTAAAGGGCCGGTTTACTGTCCTTTAAACTCTTGGAGGGCTGGACTGTGGATAGTGAGAGTAGAAAATGCCACAGCATCAGTGGGAGTAAATAATGTTTCAGACTTGGTCAGCGAGCGTAGAAAACTTACATAACACCTGTGGTCAGTAGCAGAAAAAGTGCCCCATCGTTGGTATTAGGTGGAGGAATAGTGCCACATAATTGGTGTCAGTAGAGTTCTGTACAGGTTTATGGAGCTCCAGAGCACTGACAGGAGAAGCAATGGGGGGACTTCAATAAAGCTTCTGCTCCACTTTTCTGGCATTAACCCCTCTCATGTATTGTGCCAAATTCATGTAGCATCTGTACAACTTTTGGTTTTGACAGTGACTTCACTTTAACAAGGGGACCCCTAGAACCCCCCCTCCCATGTGAATGAGTATGGGGTACATTGCACCCTTACTCATTCACCAAAAAATGTGTAAAAAGTGAATAAAAACAGTAAACAAGTTTTTTTTTCTTCCTACCCATTCACCAAAAAAGTGTAAAAAAAACAGAGACAGTTTTTGACAATTCCTTTATTAAAAAATAAAAAAAGGTCCCCGTTGTAATTCCAGCATCAATCATGGCGCCTGCAGCACCACTGAAACCCAAAAAAGGAAAACTCTCCACTCACGAGGAAGGCTGACCGCCGAATGCCTCCTCTGCCGTTTGAAAGTTCTTACGCAGGTAAGGGCGGGGCCACCTGGTGACGTCCCCTGGTGGCACTGCCTCCTTGTGACGTCACGGACCTGTGCATGCTGGGTCGGTGATGTCATGAGGGGGGTGGTGCCACCAGTTGATGTCCCCAGGTGGCTCTGTGCTTACCGTATATATTCGAGTATAAGCCGAGTTTTTCAGCCCTTTTTTTAGGGCTGAAAGTATACCCATCGGCTTATACTCGAGTCAGTACCTGAAAATCTTCTTATTCCACGGCCGGCATCCATTGTTTAAATCTCGCGGCTTTCTTCTGGTCTTTTCCGCGATAGGCGTTTCCAGCAAACACTGTGTTGAGTGTTGCGCCTATCATGGACATTCTCTTGTCCGACGTCCGTGATTGGCGGAACACTGAACACAGTGCCTACTGGGAAACTGAGTCCGAGAATGAGAGGAGCTCCGTGATGGGCGCAACACTCAACACAGTGTTTGCTGGAAACGCCTATCACGGAAGGGACCAGAAGAAAGCCGCGAGATTTAAACAATGGACGCCGGCCGCGGAATAAGAAGATTTTCAGGTACACTGACTGACTCGGGCACAGGGAGGCTGAAATAGACACAGTGAGGTGGCAATGGGCACAGTGAGATGGCAATGGGCACAGTAAGGTTGGGCAATTGGCACAGTAAGGTTGGGCAATTGGCACAATGAGGTGGCAATGGGCACATTTCCCCCCTAGGCTTATACTCAAGTCAATAAGTTTTCCCAGTTTTTTGTGGTAAAAGTAGGTACTTCGGCTTATACTCGGGTCGGCTTATACTCGAGTATATACGGTACCTATATAAGAACTGTCAAATGGCGGAAGAGACATTTGGCGGTCAGCGGTACTTGCTAACGGAACTTTTTTTATTTTGATTTTTTTCGGGTTTGGCGGGCGGCGTGATTGACGATGGATTTACATTGGCGGACACTGTTTTTTTTATTTTTTAATAAAGGAATTGTCAAAAACTGTCTCTATGTTTTTATTAATTTTTTGGTGAATGGGTAGGGATGCAATGTACCCCATACTCATTCACACAGGGGACTGTAGACCCCCACAACCACTGGCCAGGGTTGTAGGGATGAGACCCTTGTTCTGATCAACAAGGCGGTAAGGTGCTTTGGGGTGGGGGGGAAGAGCCCAATGTTGAGGGCATGTGGCCTGGTATGGTTAAGGAGGATGGGGGGGCACTCGCTCGCCCCCCCCCCTTTCTTGACCTGCTGAGCTGCATGCTTGGATAAGGGTCTGGTATTGATTTTTTTTAAATTTTTCTATTGCAGGCTATAGTATTGTATTGTCACTATTTTAAATGTAATTTCATTCATTTTTGTACTGCAGCATGTCCTATACATGCTACAGATGCTACACTGTTTTTTTTCCTTACTTCTTAATTGTCAGCATGTTTTTTTTAACATTCACCTGTCAGTGGGGAACCTGCTGACAGCTGATGGGTCATCCATTGTTAAGGACTCGTCGACCGATTTCCCGGCCCGCTCCTTAGCAACCAGCTCAATGCGGTAAAGTACCACATGAAAAAAATGCTAAATCGAATAAATACCGCATTTGGTATTTAGCGCAAAATTCTTTGTGAAGTGTATTTTCATAACTGATTTACCGCAAGCAGTATTTTACCACATTTTTTTGATCGTTATTTAACGCTTACTGAATTGGCCACATAATCTGTCTGCGTCAGTCTTTATGAAGTCCAGGGAGTGTGTTCTCAGACCAGAGGGTCCAGCGTCAGAGCGCCAGAAGTATGCCAACAGTTATGCTCCTGGAACTGTAAACTGTACATTAAAGAGATACGTCTATAAGGTAGCATGCACCTTGTTGGACTTGACCCCTACTAATTCAGCACATTGTACAAAGTAGCTGAATTTCTGGGGTTAGAACAGCTTTTTTTGCTCTTTGTGTCGCTCCTAGAAAGATTCACCTACACTTTTGGTCCCGGAGTCCATTGTCTCTGACACAGAAAGTAATGGAAAATCCAACTCTATTGAGGAGTAAGGAAAAGAATGTGGTCACAGGAAAAGGATGTGAGGGGAAATCTTCCAATGTGTAAAACTGTTCTGGTGACCAATGTCTGAGAATATATCACCTTGTTTTGATGATATATCTTCTTAATTCCTGTTCTGTCTCTAGACAGAAAAAAAAACTGCCAGGAGTCCTAAAATTTCTCTACTGTATACAAAAAGTATGATTACACACTTACAGTATATGGCTAAGGGAGAGAGATTGTGTGCCTTTCCAAGTCTACTAGATTATGGAATGTACTGGGGAAATGTGGTCGAACTCTGATACCTATTGGACTGCGCAGACATATTTATACCTACTAAACCCAATTTTTGGATATATGCATATGCTGGTGCATTGTTCCTGCATAAATGAATTAGTATGCTCATGGAATTTACTACAGTGTGCGCCTTCAACGTCCACAGGCACCAGACATGTCCTCTGACTATAGTACATGTACAGTACATTAATTTTGCTAAAAAGTATGGCTTGCTACCAAGTGCAAACTGGTATGCCTAACATTTAGATGTTTTTAAATCTATTCAGCTGCTGTTCACAATTTTAAATGCAGGAGAATCAATATATTCCCCATTGTGAATTTCTTCTTTAGTTTCATTTGGAAGACTTCACAGTGGGGAGTAAAGTTTGTAAAGCAGGAAAAAAGGTGTATAACCCACCTGCTCAAAACTGCAAAATTATAAATCTGTTATCAGTAAAAAAGTAAAAAAAAAAACACAATTATCTTTCATTTGTACAGGAATGAATGATTTACATTTTTATACTTATTCAGTAAAACAGTGCTAAGAGCAATGATTATATGCCTAGCAAAATATTGGTGTTTTCAGAAGTTTTTAACATGGCTTTTAAACAGATGAAAACATATAGCAAAATTCAGTTGTTTCTATGGTGATGTATTCCTTTCTTCCCAGCATTTAATGTCATGCCTTTGTACGTGCACTTATTTAACTTACTGTAGCATGTGCCTGGTTTTTGCTTATATTAACTCATGCCAGCACATGAACTGCATTAGCAAGTGAACATACTGTAACTACAAAGCACAAGTTAACAACATTTTATAAAAAAAATCCTGTATATGAGCCATTACAATTTTTTTTGAAAGGCTGCTTTGGGTTCTTACTATTTGAACATTGTCATTGCTCATTGGCTTCAAAGAATAGGCCTTACAAAGTACAGGAGATTAGCCAGTGACTCAGGGGCCACATACTGTATGCCTCCCTTGGATGTGGCTCCCAACCATCTTGTACAAGAATGCTTGGTCATATCTGCCTGCTTCCTTCGTTATATACAGTACAGTTTTTTCCAGTGTGTAGACCAGTTGCAGACACTTGTCATATGTGGCTAAAAGGTGATAAGGGTTGGAGTCCACAGGGTATTTTTAACAACTTAAAGTATTTCTAAACTTATGAACAAAATCAAATTTAATGGAGCTTACCAGTCTTTAAACGTGATGGTGGTGTTCATTTTCATTGTTTAGGGTGAGTACATTTTCTGCAAATACAGAAAAATATCTGTTGAGCCTGCCAAAAATTGTGTGTATTTTTTATCTTCCTGTGCACTGAATTTAAATAGTGTTTTATTAGTTCTCTATTGGGCTAATTTTCTAAAACTGGAGAGTGCAACATCTGGTGTAGAAACCAATCAGCTTCCAGTTTTCTTTTATTTGTCAAAACTTATTTTAACAAGCTGAAGTTAAGGCCGGGTTCACACTGGTGCGATACGACACCTACTTTGGATCCGACTTTACCCTGCGACTTGAAGTCAGAGACGCGTCCGACTTCAATGAACGGGGATCCGACTTGGATCCCCGCCAATACCAGGCACTGTGTTTGGTATGAATCTTGAGGGGGAACTCCACGCCAAATTTTAAATAAAAAAAACGGCATGGGTTCCCCCTCCAGGAGCATACCAGGCCCTTCGGTCTGATATGGATTTAAGGGGAACCCCCTACGCCGAAAAAACCGGCGTGGGGCCGCCCCAAAATCCATACCAGACCCTTATCCGAGCGCGCAGCCTGGTCGGTCAGTAAAGGGGGTGGGGACGAGCGAGCACCCCCCCTCCTGAACCGTGCCAGGCCGCATTTCCTCAACATGGAGGGGTGGGTGCTTTGGGGTAGGGGGGCACCCTGCGGCCCCCCACCCCAAAGCACCTTGTCCCCATGTTGATGAGGACAAGGGCCTCTTCCCGATAACCCTGGCCGTTGGTTGTCGGGGTCTGCGGGCGGGGGGCTTATTGGAACCTGGGAGCCCCCTTTAATAAGGGGGCCCCAGATCCCGGCCCCCCACTCTATGTGAATCAGTATGGGGTACATCGTACCCCTACCCATTCACCTGGGGAGAAAAAGGTGTCAATTAAAAAACACACTAGACAGGTTTTTAAAGTAATTTATTAGGCAGCTCCGGGGGTCTCTTCCGACATTTCGGGGGTCTCTTCCGACTTCTCCGCTCTCTCTGGCCTCTTCTCCCGCTCTCCGGTTCTTCTCCCGCTCTCCAGTATCTTCTGCCGGGCTCCTCCGCTATCTTCTGCTCTTTTGCCCACTCTTTTGCTAGCAGTGTCCCGGTCTTCTCTGACGTCTTCTTCCCTCTTCTCTTCTTCCGATGTTGACACAACGCTCTCTCCCACTGTAATGGCGTGTGCGTGGTGCGCAATGACTTATATAGGCATGGGGTGTGGTCATCCGGTGACCCTGCCCTTATGACATCACCGTCTAGTGTGTTTTTTTATTGACACTTTTTCCCCCCCAGGTGAATGGGTAGGGGTACGATGTACCACATACTCATTCACATAGGGTGGGGGGCCGGGATCTGGGGGCTCCCTTATTAAAGGGGGCTCCCGGATTCCGATAAGCCCCCCACCCGCAGACCCCGACAACCAACGGCCAGGGTTGTCGGGAAGAGGCCCTTGTCCTCATAAACATGGGGACAAGGTGCTTTGGGGTGGAGGAGCAGCAGGGCGCCCCCCTGCCCCAAAGCACCCACCCCCCATGTTGAGGGCATGCGGCCTGGTACAGTTCAGAAGGGGGGGCGTTGGTCCCCACCCCCTTTCTTGACCGGCCAGGCTGCGTTCTTGGATAAGGGTCTAGTATGGATTATGGGGGGACCCCCATGCCGTTTTTTCGGCGTAGGGGGTTCCCCTTAAAATCCATACCAGACCCAAGGGCCTGGTATGCTCTTGGACGGGGAACCTATGCCGTTTTTTTATTTAAAATTTGGCGTGGAGTTCCCCCTCAAGATCATCAGAGCACAATTCGCATGCCAAAGTCGGATCATGCAAGACGGCGTTCTGACTTTGATCCGACTTCAATGTTATTCAATGGGCTGAAGTCGGAGCCAAAGTACTACAGGGAGCATTTTCAAAGTCGGACCGACTTGTGTCGGACCAGTTAAGACGGCTCCCATAGGGAAACATTGATTTTCACACGTCATGCGACATGAGCTCCCAATGTCGGAGCGTTTGTCGCACCAGTGTGAACCCTCCCTAAAAGCTGTTTGGCTACCATGCACAGCTGCAGATTTTGAACCCCACTGTGAACTACAAAACACCATCCCTATGTTATGGTGACGAGAAGAGGGGAAATTATTGGTATTCCAAATTGGGAGAGTAGTCTAATGCGGCGTACACACGATCGTTTTTCATGCCATTTTTTAAACCAACGTTTTTCTCGTCGTTTTTTTTCATGTTTCCTCTCAAGCCTGTCTTGCGTACACACGATCATTAAAAAAAATGTTCAAGCAAAGCGCAGTGACGTACAACACGTACGACGGCACTATAAAGGGGAAGTTCCGTTCGGATGGCGCCACCCTTCATGTTAGTAAAGTTTGTTGAGCGACGATTCGCGCTTTTCAGCCTCGTGCTTTTCAGTCCGTTAAAGCATGACGAATGTGCTATCTCCATTACGAACGCTAGTTTTACCAGAATGAGCGCTCCCGTCTCATACTTGATTCTGAGCATGCGTGTTTTTTTTCACCTCGTAAAAGCATACACACTATCGTTTTTCACGTCATGAAAAACGACGTGAAAAAATAGAGCATGTTCGAAATTTTTAATGCCCATTTTTCACGCCGTTAAAAATGCTCTGGAGCATACACACGATCGGTTTTAATGCCCATTTTTAAAAATTGCATTTTTAACGGCATGAAAAACGATCGTGTGTATGGGGCATAAGGTTCTAACACATTTGAACACTAGAACAAGAAATTTGTCAGCATCACTATATTAAAGTAAGGATAAAAACAAATCAGAAAAAAAAAAACAATACAGCCAACACATCTAAGGACTGGTAGGGTGCCAAATATAACATTTTTGTTCTTGAGTTCAAATATGCTTTAAAGCGGTTGTATACCACTAGACGTTATATTTTTTTTTGTTCTCCCTGCAAGGTAGAGTCATAATGTGCTAGTATGCATCGCATACTAGCATATTATGTGAAACTTTTCTTAAAACAAAGTTGTTCCAGCGCCGTGATATCAGCGCTACAGCCGCTTCCATTTTCACCCGTCTTGCTTCTGGGGTTCGTGGGCTCCGGAGCCGTGTTGACACTGGCGGGAGCCACCGTTCACGGCACAGGGCTCGGGAGGAACGCCACCGGTGGCCGTTCCCTCAGAGCGCATGCGTCAGTGGTGTCACTGGCTGCATGTAAGTAAATATCTCCTAAACGCCACACGTTTACGAGATATTTGCACTACCTATAGGTAAGCCTTATTATAGACATACCTGTAGGTAAATGTCAGCAGAGGAAGTTTACTTCCACTTTAATAGCTTCAATATGTCTCTCAATCCAACCATTATGGTGCACATCAGACTCATGCAATGTTACAACAACAAATTGATCTCTGATTTATAGTGGCTCTTATACAGTATATTGTAACAATATATAACTTCAGAACACTGATAGTTTTCAACAAAGCAGTGAGGTTGGCTTACTAAAACTGGAGAGTGCAAAATCCGATGCAGCTGTGTATAATAGCCAATCAGTTTCTAATTTCAGATTGTTCAATTAAAGTGACACTATAGGATTGAATCTTTTTTTTAAAATAACAAACATGTCATACTTACTTCTAGGGATGAGCTTGGAGTTTGAGTCGAACTCATGTTCGTCTCGAACATTGCCTGTTCGCCCGTTCGCCGAACAGTGAACAATTTGGGGTGTTCGCGGCAAATTTAAAAAAGCGGAACACCCTGTAAAAGTCTATGAGAGAAATCTAAAGTGCTAATTTTATAGGCTTATATGCAAGTTATTGTCATAAAAAGTTTTTAGGGACCCGGGTCCTGCCCCAGGGGACATGTATCAATGCAAAAAAAAGTTTTAAAAACTGCCATTTTTTCGGGAGCAGTGATTTTAATAATGCTTAAAGTGAAACAATAAAAGTGAAATATTCCTTTAAATTTCGTACCTAGGGGGTGTGTATAGTATGCCTGTAAAGCAGCGCTTGTTTCCCGTGCTTAGAACTGTCCCTGCACAAAGTGTCATTTCTAAAGGAAAAAAAGTCATTTAAAAGTACTCGTGGCTATAACGAATTGTTGGCTCCCGGCAATACAGAGAAAAGTCGTTGAAAGTCATTGATAAAAAAAAAAAAAAAAAATTGGTGGAGGGCCCACCTAATTCAATTACCAGGCCCTTCAGGCCTGGTATGCATATTAAGGGGAAACCCTGCGTCAAATTTAAAAAAAATTACGTGGGGTTCCCCCCAAATATCCATACCAGACCCTTTATCCGAGCACGCAAACTGGTAGGCCGCAGAAAAAGAGGGGGGATGAGAGAGCGCCCCCCCTCCTGAACCGTACCAGGCCACATGCCTGCAACATGGGGAGGATGCTTTGGGGGTATGTGACCCCTCAAAGCACCATGTCCACATGTTGATGGGGACAAGGGCCTCATCCCCACAACCCTTGCCCGGTGGTTGTGGGGGTCTGCGGGCGGCGGGCTTCTAGGAATCTGGAAGACCCCTTTATCAAAGGGGACCCCCAGATCCCACCCCCCTTGTGAATTGGTAAGGGGTACATTGTACCCCTACCATTTCACAAAGAAAGTGTAAAAAAACACACAGACACCGTTGGGATAAGTCCTTTATTAAAAATTAAAAAATTAAAATAAAAAAAAGATTCCAGCGGTGATAATCCACTCTCGGTCTCCACCCCAACGCTGTTGTTATCCTGCGATGGATGCTCTCCTCTCTGGGTTCCAGCGGTGGATGATCTCCTCTCCATCCAGGTCCAGGCTCCAGCGATGAGATGTCCAGCATAGTGCATTTTGTCTCCACTGGAGACCCCCCAGGAAATATCGTCGCCGCAGCCTGACAGGTCTTATGTAGCTGAGGTCGGGGCCACCCGTCACCTGACCCTGTCCAACTCTGATGCAAAGGGAAACCCGGGCTTACCCAGTGACGTGCGGGTGACCGCGCCCCCCCTCTGATGCAATGGAAACCTGCGTTACATCAGAGGGGGGCGGGGTCACCCGCACGTCACTGGGTAAGCCGGGGTTTCCCCTTGCGTCAGAGGGGGACAGGGTCACGTGACGGGTGGCCCCGTCCTCAGCTACATAAGACCTGTCAGGCTGCGGCGACGATATTTCCTGGGGGGTCTCTGGTGGAGACAGGATGCGCTGCGCTGGACATATCATCCCTGGAGCCTGGACCTGGATGGAGAGGAGATCATCCACCGCTGGACCCCGGAGAGGAGAGCATCCATCGCAGGATAACGACAGCGTTGGAGTGGAGACCGAGAGTGGATTACCACCGCTGGAATCTTTTTTTTATTTTTATTTTTAATAAAGGACTTATCCCAACAGGGTCACATGGAGGGTTTACAACCCCTTTAAGCTTTGACAAGAAACCTGGAAGCTGATTGGTTTCTATACACAGCTGCACCAGATTTTGCATTCTCCGGTTTTAGTAAATCAACCCCAGTGTGACATAAGTAAAATGCTTTTTCTTAAATTGCTCTCCATTGCCTTTTGGAATATTGCATATGTATATGTGTCAAAGTTAAGAAAGCAGGCAGTATAATATCATATTTGTCAGAGAATGTATACTTAACATCTTTTGATTAAAACTAACTGGGCAATTAACTTTATTAATTTCCCCTCTCCCAAAGCTATGTCCAAATTTCTGTAAAAAATTTGCAGATGGCAATATAATTACATGGATACTGTGCCAAAATGCAATGATATTGAAGCAAAGGCAATAATATTATGTGGGAGAGGCTCACTTGGGACTTGCTGAGATTATGAAAATTTGGCAGTTAAAATATAATTTCCTAGTTAAATTTAGGATCTTTAGCTTCATTAATTTCTATGTGTAGCACACAGACCCTTTTCCTGCCTGGCTCACTTGCAGGTCAAGGCACACCGTGCTATATGCCCGTACCCTCCTGTTTGAAGAGGTTGAGTGTAGTGATGAGCCGAACACCCCCGGGTTCGGTTCGCACCAGAACCCGCGAACGGACCGAAAGTTCGTACGAACATTAGAACCCTATTAAATACAATGGATGCGAACGTTCGAATTCTAAAGTGCTAATTATAACAACTATTATGCATGTTATTGTCCTAAAAAGGGTTTGGGAACCCGGGTTGTGCACCAGGGGACATGTATCAATGCAAAAAGAAGTTTTAAAAACGGTCGTTTTTCGGGAGCAGTCATTTTAATGATGCATAAAGTGAAAAAAAAAAGTCAAATATTCCTTTAAATATCGTACCTGGGGGGTGTCTAAAGTATGCCTGTGAAGTGCCACGTGTTTCCCGTGTTTAGAACTGTCCCTGCACAAAATGACACTTCTAAAGGAAAAAAAAGCCATTTAAAACTGCTTGCGGCTTTAATGTAATGTCTGGTCCCGGTAATATGGATGAAAATCTTTAAGAAAAATGGCATAGCTACCCCATGACCCCCCCCCCCCCCCCTACCCCAGCCCATTACCAGCCCCTTTGGGTCTTGTATGGATATTAAGGGGAA
Source organism: Rana muscosa (assembly GCA_029206835.1). NCBI lineage: Eukaryota > Metazoa > Chordata > Amphibia > Anura > Ranidae > Rana > Rana muscosa. Next base: position 417,999,840 of record CM055121.1, read on the forward strand.
CCCCGCACATAAAATAAAAAAGGCCCTATATACTCTGAACAGCCGTATACAGGCGGTGCATACAAGACAGGGACTGTAGGTTTGTTCTTATGTAGAATCTGTTTGTAATTTTGAACAGGTACATTGTTTAAGTGTAGCTCCAGCCCAAAAATCTATTTTTAAACTTTTTGGAAAACATAGGTAAGGGTTATCACCCCTGTAACATTTGTTTTGCTGTCTGTGCCCCTGTTCAGAACATTTCACCTCACTTTCCGTCCCAATGACAACTGTTTTTGAAATGTGATGTTTTTCTGGAAACAAGGATTGGTGATAAAGCATCAGTACAGAGGAGACACCTTTCTCCCATATTAATTCTTACAGGAGAGAATTTTCCTTCCAAGGGGTAGATTTCCTCTCACTTCCTGTTGTCTTCTTGCGTTTGCAAGTAGGAGTCGTTTGTAAGTTGGATGTTTGAAAGTAGGGACCTGCCGTATATACTCTGCAGAAATAGGCCCCTTAGTTGTTGGTGTTGGCACAACACTGTAAGCACTCACAGTTACTCTTGGTTGGTGCTGGAACGCCCTGCTGTCAACTATTATATCAGGAATTTTAATTACATATAATTGTTGAACAGTGGTAGTAAAAATTGGGCCTTTGATGGTGGTGCTGGTGCCACAACACTGTAAGCCAGGACAGTTACTCTTGGTGGGTGCAGCAATGGGCCCTGCTGTGAATTATTAGATCAAGAATTGTAATTGCATGCCCCTGTTGAACAGGGGCTGAAAAATTGGGCCTTTCGTGGTGGTGGTGGTGGTGGTGGTGTTGCCACAACACTGTAAGCCCTCAGAGTTACTCTTGGTGGGTGCAGGAATGGGCCCTGCTGTGAATTATTAGATCAAGAATTGTAATTACATGCCCCTTTTGAACAGGGGCTGAAAAATTGGGCCTTTCGTGGTGGTGGTGGTGGTGGCGTTGCCACAACACTGTAAGCCCTCAGAGTTACTCTTGGTGGGTGCAAGAATGGGCCCTGCTGTGAATTATTACATCAAGAATTGTAATTACATGCCCCTTTTGAACAGGGGCTGAAAAATTGGGCCTTTCGTGGTGGTGGTGGTGGTGGCGTTGCCACAACACTGTAAGCCCTCAGAGTTACTCTTGGTGGGTGCAGGAATGGGCCCTGCTGTGAATTATTAGATCAAGAATTGTAATTACATGCCCCTTTTGAACAGGGGCTGAAAAATTGGGCCTTTCGTGGTGGTGGTGGTGGTGGCGTTGCCACAACACTGTAAGCCCTCAGAGTTACTCTTGGTGGGTGCAGCAATGGGCCCTGCTGTGAATTATTAGATCAAGAATTGTAATTGCATGCCCCTGTTGAACAGGGGCTGAAAAATTGGGCCTTAGGCACTGGTGGCACAACACTACAACCCCTCACAGATACTGTACTTGGAGCACAGCAATGAGCCCTGTTGCAAAGTATTGCTTCAAAAATTGTAATGACACGCCCCTGTTAAACAGGGGCTGAAAAATTGGGCCTTAGGCACTGGTGCCACAACACTCCAACCCCTCACAGATACTGTACTTGGAGCACAGCAATGAGCCCTATGGCAAATTATTGCTAAAAAAATTGTAATTACACGCCCCTGTAAAACAGGGGCTGAAAAATTGGGCCTTAGCCACTGGTGGCGGCACCCATAAACAAAAATGATCTTCCAAGCTATCATCATCAATCGTATCATTGAGGACTCGGAGGAGGAGGATAGCCAGTCAACATAACAGCACAGGCACTCAGCATCAGCATCAGTCTTGAAGGGATGTGACATGTTAAAATCAATTAGTCTGTTATATCAGCATCAGGTGTGTGGTAGCTGGTGGTGATCCAAGACTGGTTCATCTTGATGAAAGTCAGTCGATCAACCGAGTCGGTGGACAGGCGCACCCTGTGATCCGTGACAAATCCTCCAGCAGCACTGAATGTGCGTTCCGAAAGAACGCTGGATGCAGGACAGGCCAGTAGCTCAATTGCATACTGTGCAAGCTCTGGCCAGTGATCCATCCTCAAGACCCAGTAAGCCAGAGGATTTTCGGTGGGGAAGGTGTCCAAGTCTGACCTTGCCCCTAGATATTCCTGCACCATGTTTATCAGACGCTGGCGATGGTTGCTGGAACCGATCATACTTTGGGGCTGCGGACTAAAGAATTGTCTGAACGCATCGGTCAGACGGCCACCTTCCCCACCGCTCCTTCTTTGACTGGCCGAAGCCTCAGCAACTCGTTGTCCAGGACCAGGAGTTTGTAACCTCCCAGTCTCTGGGAACGCGTTGCACAGACCTTTCTGCAAGGCCTCCCGGAGTTGTCTCATCCTCTGCTCCCTCTGCGACGGTAACATAAGGTCCGCAACCTTACCCTTGTACCGTGGATCAAGGAGAGTGGCCAGCCAGTAATGGTCCCTCTCCTTGATCCGAAGAATACGAGGATCCTTCCGCAGACTTTGCAGGATCAGGGAGGCCATGCAGCGTAGGTTTGCTGAGGCATTCGCTCCGGAGTCCTCTGGGTCACTAAGGACGACATGATCCGCAGCCACCTCCTCCCAGCCACGTACAAGTCCACTGGTTTCTTGGGACTGTAAATCATCCCTAAAAGACTGCTGCTGATGATGCTGAGTGCCAGCCTCCACCTCCATGCTGACACAATCCTCCTCCTCCTCCTCCTCCTCCTCTTCCTGTGCGATGGGTGGGACAGAAGGAACACTGTCTGGGTAAAGGGGGCCTTGAGAGGCAAGGAAGTCCTCCTCTTCCTGCCTCTGTTCTGCCTCAAGTGCCCTGTCCATTATTCCACGCAGCGTGTGCTCCAACAGGTGGACAAGAGGTACAGTGTCACTGATGCATGCACTGTCACTGCTCACCATCCTCGTGGCCTCCTCAAATGGTGCCAGGACAGTGCATGCATCCCTGATCATGCCCCACTGGCGTGGAGAAAAAAAACCAAGCTCCCCTGACCCTGTCCTGGTGCCGTAGTCGCACAGGTACTCATTGATGGCCCTCTGCTGCGTGTGCAGCCGCTGCAGCATGCCCAACGTTGAGTTCCACCTGGTGGGCATGTCACATATAAGGCGGTTCTTGGGCAGGTTCAACTCCTTTTGCAGCTCAGCCAGGCGAGCACTGGCATTATAAGATCTGCGGAAATGCACACAGACTTTCCTGGCCTGCCTCAGGACATCCTGTAAGCCCGGGTACCTGCCCAAGAACCGCTGAACCACCAGGTTAAGGACGTGAGCCACACAGGGCACATGGGTCAGTTGTCCCTGTCGGAGGGCGGAGAGGAGGTTGGTGCCATTGTCGCAAACCACCATTCCTGGCTTAAGCTGGCGTGGCGTCAACCACCTCTCGGCCTGGCCCTGCAGAGCAGACAGGACCTCTGCCCCAGTGTGGCTTCTGTCCCCCAAACACACCAGCGCAAGCACGGCATGGCATCTTTTTGCCTGCGTACTTGCGTAGCCCCTTGAACGCCTACGGAGCACCGCTGGTTCCGAGGACAAACCACAGGAAGAGGCCATGGAGGAAGAAGAAGAGGAGGGGGTGGAGGAGAGAGGTGTGTCACAACCAGTAGTAGCATTTTGGAGGCGTGGCGGTGGAACAACCTCCAACACTACTGCACCTTGTCCTGCATCCTTCCCAGCTGCCAAAAGAGTGACCCAATGGGCCGTGAAAGAAAGGTAACGTCCCTGTCCATGCCTGCTGGACCATGAGTCAGCGGTAATATGCACCTTACCGCTGACCGCCCTGTCCAGCGAGGCCAAGACATTGCCTTCCACATGCCGGTAGAGAGCCGGAATAGCCTTCCGTGAGAAAAAGTGGCGTTTGGGAACCTGCCACTGAGGAACCGCACATTGCACAAACTCACGGAAGGGGGCCGAGTCTACCAACTGAAAAGGCAGCAGTTGAAGCGCTAGCAATTTAGCCAAGCTAGCATTCAACCGCTGGGCATGTGGATGGCTGGGAGTGAACTTCTTTCGACGGTCCAGCAGCTGGGGCAGGGAAATTTGCCTGCTAGAATCGGACGTCGGTGTACTGCTAGCAGAGTGGCCGCAAGTACTTGGCTGTGACACACCTAATTCTACACCTTCATTCCTCTCAGTGCATGTTTCAGAGAGGACTGAAGTTATAGTGGGGTTGGAGATCCCAGCTGATGCGGTGCAAGGAGAGGTCCGCTTTGTTCTTTGGTGTGGGTCTTTGAGGTAGGCTTGCCAACGAGCTGCATGGCAGGTCAACATATGTCTGGTCAGGCATGTGGTACCCAAGCGGCTGATGTTTTGGCCACGCGATATACGCTTGAGACATATGTTGCAAACAGCAGCTGTGCGATCTGATGCACTAGCCTCAAAAAAGGCCCACACCAAAGAACTTTTTGAATGACGGGCAGAGGCAGCGCCCTGCACAGGCGGAGCTCTGCGGTGTGATTCCGTCGGTGTACTGCCCTTACGCTGGCCACCAAAGGGCATCCTGCCTCGTTGGAGATGTGCCTCCTCCTCATCCTCCTCCTCCTCCTCTCTCCTATTAGGCACCCACGTGGAGTCAGTGACCTCATCATCCCCTCCCTCCTCATCACTGGAGCCAATCTGGCAGTATGCTGCAGCTGCTGGAACATGACTGCCAGATTGGTGTCCTTCTTGAGCATCCCCTCTGTCTGCTCTCACGCTACTGCCTTCCTGTAGCTGGGTTTCATCATCAGACCCTTCGAAACGCTGGGCATCCTCCTGGAGCATGTACCCAACACTGTGCTCAAACAGTTCGGGGGACTCCTCAGGAGGAGGACATGGTGGGTCTAGGGAAGGAGTGACTGATGATGAGTCTGACATTGATACCAGGGAAGAGGACGCTTTGGCAGCTGCTTTTCCAGTACCCTGAGCCTGGGTGAGAGAGGATGAGGAGGAGGAGGAGGGCTTGGTCATCCACTCTACCAAGTCTTCGGCATGATGTGGCTCAACATGTCCAGCTGCCGAAAAGAAGGACAAGCGTGTCCCATGGCCATGTGCTGATGACAATGCACCGCGTCCACGACCAGCACTGTTGCCCCCAGACACAGAGCCTGCTTGCCCTCTTTTATTGCCTCCTGACTGTCTGCCTCTCCTTGTTTGCCTTCCAGACATTCTAATAGATGGCCTGCAGGGAGATGGGAAAAAAGCAATAAGGGCTACCTTCAGGTGTCCTTCTCTGTCCCTTTACTTAAGGATTTCTAAATATGGTTGAGGATGATTGCTTTTGCACAGAATAGCACAACGACAATTTCCCTGACTGTCCAAAAAACAAGGATTTCAAAGATGGCTGATGAGGAATGCTTTAGCACACTATAGCACAAGGAGAATTTCCCTCACTGTCCTTCCCTGTCCCTAGAAACAAGGATTATCACAGTGAAAGAAACTGACACTCTTCCTACCTATAGTTTTCTGTCCCTAGAAAAAATGTTTTTTTAAAGCACACTATAGCACAAGGAGAATTTCCCTCACTGTCCTTCCCTGTCCCTAGAAACAAGGATTATCACAGTGAAAGAAACTGACACTCTTCCTACCTATAGTTTTCTGTCCCTAGAAAAAATGTTTTTTTAAAGCACACTATAGCACAAGGAGAATTTCCCTCACTGTCCTTCCCTGTCCCTAGAAACAAGGATTATCACAGTGAAAGAAACTGACACTCTTCCTACCTATAGTTTTCTGTCCCTAGAAAAAATGTTTTTTTAAAGCACACTATAGCACAAGGAGAATTTCCCTCACTGTCCTTCCCTGTCCCTAGAAACAAGGATTATCACAGTGAAAGAAACTGACACTCTTCCTACCTATAGTTTTCTGTCCCTAGAAAAAATGTTTTTTTAAAGCACACTATAGCACAAGGAGAATTTCCCTCACTGTCCTTCCCTGTCCCTAGAAACAAGGATTATCACAGTGAAAGAAACTGACACTCTTCCTACCTATAGTTTTCTGTCCCTAGAAAAAATGTTTTTTTAAAGCACACTATAGCACAAGGAGAATTTCCCTCACTGTCCTTCCCTGTCCCTAGAAACAAGGATTATCACAGTGAAAGAAACTGACACTCTTCCTACCTATAGTTTTCTGTCCCTAGAAAAAATGTTTTTTTAAAGCACACTATAGCACAAGGAGAATTTCCCTCACTGTCCTTCCCTGTCCCTAGAAACAAGGATTCACACAGTAAAACTCACTGACACTCTCCCTACCTATAGTTTTCTGTCCCTAGAAAAAATGTTTTTTTAAAGCACACTATAGCACAAGGAGAATTTCCCTCACTGTCCTTCCCTGTCCCTAGAAACAAGGATTCGCACAGTAAAACACACTGACACTCTCCCTACCTATAGTTTTCTGTCCCTAGAAAAAATGTTTTTTTAAAGCACACTATAGCACAAGGAGAATTTCCTTCACTGTCCTTCCCTGTCCCTAGAAACAAGGATTCGCACAGTAAAACACACTGACACTCTCCCTACCTATAGTTTTCTGTCCCTAGAAAAAATGTTTTTTTAAAGCACACTATAGCACAAGGAGAATTTCCCTCACTGTCCTTCCCTGTCCCTAGAAACAAGGATTCGCACAGTAAAACACGCTGACACTCTCCCTACCTATAGTTTTCTGTCCCTAGAAAAAATGTTTTTTTAAAGCACACTATAGCACAAGGAGAATTTCCCTCACTGTCCTTCCCTGTCCCTAGAAACAAGGATTCACACAGTAAAACACGCTGACACTCTCCCTACCTAATGTTTTCTGTCCCTAGAAAAAATGTTTTTTTAAAGCACACTATAGCACAAGGAGAATTTCCCTCACTGTCCTTCCCTGTCCCTAGAAACAAGGATTCGCACAGTAAAACACACTGACACTCTCCCTACCTATAGTTTTCTGTCCCTAGAAAAAATGTTTTTTTAAAGCACACTATAGCACAAGGAGAATTTCCCTCACTGTCCTTCCCTGTCCCTAGAAACAAGGATTCGCACAGTAAAACACACTGACACTCTCCCTACCTATCCTTCTCTTTCCCTAAACTAAAGGAATCCAGGTTAAGCAAGAAAAAATAAATGTCACTGTCCCTGCCTATGCTTCTCTTTCCCTGCTCCGGAACACACTACACTAGGCCGCCGTGCTGGCGGCCTTTTATAGTGTGGGGCGTGTACTAAACACCCTCAGCAATAATTGGCCACAGGCATCCTGCCTGTGGCCAATCATTGCTCTCCTCGCTGCCGGCGCTGTGATTGGCCAAGCATGCGGGGTCACAGTGCATGCTTGGCCAATCACAGCGCCTGGATGACACTGCGATGGCGTAGTGCATTGTGGGCCGTTCGCGTCACTCGAATTTGGCGCGAACGGCCCAAATCGTTCGATCTTCGTCGAACGATCGAACAGCCGATGTTCGAGTCGAACGTATGTTCGACTCGAACACGAAGCTCATCCCTAGTTGAGTGGTGTTAACAGTTTTTGGGTTCTGCAGCGAGTTACCTCTTTCCACTGGTTCTCATCCCCAGAGTATAGGGACAAGTCTCTATTTCTTCCCAAGAAGGCCAATGTCCACACCACTTTAACTCTAACGATGAGTTTATTTTCTTGTATTGCTTAGTAGACAGGAAGAAGTTGATTAGAGAAAGAATAGCAAACTTGGGGAATTAGGTCCAGGCACAAACTAGTAGAATTGTCACCACTCGATCCCGAGTGGGTTTAGCTCTATAGTCCTCTCTCACAGTCCTAGCATCCGGAGTGATGCTCGAATATTTACTTAAGTTTCCTTGGGATACGATCTGGAACAGTTCCAAGTCCCGAACTTCCCGGCGCTTGCAACAGTAGAACAAGGTGCAACTGAAGCACGTCAAAAGGCCTGTGGCGGATCTTTGAATCCCTCTAGTAGGTAACCAGGCCTCATCCGAGGCGGCGACTCCTTTTACCGAAACTCCTGTTTCCCTCTTGTCTAGAACGGGTCACCCACTCCCGGGCACCCTGGGACTCTTCTTTTGGGGGTAGGCCCTAGCTAAAGGTGCTGGGCCTACTGGTAGAGTTGCAGCCCCAGGCTAAAGGTGCCTGGGACTCATCACACCCACACACACCCCTGGCCATGAGGGCCACCGAAGGTGGGGTACGTGTCTCCCTCACACTCTCCTCCTCCACCCCTCTCCACAAGATGGCGTCTGCCCCTTATGTACCCTCTCCCAGCATGCACATCAGGTTGACCACGCCCACTGTACTGCTGCCGAGAGAGGACACCCTAAGGCGCAGCAATGTCACCCATGAATCAACCCTGACCTGATATGGCAGCGCCACCTACAGGCCACAGGGAACCATACACCAGGCAGCATCACATAGGCAGAAGAAAATGCCTAAAAATCAAAGTGGTCTGAGCCTGGCTACCAGCTCAGACCAACCCCTAAATTTAGGCGCATAGCACCCCATAAAAGTAAAGGGGCGCTACATACACCCCCTCCTAAAATAGACACTGTCCCCAGTGTCTGAAATAAATTCACAACCCCTCAAGCCTGAGCAAGCGTGGATTTATTCCCGAACTTATGTACAAATTTTTAATTGTTGTGCCTGAACCAATATATTGGAAAGGGACAAGAGAAGAGAAAGAGAAGAATAGAAAAAAAAATAGAGAACAAGGAATACAAACATCAACATCCATTCTCAATGTCACATTTTACATATTGTACTGTACATGTTCCACCCCCTCCTAAATAACTACTCCATACATTCTCCGGCAGAGTTGCTAGCAGTTCACCTGCAGAGGGAGAGAAAAAAAAAACAACACAGAATAAAACATCCTACCTATTTATTATGTAAAAGAAGTGAGCTATCTCCCTGAAGAAAGACAACTCCCTTCACTGAGTGCTTCAAATGCTAGTCCTAGCATATGTTAGTAAACTTTTCCTAAGAAGAATTTATGAAAAGTTCTGCAAATCACCGCCACCTGGTGGTAGTGCAAAGTTACTATAACTGACACTCATTCAAATAGAAATGCATCACTAGAATCAGGCATTCCCCATCTTGAACACAGCGATTTCCAGCTTTGACCCTAGCTAAATCTACCCCAAAGTTCAGTTCTTTTTAGGAAAAAAAAAACGTTCTTTCCCGCTGGCTGAAGAGGAGAGAAAAAAAACATAGAACAGCTCTCCAATTCTTCAATGGAGTAGATTTCCCTTAGCAGGGGAAAAGTTAATTGCTCCAGGCAGGCTGATTTCCAGAGTGGGTAATAATAATAAAAAAAACACAAGTTCCCACTCTAGAGGTAGTAGCGAGGACCGGGAAGGACAAGAGTTTTCCATTCTTTATCGAAGGTCTCTATAAAGTACACAGCATCGTCTCTGTCTTTCCTGCAGATCACCACCCGGTCCACATTAATGTGCCGACCGAGAGTCCAGTCTTTCCGGCAGCCTTTGTACCGATCCATCACATCTGCTGAACATTTAAAGTTCCTGTAACCTCTCTTTGCTTCCAGATGATCCCAGATAAAATCTGTATACCATCTTTCCCGGGAGGCTTCAATCTCGAAGAGAAGGTTCTTGGGAACATATGGATATTCCCAGCCGTACTCCGCAGCAACTTTCTGGCGCAAGAGCCGTTGCAGCTGGGCTAAGTATGGCATGGTCGCCCGATCTCCAGCTCCAGGGAGAACGATAGCCTCCGGAGCCCTCTTTAATGGCGCGGGCTCAAGCTGGGGCATAGGCAGCCGCAAAGGTAAACGGGCCCCCGTAATAGCAGGCACAGAGGGTTCCGGAGCAGGCAAAGCGGGTACGGGAGTGATTCTTTCCGCTGGAGTAGGGGCTTCCAGCCGGGGTGTAGTTTCACCAGAGTCCATGGGTGATCCCTCCCGGAGGCTACAGGGAGAAGTCACCGGTATCTTATCCCACCCCTTTTTGATGAACATTTCATCAATGGCAAAGTCATCTCCTAAATCAGACAATGAGTCCAGATCAGAGGTATCATACTCCTCATCCGAGGCGGCGACTCCTTTCAACGAAACGCCTGGTTCCCTCTCGTCTAGAACGGGTCACCCTCTCCCGGGCACCCTGGGACTTTTCTTTCGGGGGTAGGCCCTAGCTAAAGGTGCTGGGCCTACTGGTAGAGTTGCAGCCCCAGGCTAAAGGTGCTTGGGACTCATCACACCCACACGCACCCCTGGCCATGAGGGCCACCGAAGGTAGGGTACGAGTCTCCCTCACACTCTCCTCCTCCACCCCTCTCCACAAGATGGCGTCTGCCCCTTAATGTACCCTCTCCCAGCATGCACAGAAGGTTGACCACACCCACTGTACTGCTGACGAGAGAGGACACCCTAAGGCGCAGCAATGTCACCTATGATTCAACCCTGACCTGATATGGCAGCGCCACCTACAGGCCACAGGGAACCATACACCAGGCAGCATCACATAGGCAGAAGCAAATGCCTAACAATCAAAGTGGTCTGAGCCTGGCTACCAGCTCAGATCAACCCCTAAATTTAGGCGCATAGCACCCCTGAAAAGTAAAGGGGCGCTACATATGTATCTTCTTTCCACCATGAAGGACAGAAAATGGGATAGACATCCTTTAAACATAAGACCCGTCTAACCTTTTTGCAGGGAGGGATTTAAATCTCAGGAGCCTATAGGCAGAGAACTCTGAAGCGCCCTCCCTGGGTTCCCCGCTAACAGCTGAATGTAAAAAAAACTGAATTACTGTCAAATAAAAATTACTAAAAAAAATGGTGTGGGCTCCCCCCCAAAATCCATACCAAACCCATATCCAAGCGTGCAGTCCGACAAGTCCTGAACCATACCAGGCCACATGCCCTCAACATAGGGGGTGCTTTGGGGCAGGGGGATTCTCTGCCCCCCCCCAAAGTACATTGTTCCCATGTTGATTGGGACAACAGCCCTTTTCCCACAACCCTGGCTGGTGGTTGTGAGGGTTTGCGGGAGGGGCCTTATTGGGATCTGGAAGCCCCCTTTAACTAAAGGGGCCCCCAGATCCAGCCCTCTCTATGTGAATGAGTAGGGGTACCCCTACTCATTCACCCAAAAAAAGTGTAGTGCAGTTTTTGACCAGTCCTTTATTGAAAAAGTCCCCCTAGTGTACATTCATCGTCAATCATGATGCCCGCTGCCACCGCTAACCTGTAAAAAAAAAAAAAGAAACTCTGCTCCCGACGCTGCCTCCCACTGTCTGTCAGCTCAGCCGCCTGACTGTTCTTAAACAACTAAGGGCCATGTTGTTAATGGTTAGCTGGCCGCTGCCAGTTCCTTAAGTAGCAGTGCGACATGATCATCCCGACCCCTCAAATAGGAGGGCACACGAGCGGCCCAAGGTGTGAAAAAAACTGGTAAAAAACAAAAAAGAAAAACCTCATAAAGATGGGCCCCCCTCCAGGAAGGGCACCTGTAGGCACATGCCTACAGTGCCTTATGGGAAATTCGGCCCTGACCTTGTCAGAGAGATTTAGCAATGATTAAACTTAACTTAGAAACTTTGAGGTTGAGGTGCTATAGTCTTTTTTAAAATTTTTGTGAGATGTGGGAAAGGGATCGACTCTTGTCAGTGTGTGTGTTAATGTTTTAAAAATCCTCCTTCTATGTATAATTTGAATTCATATCTGTACAATGATGGCAAGCATATTTGCTCCTTACAATTTCCGGCTGACAGCTAATATGCCTTGCTGATCTATTTGTCTATCTACAATTATACAACTGCCCACACACATAGATATAGGTTAATCTAAACGATTTCTCCATCCACAATAACAGCTTGAATGAATGAATCCCCCCTGTTGAGATAGTGTATTCTGCCAGCTGGCGCAGCTGACTGTCAAAATATCTGAATAGTGCCTGCATTGAATTTGATGCTGTTTGGTTAACAATTTCCTGATAGGCTCTTTCGTCAAACTTTTGTTGAATGAAGCAGCACCGGCCTGACCATAATCTGCTTGGATTTCAGCCGAGGGAGCAGGAATTCACAGAAATTCAAGCAGCATATAGTCAGCTTAACAAATAGGGTCTGTTTGAAAATAATAAATTACCAATATCTTCAGTCTTCAATGACCTGAAACATCCACACTGCTCCTGTGAGCCAGATACAATGCAACATTTGCTTAGATCTAGGTCACATAAGATGGCAGTTTCTAAAAAAAAAATATTCATGGTAAGAAATAGGTACGGTAATTTTTTTTTTTTTTTTGCTCAAAACATTAATGCAACCTTTTATTGTTGAACTGCGACCTTGATAACATGTACGTGTGCTGGTCAGCAGGTCATCACACTGTTTCAGAAGTTCTGGTCACACTTCTGTGTTTGTACTGGGCGATTTGAGATCTGCCCATTGAGGACCACTAAACCATGAATGTAAGAAATGTTTTTGTAGGTATATAAGTCTATATATGTGGAAATGATAGCAGCCTTACTGTGTCTGTGAGCAGATGGCCTCAAATAGAGTTTTTTAAACATAACAGCTGAGGTTTAAAGCTGGTTACAAGCAACTTTTTAACTTTTCCAGCACAAAGTAAGCATAGTCTGTCTTTATCAGTCTAATACTCTACAGGTATACTGTGTTTTAATATGTCTAAAAAAGTTAGGGTTCCCCAAACAATATTTAGCCCAAGGGCCCCAACTAAATTTGCCACCTTTTCTGGAAAAAATACCAGTCTCATGATCTCTTTTCTATTAATAACATGTCCACTTTTTGCTGGCCAGTTGGCAACCCTTGACCCAACAAACCTGAACCTAGAGAAGAAGCACGTCACCTGATTCATGTCATATTACTCCCTAAAATGTATTTTAAGAACAGAATTTTATTCCCAAATGGTGCCCCCAAAAACACAAAGCAGACAAAACAATTAGCCATCCAGTTTGTATTTTTCAGAAATATAGCACTCTAGCACATTAAAGTGGAATTCCATACTAAACCTAACTAATCTTTAAAATGTTTCCTCCACCCTCCTAACAACGATGCTGACTAACCTGTTTAAAAAAGATGTGCATACTTACCTATTTTCAGGCCGCTCTGGTCCAGTCATATGATTCGGCTCCCCTGTGTCAGTTAGCAGCACAGTTAGCGGCAGCTGCAAGGGGGAGGAGGGAGCACCAACAACGGATGGGCCATTGGAAACTAGGGGTTATGACACTGCTAACGGGAATTCCAGCTGTTGCTGAGCGCTCTCTCCTCCCCCTTGCAGCCACAGCTGGCTGACTCAGGGAAGATCACGTGACTGGACCAAAGTGTCCTGAAAATAGGTAAGTGGGGAAATGTATTTGTAGGGAGCTGTGAGAATGCCATCATCCCATAAGACACAGAAAAAGAAAAACCATCCATAAATGCAGGACTATTATAGGCAGTACGGACAAGTCACCTCAGAGGCACAATTATAAAATTATACATTTTATTGAACACATGATAAATTAATTTTATAGGAAAAAATGAGGAAATAGAGCTTAAATACATGTAAACTATAGCAGTAAATGGTCCAAAAAGACCTGAATATGATACAAAGGAAGAGTGCCACATCCGACACCTTTCGACAATTCAATTTTTTTTCACTCTTCTACAGGAATGCTCGCATATTGTGTATATAGATATTCAGGTCAATGGAAGCTAGCGTCACTAAGATCTAAGCCCAGAAAGAGTATAAAACCATGAAGTAATTTGCCGCCTGTATTCACCCCAAAAGTGGAGTAAGACTAGCGAAGCGCTTCCCAACTCACCGGAATAGCGATGCCACTGGGGGGTAGCAGGGTAGAGCTCAGCCAACCAGTCAAAAGCCTCAATATGGTAAAAGTTAAAAAGTTGCAAGAGGCTAAGGGGATGGACAAGGCTAGTCAATGGGGTGATCTGCCCACTTATAGTGGGATAGGTTCAATCCAAAATGCACAAGGTCAGTTGGAGAGCAGCATGCAGCTTCAGCTGTCAGGACAGCACAAAATAGGTAAGTATATATATATTTCATGCACAACTTAGTCAGCATAGGTGTTAGGAGGGGGAGGGGACAGTTGTGAAATTAGTTAGATTTAGTCTGGAATTCCACTTTAAGTTTAATTTGCAAAACTGTACAGCTATCTATCAATAATTTTTAACTACTATTTAACTCAGCTAAAGGTTGTTCCACTTTAAGGTTATCCTTTGTTTTGAGCATTAAAATAAGTTGTAAATTCTCCTGGAATTTTGAGTTCATAAAATATTAAATCAAAAAAATGTGTACAGTACTTAACAAATGTATGTGAATGTATAACAAATACATATTGATTCATGATAATCAAATCGGATATAAATTATATCCTGAAGTAGTATTCTGTTACACTATAAATCTTTCACATAGCTATAAATATCAAGTTCAGAGTCCTGCAGCATCTATAAATTTCACTGCCACCATACTGCAGACATGCTGGAACAGAACATAACAAAGTTAAGAAGAAAATCTAATAAAGCAACAAAGAAAACTTTGCTTTATTTCTTAATAAATACTTCCCAGGATAACATGTACTATGCCTGTACATATCCAAGGCACATTGCCACTTTTGCTCACACAAAGCCCATCTGACTTGCCCCCTGACCAAAAAAAAAGCAATACACGCTTGTACCCCACTGTGTTTATCCACCATCAACCAAGGGTTCAAAAACTCTAGCCTGCAACCTTTTGGTAGGATATTTACAAGATGTAAGTGTACAGTGGGGGGAAGGGGGGAAGGGAGAAAGGGGGGAAGAAGAAAATATCTTCATGCATGGTCTGGATGGTAAAAGTATAAAGGCAATTTTTTTTTAGCTTTGGATAGAGTGGAGAGGGATTAGAAGCTCTGTCTGTGCCCCCGTTAGGGAAATTCAATCTCTCTATTTGTCCTGTTTACCGTTATCATTGAAAGTGAAAGTAAATAGAAAATCCCAATATTTGGGTTGTCCCCAGAAAAGTAATAGAGGGCAAATCTTCCAATTAGGACACTAGTTCTGGAGACCTGGGGGTCCCCAAGCAATTCCCCAAATTTGCAGGGATTTCCTCTCACTTCCTGTTTGGCTATGGGAAAGGAAGTGAAAAGAAATCTCTGCAATGGGACACAGATGGTGAAAAAAAAATCAAAAATGTAAATTCAAAATGAAAAAAAAAAGTTTTGCCTATAGTTCTACTAAAGCTAATTAAAGCAAACTTCTGAGAACAATAAGCTCCCAAACTCTCTTCCTACCCTGTCGCTGGTGCTCTGCAGTTTCTATACCTTCTTTACTGCCACTCAGATCCTTGTCACCCACTACCCTTACAAAGTCACTCTTGCTGGTGAATTGCACATTCCATGAGCCATGTGACAGGATTGGGGCCTGGCAATCGGCTGCTCAGGCTCTAATCAGGACATTTTAGGGTAGCAGCCTAGGTGGAGAATGCTGGCATATTACCTATTTCAGGTGATACAGGTTTCCTCCTCAGTCCTCACCACACTTTCCCTTTTCCACTATTCATTAGAACAAGGAAAAACACATTTAAGAAGGATGCAGCAGTGCTTTACAAAGTGCCAAAGCATTATGCCAATAGTTAAGACATATCACTACTTTATAATTGGGCCCCTATGTGTCGCCTTTAGCTAAAAATCTCAGCCTGTCCTGCAGAGCTTCCTGTTTGCAGATATTTTAGATCCCTAATATGTTACGCTATATAATTTTACTTTATACTGTTATACCATGCAACCAGTTTTCACTTTGCAAGCAGAATTAAGAAAGCTTGTTAATTAAATTTTTATGAGAGTAAATCACATAATGAGTAAACTGTAAACTCAACTGAAATTACCAATATATTGCCTATAATACTAATAACTTCATTCTCCAGTTTAGTAATGTACTGTGAAATTGTAGCATTATCACTCTCAATTTTATTTACGAGATAATAAAGACTTTAATTTTGTCTTTTGTTTCAATTTGGGAATTGATACTTGATTTTAAAATGATACACTTGTCTATACTGGCTTTTAGATTACTAGTTCAAGATCTGTATTAAAGGAGAAGTACAGCCAATGCTCTTTTGGCTGTACTTCTCCTGTGGATCACAGGATTGCAGTTCGTTCTGCACTCCTGTGACCCGTTTTCAGCAGATAGCAGGCTGAAGCCCGCTGTTGGCTGACGTCGCAGAGCCGTTCCAGACTCAGGCAAGATTGTGACAATGAAGTTGGTTTCTGCCCACATGCCTGGACCGTCACCTGGCTTAGCCTCTCAGTGAGCCGCATAGAGCCTTAGCTGGCTGCTCCCGCCCCTTCCACAGCCCAGTGCTCCAGTGGGCGTGGGGGGCAGAGCAGAGAGCCTGTGACTGGTAGTCACCAGCTCTCTGCTCAGGGAGCCCTGAGAATCCAACGATCAGTGGTGTTTGATTGCTCGTTTCTCAGTGTTGGAGCCAGCGGGGGACAGATGCAGCATCAGACTGATGCTGCATCCTCCTAGGTAAGTATGAATCTGCAAACTGGGACCTTGGAACAAGGTATTGTATCAGTACTAATAGGGGTCTTTCTGCAACCCGAATAAACGGGTCTGTGGTGACCAAGACTTCTGTGTCCTGGGGAGACTCTAGGGACTGGCAGGGCATGGGGTACACTACACGTCCCCATCCTAGTTGAGGAAGAGAGAGAGGAGATGCAGGGGATGATTTACTGAAACTGGCAAGTGCAAAATCTGGTGCAAAGGTACATAGAAACCAATCAGCTTCCAGGTTTTTTTTTATGTCGAAGCTCAAATGAACAAGCCTGAGTAAGAATTTGCTTAGCTCCCATGCAGGCTGCACAAGATTTTGCACTCTCCAGTTTTAGTAAATCAACCCCACAGTGTCTGTTGGTCCCAGGTTGGCCACAAGGAACTGAGGTGTGAGTTATTAAATGGCTTGTGGTTTCTAACCTGTCCTCTAGGGACCAAACTCCCTGTCTGAAAGCGACACCGCCTACACACTTTTTTCTGTAAGTGTGCCCCCATATATACAGCCAGTGTGCCCCCATATACAGCCAGTGTGCCCCCATATATATATAGCCAGTGTGCCCCCATATACAGCCAGTTTGTCCCCATATACAGCCAGTTCCCCCCAAATGCAGCCAGTTTGTCCCCCATATACAGCCAGTTCCTCCCAAATGCAGCCAGTTTGTCCCCCATATACAGCCAATTCCCCCCATATTCAGCCAGTTTGTCCCCCATATACAGCCAGTTCCCCCCAAATGCAGCCAGTTTGTGCCCCATATACAGCCAGTTCCCCCCATATTCAGCCAGTTTGTGCCCCATATACAGCCAGTTCCCCCCATATTCAGCCAGTTTGTCCCCCATATACAACCAGTTCCCCCCAAATGCAGCCAGTTTGTCCCCCATATTCAGCCAGTTCCCCCCATATACAGCCAGTTCCCCCCATATTCAGCCAGTTTGTCCCCCATATTCAGCCAGTTCCCCCCATATTCAGCCAGTTTGTCCCCCATATTCAGCCAGTTTGTGCCCCATATTCAGCCAGTTTGTGCCCCAAATGCAGCCTGTCCCCCCCCAGCCCTGCACTTACCTTCATCGGTCCGCGCCGTCCTCGATGTGTTCTCCCGCCCTCGATGTCGCTTCAGCCAATCAGGTTACCGGTAACCAGATCCGGTGAACCTGATTGGCTGAAACCTCCACACAGTCTTCTTCCAGGAACGCACCCCCGTGCGTACCTGGGAGGAGTTTTTGGAAGCCGAATACAGCCGCTGGCTCTGATAGGCACTTCCAAGTTCCACCCACCGCCGGCCGCCGCTCTAATTCATATGGCCGGCGCTCACCAGGAGGCCGGCCATATGTATAGTGGGCAGCGCGGCAGCGGTGACAATACACAGATTCATGCAATGCATGAATCTGTGTATTGTCTTTCAGTGGCGGTGCGGGAGCGAGAGGGGGCGGCGCTCCGGCGCCCTCTATGGACGCACCGCCACTGGTGTTAGACCAGGGGTCTCCAAACTGTCTAATCAAAGGGCCAGTTTACTGTCCTTCAGACTTTAGGGGGGCCAGACGTTGGTGTCAGTGGGAGGAATCGTACTCCATTGTTGGTGTCACTGGGAGGAATAGTGCCCCTGTCATGGAGATCCTGCCAGAAGCAAGCGTCCTGGTCTTCCTGATTCTCGGTTGCACATGCTCCGCCCTGCAGGTGACGCCAGAGGGGCTATTTAAACCTGTCAATCGCAGACAGTCCCTGCTGTCTGCTCTACAGCGTTGAGTACCTGAAAACCTGATCTGAAGACTTACCTGTGTTTGACCCGGCCTGCCTGTGACTTCTCCAGTTTTCTGCCTGCATCCGACCCCTGGCTTGTTGTGACCTCTCCTCTGTCTGATCCCTCTGTACCTTGCTGCCAGCCAGTTAACCGACCCGGCTTGTCTGACCAAGCTCACTGTTCCTAGTTCCGGTCCAGTCTGCTAAGCTGATCCAGTTTGCTGAGTTCCTGTGTTCCTGGTTCCGGTCCAGTCTGCTGAACGATTCCAGTTTGCTGAGTGTTCCTGATTCCAGTTCGACCTGCTGTGTTCCAGTGTGCCTACCAAGTCTGCATAACTACCTTCACCTTGAAAAACATGGATGAAGAAAGCTGCAATTGACCCTTTTCTGCTTGAACAGCAAAAAAAAACAAATTATCAGTGGCTGGAGCAACAGAGGGACATGAAGCAGCTGTTGTACATCAGGACTAGCGTGCTTTCATTATGTTCATAATAGATAGGCCACTTAGAATATGAAAATGCTCCCTGCTGAGGTTGGTTGGTTGATCCTGCCAGGCACTCGTACCCCTCCTACCTCCACGCCTGCTGTTACCTTACCAGGGGCCGCTGGTGGGAGCCGTAAGGGAGGCCTTCCTCTGCAAGTCCGGGCTCATCACCGCTAGGTACGTGACAGTAGCAGACAGCCATGTCTGAGCCCGAGCAGGGAGCCTCACCTATGGAGGAACTATGTCGGCACCTGGCAGGATTGGCTGAAGCGGTCAAGAACCTCCAGCAAGGCTACACCCATCTGGAAGAACAAGTTCGGGTCCTCTCCAACCCCTCCGGAGCCCAAGGGGGATCCCATACCTCTACCTCCACTGCTGGGGCAGGATCCTCACCCACAGTTGTCATGCTTCCTCCGGAGCCCAGGGTCCCTACACCTGAAAAATTCTCCAGGGATCGAAGCAAGTTTAGGGCTTTTCGTAATTCCTGCGAACTCTACTTCGCCCTGCAGCCTCGCACCTTCTCCTTGGAAGCCACCAAGGTGGGCTTTGTGATGTCCCTGCTTTACGGAGACCCTCAGAGCTGGGCCCACCGTCTCTTGGAATGGAAAGATATGGCGTTAAACAACCTTACTGCTTTCTTCGACGCCATGGCTCAGCTATATGAAGATTCCCAGCTCTCAGTAACCGCAGAGACCGCCTTGCGCACCCTTCAGCAGGGGCGCAGAGCAGCAGAGGACTACGTAGTGGAATTTAGACGGTGGAGCGCAGATACCAGTTGGAATGACGCCGCCCTCCGCCATCAGTTCCGCATAGGTCCGACCCTCTGAAGGACGAGCTCGCTAGGGTTGGCATACCACCAACCCTGAATTCACTAATTGACCTAACAATCCAGATCAACTGACGTCTCAGGGAACGAAGGGCTGAGAGGTCCACGGGCTTCTCCCGCCCGACCTGGATGCTTCCCCGGGCTCCCAGCCATCTGCACCCAGCACCTGTTGCACCTCCAGCCACTACATCTGACATACCCGAGCCCATGCAGCTCGGAGTGCTTCGTCCTTCCCTCTCCCAACAGGAACGCCAACGTCGCCGAGTGAACAATTTGTGCCTGTACTGCGGGGAACCCGGACACTTCGTTATAAATTGTCCCCTGAAACTTCGTAAGTGTCTTTCAGTATCTTCTGACACTACCAACCCACAGGCCAAGTCTACATCTCACCTTGCTCTCTCTGTCTCGTTACAGCTCCCAGGAAGGACTCTGCAAGTGCCCGCCATTATTGATTCCGGGGCTTGCAGCTGCTTTATGGACTCAGCCTTTGCCATCAAGCACCAGATCCCTCTTGTCACCAAGACCCATGGACTATGTGTGCATTTGGCTGATGGGTCCATCATTAAGTCTGGACCAGTGGTCCAAGAGACCGCCCCTTTACCCGCTACCATCTCCACCATCTCCGGAACCCACCAAGAATACTTACGCCTGGACATTATCTCTTCCCCATTGTTCCCTGTGATCCTTGGTATACCTTGGCTACAGGTCCACAACCCTACCATCAACTGGGCCACGGGGTTGGTGACCTTTTCTTCTCCTTACTGCCAACAATCCTGCGGGACACTCAAAACCCCTGGGCCGGCCACCCTCTTATGTATCAATACGGAGGCTGGAATACGGCAATCCATCCCTGAGGTCTACCATGACTTTCTTGATGTGTTTAGCAAACAAGGGGCAGAGACTCTACCACCTCATCGGGCCTATGATTGCCCCATTGACCTACTTCCCGGAGCGGCAATTCCGTTTGGCAGGATCTTCCCGTTAACAGAGGTAGAACAGGGGGCACTAAAAGACTATATCGATGAAAACCTACAGAAAGGGTTCATTCGTCCGTCTACATCTCCAGCCGGTGCAGGCATCTTTTTCGTAGAGAAGAAGGATCATACCCTTCGACCCTGTGTGGACTATCGTGAATTAAATAAAATCACAGTAAAAAACCGCTACCCCCCTCCCCTTGGTACCGGAACTATTTCAGAGACTGGGAACAGCCATCATTTTTACCAAACTTGATCTCCGCAGAGCCTACAATTTGGTCCGCATCAAGGAGGGGGATGAGTGGAAGACCGCTTTCCGCACCCGATTCGGACATTTCGAGTACCGGGTAATGCCCTTCGGGTTGTGCAACGCCCCTGCCACTTTCCAGTATTTCATTAACGATGTACTCCGGGACTTCCTAGATCTCTTTGTCATTGTCTACCTGGATGATATACTAATTTTTTCTTCCTCCCTTGATTCCCATCGCAGGCACGTCAGAAGTGTGTTGGCTCGGCTTCACCATCACGGCCTGTATGCGAAGGCCGAGAAGTGTGAATTTGAGCTGGAAAGTATATCGTTCTTGGGACTAATTATCTCCAGCGAGGGCATCAAAATGGACCCTCAAAAGATTGCTGCCTGGACTGGCCAGTCCCGGCGGACAAGAAGGGGATCCAACGTTTCGTTGGATTCGCCAACTTCTACCGCAAATTCATAAGAGGGTTCTCAGCCATCATCGCACCCATCACCCAGCTGACCAAACAAGGGATCCGTTTCCACTGGTCCCCTGAGGCCCAAAAGGCCTTTGAGGCCCTGATGGGTCTCTTTACCTCTGCCTCTATCTTAAAGCACCCAGATTCCTCATTACCGTTCGTTCTGGAGGTAGACGCCTAGGAAACTGCGGTAGGAGCAATACTGTCCCAAAGACAGGGGACCAGAGCCTTGCTCCACCCAGTAGCTTTTTTCTCTCGCAAGTTATCTGCGGCAGAGAGGAACTACGACGTGGGGGATCGGGAATTGCTGGCGATCAAGTCCGCATTAGAAGAGTGGCGTTATCTGTTGGAGGGGGCTGCCCACCCGATTCTGATATTCACCGACCACAAGAATCTAGAGTACCTGAAGGCAGCGAAAAGGCTAAAATCACGACAAGCCAGGTGGGCGCTTTTCTTCTCCCGGTTTTCCTTCCATGTCACTTACCGTCCCGGTTCCAAGAACATTAAGCCCGATGCCCTCTCTCGGATGTTCCATAAGTCTAAGGAAACCTCTCCTCCAGACACCATTATTGCTCCTGGAAACTTCCTTCTGCTTCAGGAGGACCTACTCTCCCGGATCAAGCAAGCCTCCACTGGGCAGAGACCCCCCTCCGAACCGGAATTGCAGGCCAAAGATGGGCTGTTTTGGTACCAGAACAGGATCTACGTCCCTGAAGAGCTGAGAATAACCGTACTGGAACTCTGCCACGACCATGCCCTTGCCGGGCACTTTGGCATTGCCAAGACCACCGACTTGGTACAGTGTACCTTTTGGTGGCCTCGGCTCCGCGAGAACTGTAGGAAGTTTGTGGAGTCTTGCATAGTTTGTACCCGAAACAAGGGTTACAAATCCAAGGCCTGGGGACTACTGAGACCCCTACCCGTCCCAGACAGACCCTGGAAAATGCTGTCCATCGACTTTATCGTCGAGTTGCCTCCGGCTGAGAGTCACACCACTATCTTCGTGATAGTAGACCGTCTATCCAAGATGGCACATTTCATTCCCATGAAGGGGACTCCCTCAGCTCCCGAAACTGCACAGGTGTTTATCAGAGAGGTCGTCAGACTCCATGGGGTACCAGCCAATATTGTCTCCGACCGAGGGGTACAATTTACCTCCCGGTTTTGGAGATCCCTCTGCAAGGCTCTGGAGATAGAATTGTCACTTTCCTCCGCTTACCATCCCCAGACCAACGGACAGACTGAGAGGACTAACCAGACCCTTGAGCAGTACCTGCGCTGCTTCTCTTCATTCGCTCAGAATGACTGGGTTTCCCTGCTCCCATTGGCCAAGTTTGCCTATAACAACTCTACGCATTCCGCTACCAAGCAGTCCCCATTCTTCGCAAATTACGGTTTCCATCCTACATTCCTGCCCAATTCCCTTCCTGAATGTACGGTGCCCGCAGTCCAGGAAAAGTTGAACTTCTTTTCATCCAACAACCAACTTCTGCAGGAAACCATGACAAAGACTCAGGAACACAACAAGACAATTTTTGACAGGAAGAGACGGGGTGAATTAATGCTGGCACCCGGCGACCAAGTATGGTTATCCACTTTAAACTTGAGGATGGCATGCCCCTCTAAGAAACTGGGCCCCAAGTTCTTAGGGCCGTTTCCTGTCAAAAGGAAAATCAATGAAGTGGCTTATGAACTGGAGCTCCCTGACTCCCTCAAGATCCATCCGGTCTTCCATGTATCTCTGCTGAAGCCTTCGGTTCCCAACCCATTTCCAGGCCGAAGTCCGGCTCTCCCTGATCCTGTCATTGTAGACGGGGAGGAGGAATTCGAAGTGGAAGCCATTATGGATTTTAGAAGAAGGAATAACCAGAACCAATTCCTGATTAAGTGGAAGGGCTATGGACCCGAAGAAAACTCTTGGGAGCCTGAGGAGAACATCCATGCTAGAAGCCTGGTGCAGTCCTTCAAGAGATCTCACCCTGAGAAGTTTGCCCGGATGAGCATCCGGAGGCTGCCCCTTGGGGGGGGGGGCAATGTCATGGAGATCCTGCCAGAAGCAGGCGTCCTGGTCTTCCTGATTCTCGGTTGTGCATGCTCCGCCCTGCAGGTGACGCCAGAGGGGCTATTTAAACCTGTCAATCGCAGACAGTGCCTGCTGTCTGCTCTACAGCGTTGAGTACCTGAAAACCTGATCTGAAGACATACCTGTGTTTGACCCGGCCTGCCTGTGACTTCTCCAGTTTTCTGCCTGCATCCGACCCCTGGCTTGTTGTGACCTCTCCTCTGTCTGATCCCTCTGTACCTTGCTGCCAGCCAGTTAACCGACCCGGCTTGTCTGACCAAGCTCACTGTTCCTAGTTCCGGTCCAGTCTGCTAAGCTGATCCAGTTTGCTGAGTTCCTGTGTTCCTGGTTCCGGTCCAGTCTGCTAAGCTGATCCAGTTTGCTGAGTTCCTGTGTTCCTGGTTCCGGTCCAGTCTGCTAAGCTGATCCAGTTTGCTGAGTTCCTGTGTTCTTGGTTCCAGTCCAGTCTGCTGAACGATTCCAGTTTGCTGAGTGTTCCTGATTCCAGTTCGACTTCTGTGTTCCAGTGTGCCTACCAAGTCTGCATAACTACCTTCACCTTGGTTGATCCTGCCAGGCACTCGTACCCCTCCTACCTCCGCGCCTGCTGTTACCATACCAGGGGCCGCTGGTGGGAGCCGTAAGGGAGGCCTTCCTCTGCAAGTCCGGGCTCATCACCGCTAGGTACGTGACAGCCCCATCATTGGTGTCAGTAGGAAGAATATTGCTCCGTTGTTGGTATTGGGAGGAATAGTAAACCATCTTGGTGTCAGTGGGAGGAATAGAGTCTTGTATCAATGAGAGGAACACTGCCCCAAGGGCCGGATAAAGACAGGCAAATTGCCGCAGTTTGGAGACCACTGAGTTAGACTGACAGCACTGGGCAAAGCAAATGCAGGCCTTCTGAGTGCTGTTATGCTGAAGATCACAAAATGGTAACACAATAGCAAACTGAAGTACTTATAGGATTTTAGGGGGGCAGACGTTGGTGTCAGTTGGAGGAATAATGCCCAATTGTTGGTGTCAGTGGGAGGAATCGTACTCCATCGTTTGTGTCAATGGGAGGATTAATGCCCCATCATTGGTGTAAGTGGGAGGAATAGTGCCCCTTTGTTTGTGTCAGTAGGAAGAATAGAGCTTCATCTTTGGTGTAAGTGGGAGGAATAGTACCCCATCATTGGTGTAAGTGGGAGGAATAGTGCCCCATCATTTGTGTCAATAGGAAGAATAATGCTCCATTATTGGTGTAAGTGGGAGGAATAGTGCCCAATCATTGGTATTGGGAGGAATAGTATAAACCATCTTGGTGTCAATAGGAGGAATAGTAAACCATCTTGGTGTCAGTGGGAGGAATAGTGTATTGTATCAGTGAGAGGAACACTGACCCAAGGGTCAGATAAAAGCAAGCAAAGGGCCCCATCCAGCCCCCGGGATGTAGTTTGGAGACCACTGTGTTAGACTGACAACACTGGGCAAAGCAAATGCAGGCCCTCTGAGTGCTGCTATGCTGAAGATTACAAAATGGTAACACAATAACAAACTGAAGTACTTATACGACTTGTATTATAACATATAAAGGCCCTGTTCACACCTTTCCATTTGCCCCCCCAAAGTGGCCAAAAAAGTGCATGTCAATTTTTTTAGTTCATTAACACATGTGCCGTAGGACCTACAGATGTCACATGTTTCCAGCACATAGTAATCAGCCCCTCCTATAACAACTTCATTGA